>OY735224.1:18617748-18982748 GCA_963457665.1 Thysanoteuthis rhombus
ATATATATATATACACAAATATATATATATATATCACAAATATATATATATATATCACAAATATATATATATATCACACATATATATATCACATATATATATATCACATATATATATATCACATATATATATATATCACATATATATATATATCACATATATATATATATCACACACATATATGTATATCACACACATATATGTATATCACACACATATATATATATCACACACATATATATATATATATCACACACATATATATATATCATACACATATATATATCACACACATATATATATATCACACACACATATATATATATATCACACACATATGTACATATCACACATATATATATCACACACACATATATATATCACACACACATATATATCACACACACATATATATATATATCATACATACATATATATATATATCACACATACATATATATATATCACACATACATATATATATATCACACATACATATATATATATCACACATACATATATATATATATCACACATACATATATATATATCACACATACATATATATATATCACACATACATATATATATATCACACATACATATATATATATCACACATACATATATATATATCACACATACATATATATATATCACACATACATATATATATATCACACATACATATATATATATCACACATACATATATATATATCACACATACATATATATATATCACACATACATATATATATATCACACATACATATATATATATCACACATACATATATATATATCACACATACATATATATATATCACACATACATATATATATCACACATACATATATATATCACACATACATATATATATATCACACTTACATATATATATATCACACATACATATATATCACACATACATATATATCACACATACATATATATATCACACATATATATATATCACACATACATAAATATATATCACACATACATATATACATCACACACATATATATATCACACGCATATATATATATAAATCACACACATATATATATCACACGCATATATATATATATACATCACACACATATATATATCACACACATATATATATATATCACACACATATATATATATACATATCACACACATATATATATATATATATATCACACACATATATATATATATCACACACATATATTTATATCACACACATATATATATATCACACACATATATATATATATCACACACACATATATATATATATATATCACACACATATATATATATCACACACATATATATATCACACACATATATATATCATACACATATATATATATATATCACACACATATATATATATATCACACACATATATATATATATCACACACATATATATATATCACACACATATATATATCACACAGATATATATCACACACACATATATATATCACACACACATATATATAACACACACACATATATATATATATATCATACATACATATATACACGGACATATATACTAGCATATCTCATACCACATATAAATATATATACCACCATATATATATATTCACACACATATATACATCACACACATATATATCACACACATATATATATATACACACACACATATATATATCACACACATATATATATCACACACATATATATATCACACACACATATATATATATATATATCACACACATATATATATATATATATCACACACATATATATATATATATCACACACACATATATATATATATATCACACACATATATATATATATATATCACACACATATATATATATATATATCACACACATATATATATATATCACACACATATATATATATATATCACACACATATATATATATATATCACACACATATATATATATCACATATATATATATATATCACACACATATATATATATCACACACATATATATATATCACACACATATATATATATATCACACACATATATATATATATCACACACATATATATATATCACACACATATATATATATCACACACATATATATATATCACACACATATATATATATCACACACATATATATATATCACACATATATATATATATCACACATATATATATCATACATATATATATCACACACATATATATATATCACACACATATATATATCACACACATATATATATCACACACATATATATATATATATATATATATATATCACACACATATATATATATATCACACACATATATATATATAACACATATATATATATATATCACACATATATATATATATATCACACATATATATATATATATCACACATATATATATATGTATCACACGTATATATATATCACACACATATATATATATATATATATCTCACACATATATATATATATATATATATATATATATATATATCACACACATATATATCACACACATATATATATATATATCACACACATATATATATATATCACACACATATATATATATATCACACACATATATATATATATCACACACATATATATATATATATATATATCACACACATATATATATATATCACATACATATATATATATCACACACATATATATATATCACACACATATATATCACACATATATATACATATCACATATACATATCACATATACATATACATATCACATATACATATATATACATATCACATATACATATATATACATATCACATATACATATATATACATATCACATATACATATATATACATATCACATATACATATATATACATTACATATATATATACATTACATATATATATACATACATCACATATACATATATATACATCACATATACATATATATACATCACATATACATATATATACATCACATATACATATATATACATGACATATACATATATATACATCACATATACATATATACATCACATATACATATATATACATCACATATACATATATATACATCACATATACATATATATACATCACATATACATATATATACATCACATATACATATATATACATCACATATACATATATATACATCACATATACAAATATATATATCATATGTACATTTATATATATCACACGTACATATATATATATCATATGTACATATATATATATCACACGTACATATATATACATCACATATACATATATATACATTTCACATATATATACATATCACATATATACACATCACATATATATATATCACATATATATACATATCATATATATATATATAAAAATCATATATATACATATACATATCATATATATACATATACATATCATATATATACATATACATATCATATATATATGTATATATATCACATATAGATATAATTATATATCACATATCACACATATATATATATATATATATGACATATATATATGACACATATATATGACACATATATATATATACGACACATATATATATATCACACATATATACATATATATCACACATGTATATATGACACATATATATATGACACATATATATATGACACACATATATATATGACACACATATATATATGACACACATATATATATGACACACATATATATATGACACATATATATATGACACACATATATATATGACACATATATATATATATGACATATACGTATATATATGTATATATATATATGACACACATATATATATATATGACATATACGTATATATATGTATGTATATATATGACACATATATATATGACATCTACATATATATGACAATCATATATTACACATATATATGACATATATATGTATGACACATACATGTATGACGTATATATATACATGACACATATGTATGACGCATATATATACATGACACATATGTATGACGCATATATATACATGACACATATGTATGATGCATATATATATATGACACATATATATGACACATATCTATATGACATGTATATATGATACATATATATATATATATGATACATATGTATATATATGACTCATATGTATATATATGACACATATATATATACGACACACATATATATACGACACACATATATATACGACACACATATATATGACACATATATATATCAATATACATATACATATATATAGATTTCATACATCATGAAGAAACATTATTGTGTACACACATCATGAAGAAGCATTCTTGTGTATATACATTACGAAGAAATATCCACGTGTACACACATCACGAAGAAACATTCACATGTCAACACATCATGAAGAAACATCCACGTGTACACACATCACGAAGAAACATCCACGTGTACACACATCACGAAGAAACATCCATGTGTACACACATCACAAAGAACCATTTACGTGTACACACATCACAAAGAACCATTTACGTGTACACACATCACGAAGAACCATTTACGTGTACACACATCATGAATAAACATACGCGTATACACACATCATAAAGAAACACGCGTATACACATTTCAAATAAATATAGGTGTACACACATCACACGTAAACATACCTGTACACACATTATAAGCAAACATATTGACACTCGCCATAAATAAACCTACGTGCACACACATAAATAAACATACGTGTACACATCATGAATAAACATTAATGCGTATGCAGAATATAAATAAACATCTATATATACACGGAACATAAATATATATGAATACACTGATCACAATTATACATGCATATGCAGATCGTATGTACACAGATCATATGTACACACACACATGCAGGTTACATATACACACACATACGCAGGTCACATATACACATGTATACGCAGATCATATATACATATATACACAGACAGATCATATATACACACACATATCCACAGATCATATGAATACACACATATTCACAGATCATATATGAATATACACATATTCTCATATATGAACACTCATATTCAGATTATATATGAAAACACATATTCACAGATTATATATGAACACATATATTCACAGATTATATATGAACACACATACAAACACACGCATACATATATATATATGCAAAGATCATATGTAAATATACATTTTATATACACATACAATATATTCACATTGAGTATTAATTTCATATACAGATATATATAATACTAAAGCGCACATATCCATAAATACATCTGAATAATATGAATCCTAATGGCAATGAGCAATATGTAATCAAAGTGTTCAATTGAATTAATAATCAAAATTTTGATTTTACTTTTTCATCACATCAAAAGTTTCTAGAATGTATATGTACATAAAAAGCTCTTACTGAGAGTAGAAAATTTCATTTCTAATTGTAATTCAAAGCATTTTTTTCAAATGGCGCTTATTACATTTCGGAACCTCACTCTTTAAATATATGCATTTTGAAAAAAAAAAATTATAATTTCTCGCTACACACTAAATATTTTTGTTGAAAACTCAATGATCTTCATTTGTTACACTGATTTTTCAGTTATATAATCTATTAATGGAAATTTGGATTCATTTCAGTTATTAAGCATGAATCATTAGACAATGATGATAGTTTAGTAAGAATCCCAGTTGTTGAACCTGTTATGTATACAATGGAGTTGAGTTCTACTTTTCCTGTAAATACAGAATAGTTAAGGGAATGGAGAGATGAAACTCATTGTATACAAAAGATGTCAAGTCTTGTACAGTACCCAATAAAAAGTATGATAAATTCTCAGATCTTCTAAACCTTCCAGCTAAGACAAGTGTCTGATAGAGCAACATTTTAAACATGAGGGTGAGGAGATATATAAAAAAACAAAAACAAAACAGCATTTTCTTATAGTAGGCTGTATCAATATGGATTATGATTTATCTGACAACACTAGAATGAAATGACACGTTTACAGAAGACCATGTTTTGTGCTAAAGAGATTGCTTTTAGTTTGCTTTGATGTCTTAGTTTATTCTGGCTTTTACAGAAAACTTGAAAAAGCCAAAATAAACTAAGGAAATCTTATTTGTATGAAACAAGGTCTTCTGGAACTATCATTTCACTCTTTCAGTTAGCTATATATAAATATATGCATGCACATCAATAACAAAATCATTCATTTTACACAACAAATATTTATGTTTCAGCATAATCACCTTCCTTGCACCTGGCTAAAAACTTCTGTATTGATCACAGATCACACATAATACAATGAAAATTTCAGATCAAAATTCAGCTAATAAATGTGTTAGGCTATGCACTCATTGATCCATTCTCATTTATGTGTTTGCATGTGTTTTTATATATATATATATATATATATATATATATGGTGAGGAAAAGGATGACATTTATCCGACATGATGGTGAATTTAATAGACAATATGTAAACACAAACGTTTGGAAATTGGACAGAATTTATTCATGTTTCATGTTTTGGTGAAACTGTTTGCTCTTGTCAAACAGGACAAATGATAAAATTTGCGAATAACACCATTTGGAGAGGGTGAGGAGATGTAGTGCTGTTAATGGTTTTTCTAAATTTATCGCCATTGGCAAAAATGTAGAAGTTTTCATGTCAACTTTGAAATTATTTGTGTATTTGCGAGACTTCAGTGACATATCCAAAGATTCTTATGACTCCTGGGATATATATATCCAATAAGAACCTACCGGGACATTTTGAACTCAAGCACTAAGCAACAAAATACATCAGACTTGAAAGGATTATCTAGACTATTTTGAAGTTGTATAAGACATTTTCAATAAAGTTGAGAATATTTTCATTCATCTCATCTGAGGGAAGGGGGAAGTTCAATCTGTCATGAAAGTATAGTTCTTGCTTGAAGTAAAATGTAAGATTGTCTAACAATGTGAACAGTGGGGATAGGGGAATTGCTGGGAGTGGGAGCCAAGACTTCAGTTGCCTAAAACTAGGTTTCTACTTTCTTTTTTTGAAAGCAAATTGTTTTATCAAGAGGCGAATTGATTTATTTATTTTTCAATAAAGAATTATATTTCTCAAGACATGGACTCTTTAAAACAGTGTAACAATGATGGCTTCCAGGAAATCAATGATAACAAAAATCTTTGTCTGAAAATCCGTCTAAGTGGTAGAGATTGGCAACAAAAATGTGTGAGGCATCCTGAGAAACAATAGAGGCCTCTTCTGTTATAAGGCAGTTCCTCATGGTGAGGTCTGCATTATAGTGTAGGTTGATGGCGGACCACGAAATATTAATCTAGCATCCAAACTCATCTTTGTAAGTATCCTTCCATGTGGGAAATCCTTACAATAAAAAAGCAGAAAAGATGAGTCGTTTTTGATGCAGAATACTAGATAACTCATTTTGTAAGAAGCATTCCTGATGTTTGTGGCGCTTGAAAAGTGAAGCAAACTCATCACTTTGTCGTTTTAGGGGGCTTGATATGACTTGATTGTGTCTATCAAATTCAGAGTAGTCTCAGTATTCCTAACGGCTGTCATGCTGTAACAGATCGTACCCAGAATTCTCTGATATGAAGTATCTATGCTTAACTAAGAAGTAAACCAGGGACCTTTCCACAAAACAGCAAAAGAGAGACCTATATATATATATATATATATATATATGAACTACATATATTTCAATACACTAAATAAGACCTTCAATTTGGGATCTACAATTTCAACTGCATGTTAGAATGATGACCCAATAGCAAAAGCTGAATTTAAAAGCATCTAAGAATTGAAAAATGAATACCAACCAGTTTTCCCCTGATCTTAATATTGGCCAAAAGTATGGTTGACAGTGCTAAAGCTCAAATGTTTGGTCAATATTTTCATTCAAAGTGTTGTTTGGACAAGTGAATTTTTAAAAAAATGCTTTTGTGGTTACCCAATTTCAGCCAATCTATTCTATAGACTTCTTCAGGAGTACAATCCTTATATAAGGTACTTTCTATTTTATTGAGGAGAGTCATTATGATTCCAAGAGAGGTTTGGACTATTGAATTCATTCTTCATGTTGCTCATGTTGTTAGCATAATATTTCTGCCAATCCATTCTACAGCCTTTATCAGTTGTAACAACTCAAGCAGCATAAAGAAGGGGTTCAACCCTAGCAATGATAATGACACCTAGAATCATAGAAGGCAGCTTCTATACAAGTTGTACACCTGAAAGTGACACAATGGAGTGGCTGAAACATTGTGATAACAACGTAAAGAATGAGTTCAATATTCTAAACAACACTGGGAATTATACTCATGAGTACATCTATGTAAGTGTGCATACCCAAGATCATTATTATGTGTACTTTTTGTGGTTGAAAATTTGTATACAAGTTGGCCTTATATCCTCACATATCCATCTAAATTTATTTTTTGCTACATGGGGTATTGATCACTTGTGTTGCTTTTAAGTCATGCATGAATACTACACTATAGGATTTATGGTGCAATCCATTACAGCATGGCAGCATTCAAGAGTACCGAGACCATTCTGAACTTGATGAATGGTATCAAGCCATGGGAAGCCCCCCACCACCCCCCAAAAGAGAGAGAAAGTGATAACAATTCTAAGCACCATACAAGAAAAGATATTCACAAAGTCGTATATTAATATGTACCTCAAGTAGGCACAACTTTTATGATAAGTATCAGAAAATGTATGCTTGTTCCAACGTACAATTGTAATTATGTTTCTTGTTCGCAAACAGTGTGAAAACTTTTCAGAGTATAAAGTGTGTGTGTGTATGGCCGCATGGTATACTTGTTCATGTGTGAGGAGAGTTTATGTGCATGAGATGATTACCGAAATCTGCTGGAGATTTTGGTTGGAATGTCTGATTTTCTGATTTTTACTCTCTTCCGTTTCTGGTTAGGATCAGCTCGATGATTGGCTCAGAAGGCAGGGTTACATGAGATAATAAGGGGGGGGGGATAGAGAGAAAAAGAGGCTCAAAGAACAAAAGAGAGGAATGTGGAGGAGGGAAATTTTCAGTTAGAAAACATTGAAAGGGAAACATGAGAAGAAACTGTGAAAAGAGACGAAATTGGATTGTCTCGTGGTCGATATAGGTGCATAGTTCGCACTAATAATAATGGTGAGTGGTTAGCCAAGGTAAAGAGTTAGGCCTTCACAGCAACATAAGTTATTACTCGTATTTCGCTCTCTATTTGAAACTAGGTTCGTCTTACAAAATATGAAGAGAAGTGTAAGAGTAGAAAGTAGTGAGAAAGAAAAGAAAAAAGAGGATAGGGAATAGTAAGGAGAGAGATGAGAGAGAGAGAGAGGAAGGAAGAGAGATGAGAGAGAGAGAGAGGAAGGAAGAGAGATGAGAGAGAGAGAGAGAGGAAGGAAGAGAGATGAGAGAGAGAGAGAGAGGAAGGAAGAGAGATGAGAGAGAGAGGAAGGAAGAGAGATGAGAGAGAGAGAGAGGAAGGAAGAGAGATGAGAGAGAGCGAGAGGAAGGAAGAGAGATGAGAGAGAGAGAGAGGAAGGAAGAGAGATGAGAGAGAGAGAGAGGAAGGAAGAGAGATGAGAGAGAGAGAGAGGAAGGAAGAGAGATGAGAGAGAGAGAGAGGAAGGAAGAGAGATGAGAGAGAGAGGAAGGAAGAGAGATGAGAGAGAGAGAGAGGAAGGAAGAGAGATGAGAGAGAGAGAGAGGAAGGAAGAGAGATGAGAGAGAGAGAGAGGAAGGAAGAGAGATGAGAGAGAGAGAGAGGAAGGAAGAGAGATGAGAGAGAGAGAGAGGAAGGAAGAGAGATGAGAGAGAGAGAGAGGAAGGAAGAGAGATGAGAGAGAGAGAGAGGAAGGAAGAGAGATGAGAGAGAGAGAGAGGAAGGAAGAGAGAGGAGAGAGAGAGAGAGGAAGGAAGAGAGAGGAGAGAGAGAGAGAGGAAGGAAGAGAGAGGAGAGAGAGAGAGGAAGGAAGAGAGAGGAGAGAGAGAGAGAGGAAGGAAGAGAGAGGAGAGAGAGAGAGGAAGGAAGAGAGATGAGAGAGAGAGAGAGGAAGGAAGAGAGATGAGAGAGAGAGAGAGGAAGGAAGAGAGATGAGAGAGAGTAGATAATAGAGAGAAAGAGAAAGGGAGAGAGAATAATAGGGAGAGAGAATAATAGAGAGAGAGAATAATAGAGAGACAGGGAGAGGGAATAATAGAGAGACAGGGAGAGGGAATAATAGAGAGACAGGGAGAGGGAATAATAGAGAGACAGGGAGAGGGAATAATAGAGAGACAGGGAGAGGGAATAATAGAGAGACAGGGAGAGGGAATAATAGAGAGACAGGGAGAGGGGGAAGAGGGAAGGGAAGAGAGAGGGGAAAGAGAGAAAGGAAAGAAGGAAAGGGGGAAGAGAGAGGGGAAAGAGAGAAAGGAAAGAAGGAAAGGGGGAAGAGAGAGGGGAAAGAGAGAGGGATGGGTGAAGGAAGAGAGGGAAAGGGGAGAGGAAGAGAGAGACAAAGAAGGGAGAGGAAGAGAGAGACAGAGAAGGGAAACGAAGAGAGAGACAGAGAAGGGAAACGAAGAGAGAGACAGAGAAGGGAAACGAAGAGAGAGACAGAGAAGGGAAACGAAGAGAGAGACAGAGAAGGGAAACGAAGAGAGAGACAGAGAAGGGAAACGAAGAGAGAGACAGAGAAGGGAAATGAAGAGAGAGACAGAGAAGGGAAACGAAGAGAGAGACAGAGAAGGGAAACGAAGAGAGAGACAGAGAAGGGAAACGAAGAGAGAGACAGAGAAGGGAAACGAAGAGAGAGACAGAGAAGGGAAACGAAGAGAGAGACAGAGAAGGGAAACGAAGAGAGAGACAGAGAAGGGAAACGAAGAGAGAGACAGAGAAGGGAAACGAAGAGAGAGAGAGAAAGGACAGGAAGAGAGAGAGAGAAAGGACAGGAAGAGAGAGAGAGAGAAAGGACAGGAAGAGAGAGAGAGAGAAAGGACAGGAAGAGAGAGAGAGAGAAAGGACAGGAAGAGAGAGAGAGAGAAAGGACAGGAAGAGAGAGAGAGAGAAAGGACAGGAAGAGAGAGAGAGAGAAAGGACAGGAAGAGAGAGAGAGAAAGGACAGGAAGAGAGAGAGAGAGAAAGGAGAGAAAAGATGAGAAATGATTGAGAGAACAAAAGAAAAATGAATATAAACAAGAGTGAGAAAGAAATTTCTTTCTTCTACTCCAAATGAAGTTATTTTGGATGTTTATTATTCCTATGCCACTGCTACTGTTTGCAGCCTTCACTATTCAGCCTGGGTGGAGCATGGTGTATGGGAGATTGGAGAGGCTAGATCAGATCAGAAGAAAAAAAAAGAAGATTAAAACATCATCCAAAATGGAATCATGTAAAGTAACCATTGGCTAGCAAGCAAGCCAGCATGATAGGCAAGGAAGAGTTAGTGGGACGTTTGGTCAGAGGCCTGTTTCTAGAAGGCAGACAGGCAAGATACTTGGCCAGCTGTTCATAAAGCTTGCCAACTCTCCTTTGAAAGCAGAGGAAGAAGAGGAGTTTGACGTCCACCTTATAACTAATTTGAGAATAGTTGTAGGTTTCCTTGCTCACTTCATAAACACGTTATCTCTTAGAAAGTTGAACTGAAACTGAGCCAAGTACGGACTTGAAAATATTTTTACCCAGTTCACAAAACTAAAAGTCCGGAAAAAATGCATGATAACTAATTTGAATTACCGTATATATTCATAGATGTGTCACCGTTTTTTACCCAAAATATTAACACGAAAAAAGGAATGCAACTCATCTTCTGTACCTTACTATACATAGGTTACAGGCTTTGACAAAAAATGGGTTTGACCTAGCTAATAGTATATACAGTATTAGTTGTATATGAATGCTGCTTTTTTTTAATAGACGAAGGATGATGTAAACAGCAAAAAACATTAAAAATTTAATCAAAAAGCAATAATTGTTTTCAACAATCCTCAAATGATAATACACTTACATAAAATTCTTCAGGTTTATAGGCCAGTAATTCAGTGAAAGCATGAATTATGGCTTCCCTATTATTGAACCTTTTATCATGAATGAAAAGATGATAATCTTCAAGAAAAATATCAAGTGAGGGTGTTGCAAAACTTTATATACTAATTCTCTGAATTTAAACACATTCAGCAGAGAGGTGTGGGGTCAAGTGCTGTCTTGGAAAATTTCATTCAATTTATGTAGAACTAATTTTTTTTTCAACTTTTTAACCTTTCTTACTGACTTGAGTTTGACATGATATGGTCACTATTAAAATCCTAAAGCCTCCAGAAAGTGCTTGAACTACTGTTTGTTGATAAGTGGCCACACTGCAGTGAAAATACTAAGGAATCTCACAGTCAAAAGAAAAAAATAGAAATATATTATGTGGCTACCTAACATACAACCCCTTCTATAATTTTGAGAAGAGTCATTTCATTTGAAGAGTTTTGGGGACTATTGAATTCATTTTTTTTGAGTTGCTTTTGTTGTTACAATATGTTGGCCAATCCATTCTACAGCCTTCTTTAGTTGTACAAATTCAAAAGTAATAAAAGAATCTTTTTTCCAGAAAATGGTAGAAAAAGGAAAGGTATGCATTTTCACAGGATATGCCTCCTCATTGCACTTGAAGGAGTCAATGACAATCCCTGATGTGTCCCAAAATAAGGTGCCTAGGGAACTAAACAATTTTTGTTTCTACCCAAATATATGCATCAGGCCCCATATAAAAATCCTGACCACTTGCTGAATTAAGCATTTTAGGGTGGCAAAGAAATACTTACATACTTCTCAAGTGCCAAGACAATAATCGCAAAAGTTGAAAATGGACTGACTATGTTACTGAGCAAAAAGCCTTGTAACTCTGACAGTCATTTAAAGGCTGGCCTATTTGTGTGTGTAATTGTAACACAGTTGATGGCATTTTATATATGTTGTTCTCTCCTCCCCTGCTCAATAAAAGACTACACAAACCACTTTTTCTCACTTTCATTCCATTCTTGAGAGGGGCCTGTAAACGGGGGGGGGGCATTCAGATTTGAAAAGTGCTATCTTGGTCAGAGTAGAAGGAGTTAAAAAAAAAGGTAACAAAACCAACCCAACAAGGCATGCCACCTTTAAAATAGCCAAGCAAATGGTTGTATGAATTAGGTAAAGCAGACAGGCTGGATGGGAGACAAAGGAGGAGGAGGAGAAGGAGAATGTAAAGCTAGAGAAAAACTTTGTTGACCTCGGGCAGAGCAGGGGGGGAGTGAAGGAAGGGAGAATGTACCCATGAAATGTGAGGTCTGTCCCACCTTCTCTTTCATCAGTTTGGTAGACTGTCAAAGTAGGAAACATCCATCATTCTGACAGAACAAAGCTCCTTATTAGTTATAGATAGAAAAAACAAACAAAATGGACAGGTAGTCGAGGGGGGGGGGACAAAGCAGGCAGAGGGGGGCCGATTTGGACTATTTGAAAATTAAAATTATTGAGAAGGTGAAGAAGGGGGAGGGAATGGAAGATGGACAAGGACAGAGGAAGAATAGGAGGGGGAGATGAGGAGCGGGAGAAAAAAGGAGGAGTGGGACAGGGAGAGGAGGACAGAGAAAACAGAGGGGAAGGGAGGAGAGAGAAAACAGAGGGGAAGGGAGGAGAGAGAAAACAGAGGGGAAGGGAGGAGAGAGAAAACAGAGGGGAAGGGAGGAGAGAGAAAACAGAGGGGAAGGGAGGAGAGAGAAAACAGAGGGGAAGGGAGGAGAGAGAAAACAGAGGGGAAGGGAGGAGAGAGAAAACAGAGGGGAAGGGAGGAGAGAGAAAACAGAGGGGAAGGGAGGAGAGAGAAAACAGAGGGGAAGGGAGGAGAGAGAAAACAGAGGGGAAGGGAGGAGAGAGAAAACAGAGGGGAAGGGAGGAGAGAGAAAACAGAGGGGAAGGGAGGAGAGAGAAAACAGAGGGGAAGGGAGGAGAGAGAAAACAGAGGGGAAGGGAGGAGAGAGAAAACAGAGGAGAAGGGAGGAGAGAGAAAACAGAGGGGAAGGGAGGAGAGAGAAAACTGAGGGGAAGGGAGGAGAGAGAAAACTGAGGGGAAGGGAGGAGAGAGAAAACTGAGGGGAAGGGAGGAGAGAGAAAACTGAAGGGAAGGGGGGGAGAGAAAACTGAGGGGAAGGGAGGAGAGAGAGAACTGAGGGGAAGGGAGGAGAGAGAGAACTGAGGGGAAGGGAGGAGAGAGAGAACTGAGGGGAAGGGAGGAGAGAGAGAACTGAGGGGAAGGGAGGAGAGAGAGAACTGAGGGGAAGGGAGGAGAGAGAGAACTGAGGGGAAGGGAGGAGAGAGAGAACTGAGGGGAAGGGAGGAGAGAGAGAACTGAGGGGAAGGGAGGAGAGAGAGAACTGAGGGGAAGGGAAGAGAGAGAGAACTGAGGGGAAGGGAAGAGAGAGAGAACTGAGGGGAAGGGAAGAGAGAGAGAGAATTGAGGGGAAGGGAAGAGAGAGAGAACTGAGGGGAAGGGAGGAGAGAGGATGAGGGGAAATGAGGGAGCAAAGAGGGGGAGAGAAAATAAGGATAGAGCAAAGAGGGGGAGAGAAAATAAGGATAGAGCAAAGAGGGGGAGAGAAAATAAGGATAGAGCAAAGAGGGGGAGAGAAAATAAGGATAGAGCAAAGAGGGGGAGAGAAAATAAGGATAGAGCAAAGAGGAGAAAGGAGAGAGTGAGCAAGGGGATTAGGGCAAGGAGGAAGGAATGAGGCATGGAGGAAATGGAGAGAAAGGATTGAAAGACGGAAAGGTATTAGGAAAGGAGAGGGGGTGAGGAAGGAAGAAGATACAGAGAATGAGTAAATGGAAAAATCTCAGAAACTTGTCCAATCAGCAGCAGCGATAGTCCTTAAGTCCATTGTTGGACCTGGGCCTTCCCAAGATCAGCCAACTTTTTGCTTCAGAACGATGCAGTGCCAAATCATCCTGAACTTGTCCATATCACGCAATCTTATTTTTAGCCAGCCTCTATTTTGCTTTTGATCTCCAGGGTTTCCACGCTGTCGAACAGTAGTTTGATATTCTTGTACCATGGCCTGCCCATTGTCATTGAAGTTTGGTAATAGCTTCTTGGTTACATTTGACACCTTTTTGCTTTCTAATGTATTGTACAGTTTTGTGATCTTCCAATGTGATGTTCAGCATGGTTTTTCCTGTGAACATTTAGAGCTACAAAATTTGTCACTTACAATGGTGACAATTGTTCTCACAATAAGTATAAGAATATTCCTGGAAAACATTGTTAGGAGATTGAAACAGTAAGAAGGGGAGAAGAATTGAAATTGTACAGAGGGTAGCAAAGTCGAAGCTATGAGAATATTGAGGAGAGTGCTGGACATCCAAAAAAACCTTTTTTGTTGTTCGTTCCCACAAAACCTTTGGGATCAAGAAAGCCAAAACTGAAAATCTGTATGTATAGTCTTATCAATATCAACATAAGATTTGGGTTTAACTATTAAATTCATGGAGTGCTTGAAACCGGCAATGGAACTCTTCAATAGATAGCATGAAAAATAGTGCAATTCTTCTGGGAATTGAATAAAATAAAATGAAAAATTCACCAAATGGTCGAAAGTAGATATTTTTATTCAGAGCTCATGTCCCTTGAAATTGGCATTCTATTTTCTTTGTATCAACAAAAGACTTGAAATAATTGATAAAATGTGAATTTACAAAAGGTACATCAACAATTTTCGGCACCCAAGGTTTCAGTACCTGATAATCCATTTTACTAGACCAACACAGGTCACTTGATGATAATTCAATAGCACACATCTGACCCAATAATTATGTATATTTCATACCTTTAAAGCATTTGTATTGTTAGAAACTTGAATTAGACAAATATTGAATATGAATTGAATGGTTACATTAATACAGAAGATACAGATTATCAAATGTAACAGATACAGGCATACCAAAGAATTAAATGATTATAAAAATCAAGCGTAGCAAGAGCAGATCTTGACCAGCTTCTGTACAAAAACACTGTGGTCAAGTTTTCTAAACACTTCAACCTTTCCTTATATCGATACGGACTTCTGTTTGTGCATTACACCACCACAGACACTTTGGAAGTCATTATTAGAGGTAACTGGAAGCAAATTAGGCTAGGAATTATACTAACAGATGGATTTTGTAAGGAAAAATTCCAAGGAATTATACTAACAGATGGATTTTGTAGGGAAAAATTCCAAGCCTGAACAACCACTGCAGTATAAACAATAAATAGCCGACTCCACACAAACCACCTTCTGTGGCCGCTTAGTGAACTGAGAAAAGCCTCGAGAAATTCTAGAGTCCATTTGTATTTTTGTTCAGATTAAATGAGATGCCAAATTATCAGTTGCCGGAAATTCAGTAATGTACCTGTACTTTCTGAATCGCTGTTTTCATAGGTTTATAAAACAGGTCTGGTTAGTCACTGTATAGAAACTATCATCAGACCAACACTTTTGACAGCATGCTGTGTTATGGGTGATTAATCAAGCAATTAGAAAAAGGAGTGATCAATGAATAAGTCATTTCTCTCACCTTTTGTTGAGACCATAAAAACTAAAAAATTTTGAATTTTCCAAAATAAGCACAGGCATAAACTAACATGGCAAATTCAACCCCAACTAATAACATACTGGTAGGGGGATCGAAAAACCAAGAAATTTTTTTTCTAGACAGAATAAGGAGTAAATGTTGAAAATTCCAGTCCTCTAGCTCCATTGGTATGGCCTGTATACATAATACATAGTCAACCAGCCGAACCTTGGAAACTAAAAAAAAAAGACAAAAAAAAACAAAACCTATGTTGACAGTTTTTGCCGAAGTTTCAAATAACTACAGCTACGTGGTGGATGCATTTTGTGATTTAGCTGAGCAATAAAGACCTCCCCGGTAATAGCACTATTCACATTATAATGCTGGTTGAGGATAGACCCGAGAATATTAATGTAGCTCCAAAGTAGCAGTATTTAGCCCCCAAATAGCTATATCTAGCAACAAAAGTTGGATTATAACATTGCTCAATCTTTCTTGGCCTCAGTCATCAGCATTGAAACAAGGGATGCCTTAATCAATATTGAAAAGCTGTATGATGTGAATTCATTGCTAATGATTTTACTATAGAAATGTATCAATATTGAAAAGTTATATAATGCAAATGCATCACGAATGATTTCACAATACATATGTGGGAAGAAAAGGATTATCAGAAGTCAGGAATAAATACAATTGTTACTGACAGTGTAATGTTATTACATGCTTAATTATTAATTAGTTTATTTTGTAAAATAATAGGAGCTTTTGATGGAAAATAACTCCAGGTTTCTTAGGGTTGTTCACGTGATATGATAAACCATAGGTTTCACAAATACACAATGGACAGAAAAAAAATGAGTGATCTAAAATAGAAGCCAGGGTTGGTGGGCAGGGTAGAGTTGTGCAGGAAGGGGTAGACACTGGTCAGGTCAAAGCAGGCGTGGGTCCACACATCTCAGAGACTAGCAATCTGATTAACTCCAGATGTTAACAGCCAAACTTCCCTTCTGCATTTTCTATCACTGCAAAACCCACAATCATGACACTAGAATCTCACACCTCTCATCTGTGGCAAAAGATTTGTTGACATAACATATTCTGATTTGGATATACATCCTTTATATGCAGGCAGTGGGGGGGGGGCGAACACAAGGAACAGTTCAGTCCCTCAAAACACCACCAAACCCCACCTCGAAGAAAAAAAAATGTGCCACCAGATGGCTGGGTAAAGTTATTTTGGTTTATGAGGATCAATCCGAGTCTGGCAGAAGGCCATCATTCAGGAGCGCCCAGATATCATTCAGCGAAAAATTTGAGACATGCCTCTTACAACACAGGTGATGTGTCAGAGCATAGAGAGAAGTGGATTCATGCCTTTCTCAAGGGTATTAATGCTAGGTGGACACAGGGAACTTCAGTTTAACTCCTGATGTCATAAACCGCTTGATACCGTTCCGAATAGACACCAGGGTTCTTCAGAAGAGGAAACAAAGTATGTTAAATTTTTGTCAGATGGATAAAAAATGAAGTTCACCAGAAGTAAAAAAGGGGAAAACTTTGATCAGTTGTTATTCACCTTGTTATTGACGTTTACATTTTCTTATATAAAACTAAGAATTAAATTTCAACTCAATTTGCTTATTCCATTTTCCAGGCTGATAACCATTACAATATTCTGCCTGTCAATTCTGTAAACAGTGGTTAAGAATTAACAATCCCCCATTACATTTCAAGCAATACCAGCAGAAGTAGGTTGACAGATATATGAAACCCATACACTAGAATTTGCTGGCTTCAGAGGCCAATGACCCAAGGTCTGTTAGTTTTACATTAGGTGTATGCCATAAATTGCAAAAACCAATCTAAAACATTTCAGTTGGAAATTCAGGTTGAGGCCTATACCTGCCTTATAAATTAATCATCTTCACTTGGCATAATGGTAATTAACATCAGCCTACCTAACACTTACTGCGAACCACTTGGGTAAACTTATTCAACAAAGACTTTATGATAAAACTAGCACAGTAGCTGTCAAAAATTATGGGATTGTTTACATATAGTTCAGCACTCCTCCTAGAATCAGAGTATGTGTCTCAGCATAGGATCAACGTGTCACTCCCCAGTCCTCTGTCTAGGATCAGAGTGTGGTGTCTGTGTATTCATGGAAATGTGGTACACACACACAAAATCTCTCTCTATTTATAATAAAACTAAATTGCATGCAAAAAGAACCTGAAGAGTTATAATAAACAGTCATTTGACAACACATTTGAATAGCACTAATCAGATTAAAAGTCACTAGTGTGACATAGTTGATTATATATAAATATTGACTAAAGTTGTTCAGCTTTACAATATGAAAAGTTTGCATGACTATATATATATATATATATATATATATATATATAAATATATATAGATAGATAGATAGATAGATAGATAGAGGTTGAATTTTACGTTCGTTGATGATAAAAATCCAAAGTTATTCCTGCTATCTGAAAGAATAGCTTCCTAATAAAAAAAGGTTTCATAAACTGAAATGGCATAGAGTAAAGAAGCAATTACCACCAATTTATAACAGAAAATGTTTTTAGTGTTTCCTGATCTAAAAAATGGTGATAATGGTATGTTAGGCGGATTCATTGGAGGATGGAGTGGTTGGATGGACAGGACAGTAGGAGAGTGCTACCTCTATAATGGCTTGCTGCAAAAGAAACGCTGAAGGCTATTTTTACTTTTTGCTTTTCTTCAATAAAAGCAAAAAGTGTTGTAAAGTGAAGTTTCAAAGAGCTGGGGATACCTGTGTAATGAAATGAATGCAATGTCAAGCTTCAAAATTTACATGCCCGCTATTCACTTCAAAAACCTCAAATTTACAAACATGATCTCTCTAACATAACTCTTATTGTCATGAACCACTTGATACCGTTCCTAAAAATTATGGATTACAATTATTATATTATTGATTTATGAAGCCAAAATGATAGTGATATATATCCGCACTCTGCACAAGTGCCAGAACTAATGATCATATGTTATCTATAAAAATAGATCTCTCTTACCAAAAAAAAAAAAAGAAAAAATATATATATATACCAGTATAAGATTGGGACATTGTTGATCCAAAGAGATCATAGAGACTCAAAAATGAACTTTTTGAAAGAAAAAAAAAAATTAAAGAAAAGAGGGTTTCTAGTTGATGCAAATTTTCAGGGTTGTAGTACCAAATGTGACCAGGAGTGCCTCGTGGAAACACATACAGCGAATGCACAGATGAGAGCAGAGAGAAGAATCTGTAATCAACTTGGCTGGTTGGTGGGGTGAGCCATTTGTGGTACTAAGGTAATTCAATTTACCATATAAATCATAAAATTGAGTCTCTTTGAGAAATCATATACGATTTTGAATAAATGCCTAGATTGGACGTGGGCCATGGAAATGTTGCTGCAGGCCTAATTCAGTTGCCCATAAGTGATATACATAGATTCTGACAAAAAATTAAAGGCAGTTTTTGGCCTTTTGGAAATGTGTTAATATCAAGATGGAAAGATACAAATGCTAATAATTGCATTCAAGTCTAGCATACAAAGGTCAATAGATAGGAAAAGTCATAATAATGTATACGAGGGTTGATCAATAAGTCTGTAACTTTACACAGTTATCAGCTGAATTTGGATCTGGAAGTTTCACTATATAATGTTTGATTTAATGAATTAAATGCATTAACAGAAAATGAGATTATACTGAAAAAAATTGACTTATTGATATATATATATATATATATATATATATACATAGTACCACAACATCAAATTCTGTGTAAAAAAAAAACGAAAAAAAGGACATTTACAGATATTGGGAAATAATTGACTGAAATTACAAATTTATATATTTAGTGTTTGAAGCAATAAAGCATCCTAGACTATATATATATATATATATATATATATATATATATATATATATATATATATGTGTGTGTGTGTGAGGAAAAATTTGCAGCTTTAAACACTAAACACATTTGAAAGAATTTAAAAAAAAAATTTTTTTCCCCCAAAACTATGCATAAATATATATATATATATATACACACATACACACACATTGCACATATACTTATTCATGTACCTACATAGGTGAATGTATAAATAATATGTTTTGGCACTTGGACAAGATCATTAGATAACAGAAAAGTCATAACCTACATGACCAAAGGGAAATGAACAACAGTAGATTCCAGTCAATTCGGTCTCCAGTTGATCAAACAAACTATTCATTGGAGTTAAATTGTGAAAAACCAACACAAATCAAGTATATATGTAATAATTTCCTTTGCTCACTTAGATCATAAGAAGCCTTTTACTGGGACCATCACAAACAAACAAAATCAACTTTTTGGCTGGTCATTGCTGACATTGTAGTCTTCCTCGGACCTCAAGACCCATGTTATAAAGGGGGACTACTGTATCTGCATATACAGAACACGGTATACTTGATAAATTCTTCAGATATCAATGAACATTAAGGATTACAGCAGTTTAGTATGAGTTATATATTTGTTTGAGTTTGATAACTTTCTTTGACTACACTTGTGGTACTGGCCTCCATTATAGTGCACTTCATGTTATAATGCAGGTAGATGATGGGTACTAAAATATTAATCCAGCACCAAAATAGCTAGTGTTGGCTATTTAGGAGTAAGATCTAGCTCCCAAATGGCTAAATTTTTATCACAACACAGTTCGCTTTCTTGGACCCTGACACCAAGTTATAACACCTATATTTTATAAATAAATTGTATCTTTACTCTGAGTTAGGTAATAATACACCTTAGGTGGTTGAATCATCTACATTGTTAATACTGGATGCTATGATAATTCACTTCTACTTGTGAACTGATCTTTGAGAGGATCTGAAACTGAAAATGACAAGAAGAATGAGTTAAAAAGCCCCCCCCCTCATTATTGACAATATCAACGTACTCTTCCCCAGAGGATTTTCTCAAAAGAGCCACTAAAACTTTCAGTTGAACGCATGGTCTGCGTTTTGGGCTTCATAGTTCCATTTCAAGATGAGAATAGGGACAGAAATGTGAAGATGTCTAATAGGTGTAATAAAAATGCAAGTGATGCTCAGGTAAAAACAGCTAAGCCCTTGCCGCATGTGCAGAGGAGGCAAAGTGTTCCAGATGAAAGGGGATCCCTATAAAAACAATACGTAAGTGATTAGATGGAAAGGACATGTTTGCTGTGAAAATTTCAAAGGTAGGTGTAGGCTAATTGGCAAAAGGTGTGAACTTTGGCAATGTAGGCAGGTATAGGGGAGAGAGGAAAAGTAGCTTGGGGTATCTAAAAGAAAAAGCAAATAACGGAGTAAGGTAAAGAAAAAGGAGAGGGGGAAGATAGAGAGAGATGGAGGGGGAGATGGAAGATTGGGGGGACATAGAGGGGAGATGGGGGGGACATAGAGGGGAGATGGGGGGGACATAGAGGGGAGATGGGGGGGACATAGAGGGGAGATGCGGGGGACATAGAGGGGAGATGCGGGGGACATAGAGGGGAGATGCGGGGGACATAGAGGGGATATGGGAGGACATAGAAGGATGGAGAGGGAGAGAGAGAAATGTAAAAGAGAAATAGAGGTTCAAAATAACCTTCCAGGGTGAATGAATGAGGAAAAAAAAAAAGGATGAATTGAAGGGAGTCAACAACAGATGATTCTTTAGGCCAGGCGCCACCAAACCTTTTAGGAGGCAGGCCAGAATAGAAATGTCATTATGTCTTGCAGGCCAAGGTGAATAAAATTGTCATGTGACCAATGTCTTTCAGCAGTATGTCTTATTGGGGGTGATCAATCAAAAAATCGGTACGAAAGTTGATCAATGAATAAGTTACTTCAATCACCTTCTGTTGGATCATTTAAGAGCTTGGATTTAAAGAAAGAAAAAATAACTGGGCACATTTCAGCGTAAACTTTCAATATCAATTGACATCCCCCTCTTGCCAAAAAAAAAATCCCAACTAATTTGGGAGTGATTTTTGAAAAAACAAAATTTAAAAAAAAGTTTTCCCTGGACATGAATAGTCTACGTTGAAATTTTCATCCCCCTTGCACTATTGGTGCGGCCTGTATGCACGATACATACATAGCAAGACCAGCTTAAAAACTGAAGAAATCCATTTTGACAGTTTTGGTAAGCGGTATCTAACAATCATTATACAAAGTTGTGGTAACGGTTTCTCAATTACCTCAATCTTTTTCATAATAGAAGTAAGTATATATGTATGTAACCTCCCATGTATCAATGAAAATTTTGAAACTCTTTTGTGAGACAAAATATGATCAAATGGTGGTTTAAATTTACCAGAATATGTGAAGAGAACAGCAGGAATGTATTCAAACATTTTTTGCTAAACACACTAATTCATTCGAAGTGAATGCGAAAATGAGACTTTTACCATATTTTTCGATACTGAATTTTATTGTTCCCTAATCACAGATAAGCAAAACAAAGAATTTCAGTCATGTAGTCAATGAAGTTGGCACGTTGGATGAAGTCTAGATGGTCTAGATTTTGCCTGAGGACCATAGTTTGCTGACCCGTTTTAGATTTTTACTCAACCTCGTTTTACTGCGAAAGAAGATTGTGTCCTGCCAAAATTTCAAGTGAGAAGGGTTTGGCGTCTCAAAAAAAATCAGCCTATCCTGACCTTTTACCTTAATTTAAACACTGTCCACTGGTACCTAAGGAAGCCAAACAATCTGCTTTTGAGCTCTGTCCTCTGTTTGGCACCATTGGGAGCATTTATTTGTCCTGAGGCCCGAATAAAAAAACTTATATGAATTACCTTAAATATACTTGCAAACAGTGGGAACTGAGAACTACAAAAACTGGTAACATATCTTTTCTTATTATATGAATCAGTCCTCAACACTACGGATAAGTAGCAGTTAACAAGTCACATTGTCAACACATCAAAGAGGGTCAATCTGTAAAACTACAACCTTTCAGTAGCTGAAGGTAAAGGGGGGGGCGATTATGAATCGATACCCTGCCCCCTGGTCCCCAAAAGCTTTATGAATAGTTCACCTACTGCATTTCTCGTAACATTACTCCATATCTTACTAAATGTTGGAGGCCCCCAAATCTCCTGCTACATTCCTGGAAATGGCCACCCATACTGGCACCAGTGGGGAAATATGCAATTATCTGAGCCACAAGACCAGTCATCTACATTTTCTCCAGCTGGTAAAGATAAATAGTAAATTTCTCTACCAAGCTGTACCAGGTACCTGGGGAATTTCGGAAGGAAGGACAGCCAGGATAAATATAAGAGGGTAAAATATGCCATAAAAATGTTGGTTTACATTAAATAAAAGACCTAAACTTGCAATTGAGCACGATTTTTCTGATAAGATTAGAAAGTTCAACAAAATTACGTGCCTAAATAAATAATCACTAGATAAGTATTTGGAAAAACTTTCCTTACACACACACACATATATATATATATATATATATATATATATATATATATATATGGTAGCATATATATATATATATATATATATATATATATATATGTGTGTGTGTGTGTACACCAATGTCCATAGAACTGATGATAATTCTTCAGCAAACTAGCCAGTTATTATTACTTCAGGGAATCTAATCTTAGCACCGAAGTTTTTATATATGCTACCATTTTTAGCATCAATCGCCATCACTGACTGACATACTGAAATCTGAGTTACATCCCTTGCTCAGTGTAGCCAATTTAGATGCTTTCCATCATCATCAGTCTTTTAACGTCCGTTGTTGGATATAATCCCCCTAGGATTCTCCAAACCTCTTTATCATGAGCATTGCAGAGCCCATTTGTCAAGTTTGTCTCTTTATTTTATATTCTGCTGGCCACGGTTATGTATGTGATCTCTGGGGATCCATGTTGTGAGTCTTAATGTCCATCAGTTGTTTGCCATTCTTACAACATGACCAGCCCATTGTCAGCTTGAGCTTTCTGATGGATTCCATGATGTCTTGGACTCCTGTTTTTTCCCTGATATATTGTGCTGTCTTGTGATCTTTCCACACGAGATTGAGCATGATTCTTTCATGTGCACATTGCAGGCTTCTCAGTTTGTGGGTCAGTCTCTTGCCAAGATTCCAGGCTTCAGCTCCATCGGTGACTATTGGGAGGATACATTGGTTGTATACACCTCTTTTTAGGACTGATGGGAACATCTTGAAGGTTGAGCTTGCTCTGCCAAAGGCTAGCCATCCTAGAGTGATTCTTTGCTTGATCAGAAAGTTCTATTTAGATGATTTTTTTCAAGAAAAGATATTTTTATTTAATTTAGTCATAAAATGAGTGATATTTTTGATAAATCAAGTGATATTTTAATAAAATGAATGTTCAAGATCAAAGCCACATTCAATCTATTAATAATATGAAACATATTTCCTAAATTTTATCTCAGTTTTAGATGTTAACATCAAAATATAAATGGCAACGTAGCCTTCGCTAGATCTTCACACAAGAAAAGAACTAGCACATCTATGGTCTGATTTTCAGGTTTGTTTCCTAATGTAACAGATATAACATTGGCTAAAAAGCAATTTTTAAATCATGATTAAAACAAGTCTCAATAAAGAATGGTGACTTTCCAACTTCAAGGCATTGCAAAATATTAAGAAGAATTATAGTCAGTGTCGATCAGAGAAGATTGATTAGCAAGAGTGAAGATGAACTGAATTTTAAATTTCGGATAAAACATTTCAACTGTAATCAAATAACCATAGCCCTATAAATGACCTGCCAAACCAAAACAGCCAAGTGGGCTTTGGCTTCTCTCTTTGAATGTCTGTGTGCCTCCACTCCTGGTCATTTTGTTGGGTCTACAACCTTGAAAATTTGCATAAGTACATCACAAGGCACCATTTAAAAGCTATTTTTTTTTTAATCTCTAAGGTCATTTTGAACCAAGAATGCCAAAATTTAGTGCTGGTATTTTTTTTTAAAAAGATAATTTTAGATAAAAGATCAATTTTTTTCCCCCCAGATAAATAATTGTCTTATTTTATCATTTTTGCTTTTTATCACAACACACAGGGTCTTAGCTTAAACAGTTAAAGCGACATCCATGAAAGATGGGATTCCAAGATATGGAATGTGGGTTCAAGTGCTGGGAGAAGCTACTGCTCTATTTCTGATCCTCTGCCAGGTTTGCTCTAGCGATTGAAGGATGTATCAATTCAGTGTTGTGATAAAAGCAATATTAAAATCGAGTTCAATGAAAACTAGTAGCAGTAATAATAATAACTAGCCGGACTCGTGGAAATTTCTCAGGTGTTGTCAACTTAGTTAATCCATTATCTCGTGCCTCTGCTCTTTTCTCACCCTTGGTCTGTACCTTCTCATTCTCTCCTTTATCCATTTCAATCTTCATTATCTGTCCATGGATTCATTTGAAATGCAAAGGAGGGAAAATTAATGCACAAATATTTTCTACTGTATCCTCTCTTTTATCCTTCTTTTGCTCTATCTTTCCATAAAGAATGTTAATATATTGGAATTTTCATGCCTATCCATCCCCTACCTGCCTTTTAATGTTTTGCTCTGTTCCTTGATATCCAGCCAGAAAGCTGGACTCTTTCTTTAGTCTTTATTCTTCCCTCTCTCATTTCTATCCTTGCCTCCTCTCTTTCTATGTATATATATATATATATATATA
Organism: Thysanoteuthis rhombus; assembly: GCA_963457665.1. Taxonomy (NCBI): domain Eukaryota; kingdom Metazoa; phylum Mollusca; class Cephalopoda; order Oegopsida; family Thysanoteuthidae; genus Thysanoteuthis; species Thysanoteuthis major. Next base: position 18,644,055 of record OY735224.1, read on the forward strand.
TATATATATATATATATATATATATAAAAACACACATTTTTTTTCTCTTTTCATCTCGTTTTCTATTCTTGGATCTCAAGTTTTCTTCCCTCGTACCGAATATAAAGCGGGAAGAAATTCGGAAAGAGATGGATTAGACGAGAAGAAAAAAGAGGGCAAGAAGTTCCTCCGACATCACCCTTTCTTCCTCCTCCTATCCCTCATTTTTAAAAATTTCTTCATACTTGATATTATTGAGCAGGTTTCTCGATTGGAAAGCATAAGTGATTTCAGCTAGGAAGAGCTGGGGATCAGGTGAATGCTACACATAGATATAAGAGAAAAAAGCAAAACAGTTGTATATACCAACAAGCAGAATAACATTATACAATATTAAAAAAATTTCCGATTCACAGCTGAACCAAAAATCTGTATGCATTTTGAAGGGAAACTTTTTAACACGTATAAGAAGAAGGATATTATGTAGGAATAAACATTGGTTGTATTTTAACTGTCATATTCATATAAAAAATTCCAAATCTCAAATCAAAGGTAATAACTTCTGATCTGAGTTAGGAGTTAGCGTTGGAAGTTGGGGAACTAAATATCTCTAACTACCCCAACATCCATTTTGCCATATATCATTTCTTCTCAACTCTTGCCAGATTTGGGGGTCCTTCCTTTATCCAGAAAGTTCCTTTCCACTTAAAAACACTTGATCTTTGAAGTAAGAGGAAGGAAAAGGGTTGAGGAGGGTTTCTATTTACTTAATAAACAGTCTTAGGGTTAAGTGGGACTTCATTTCACTTCTACAAAGGGCATAGAAGGTCTAGGGTCACTGACCTGCCCAAGTCAGTTCCACTGTTTGAATAGGCAGCAAACAAGTTTGTTAGGGCAAAGTTAACTAGGGGGGGGGTCTGTGGAAGGAGTGTTAGGAGAAAAAATGTAGTAAGATCACTTGGCATTGCCCAGATTTAAATCAGCTACAATGATATTCTTTTTTTCAACTGAGTGTATTTTAGCTCTGTCTAAGAGATTTGAGATGAATAAAACTGTCAAGGTCAGTTAGAAGGACGAGGGGGGGGGGAGAAAGATATTCAAAGCAGACAAATGTTCAACACTTGGAGGACTGGTGCAATGCAGTCTTCTCAAATACATTCCTCCTATCATCTGATATAAGTAAATATCGAAGAAAGATTTGACTTCCTTCTGGCTAAACAATCCTAACTATTCATCTAAGTGGAAAGTAACATAAATGAAAAAGAAGTATGCTCGAAGGAGGAAAAAATAAACGCAAACTACCTTCAATTCCCTTGACTTTTTTTTTCTCCACTGTACATCTAATTGACTGCTTGTATCACAAATTTTAAAAGTGCTTCATAAGTCATAAAAATGAAAAATCATTTGCTTAGTTCCAAACTAAGGGTCCTACTACTTCTACTTGAATCCACAAATATAAAACACAATATGAGTGTGTGTGTGTGCACTCTCTCTCTCTCTCTATATATATATATATATATATATATATATATATATATATATATATATATATATATATATTATATATATATGTATTTATTTGCATGCACACATATGGGCTGCTGCTGTTGGAGCAAACAGGGCATTTCTCACTGAGGGCAACGGCATTTGAGAATTAGAAACTTACCTAAACCGTAATGGTGTGGTGCAATTGTTTCTGGTAAATCCAACTTAATGTTCCTGAATAAAAAGTCAGTATTATTATTCGCTGGTACTCATTCCATCATGTCACCCCAGGATCAGGTCATGTGTCTCCATCAACTATCAAGTGCACCATCTGACATCTAGATAATACTGTGAGTTGTACTCGCTTACTTTGTAAATGGTGGGCAGAATGCCTATTGTATATCAGGGTAGCCCCTAAGATATATTCTGAATATACTTTTATATCACCACCTGAAAATATATGCTTTTGCCCTCACCCTTGAAAAAATGGCAGTGAACACTAATGTGTGTGAGTATATTTATATATATATATATATATATCTATCATCATCAGTTTTTTATCATCTTTCCCCAGGATTTGCCACATTTCTCTATCATGGGCATCACGGAGCCAGTATTTTCTGAATTTGTCTAGTCCATCTCTCTATCTTGTATTCTGCCAGCCTCAGTTCTGCACACAATCTCTTGGTTAGGTTCCAAATCTCAGCTCCATAAGAGACTATCAGGAGGATGTATTGGTTGTGTACTCTTCTTTTTAGGATGATTGGAAGTGTCTTGTTTTTGATGGTTGAGCTTGCTTTGCTGAAAGCTTGCCATCCTAAAGTGATTTTTTGCTTGATTTCTCCTTTTCTGGGTTTCTTAGAGATTAGTTGTCCTAAGTAGACATAGTGGTCTACTTTCTCCAGTTTTGCACCTTTGAATTTGACAGTTGTGTTCTCGTTCTTGATGAGGTTGTTGCACATGACCTTCGTTTTTCTGAAGTTCATGTGTTTCCTTGCCTTCTTCGTTTAGTTCATTTAGCATTAGTCGGAGGTTGTGTAGGTTCTCAGTGAAAGGAACGATGTTGGCTGCAAATCATATACATGTATCATGCATATATATCAGCCTCCATAAGTCTACTCCAGTACAAACCACTACCATCTCTGACCTACAAATCTTTATATCTCATCTCTCCATTTGATGTCTAGTCTTCTACTAATGGAAACTAATTAAATCACTTGAAAACTAACTCAGAATAACACAAAGAGTGATGGAAAGAGCAACGTGAGGAATGACACTAAGAGATAGAAAAAAAATCAACTTGAGTCACAGACCCAACCAAAGTAGAAGACAAAAATATTTTAGACGTAACTGGAGATGAGATTATGTATCTTAGCAAAGCTATTTCCAAAGTTTTTAATTCAATATGCAATCAGATAGAACAATTTCATCAAAGAAAAATTCTACAGTGATTTAAATCTCTTTTGGGAAGTAAATAATTCTGTGCCCTTCAAAGAAAAGATGGATATCATAAATGCCCCTATTTCAACCTATAATTTTTTGTTCTCTTTTTCACAAAAATTCCACATGAAGATCTTATGAAAGAATCAAATAAAATAATAGTCTTGGCATTTGCAGGAAGAAATAGTGAATATATTGGAATTATGAACTCTAAAGCTTTCTGATGTAGAACAAAAAAAAAAGAAGGTAAGACTTACTTTATGTACTCTACCCTTAAGGTGTTTATTAGTCATCGTATTAGGGAATGTAACTTTAAAATAGAAAATGGAATATTTCATCAGATCACTGGTGTCCCTATGGGTATTGATCTGGCCCACTACAGGGCAAATTTGTATTTACATTGATATGAAAATGTATTCATGTCATCTTTAATCAGAACTAATGTAAAACGAGCTCGTCATTTTTAGGTTGTATCTGATTAATTGATGACTCGTTCTCTTGATGATGGAGGATTTGGAAAATCATACAGTAATATATATCTTAGGGATTAGGAAGACAAAAATTGTTTCTCCAGTTGTAAGAATGGTAAATCAAGGTGGTGAAATTAGTAAGATTTTTAGACAATTTACTAAAGCTATGATAAAACATCCTGATTTCTTTAAAAACTCATTAGGTCGTCCATAGTAAAATAATAACAAAAATCAAAGAACATGTTAACGAAAGTATAAAAGTAGAATAAATGAGTAGTGTATTTCAAAATAAATCATTTTGTATTGATGTTAGGGGAATTAGGTAACCAAGAGATGGATCCAGTTTTAGTCAGTGTGAAAGATCATTGTATTGATTGGAACCAGGGAAAGGGGAAAACGTTTGGCTTTGGTCCATTTGTCTCACTGATATGAAGCTGGGCAGGGTGGGTGATCAAACATGGAATGCCATGTAACAAAATGTTGAAGTATTTCAATGGAATCAACCATTGAGTATTACTACGACTGACTAGAAAGTGGTTTTGTTCCAACCATTATAGATAAGAATACTTCATTTGATAATTTAAAGTGTTTCAAAACAAACATTCAATGGAAGCTTAATGTTAAACAATGTGGGAAAATGAACTTTGAGGTCGGGGAAAATAATTGTCAAATTCCTCGGTTGAATACGTTCTCAGAGAATAGACTCAAAGAATTTTTTTTGGTGTAATTTTGTATTCTTAAAGATTATATCATAAGTTGGTTTGCATGCTGTCTGAAATTAAAACCAACACGACGGATTCAATATTCACATGGGTGAACATCAATAGAAATGACACAAAAAGCGAGTCATGTTTATTGTAATAATTACTGATCCCTCAGCGTTAAAAACGTTTTTAGGGCAACCTACGTAAGTAAACCTTGTTTTAAAATAGATATGTAGTATAAAATAATATCAATATACAATACACATAAAACCTAATATAAAATGACAAACTACATGTATGGCCAAAGCTAAATAATGAAGGGAGGTGGTGGGATGCCATGTTAATGTAAGTTTTTTGTTTTTAGAATCCCCCAAACGGTTACATGGTAAACAACTGATGATCTCAACAAGAGACAATTCATACATTGTGCAGTAATAACTAAGTAAAAAAAAAACAACACTTTTGAAGAATACATAAATTGCATTCATAGATATTTGGAAATGGGTGGCTGAAATGACTCAAAAATCTATTGAAAAAAGTTTTTTTTAATGTTTAGACTATAAATATATATATGTATATATATATATATCTTGGTCTTTTTCTTAACATTGCTCTTTCCATCACTCTTTGTATTATTCTGAGTTTGTTTCTAAGTAATTTTGCCAACTACAAAGATTTTTAGTAGAAAACTGAAGAAAATTGATTAAATCACATCAGCATATTTGGGAATGAAGTGATTAAAGTGACAATTTAAACAAAAATGTGTTCTGTGTTTAAAGCCTTAAAAGCTTTTCTAGACATTATATATATATATATATATATATATATATATATATATATAAAATACATCCATTGTAAGCTAATGCAATGCTCTTCCATAGAAATAGAGCACTCTGGTGGATGAGGAGTTTCTGTGTAAATGAATATATCGCTTAAATTCAGCCTTATTGACCACCCAGTTCTATAGTCCAGAGGTAGGATATCAGCCTCTGGGTCCAATGTGAGGGTTTCAATTCTGCCTCGCAGTACTGGATGGGATAAAAGTCTATAGCCACACTGAAGAGATGTAATACATCGAAACAGCTGTCTGTGGATGACACAATAATATATATATATATATATATATATATATATATATATATATATATATATAATAGTCTAGAATGCTTTACAGCTTCAAACACTAAAAAACTTTTTCAACGGATTTTTTTGCGTTACTTCAGTCACCCATTTCCTAATATCTGTCAATACTTCAGTATATTTTCCCCTGATTCCCCTATACTTAGTTATTATGGTACAAGGTATAAATTGTCTCTTGTTGGGATCATCAGTTGTTTACCAAGTAACTATTTTGAGGATTATATATATATATATATATATATATATATATATATATATATATACATATATAAAATAATAATTAAATAATTGAGTCATCCATATAGAGCTGTTTTGTTGTATTACAACTCTTCAGTGTGGCTACAGGCTATCCATTATCCTATCCAGTATCATGAGGAAGGATCAAAACCTTCACTTCAGACCCAGAGGCTGGCATCTTACCTCTGCCCTATGTAGAACTAGATGATCAGTAAGGTTGAATTTAAGCGATATATTTTATTCATGCATAATTCCCCATCCTGAAGTTGGAAGAGCATTGCATAAGCTTATAAAGAATAAGTTACCTCACTTGAATAAGGGAGCATTAATTATAATATATTTACATATAAAACACACAAATATATATATATATATATATATATGTATGTATATATATATTGGATGTGCAACACTGTTCAATGAGCGCAAAGATACTACACTGATCCTAAGTAGAAGCACCAGGGAGTAACACTTAGGCAGAGCATGCAGATACTTTGATCAGTCGAGTTTTTTTTACGGGTAGTATGAGTATAATCAACCAAAACACCTAAGAATGAATCAAATCCTATCATTCAGTCCAACGTTGTAGTGGGTCTATGACAAGAAAAAACAAACCATTGGACAAAAAATCCAACAAATCCCATCATTGTGGATGTATTTCAAAACAAAGATTAAAAGTTTCAGCTCGTCATGAAATCCAATTAATGAAAACTAAGAATATATTGTTACGCCAAGTGCTGAAGAAAAATATCCAGTTAAAGGTTAAAATGTTTTTTTTTCGTTAAAAATCCCACTAGAAATCTTTGTAGTCAGCATGATTGAAGTGGAAGAAAATCATTGTATTTTTCAGTTTAATTCATTTATTACTGTAAAAAATTAAAATTTTTACTAATTCTTTTCTTCCTATGACATATGGTAGGTAATATGAAATAAAAATCACAAAACCTTTATTCATTCAAATTTACTAAAATAAAACAAAAAAAAAAACACCACTAAATTCTGTCCGGTGGGGATTCTGTCCACTAAGGTTTTTGTCCATATCCGGTTGTAACACAGAGCTATATTTTTCAAATGGAGGGGCAGGAGTCAAGACACTTTTAAAAAGCAAAAAAAAGGCAGCAGTAAAAAAGGTGAAAAAGCAGAAACCCTAGCCATGACACACACTTCAGACTTGGGTTGAGGGCCCAGGTAACAATGAGTAGGTAAAAGGTAGGTAGTTTTGTCTGTTGACACTCGAACTTTTGGATACAGGTAACAAGCTGTCAAGATTAAGTTGACCCAGTCTCATTGGCAAGTACCTGTGACCTGGCTTGGAGTTGGTGGAGATGGTATGCAGTACACAGCTACAGGCCATCAAGATGATAAGTGGGGGGACAGGAAATTTTACAACTTGCAGTAATTTCAATATAAGGCTGATTCAATATTTTTCAGCAACCTTTCCAAAAATGTTTGTACTCATAGCATCATTATTCAGTATGGAGCATAGTTCCAATAAAGCTGTGCGCACATGCTCACGCTTTGCAATTAGTGCACAAAGGGAAGTAATGTGTGCACAAACAGGGCTGGCCTTAAGAGCTGTGGGACCCAACTGAAAACATGTTTTGTGGGGCTATAACCAAGGTCTGTAGAATTTTAAAGGTATAAATAAAGTTCGTCATAAACTTTATACCTATGTGGAAGGGAAAGGAATCAAAATGTGCGCTTAAAATTTCAAAGAAATAAAATTTCAGACTGTCCTATAATTAATTAATGTATTGTTTAATTCAGGTACAGAAAAAAAAAACCTCTAAATATAAACAGTATAAAACAAACATAACTGAATTTCAATGAATCCAGGAGAAAATTAAAATCATTGCTGGTTTTTAAAAAATCTACGATGTGTTGTTAGGTTGAATCTTACAATGAGTTGTTGTACGTGTTTAACAAGACTAGAGTAGATCACTCTAGTGTGGGGGCCCAATTGGTCTAATAAGCTTAAAGCCAGCCCTGCGTATAAAAGATTTTTAATTCTATAGATAGCTTACTTGGTTTTTATTGAAAAAGTATTGAATCCCTACGTCGAATTCAAAAGAGCTCACATATTTTATAAACGAAATGAGATTTTTGTGCCAATGACAAGAAAAATTTGGAGTATACATTTGTTAAGAGGTTGGAGAATCCTATCAATTAACAGCACAGAGAATGAAATTGGCAAGCCGCGTTCAAAATTTGCTGAGACATTTTGAGTTCACTTTGTACTAATACTCTTTGAAGAGGTATGAATCCATTCCTTCTCCCTCCAGCTCTAGGTAAGTAGCAGGCTCTCCAGTCATGGTTGGCAACCAGTTTAGAGGACAGATAACTTTGAATTCACAACCCCTTCTCAAGCGTCATGAGGGGCAAACAATGGGCAAAGAAGGGATCATGTTCCCAAAATGTATGGTTAATGTAGCTCTGATGAAGTTTTGATTAACCTTGTCAGCTGAAGGTTGATTATAATGAATTGCTCAAGTAGTATAAAATAGAAAAAAAAACCAAAATGATCTAACGAGAAAATGCAACCACCGTCTCTACTTCAGAGTAGATGTCATCAAATCGCTATCTTTCCAGTAAATCTTATACTCCATAAAAAGGGAACAATTTCAGTTTCAACTAGATGAATTCTTTAGCGAATTTTTTCATATCTTGAGTGAAACATGGAGTGAACCAAGTCATAATTTAAAGGGTACAAGTCCGAAGAATACACTGCTTGGAGGTGAAACTTCCTACCGAGCTTCCCCAATTTTTTTTTCAATTAAAAAAAATAAATAAATAAAAAATAAATAAATAAATAATGATAATAATGAAAGTGCTTCATGTAAAAAGAAGAAAAAGATTAATAAAAGTACTTCTTGTTTTGATTTCAAAATAAGGAGAATAGAAAATGAGATGATAGAGATTCTGGCTGTCGAAATATGGTTTGGCATCTTTGCATTTACAGGATTTTCAAACAAAAGAAAACCTGTTTATTCCTATTGATTTCTCTGCTGAGGTGATGTGCAGTCGAGTGCACTGTTAGTGGCATCTTGGGAATCTGGGAGATCGTCTCTGTGGGGCCAGAGAGACGAGGCGGTGCCAAGATGGCTGAATCATCTGCATGCATGGCTGTCTCTTAGTGTTCCTAATCTATAAATCTCCAGACAGAAGAAAGAAATACGGCTTTAACACTCAAAATCTTAAATACATATGTGGATTGATTTGTACGGAGAAAGGTAAATAGACGCTAACTAAAGAAGCCCTAGGAACCATGGGGATAAAAAGAGAGTGACACAAACATACACTCAGGCAGATGTGAACAGGAGAAAAACAGAGCTTTGGACACAGTGAGAGAGGGAGGTAAGCAAGCATAAAACAAGGGGAGAGAGAGAGAAGGCGGGCTGACAAACAATGCTCCGGGGAGAGATAGAGAGTGAAGAGCAAGCAGACAGAAAAGCACGGACAGAGAGGGAGGCATGCACACATATAAGGCTTCAATTGAGAGGGAGGGAGGGAAAGCTCTCTCTCTCTCAAAAGACACAGAGAGCTTTGCCTCATCATCTGCCTATCTTTCTCTCTTTTTTCTCAAGAATCATCATCTGTCTGTCTCTCGAGAGACAGAGAGAGAAAAAGAGGCTGGCAGGCGGACAAGGCTTAGGAAGAGACAGACAGACAGACAAGGCTCAGACAGAGAGAGAGAGACAGGCAAATGGACAGAAAGAGAGTGGAAGGAAGGTAGGCAGATGAACAAGGCTCAGGCAGACAAACAGGGGGAGGCAAACAAACAAGGCTGAGAGAGATAAAAAGGTCTGGTTAGTCGCTCTACAGAAACTGTCACATGACCAACATCTTTTGACAGCATGCAGTGTTGAGGGTGATCAATTAAAAAAATTGGAAAAGGTATGATTAATTGATGAGTTACTTCTCTTGCCTTTTACTGGGCAGTGATCACTAAAAAGTCTAAATCTAAAAAACAAGCAGACACAAGCTAAGGATCTATTTAGCATAAAATCACATTGCAAATTCAACCCCATTAAACACCTATTGGGAGGATAAAAAAACTGTTTTAGTACATATATCAAGGAGTATATGTTAGAATTTTCAACCCTCTGGCTCCTTCGGTGTGGCCTGTAAACATGATTCATAGCCAGCCAGCTGGACCTACTTGAAAACTGAAGAAACCTATGTTGACAGTTTTGATTGACAGTTTCTCAAACTTCCTGTAAACACTGAGTGATAATTTCTGGGTTTGTTAGTGTCTGGTGAGGAAGCAAATAACAAATGAGAAAATGCGAACGTATTCCTGGCCAATAGAAAGAGGCAATGGTATGGATGGTATACATACCAGTGGAAGGTGTAGGGGTTGGGCAGATCAATGGTTGGAGGTTGGGTCAGTGCAGGACAAAATGACAACCAGAAACATCCAAAAAAAACCCTTGAGAAATGTAGACGGGAGTTATGCAAAGATTGAATTTAATTTTTCAGCCAACTAGTATCTATTATTTTACTAATTTCCTGCAAAAAGATAGATGGACAGACGGTATCTCAAAAGTCACTATAGATTTTTGCCAAAACCCAAATGAGTTTTGACATTATTTTCCTTACCTAATAACAATGACAATTTCAGATTTTTAGTTGTCAAGGCTTAAAAAGGTTAAAAATGATGGAAGGGGGGGGTAAGATTTTTATATCCAGAATTAACTATATTTTCATGTGATTTATCTAAAAAAAATATCTAGGTACTATTTTATCAAGTCCCCTTCCATGGTCAAATCCAAAGATATTTTCCAGTTAAAAGAAGAACATTTTTACAAAAGTCAAAACATTTTGAAAACTTATAAGTTTCTGTCAGAATAGAGTTTGATCCGAAGCAGTCAGTCTTCTTTTGTTCCTCAGATTCCTTCCTGTCCAATCTCAGTGAAACTGATATCAATACTAACATCTGAAAAATCTCTTGACACTAAATCTTTTCGGTGCCAATGTTGCTGAATTGTGGCCATACACTCACACTCAGTAATTAGATGATATACATGAAAGAGCAGTTAGAAATCTGCTGCGCATATGGCCGATAGGTGGTACACATATACAATGATGATTCTCAACAAAAAATACTGTAGTCATTCTATTCAGATTTCGGCTATAATTCATAAGTGAAAAATGCAAAAGGACTTTTTTTTGTAAAATGGTAAGAAAATTGTAATAAAAATTATAAAATCCAAGACAGCCATCACATGATGATGTTATCACATGCAAATTAGATATTTTTTCCACCATAAACCTTGTGTCACACTGTGATCATTTCATTTTCTATTGCAACCTTTCATCAGGAATCATTCTTCCTCTATACAACTTCAAAAAACAAAGTCAAATTTATGAAATTGTCTGCAAAAACATAGCACCAGAAGGGTTAAGCTCTACATTTACCCTTATTTTTAGGGTGATGGCGCCAAGATTTGAACTAAGGTGCAAAATTGCAGCCTGGTAAGGGTTAAGGTTGGTAATTTTTGAGGGGCTATGTCAAAAGCAAAGTTTATAAAATAATATCAAGAGACCTTCATGAACTCAAGTTGAAAATCAGCAAACGTCCCACATGAAAAGCTTGGTGACATCAGGAATGCCTGTGTCAATTGCTGGCTTGATTGAAGTGCTACAAAAAAAACTTTTTTTAAAGTCTACCAGTGAAATAAATCTCATTTGAACTAAGCAAAATTTGAATAACAAAATTCATTGATAAATCATTACCTGATGGGAGAATTTTCAATCTTGACGATTTCTGATTTCCCAGAACTGTATGTGACAACAATATTTCGGATGTTATTTATGTCCAGAATTCCCTGAAAGAAGAAATATGAGTGAATTTTATTAGAAAAGAAAAACAGCAATGGGCTCGTGTTCAACTCTTTAATTTATGCACAGAAAAAAAAAAATGTCAGTTTCAGGGGAAAGAACTTCTGATTAAAATTATCTTCCTTTGACCGTTTGGTGAATTGCAATATTTTTAAAAAATTCAGTTCACAGATGAATTCCACTATTTTGTATGCAATCAATCAAAGCGTTCCAAGTGGTTTCCATCAGTTTATGAATTCAAGAGTTTGAAAAAGTCCAAAAAATAAAATAACTGAGTAGTATCTACCCAGACAATTAATGCCTTCATCTTGGTTGTTATTAGCACAAAAATATGGCTGCTGCACCGACTGGCCCTTTTCAGTTATGCCATACTAAGTAACTTTCTAGGAAATTCAAACTGAACCCTTTATTCAATCTATGGAATTACATTGTTTTCATTCTGCTGAGGTGGAAATATCCCATATCAGTCAATTCCTCATCAATTCTTCCAGATATTGTTACTTGTCTTCCTTTTCCACAGAACCAAAGTACAGGTATAGTTTCATCAGCATGGTTAATTTGTTCCCAAATTCTCTGTACTGTTCAAAACTGAACTATTCAAGGTCATATTATGATTTAATGAGTTTTTTTTTTCTTTCCAGCTTATACTTACATTAATTTAAGCAAAAACTTGACCTAACTAACTATATCAAGCCCACACCATTCAAGGTAAATCCTGTAAACAATTTTTCTTACCAAGGAATTGAACTTGGGTTCCGGGAGACAAATGGGTGTGCAGATAACAACTAAATGGTTTAAAAGTTAGCTAATAATTAGGTAGGTAATGTTCTGTAGGTAAACAGATTTTATTGATTTTCCTCATTCCATAAAATTTCTTTCAATATCATCAACTTTTTTGTGTCCGTCATTGGAGACAGACCTTCCCCAAGATTCACCAGACCTCTATATCATGGGCATCATGTAGCCAATACTTTCTGCACTTGACTAGTTTGTCACATCATTTCATATTTAGCCAGCCATATTTTCGCATATGATCTCTGTGGATCCATGTTCAAGTTGTGTTTTGTTTGATTATTCCTTTCTTGAATTGTTTACATTTGCGCATGGTTCAATTTCATTAACATTTCGTTAGCCCCTAGTTCATATATATATATATATATATATATATACACACACACACACACACACTCATATATATATACATATTTTCACACTGGCACATTTACCAAAATCTGCAGCCACATCACCATGCATATATACAAATTCATGCACAAATACTTCATACAACATACTCAAACATGAATAACTGTGAGACAGGAGCATAAATATAAACCTCCCCTATTATAAATCAGTTCATTATAGCATGAATGATGGACCCCAAAATAGCTAGATTTAGCTCCAAAACGGCCAAATTTTTCTTGCACCTCATGACCGTTGACACCTGAATTCACTTTTTATGAACTTCTTCTGAATATTCTTTCTGAACTTGAAATTTCATTTCCAACTCCAGAATAGTCTAGTTCTTATACTGATATATCCTCCTCCCCACAATGTTAATCACTGCTAGCCACTACAGACCAGTTTAAACACTGTCGTTGGGTTTAGATTATTGGTATGATCTGACTCATGCGTAACTATCTATCCCCACTCTTATCTGTTCATAATTGAAACTTAAATGAATGAGGGAAACGTTTTCTTGTTTTTTGAAAATTCCCTTCTGAAAAAGTTTTTATGGGGGGGGGGGGTCAATATGCTATGGAAGTTTATGCTAAATTGGTGATTAGTTTGTGTCTGCTTAATTTTTCCAAACTGAGACTTTTTTCAGTGATCCCAACCCAACAAATAGCAAGAGAAGTAACTTAATCATTGATCACCCCTTTTTTGAAAATCTTTTCAATTGATCACCCTGAACAGCATATATGTGTTGTTGCAATGATTCATAATTCCCTTGGAATGCTAGCTTGTCTTCTGATATATCATTTTTGCCATATCATCAAGAAAAGGCATTCTCTTCCTTACCTGTACACACCTATAGAAAAGTCCTTTGTTGTGATTAAAACTTTTTTCTTTAGTGTCTGTGTTGTATCAACAAATCTGTCAGAAGAAAGTAGCCAGTCATCTTTCTGACAGTTAATTTCTAGGGTGTCTTGTCAGTAATTGTTTATTCAGAACCGATGGGCAACTAAATTGGTCATGGTAAAGAGTGAGGTGGAGCTGAAATAACTCAGTGGTGGTGGTTGTGACTGTGGCAGGGGTCATAATTAGTCGGGGGGGGGGGGGGGTGAAATTAAGCAAGACCGAACTTGCCGGAGCTAAAATAAAACTTCTCCAAAATGACATCTCATCTGGATAGAAGTTCATTACACAAGTGAAATGGTTCAGCCATTATTAATTTTTGACTGGTAATTTCCTTATCCTGATTTTTTTCTTTAGTAGCTTTTTATAGTCACTTCACTTGGACCAGCAATCTATGGCAGTGAATAAACAGTGCAAACTGGAAATAAAGGAGAAGCTCTCCATGAGATGAGAACATGCCCCTTCTGCTTCAGGGAAGCCTGGTTAACCATACCAACTTCTCTTACCGAATGAGCTATAATGATTCTATGGTTGGTACTTCCCAGACCTTTCTCAACACTATATTTACTGTTGTTTCTATGCTTGATGGACCAGTAGCAACAATATTCTCTTTATTCATTTTTTTTTTGAATGAAGCATCATCAACTATTATTATCAATTTTAGACTAGTATTTTTTATTCATTTTAATTTTTTAGTTGCCTTCTATTGCACTAAAAATCAATAATGATGGTTGACAAGGCTAGTCTAATCCAAGCTTGATAAGATGTTCTAATAATTGGTGGCAAAGCATAAGGCTGAGATGGCCACAGAACAATCTCGTTCTAACATCTGGGAAATGACCAGGCTTGGCATCATTTAACTTCGGTGGTCTCACAAGAACAGGTGTATCCAACACAATTTGAAAAATGAAGTGGTTTAGAGTGGGCAGACAAAATGTTTTTATCGTTTGTGAATCAGTAAAAGTTTTAGGAAGAGTATTGAATAAAATTAATTTAGTTGGTATTAAGTCAGCCACACACATTGTTTGAAAAAAAAAGCATTTTCTTTCTCTCATGGCCCCACTGTAATCCACAGTAACCAATAGTTAAGGCATTAAAATCAATCACACAGACCTCCCCTGTTATAACGTGGGTATTAGAGGGGGTCTGAGAAAGTCAATACTCCATTACAACCAAGCTCTGATTAACATGGCTATTTTGGAGCTTGATTAATATTTTGGAGTCCGGCATCACCCCACATTATAAATGTGAAACTGCACTATAATGAACTACATTATGACAGTTTGATTCCTGACCACAAACAATACCTTTCATCCAGATCTTCAAAGCATTTATTAACTATAATTATTTGCAATACTTTTATATTATACATATAATATCCCTATTCTGCATCAATTCCTGACCACCGAATCCCTTTTCTCCTGATATTCAATTCATTTCTACAGTAAAATCATTTGTAGAGCATCTGTAATATATATATATATATATATATATATATATATCCCTATTCTGTCTGCACAGAATATTCAAACACTGACAGCAACGCTTGTAATATGTTATTCTATTTTCGGCAATGCATGCAGTACAGCTGGTTTGATAATTTTTTTTACATAGAGATGCTCTCAATTCCTTTCTTAGTTAAACAACTTGTTAGCTAGATGGGTAAGTCAGACTAATGCAGTGCAGCCAACTCAAAAATGTATTTGCACTAGTTTGACAGCTAAAGCGTGCTAATTTGAAAAAAAAAAATAGCTGAAAAACACCAAAGTTGACAAAAAAAAAAAAATGCTAACATATGGCCAAGATATTCAAGTATACCTGTGCTAATTCAGCACTTTTTTGCACTGCCGCCAAAAAACATGCTGAATTTAGCATGAAAAATGCTAAATTGGCAACACTGGACTAGTGTGGATTTCAGCATGGCGTAGCTTTCTTTACTCAACAGGGACGCAGTATGGAATTCTTCGTTTAATGAAGAAAAAAATTGAGAATATCTCCATGCTAAAAATCATGGAACAAGATGTATTGCATGCATTGCTGAAAATAGAATAACTTATATTTCAAGAGTTGCTGTTGATGAAGGAGATTTTGTTAGTTACTTTTTCTTAGCTTTGCACAAGCAGAAAGAAAAAAAAATGACTCTTTTCTCAAAGTACATCTTAGACGGGTGTAGAATGGATAGGCCGAAACATTGTGGGAACAACATGAATAACAAAAAGAATGATTCAATTTGTTGCTAAAAGTATAGAGTATACAACCAATGCATTCCCCCAATAGTCACTTATGGAGCTGAAACATGGGAACCTAACCAAGAGACAGTCCTAAAAACTGAGAAGTATGCACATGAGAGAATCATGCTCAACCTTACATGGAGAGATCACATGACAGCACAGTATATAAGGAAGAAAACATGAGTCCGAGACATCATAGAAACTATTAAAAAAACTCAAATGGCAATGGGCAGGCCCTTTTGCAAGAATGGCAGACAACCAATGGACATCATGACTCACAACATGGATCCCCAGAGATCACATGAGAAACCGAGGCCAACAGAACACAAGATGAAGAGATGAACTAGACAAATTCAAGAAATATTGGCTCCGCGACGCCCATGATAGAGAATTGTGGCAAATCCTGTCCAATGACAGATGTTAAAAGACAGATGATGATGACACCAAGCAACATGATTTTTGCTCCTGGGTAGTGAGTGCTTTTTTCTGATTGCTTTTGTGTAAAATCAGAATTTTTTTGTATGAAAACCTTTTGGGATTTTGTGTGAAAAGACAGTTTGGTTGAATTACAAGTTATGACGTATATCTACAATATAGGGGAGGTAATTGTGCATGGATCTACGTAAAAATTTAATCTCTCTTTTCACAGTCCATTGTCCAACCTTCAATGAAATTTCATTGAAATTTTTTTGAGATATCACGTGCACAGTCATGAGTTTGTACATGAACAAATGGAAAAAAAAAAGTGGGAAAATATCTCAAAATCAGAGAAATATCCAAGGATCTGCTCCCAAATTCAATCACTTCTTCCGTACCCCATTGCCAACCTTTCCCCCAAACTTGATTCGAATTAATCTGGTACTGATGAATATATCTGGTGGATGAACAGATAGATGGAAAGATGTGACTGAATACATATACCTCTTTAACTTCGTGGGCAGAGGTAAATCAGCTTGACAACTGAGAGGTGGTTGGTTTCTAAGTTTTGAGGTTTGAATAGAAAACAAAAAATAAGAATGAATGTATGTATGAATGAATGAATGAATGAATGAAAAGGAACATGAGAGAGTAAAACAACAACTGAACGAATGAATAAATAAATAAATGAATGAATGAATGCACAATTCATACAACTTGGCAAAGTCAGAAAAGATGGCTGTCATAAAACTCTTGCCAAATATATATTTGTCCAAAAATTGAAGGAAACCATAATACAACTGCATTATTCAAGGGCCTGATGTAAAGGGATGATATAGACAGGCAGAGAAAGGCACCTTATCCAAAACAGAAAGTATTCAATCATAAGAGCTCCAAGATCTTATAGAAACCTATTTTTTTTCATAAACTGGTTCTAAAAATCCTGTCACATTCCTCTCTTTTTGATCACAGGTTTCCTCAATCCGTCCTCCATTTTACCCCCCCCCCCCACTGCCGGGTTGAAATTTATCCCCAATACCTCCTCTCCAGGGAACCAAGTGCCTCCCATTGGAGAATCACAATTGTAAATACCATGTATTTTGGCTGATAAGGTAACATTCAGGTAGGACAAAATCTGAATTTCATGATTTTAGCCCAGTATTTTGTCACTGTTTTAGTATCTAACCTATAAAATGACAATATTTGAAGGGTTGGATGCTTCCAGTTTTGTCTTATCTGCTTAGATCTACAGTATTCGTATCTTTTTGAAGAAAAAAGGTTTTTCCATACTCCAGTGAATAGTTATATTTTATTAGTACCTAGATTCTAATCCCCTAGAATCAACGGACTAAAATTTCACCAGACTTTTTTTTAGATGAAGCACTGTCAAACATTATTAATTTTTGACGAGTGTTCCTTTCATTTTAATTCATGTTGCTCGAGATCACAACGACTCAGAGTGTCAATTTACAGCCCTTTGTTAGCAACACGGACAGTGAATAAAGGATAAGTTCTTGGTGAGACTAAAACTTGCCTTCCTTTCGCCTTGGGAAAGCTGGTCTGTTGCTTGAACTATGAGAACTCTATGGCCAACAGAAGACCAAATCTAACCAAATAGATTTTACCCTTCATTTTTGTAATTGATTGGAGCAATGCTTTCACATATAGTAGCAGTGTAAATAGTTGTGGTGGTAATAATATCTCCATTTTTTTTCCTTTTTAGATGAAGCATTGTTAACCATTATTAATTTTTGAATAGTATTTCTTTCATCCTAATTTTAGTTGCTTTATTTCTGATCTGCGCTGTTTACTGATGTCGGTAGACTTGCAGTCTGAGTAGTTACATTGAAAAGAAACTAAAATTAAGATGAGCGGAATACTAGTCAAAAATTAATAATGGAAGACGGCTCTGTTTGCCGTTACCTTTCTTTCCTCAAAGACTTGTGTACACGAAGCAGATTTCGGTGCCAGTGAAGCAGAAAATTCTTGGAGGTGGCCTTGGATTATTGAAACAATCCATCACCACTACCAACAACAAAAACATTGAGAAAAAAAAACAAAACAAAAAGAGAAAAAAAAAACACAAAAAGAAGAAAAAAGATCTCGGTTGGCACAAATTGCATCTGTTCAATGTACAGCACAAATCAGAGATCAATGAATGATGACTGTGGCTGTATTTTGCCTGCTGCCATCGCTCAGGGGAAAAAGTGCTACAATAGCCTTCATTCAGCTGAGGATGATGACTCTAATCAATTTTTGACTTTTCAAGGTTTCAAAATGCGAGATAAAAAAAATGAATCAATTTTTTAGATTCTGGTTGAGTTGATTTAAATGGCTGAAAGGTTGTGGTCATGTGATAGGAGTCAAAAGCAAATTACCATTTTCTCAGTGTTGAGGATGCTCTGGCCTCAAGGACACACCCTAATTTTGACTCGCGAAATTACATAAAATAAATAAATAAATTTTTTTAAAAAGAGATAGGATAGGTCTACGAAAAAAGTAATCTTCGACCCATAGGACACAAGTTGAATTTTCAAGATTTATTCAGGAAGAAAAAAAATATAGCATCTTCGATGCTGGAAAATATGATAATTTACAATCCTCCCAGCATTACTTCAGGTTTCCACTCTACCGTGTCTCATCTTGACAGATGTCACTCATAAGGCAGTAATTTACATGTTAACTTACCTCAACAATAATTGTGTTTATTCCCAAAATAAGAAATTTAACCATCACTTGATGCCCTAAAGAGATAATTTTGGAAAAAAAATTCCAAAATTTTTGTTAGAAAAGAACACTAGAAAAGCAAGGGGATTTTAAAATAACATTCAAAGAATCAGAGAAATAAAAATTTTCTTGGACTAAATTATTTGGAAAAGCAACACTGATTACATATAAAACCCTATTCTGTCAGTAATGTTTACATTGATACCAGATCACTGACAATCTCTCTGATTGGTAATGCATTCATATATTAAAATCATTGCCAATAGATTTCCATAATATAATCATTAGCAATGCATTTACAGGATACATATGATAGCCTTATTGTATCAGTAATACTTGCATAATAAATTCCTGACCACAACAACCACTTTCTTTATGATTTGCAATGCATTTTCCAACTAGAAACATTAAAGCCCGATTCTGTCAGTAACACTTGCATTAATTTCTAACAATTGACAATTCATTTCTTCCTGATTTGCAATGCATATCTATGATAAAAATTATTAGCAATGCTTTTACATTATTCATATAAAAGCTGTATTCTTCCAGCAATGACAATCTCTTTCTTCCTGATTTTCAAGGTACATCATTCAAATTTAGAGCCCAAACTTGCTCTAACAAATTATATATATATATATATATATATATATATATATATTTATATATATATATATTTATATAAATATATAAATATATATATATATATAAATATATAAAAATATATATAAATATATATAAATATATATATATATATATATATAAAGAGAAAAAATAATTAAACTTCACTGATTAAATATTCAAATACTATACTTAGAAGCACTCGTTATTCTGATGGCAAAAGGTATCCTTGCACTTTTTGGACACACTTTGGAAGTTCCTACATTGCATAAGGTACATCTTACTAAAAATTGAAGAAATCTGTCTGTCCTTATGCACCATGATCACTCAATAACTAGCCTTTGAGCGAAGTTGACGATTGCCAGATATATTAGTCTGGCAGACAAGGCAGTACATTGTTGAGTTTGAAATAGTAAGGATCTGGAGTTCTCGAGAAATTTATAAAGAATATAAAAACTCTATGTCATTGATCTTTCTTCAGTTTCTCAAATTATATCCCTCAACTTCAGCTCTTTAGAATTATCTAAATTTAAATTAGAAAGATCCAAACTGTCAACAGCAAATCATAGTTTCAATAACAGAAGCAAAGTATCATTTTACAAGACATTTATGGTAGGCTGCTTCAGGCACCATAAACATGTACCTCAGAATAGGCATTGCCCTCGTCAGTGCAAAGGCTAAATGTACTGTGTAAATTTTGGTATCTGCTAACTTTCTAGATACGCTTTACCATTTACTTTGACAATACATGAATTCATTACAGAGAATGAAATAATCTTGACTGTGATATCATGTGTTCCATAAACAGTCTCATAAATTTGCATACTAATTTGCCAAGCATTTCTATCTTTACATAATGAACAGTCATTTTTTTTTTCAAAAAGCAAAAAATTGCAAATAGCATTTAGTTTTTGTCTGGCAATGTGTCATTATAGAGGCAGCATACACCCTCTTCCTCTCTCTTTGATACCCTTATCTCTCATAGCTCCCAGCAGTATGACCTCTGATGATATAGACTGACATATCATCCTGTCCAATTTTGGGGTCTATGGAGGCTCAAAATTTTTTCCTATATAAATTAATGGTAATAGATTCTTTGCTTTATGCCATTTTGTCTCACAAAAAGCTTTTATAGGAATAATCTACACTTGAATAACACAAAAAACCTGTATATCCATGAATTTTTGCATGAAGAATGATTAATAGTAAAACAAGTCTGGTTACTCAATAGAAATTGTCAGAGGACCATGGTCTTTTGACAGCAAGGCGTGTTGGGGTGATCAATCAAAAAAAAATTGAAAAAAAAAACAGAACAAA
Source organism: Thysanoteuthis rhombus (assembly GCA_963457665.1). NCBI lineage: Eukaryota > Metazoa > Mollusca > Cephalopoda > Oegopsida > Thysanoteuthidae > Thysanoteuthis > Thysanoteuthis major. The sequence continues at coordinate 18,664,737 of OY735224.1, forward strand.
CTGATCCATGAATAAATCACTTCTCTCATCTCTCGTCGGGCCAGATCACAAAAAAATGATTGAATTTCAAAGAAACTAGACAAATTAAAAGACCAATTCAGCATACACTTACATCGTAAATAAAACCTCCACCCCAAATGGAACTTATTTTTGGTTGAATTTAAAAAAAAAAAAAGAGAAAGGTTTACATGAATACTCAAGTGTTCATCCCTTGAGCTTCGGGGGTGTGGTTTATTCATATCATATTTACATAGCAAGCGACCAACTGAAAAACTGAAGAGAATTATGTTGATGTTGAAAACGTAGATTTTAACAGTTTTGTTTGAAGGTTTCTTATGAATTTCAATGGATAATTTCTGCATTTGCAACGTAACTATACATGAAATGATCAAAGTAAACGGAGAGTTAATCCTACCAGTGATAACAAGGATTACCATGAACAGCTAGTCGATTTATATTTGCCCTCCTGAGGACGAAAATAATTCATTATTAACCATTGTACAGAATTTTAAAAGAAACAACAAATGAACAGTTATGTTTGCCATTTGATTATTGATCTAGACAGGACAGTGATGGAGTAAGGGAATTATCACCTGCCTTTACTACTTTAGGATGAATCCATTTCTGCACTATTTATTTTCAAATTAATTACTTACATATATAGACTATATATATACATATACACAAATGCATACGTACACATATACACAAATGCATACGTACACATATACACAAATGCATACGTACACATATACACAAATGCATACGTACACATATACACAAATGCATACGTACACATATACACAAATGCATACGTACACATATACACAAATGCATACGTACACATATACACAAATGCATACGTACACATATACACAAATGCATACGTACACATATACACAAATGCATACGTACACATATACACAAATGCATACGTACACATATACACAAATGCATACGTACACATATACACAAATGCATACGTACACATATACACAAATGCATACGTACACATACACACAAATGCATACGTACACATACACACAAAAGCATACGTACACATACACACAAAAGCATACGTACACATACACACAAAAGCATACGTACACATACACACAAAAGCATACGTACACATACACACAAAAGCATACGTACACATACACACAAAAGCATACGTACACATACACACAAAAGCATACGTACACATACACACAAAAGCATACGTACACATACACACAAAAGCATACGTACACATACACACAAAAGCATACGTACACATACACACAAAAGCATACGTACACATACACACAAAAGCATACGTACACATACACACAAAAGCATACGTACACATACACACAAAAGCATACGTACACATACACACAAAAGCATACGTACACATACACACAAATGCATACGTACAGATAAACACACATATGCATAAATGCATACACACACATACGAACACATATGCATAAATGCATACGTGTAAATATACACATATGTATAGGTATATACACTCACATATATATATTACACTCACATATATATATATATATATATATATATTTTACACACACACATACTCACAAACATACATACATATGTGTATATATATATTTTACATACACACTCACAAACATACAAACATACATATGTGTATATATATATTTTACACACACACACACAAACATACATATATATGTGTGTGTGTGTATATATATATTTTACACACACACACACACAAACATACATATATGTGTGTGTATATATATACATTTTACACACACACTCACAAACATACATACATATGTGTATATATATATTTTACACACACACACACACACACACACACAAACATACATATATATGTGTGTGTATACATATACATTTTACACACACACTCACAAACATACATACATATGTGTATATATATATTTTACACACACACACACACACACAAACATACATATATATGTGTGTATATATATACATTTTACACACACACTCACAAACATACATACATACATATATATATATATATATATATAAGAAATGTGACCAGACCACGAATAACTAGAGACACGCATAAAGAGGGAAAAAGAGAAGAACCTGTAGGCAACATGGCAGATAGGTTTCGCTGTTTTAGGGGCAATGTTGATTTGAAACAATGTCTTTTGTGAATTCAATAAAAAATTATTTTTAATAATTCAAAAGGTACAAGGGAAATACCAGAAATTATCCCCATGTTTGAATATTTGAATTTTTTTGCATGAATTCAAGAGTTAGGCGAAAAACAAGTGTTTTTCATTTGAAACTTTGTGGAATTTTGTGAAGTTTACTGATAGTAAATCAATTAAAAAAATATTGACAGCATATTGATTGGGTTTTCATCTTTCACAAATGCAAGATTTTTTTCATTTAGGGTAAGATATAAAGATTCAATGAAATGTTTGAACATGAAGATCTGGCACTGCATGCAAGATATACATTCTAGTTATAGAGTGTGTGGAGGGGTAATGCGTGTAATTGCCGAGCACATTTTCTTAAAAACAATTAATAGTGAACTGAGATGTCAATCTTTTTATGTATAACAGAAATAAATTCATGTGTTATCAAATCCAAAAGAAGGAAATCCTAGGACAGGAATCGTCTATTGGATGTCAAGCTTTCCCCTCCCAATTTTGGTCCACTCCAAAGGATGTTCAAGTGCCTGATGGTGGAACATGCCTGGATGGTCACAATAATTTAACGGAGCAAATTTAAAACATCAAGACTGTCTTTCAAAGTGAAACATTGACTTGGTGTTGTACAAAGCATCAATGTCCACTAGCCAGTAACAGAATAAATTTTTTTGCATATACTACTAATCGCGTGCGCTAATATGATTAGTAGAACCAAGCTTTCCTGAAAAATATGGTTACATCACAAAACAAAAGTCATTTGAATATATATACATTGGAATCAGGGATGGGTACATGGGATTATAACTCATACCTATATCTGATTCCCTGGTTTTTTAATTGTTAATGGAGATTTTGCCTAGTACTGAGTTCCCAAAGTGGAGCCTTTATATATAACTAGCTCCAATAACTCATTTTCCTCACTGATTGGAATACAGACAGGTAAGAACAGTTTATTAAATGAGAAAATAATTCAGTAAATTTCTATGATTTATTTACAATCAAATTTGAATCTATGATAGAAGAGAAATATCCAGAAATGCAATGAAGACCTTCCAACCACCAACAGAATAGAGACAAGGTATAGACAGCTGTGCAAAACTCCTGACTGACCCATTAATTCACCAACTCCCAACCTAGGTTCTTAGAATTAGGGATGGAGAGAAGAAGGTGCAGATTGCTTGGGGAGGGGGGCAGATTGCAGTTAGGGTGTTAGGGAAGATGCAGAATGGGTGAGGCCAATTGCAGAGGGAAAGATTGAGGAATGCAGATTGTAGGGGTCTGAGGGAAATGCAGAGTGTGAGGGCAGATTGCAAGTGGAAAAAGGGGATGCATTGTGTAAGGGGAAGATTGTAGGAGAAAGTCTGAGGATGCAGAGTGTAAGGGGGGATAGTAGGGGAGTTTAGTGGGGATGCAGAGTTGGAGGAGCAGATTGCTGTCAAGGATGAGTGGGGCAAAAAGTGGAATGGCAGATTGCTAAAAGATGAGGGAGACTGTAAAAAGGGAGGGGCGGATTTCTCAGATGAGGAGAGGTGGGGATTCAGAGTGAAAAGGAAGCATTTGAGACTGACTTCATAAACAAGTTATTGACTTCCTTTTTATCTTTAGAAATAAATTAACTTTTGTTTCAAGTCAAAAAAAGGAAATACCTAATTTTTCTTTTTTAGGTTTGGAATCCAACAAACAAAAAAATTTCTTGAAATTAAACACGATATGGAATGACAGTAAGTGAGAAATAAACTGGTTATTGCAAACTGAACCCCCTTTTATAATGTCAAGGGTAGAATTACTTTTATAAAGAGATTTATTTGACTGGGTCGTGGTAAACTTCACAAGTGCCTTCCACGTTAGGAAGAAGAGCATATAAAAATGACTTTTCCTTTTTTATTGGTGAACTGTTAATAATCAAAGCCAGGGTATCGGTGAGGTGAGGTGTAGTTAGTGCATCGTAGTGGGGCTCCAGGAGTTAATCTTTTAAATCAATATGATATGTCCATTAATAAAATAGATTGACTATTATATTCGCCTGCTGGTAAACTATATAGTTTAATGTACTAAAAGGGTTAAATGATGAAATGGTTAAAATGTCAGCCTCTCACGCAGAGGGATCGAGGTTCGATTCTCAGTATGAGTGAAGACTGTGGAAAATTCCTTCTTGGGACAAATTTCCCTGTACACTCAACAGCTAACTGAGTTCATCTCAGCTTAGGGTGGGGAAAATTTGAAAGGATAGTACTGAATGAAAGAGGAACCCTTAGACCGCCCCCGACTGCCAGTGCAGTACAAGTCTTTGACTCGGACTGTCATGTATCAACTTGCACCCAGGAAAAAGGGTTATAGTAGAGGGAAACAGGATGGCAAAATGACAAGGGTGCTTGTGCAGTGTGCATGTGGAGGTGGCCCAGAAACCACCTTATAAAATTCCTCTTAGAGGCCCCAATAAGAGCCATGATTGTTCAAGAGACAATGCTCTTCTACTAAACAAGTTATCCATGTTTAGCAGTATGCTGTTTAGTGCAACCATCCACAACCTTTTTTGGACACAGCACGCACATACACAAGAAAGATTGAAAACTGGGAAGCATTTCGCAACTTTCATTCATTAAATACACACACACAAAGAAGAGGAATATATATGTAAATACGCAGATATATATATATATATATATATATGTACTCAAATGCATAAATGGGGCTACAATAGATTTCAAAACCATGAGGTTTTATTTGTTTTGCAAAGTAGGTGTTTAAGAACATCCTTATGGATAATTTTGAGTCACCTGAGTGCATAGTTAGCTGGATAATTATGCCTTAGTCCCTAACATTGGTGGAAAATAGATTGTTCTGGTTTGTACAATAATGATCACAATTTTCTTGGCCCGGAGAAAAAAAGTTTGCCTCTTTTCTTGAATTATACACCTGACGAAGGCTGAAGAATGGGTTGGATGGAATGTTGTGTTGACAATACCAGACGGATTTGATTGTCTGTAACAGAAGCTAGAGTTGATAAATATATGACGGGCCAGCTTTATGACTGACATAGTTGCATATTTCCCACTGGTACACAGTGGTAAGGGTTCAAGCACAAGTAATGATGAGTTTCAAGGCTAGTAGACCTTCTCTCCAAGGATTGGCCCAACACAGTCTTCCTACCCTCAATCCTCACATTTGCTCGGGTGTTGTACTCTGCTAAAATTAGTGAATTTCATTACCCTGCCTATATATGATGGGTTAGGAAATATTTTTGTGGATTGTGGAAAATCAAGACTGATTCAGGAGACTTCTCATCACATTTTGGATCAGCATTCTCATTTAATAGATTTGAAAGTGTGTCATGACATTGTCTTTGATCACAGCTGGGTACATATCTTTGCGTCTTCTAACAAAGTTTTAGAATAATTTCATACTAAATTTTTTAAAAATCCGGATATATAATCAGTATTTGAGGAGGACATAGGTGTTAGCAGAATTAATTGCCTCCACTGGCCAACTAAAAAAATATTTTTGTGCTAGTGTGGCTGCCAAAAAGAGCAAAAAGAGCAACAAAAAAAAAACTAAAAAAAAAAAACCTTACCAAAAATGGACCCAAAACACCAAAAAAGATGTAAAAAAATTGCCAAAATGTTAAGAACTTCCATGATAATTTGATTATTTTTGCACTGCCAAATTTTTATTTATCAATAGCAGAATTCCATCTGAATACAGAGATTCAACATCCATAGAAGAATTGACCGACCAGACGTTGAAAATGGCATGACAAGTTAAAACATATCCATTGTCAAAACATATACTAAGGAGAAAACTCGTTTAATAAAGTTTAAGTTGAATGATGCAAACTTCACCTCATTTTTTTCCGTTTTAATCCTGTGGAATATGTGAATATAATTTAAAAATTCATAATTTTCCACACATTTATAAACTAACTCAGTAAAAACTCAAAGAATCCAACTTTGACATTTAGCCATCCTTTCACAAATTTCTTCCAATTTTCCTGCCCTGCATCTAGAACTTTTGACAAAGCACCAAAAATTAGAGTAACACCCTGCCAAATTTAATAAACAATTCTGCTTGAATATAGTATAAATTGCCAAAATTTTAGACAGACTTGGCAAATCAAAAATGCAGCTCCTGACATTGTATAACAACAGAAACTTAACACAGGCCCCAAGTGAGTGTGAAATCTGGAAGAAAAAATTCAAGCAGCTTCAGGTTGTTAATGAAATAACCCACAGTATTCAACAGGTCATGTGACCAGACCTGCTGACAAGGTACAAAAGTGATACTAGTCGAATTTAGTTATAATATTCTAATTACTCTTACACATTGATTAACTTGGATCGGTTTCCTCATCTGTGTATACTATTGAGAGGTATCCTTCATTTACTCCCATCCAGTTTGTTCAGCACCATATTTGGTGTTTTTTTATATACTAGTCGTATTAGTAGTAATATTATCTCGATTTATTTTTTACCAGATAAAGCATAACCAATCATAATTAATTTTTTACTATTACTTCTTTCACTGAACTAGAAAACTGTCAACGTAGAATCACTTAAAAACTGAAGGAACCTGACTAGCTATATAAATATGCTTGTGTTACACATACATGCTGCACCAATGCAACTGAAGGCTGAAAATCTAAACACTCACTCCTTATCATGCTTAGAAAAGAATGATTTTCTTATCCTGAAAATTCACCCCTCAGAGTTTGTTTTCTGTTTTTTTTATTAACAAGTTCATGCTAAATTAGCCTCTCAGTTTGTTCATGCTTGTTTTGTTCTTATAATTTGGACTTTTTAGTGATGTAACAAGAGGCGAGAGAAGTAACTTGTTCATTAATACTTTTATTGATCATCCCCAACATGGCATGCTGCCAAAAGTCGTTGGTTACATGATGGTTTCTATTGAGTAACTGACCAGGCCTGTTGTAATTGCCTTTCCTCTAAACTAAGATTAAAATGAAAGAAATACCAGCCTAAGAATTAATGATGGTTAACAATCTAATCATTTCTTTCAAAGATGTTCTGCTAATAAGGAAGAATGATAGGAAAGAGGAAGACAAGCTGAAGAAGTTCAAAGACTAACAACAAAAAGACAAAAAAAAAAACCCTAACAGGTGTGGATAGCCACTCAATAGAAACTGTCACGTCATCAACATCTTTAGGCAGCAGGCCATGTTAGGGGTGATCAATTGAAAAATATGAAAAAGGGGTGATGAAAGAATAAGTTACTTGTTTACTCTCACCTGTTTGGCTATGATCAGTAGAAATTTTGAATTTTCAAAAAACAAGCACGAATAGTCCTGGAACAAACCAGAGGACCAGCTTGCATTGCAAGTTGAACCCCCACTAAAAACCTATTTGAAGGGGATTTAAAAAAGACAAAATCAAGAAAATGTTTTTTCCAGACATAACGAGAAGTAAATGTTTAAATATCCAACTTTCTACTTTTGTTGGTGCAACGTGTACATGTGATATATATATATATAGATAGTTAGCTAGCCTGACCAAAGAAAAAACTGAAGAAACCATTAGTGACAGTTTTGGTTGATGGTTTCTCACTGAAAAGGATACTGTTGAAGAGAAACACAGCAGAGAGGGATTAATTATCGAGTTCTTTTATTAAAAGTAGAAGCCACAAGACAAAGCTAAAACTCTTTTCTTTCTTGTAGGTCACTATGTACCATGGAACCTGGCCATCCTAACAACCAGGCCAACCAGTTCATCCAATAAGAAAAAAGACAGCTGGGCAGTCTCAACTCTCTATGTGGCACAAAGTAAAACAAACCTTATCTATAAATGGCAAATTCATAGCAGATACTTGTTTGCACAACTCAGTTCCAAACACCGAGCTCTCACTGTTTCTCATATCATTTTCTTAGGAAATTAATTCATTATTGATTTTTTCACTAGTCTCCCTTCATCATATTATTGTTGGTTTTTATTAAACTAGTAATATTTGATGCAATAGTTTGTATTTTTTAATGAAGCATAGTCAGTTATTGATTTAGGACTAATCTTTGTTTCATCTTATTTCTGTTGCTTTTTATTACGCTAGTAGTATCAGATGTATAAGTCTAAATTTCTTAGATGAAACATAGTTAATTATTAATTGATGATGACTCGTATAGTGTTTTAAAACTTTTGTTGGTCTAGCACCCTTTTGATGACAAGTTGAAATGGGCAGCTCCCCTCCTCCAATCTTCTGTAGTGATATTCAAAGGCAGATGAACTTCAATTTGAGTACATTTCTTCATAAGCTGTACCATGGGGTTTTGGCAAAAAATGTCGATAATAACTTCTGAAACTTTAAATTCATCAATATTATTTTCAATCTTTGATTGCATGTTTTTCCAAAATGTAAAAAGTTTTTCCTAAGACCATTCCCACTTGCAGTACCTCTTTCGATGAATTCTAACATTCCCTGTTTGGGGAAACACTGGACTAGTAATTCTTTCATCATTATTATGTAGCTCTTTATTATACGAGTAGTATTAGACATAATTGTTTTAATTTCTTAGATGAAGCATAATGAATTATTAAAACAAAGAAGAGGATGTCAATTGAAAATAATTAGTCAGAAGTAAGGATATCTCGCAACAGATATCTTTTCTTGGTGAGAAACAGTAACCAGAAAGTTATTGACGAGAGAAAAGTCACTTGAAATTCATTTCCATTGCTCAAATAATTCAGAATGTATTTTCTGATTGAATTATATTTTGAAAAATTCTTGGCAACATCGAGCAATCTATTTCTGACCAAACTAGATTATATTTAAAAAAAGCAACAACACCCAAACCTTCTAGGTTAATGGGAAGAGTGAGAGAGAGAAAGAAGACAGAGAAAGGAAGAGAGAAAGAAGACAGAGAAAGGAAGAGAGAAAGAAGACAGAGAAAGGAAGAGAGAAAGAAGACAGAGAAAGGAAGAAAGAAAGAAGACAGAGAGAAAGAAGACAGAGGAAGAAGACAGAGAGAAAGAAGACAGAGAAAGGAAGAGAGAAAGAAGACAGACAGAGAAAGAAGACAGACCGAGAAAGAAGACAGACCGAGAAAGAAGACAGACCGAGAAAGAAGACAGAGAAAGAAGACAGAGAAGACAGAGAAAGAAGACAGAGAGGACAGAGAAAGAAGACAGAGAGGAGAGAGAAAGAAGACAGAGAGGAGAGAGAAAGAAGACAGAGAGGAGAGAGAAAGAAGACAGAGAGGAGAGAGAAAGAAGACAGAGAGGAGAGAGAAAGAAGACAGAGAGGAGAGAGAAAGAAGACAGAGAGGAGAGAGAAAGAAGACAGAGAGGAGAGAGAAAGAAGACAGAGAGGAGAGAGAAAGAAGACAGAGAGGAGAGAGAAAGAAGACAGAGAGGAGAGAGAAAGAAGACAGAGAGGAGAGAGAAAGAAGACAGAGAGGAGAGAGAAAGAAGACAGAGAGGAGAGAGAAAGAAGACAGAGAGGAGAGAGAAAGAAGACAGAGAGGAGAGAGAAAGAAGACAGAGAGGAGAGAGAAAGAAGACAGAGAGGAGAGAGAAAGAAGACAGAGAGGAGAGAGAAGGAAGACAGAGAGGAGAGAGAAGGAAGACAGAGAGGAGAGAGAAGGAAGACAGAGAGAAGAGAAAGGAAGAGAGAGAGAGAAGAGAAAGGAAGAGAGAGAGAGAAGAGAAAGGAAGAGAGAGAGAGAAGAGAAAGGAAGAGAGAGAGAGAAGAGAAAGGAAGAGAGAGAGAGAAGAGAAAGGAAGAGAGAGAGAAGAGAAAGGAAGAGAGAGAGAGAAGAGAAAGGAAGAGAGAGAGAGAAGAGAAAGGAAGAGAGAGAGAGAAGAGAAAGGAAGAGAGAGAGAGAAGAGAAAGGAAGAGAGAGAGAGAAGAGAAAGGAAGAGAGAGAGAGAAGAGAAAGGAAGAGAGAGAGAGAAGAGAAAGGAAGAGAGAGAGAAGAGAAAGGAAGAGAGAGAGAAGAGAAAGGAAGAGAGAGAGAAGAGAAAGGAAGAGAGAGAGAAGAGAAAGGAAGAGAGAGAGAGAAGAGAAAGGAAGAGAGAGAGAGAAGAGAAAGGAAGAGAGAGAGAGAAGAGAAAGGAAGAGAGAGAGAGAAGAGAAAGGAAGAGAGAGAGAGAAGAGAAAGGAAGAGAGAGAGAGAAGAGAAAGGAAGAGAGAGAGAGAAGAGAAAGGAAGAGAGAGAGAGAAGAGAAAGGAAGAGAGAGAGAGAAGAGAAAGGAAGAGAGAGAGAGAAGAGAAAGGAAGAGAGAGAGAGAAGAGAAAGGAAGAGAGAGAGAGAAGAGAAAGGAAGAGAGAGAGAGAAGAGAAAGGAAGAGAGAGAGAGAAGAGAAAGGAAGAGAGAGAGAGAAGAGAAAGGAAGAGAGAGAGAAGAGAAAGGAAGAGAGAGAGAGAAGAGAAAGGAAGAGAGAGAGAGAAGAGAAAGGAAGAGAGAGAGAGAAGAGAAAGGAAGAGAGAGAGAGAAGAGAAAGGAAGAGAGAGAGAGAAGAGAAAGGAAGAGAGAGAGAGAAGAGAAAGGAAGAGAGAGAGAGAAGAGAAAGGAAGAGAGAGAGAGAAGAGAAAGGAAGAGAGAGAGAGAAGAGAAAGGAAGAGAGAGAGAGAAGAGAAAGGAAGAGAGAGAGAGAAGAGAAAGGAAGAGAGAGAGAGAAGAGAAAGGAAGAGAGAGAGAGAAGAGAAAGGAAGAGAGAGAGAAGAGAAAGGAAGAGAGAGAGAGAAGAGAAAGGAAGAGAGAGAGAGAAGAGAAAGGAAGAGAGAGAGAGAAGAGAAAGGAAGAGAGAGAGAAGAGAAAGGAAGAGAAGAAAGATAAAATGAAAGAAAGAAAAGATTGAAAAGGTGCTTTGAAAACAATTGTCTTCCTTTAAAAAAAGCATTGTGAAAAATGGCAAAATAAATATGATATTAAGTAAGCATTCTAAGTATGGTGAATCTTTACACCAACATGATAAAATACACTCCTTCAGCTTGGATTTTTAAGGTGCGTTAGAAATTGCTGAAGTCTCCAAATTTGCTGTAGACATCAGAGTGTGCCCTTGACCATACCATCATTAATGACAATGGAGATACTGTCTGGAGTATTGATCTCTAATCACAAGACAAATGGAGTAGGATAGGTTGATTGTGTTGTATCAATCTTTCAAATGTGGAGGGCATACTTACTTTGAAAATTGGCATTCAAAATACTTATTTGTAATTTCTTACCCAAGCGCAAACACTGATGCGTAAGTGAAGGAAGACTGTCTCAGTCACAAACAGTTTAGTATGGAATAGGAAAAGATGTGCACTACACTACCTTCCAAGATGGGGGAGCTTGCTTGCTTTGAAAATCAGCACTCACAACTAAAAACTGTCAAGATGAGTTTTCACAGTTTTCAAGTAGGGCTGGCTGGTTATACATGCATGATACATACAAGCAATATCAATGTTGCTAGTGGGTTGAAAATTCAAACATTTCCCCCTTATTCTGTTCAGTAAAAAATGCCATTTTTTTACCCCTCCCCTATTAGGTGTTTCAATTTGTAATTCAAGTTTATACTAAATTGATCCCTTGTTTGCATCTGGTAGCACTCACACTGGTTTTTAAAAAAAATTCAGACTTAAAGATCATTGGCCAACAAAAGGCGAGAGGAGTAACTTATACTCCTTTTTCAAATTTTTTTAGTTGATCATCTCCAGCATAGCATGCTGCCTAGAGAAATTGGTCATGTGCCGGTTTCTAATGAGTGACAGACCAGACCTGTTTTTTCCCTGAGCTCAATTAAAGTCTTTTAAAATCAACCATCTCGGCCACTAGACAGGTTCTTCTTGTAAAACATTGGGGTTAAATATTCTCAGCTGCTGACAAGGATAAAGTTATAACAAACAAAGACTCTGATGAAGGAGAGTGTTGGTGTTGAATTAAAGACCAAGTTTAGGATTTCAGCAAAATGTCATCAAATCATCATCCGAGCTGCAAAGGAGTCACCTTCAAAAGATGATCGGGACCAGCCTTGCACAAAGAAAAAATATACATCAAACAGCAGCCATCTTGCTTGCTAGCTTGCTTCTGAATGGGGTGGATTCTGCTATTTTTCTTCTTTGCCTCAGACCTAGCTAATTTATTCTTCCTTTGGTCACTTGTGCATGCTTAGGTACATATTGGATTTCAATTTATGTATACACATACATTACCAATATATGTATATGTATATATTTTTCATTTATTTGTTCTGTACTCTATACTTATATATTTGCTTTGTACATCTCAATTTACTTATTTCTTATAAGGAAAAACTGATTCCATTTTGATCATAAAAAAAAAAGGTTTTATATCTTTGTTTTGATTAGATAATTTTGTTCAAATTAAAAGAACATATTTTTTGTAAAAAAATTAAAACCTCACCAAATTCTGCGAAACATAAACTTGTAATTTTCTGATTAGTCACTCATGTCTTTTATTCTTCAATTCAAAATGAAATAGTATCATTTCAATGAAATTGTTCAGAACAGTAGAAAAATATTGCACTTTACTCGTGTTATACATTATTTGACAGACATAGAAAGTCTGCTGCTGCTGATTGTTTGAGAAGAGGGCAAAGGAAATGATGGTGAATGTTACTAACCAATGATGTCCCATCAGGATGACATTTAACACTCATGATTAACCATGTGCTGGCTGGGCATAATGGTTAAGGTATTGGACTATCAATTGTTTAGATGCAGGTTTGAATCACACCAATTCTTGTTAATGTTATACATTACTTTGGTTCCTCTCAGCTGAAACAAACTAATTTGGTGACACTAGTTTCTATATGCATAGATAATATAAGAAAGCTTTAGTAGTATAGCACTTATGAAAAATGATGTGATTAATTATGTATAGATATATAGTATTCAAATGTACATTTTCGTATAAATGTATTCATTTATTCTGGATGAAATTGACTTGCAAATACTAAGAGTTTTTTTTAATGTTTGCAATTATTTGAATTAGTCATTTTCACTTCTTTAAAAAAAATAATGATGAATTGGACTCATTTAAAAAAAAAAAAAAATCGAAAACCAAACATTTTCTTTGAATTTTTATTATATTTTAACAATGCAGCTGTCGCTTTGGAATCTAGTACCATTTCATTGATTATTTTTTACTAATAATTATTTTCATCATTATTGGGATGGTAAATACATAAAATAAAAATAAACTGCTATAACATTTTTTAGATATGCTTTACAGTGAATGGTATATCAAGTCAATAGAAGTAAAGCCCGACCTAGCAGTATAAGAACTATTGTTCCCATTTACTGTACATGAGAAAAAATGTTATTGCATTTTATTTTTATCTAACTATAATTTGAAAAATCTCTGTGGGTGTGCATGTGTGTATGCACCAAGATAACTTGACAACTAGCCATTGTACCAAATTGATGTTCACCATTTATATTAGTCAGCACACAAGGTATTGCAGGGTCAAGTTTAAAGTTGTTCTGATTAATGATGGTGAAATCAGATAAACATAAATAATAAACTGCACATTACAGATCTTCAATTTAAAATTATAGATCTGAATTAAGATATAAAATATCTAAATTGGTAACAATGAAGAGAAGAAATCGAATCAACATCAAACCATAATTTTGTATAACAGACAGAAATTTACTTTACTAGACTATTACGGTAGGCTGCTCCACAAAAGTCTGGTCTCTTTTGGAACAAGCATTGCCTCCATCATCATTATCAGTCTTAACGTCCGTCATAGGACATTGACCTTGCCCAGGATTCATCACACTTCTCTATCATGGACGTCGTGGAGCCAGTACTTTCTGAATTTGTCTAGCTTGTCTCTCCATCTAATATTCTACTGGCTTCGGTTTCTCATGTGATCTTGGGGGATCCATGTCGTGAGTCGCGATGTCCATCAGTTGTCCGTCATTCTTGCAACATGGCCAACCCACTGCCATTTGAGCCTTTTCTATGATGTCCCTGACTCCTGTCTTTTCCCGGATGTACTGTGCTGTCTAGTGGTCTCTCCGTGTGAGCCCTAGCATAATTTTCTCATGTGCATGTTGCATAGTTCTCAATTTGCAGATCTGTCGCTTGGTTAGGTTCCATGTTTCAGCTCCATAAGTGACTATTGGGAGGATGCATTGGTTATACACCCTTCTTTTTAAGATTAATGGGATCTTCTTATTTTTGAAGATTGAGCTTGCTCTGCCAAAGGCTTCCCATCCTAGTGTGATTCTTCGCTTGATTTCTTCTTCTTTTGAGGGTCTCATGGAGATTCATTGTCCTAGGTAGATGTAGTGATCTACTTTCTCCAGTTCTGTGTCCTCGATTTTGATCTTAGTGTTTTTGTCGACTTTAGTTTTCATAGCTTAAATGAATTTGCCCCACGAAAATTATCAGGGGAAAAAAAAAAAAGTCTTATTCAAGTAATTACAAATACTAAGAAAAAAGAAGATTCTGTCTATAAGTTTTGAGAAGAGTTATTAACATTCAAAGATTTTTCCAGACATTTGAAAGCGACATTTCAACTGAGTGTATGAGTCAGAAAGCACAGCTTTCAAATGAATCTGGCTTCCGCTACTCAACAAGGACAAGGTATAGAAATCCAGGTGTAACAAGGAAAGAAAAAGAAAACACCTGAATCCTACATTATAAGCATTGCTACCATTAGTGAACATTTTTTTTTATCAACATCACATTCAGATAGTGTCTCCGAAGAAGGCCATGGAATAGACCTGATGAAGTATTAACAGCACATGAAACTCATAATTTAGTAAATCTCTGTCAATTTCATCTCATACTCCAACGCAGCATTGTGACCTAATGAATATGTCATCTGCCTGTATATCTCCAGGTCCTATGTTTGAACCTCGGCAGGTTTCACAGAATTTCATATTTCTCTTTGCTTTCATGAACATTAAGTCAATCTTGCTTCCACCATAGACTTGCCATTCTAGTGGTTTTATCAACAGATGAAAGGAAAAAGGGGGTGATGAGTACATATATCAGTATGCAGACATAAACATTTTGTTCATTGACTACTTAAATGTTATCCAATCCATTTCATTTTTTACATTCATATTTCAGTAAGGAGTAAAGAGTATTGAAACAAGGCATAAAATTTTCTTAGTGTGCCATCATACAAAGTTTGAGAACACCAATAACATATTCCGCTAATAAACATACGGAGAAACAAGATTTTGATATTTTAATTGAGTTTGATGCATCAATATTTTTTCAAGTAATATAAGTATCTAATTCAAATAATTACGAACTTCAAATTTGCAAGTCAATTTCATCCTGATAAATGAATGAATACATTTACACTATATTTATATAATATATCGATACATGAATTATCTTATTTTTAAAGAGTACTATGCTAGTTTATCTATATATAGTATATCTATATGCAGTAATACCCTGATTAGTACAGTTATTTCATTACAAATTTTTTTTTACTGATCCAAACTGCTCTGTTTAGGGTTTTATTATAATTTCTTACCCATTTTCAGCTGATACTTAGTTCTATGATTTTATATAGCAATACCATAACCTTATCAAATCAAAAACCTTACTATTCAAGGAATTCCTGTGTAGGCAATATCAAGCCTAGCTAACCATAAGCATTTGCTAGAATTGCTGAGTGAAAGGAATTATAGCACCCATCTTTGGGAGAGCACTTCTGATAGAGCAGCTTCTATCAGGGTGGAGTTTGTACATTTTTGGTTTCCAAGATAAAGACCAAAGTCCAAACAATGCCTGGAATCAGAGAAGTCTTTTAGGAAATGGAAGGTTTTAAAAAAAGAGATTCAAGGTGGGGCACTGATTGATAAACAGCTGATCATGGACAAAGAAAAACAAAGGTGGTGATATCAGTGGGTGTGGATGTTTTGTTCTTGTGACCCTGGCTATGTTGAGAGTGGGAGGAACTGCTCAGTTCAATCCAAAGATTGTTTTACATCCAGAGGTTTTGAGTAGCTTGAGAAATATTTTACGCAGCATAGTTCCCTTTCAGTTGTGGGTGTGTGCATTCACACACATTTGACAACCAGTGCACAGTAGGTAATGTGCACACAAAAGGTTTCTTATCTAACATAAATTAGTAGTTGATAATCATATTGTAAGTATATATATATGATATATTACAAGCATCCCCTGATATAACACGATTTGTTATAGTACAGTTCACAGCATAAGGCGGGTGGGTGGTGAACCCTAACACATTTACTTATATTATCACCCACTTGTCCAGAAAGATGAATAAAACCATATTTCACCTTCGAGCCCGATACTTCAGGCTGCATGCTATGCCATAAGATGATGTTTCAGGCTGAGTGCTATTTTACTATTGATGATGTAGGTGATGTCATGCCTCCGCTACGAGATATATACAACTTACACTGACAAACCAACAGTAAAAATGAAGTGAATTAGACAAAACATTTCAGTAGACAATGAACTGAACATTTTTTTTAAAAATTCATTTTTTCCCTCCCTTTCCCCTTCAGGACCTCTAAAGGTTTAAGTTCAATGGGTTAATTCATTGATGCAAATATGTAAATATTTTGTTTTTAAATGCTGAAATTTGGTATACCTCATGATATATTGCACTTATTTTGGTGGTACTATTTGATAAAAGTGAATGTTAAAGAATGCCTTTGTTCATTACTTCTAATCTCACTTGGAAAGAAAAAGTGCAGAGAGCTTCTTTTCTTCTTTTTATGAAAAACATCCCCTTTTGGATGTCTCTCAAAGTAATCAGTGATTCTTGACCTCTCCTTTTTTGAACTAGCACTAGTCAGGACAAATAACCAGGCTTTAAATTGGAAATAAATTTAGACACTTCAGAAATAAAAACAAGGGGTGCCAAGTGGGCCACTAGAGTATGGAATTGGCACTAAAAGTATTTTTCAACTTGGCAGTTAAAATCTGAAACACACACATTTCACTGAGAAAAGAAAGAAGTTATTTGATAATGTTTTGTTAGGAATTGAAGATAATCCTTGAATTTTCTTAACTAAATTTGTTTCATACATGGTTCTTCCGAAGTGCTCCAAAGTTGTAGCCTTATGCCAGATGTGTTCCAGCCCAATTAAATCAATAAAAGACAAAGAGCTACAGTATTGGTGGCCTGCCTTAGAGCAGAGATACTCATGTATTTTTCACTCAAGCCAGTTGTCAATATTCAAATTCAGGATTTTGAAAGCTGATTTTCAAAAGCAGGCAAATCCTCTCCACTTGGAAAATCAGCATAACACAATCCTCATCACCAATTTTGACCTTGGGTCATACTATAATAATAATAGGCTCTTGCATGCATAAGTTGGCCATCTCCAAACTTCCAAATAAGAGGACACTCTTGCTCAGTGTTCTCACCCTGGGGTCGTGAATACCTAGAAACCCCAAGAAGATAATTGAGGATAGGTGCTCATAAACACATACATACATACATACAGAGCTGTGCTGCCTGGCATATGACTGAAAATCTGGGCACCCTAGTCATGTAACAGTTGGGAGGAGAGAAATCACAGACCTTCCTGTGTCCGAAGTACAGAAGAGTCTGTGCTGCACAGATCGGGTTTCATAGCCACCTTTGAGCTCGAAAAAATTTAATGCTACCCTACCCTGATTATTGAAGGTAAGTCATCAAAAACATATACAGGCCTGTCCCATTATAGCGCAGTTTGTGTCATAATGCTGGGAGATAGTGGACCTCAAAATATTAATCTAGCTCCAAAATAACTGAATTTTATTGCAGTTGTAAAATGGTTGGTTTTCAAGGACCCCAACAACCATGTTATAATTTCGACTGTTCATTTTTCCTTGACCAAAAATGTTTTTTCATATCATTCTCCTTTATTGAACAAGGCCATAGCAATAATGGAGTTTGCTTTTTAATAAATGCTAATTTTTCCCTTACTCCATATTGCAGGTTGGGAGAATCTGATTTGTGTGAACATGTAATCACAGTTGTCTACTCTCAAATGCTACCCACAACACCCAACGTTTATTATATCACAAGATAGTACAACTTCAACTTGTTGGATAGGGGAAAAAAAAAAGAAAGAAAAAATACCAAACCATACATTTCTCTGCACTTTGCCATCTTAAAAGAAAATTGCCTCCTACCAAGTAAATATTTGACAAGATTCAACATGGCCACTTTAAACAGCAGGGGGAGTGGAAACATGGCTTTCGAGGAAAAAAAAATGTCCACTTTCATCAATATCTCTATGAAAGAGTTATTTTGGGGAGGCTGACTCTTTGGTCTAAATCAACAACTGCTGGGACCACAAGAAGTTATGAAGGCGGAATTCAAATTCAATTGCAATAATCAACACATACAAAGTCTATCTAAAAAGTATCCAGCTATTTAATATCGACAAAAAAAACAAAACAAAAACAAAACCCTACTAAGGGCAATGGTGCCTTATTCTTCTTTCAATTGCTCCTATTGGGACACTTATCCTAGTGTCTCCTTCCCTCTTTAAAACAATCTGTAAATCCCTCTTTCGATGTTGCTACCAGTTGCTTCAGATTGTTCTCCTTGTTCTTGCCCACTGTCTGAAATCTCCCTTCCAATGGTGATTTTAGCTTCAGGAAAATCCATAAGTTGCAGGTAGCCAAATCTAGTCAGTAGGGAGAGCTGACAAATCTGGATGAAAACCCTGCACAAGATGTGAAGAATGGGTACGCTCAGTTAATTAATGCAAATGTGATAGTCACACAGTACACAAACTCACTCAATGGAGTCTCACAAGGTCTTCAGATATTCAAAATGGTGAGATACTTTCAGGACACACTTCGTATGTGTGAAGGTGCTTATAGCTCTCTCTCACACATTCTTGTGGCTCATTCTTATATATTATGTACAAGCAAAAACACCCATATGAGAGGTGGATGAATAAATCTGTAGCCTGGCATGAATTAGCTGAATTTTGATCAGAAAATTTCCCTGTATAATGTTCAGTTTATGTGATGATTATACATTGATTTGAGTGCATTGACAAGGAAAATGAATATAAAAGAAAACTCGCTGTTTTGGAGAATCTAAATGGTATCAATAAGCCTGTCAGAATGGGATTCAAAAGATGAAAAAAAGCTTTTATTCAAAACTACAAAAAATTTTCAGAAGGGCTCTAGTGGAATTCTGGTGCCAATTTTCAAGTCTGTAGACAGAGCGGTACAGCCAGGAGCACTGAAACACACCAACAAACACTAACTTATAAAAAATGATAGAACCCTTCACCATCTTTGATAGCTATGGTTGTTCAATAATAAGATAATTTCCAATTCATTTTTACAGTATCAATTTCCCATTCATTCTATGTATGCTATACGTATTTTCATTGTTTTGAGCTAGATTTGGCTGGGTTTAGTAAATAATTAAGTATGTCTGACATTGAACAATAACAAGTTAACCTTGCAAGGCCATTGTTAACAAGTACAGTCTGCACTAAGCAAGCTGAAATCGCAGGCCATTGATAGTAAGTTCAATCCTTACTTGGTGCCCTGTGATGATTAGTAAGATTGTCTTGAGGACCCTTGTCTACATTTCCAGTCTGCACTATACAAACTAGACTTTCAGGCTGTTGATAATAAATTCAATCCTCACTGGGTGCCCCGTGAGGGCTAGTAAGCAATTCTTGTAGACCATTGATAGTAAGTTCTATTCTAACAAAATGATCTACTCTTGTGTCCCTTTGAATTTCGGAAAAAGGTTTCTTCAATTAAGTATTTAAAAATTCAAAATATTCGAGTGACAACTACCACACTTGTTAAGTTCAAAACTGTTTCAATTCTCTAGCTGTCCCAAACAGATGTTTGTTTGCTTGTTCATTCGAAAGAAAGAGGCCAAGTTGGTTCTGGCGTAATTATCGTTATTTCTTAAAGCAAATCATGAGAACAAGGTAACAAGAGAAAGGACGCCATGCAGGATACTCAGACCGATAATGCTTCAGACAGATTGAGACCAGGGCCAAAGTAGAGAATGAAAGGGGAGAAGCAGGGGATTAAGAAGGATAGGAGAAAGAGGTGAACGGAGTTGGAAACAATTGCAGATAGGTGGGTGATCAAGCTAGGGGTGAGGGCGGATTTACTACCCACCGATCTTTTCAAGATTGTTGGTTAATCCATAGTAAAGAAATGAAGTTGAGTAACAATACCATCCGTAGTACATCCGGGTTGCCCTCCACCTTCTCTTGCACCCACCCTCCCATGAAAGACTTATGTAGGACAGGCTGGAAAATGGCTATTATGGTCAGGTTGGGTTTGTTAGTGTATAATTTACTTTTTTTCAGAAAAGTCTGAAAGTGTTGAGGATGGAAATGAAGCCGAGAGTGGAGAAAGGTGGATAAGTAACAGTGATGGGGGAAGACAGAAGAAAGAAAGGTGTAGATAGTTGAGGAGGGGGGTCAAGAAAGGTGAAAAGGAAAAGTGAAGGGGGTGAAAAGAACAAGGAGGACTGATGACGAAACAGGGGGGGGGGGTGAGAAGAGAGTCAAGAGAAAAAAATGAATAAGTGAAGGAGGGGGAAAAGTGAAGGACAGCAGATAAGGATGAAGTCGGGGGGGGGGGACTCTCCAGAGAGTCAATAGAAGGAAAGGAGAGAAGGAGTGTAGTAGGGGAGCAAGAAGGAGAAGGAAGTGTGAAGAAAGCGAAGACAAATGAGAGAAGAGAAATGGGGAAAGGACCGAAACAGGAAAGAGCCAGGGCTTGGGGGGGGGGGGGCGAAAAACAGAAAATAAACACAAAATGAACCCACAAACCGGATAGATGATCAGAAGACGACAAAAGAAGCTGAAAATTAAATAGAGAGAGAGTTGGGGGGGGTAAAACTATTGAATAATGTAAGTGTGGAGATCAAGTTCGCACCCCACCATGGGTAGCAGTTAGCACACTAGTTTGGCTGCAGGCCAGTATGATTGAATCAAGTTCGATCCTCAGTAGATGCTCCACACTAGTTGATCAGACCATACTGTGCTCATAAGTAAGAGACAAGAAAAGATATGCAAAACTGATATGGGAGAAGATGAGGGGGGGTGGCAGAAAGAAGGGGGAAAACAGGGAAGAACAAAAATAGGAAAAAGGAGAGGGAAGAACAAAAAAGAAAGGAACAAAGAATTAGATCAACAGAAAGAAAGAAATGAAAGGAGAGAAAAACAGGAAGATGGAAATGAAACGAGAGAAAAACAGAAAGAAGGAAATGAAAGGAGAGGAAAACAGAAAGAAGGAAATGAAAGGAGAGGAAAACAGAAAGAAGGAAATGAAAGGAGAGGAAAACAGAAAGAAGGAAATGAAAGGAGAGGAAAACAGAAAGAAGGAAATGAAAGGAGAGGAAAACAGAAAGAAGGAAATGAAAGGAGAGGAAAACAGAAAGAAGGAAATGAAAGGAGAGGAAAACAGAAAGAAGGAAATGAAAGGAGAGGAAAACAGAAAGAAGGAAATGAAAGGAGAGGAAAACAGAAAGAAGGAAATGAAAGGAGAGGAAAACAGAAAGAAGGAAATGAAAGGAGAGGAAAACAGAAAGAAGGAAATGAAAGGAGAGGAAAACAGAAAGAAGGAAATGAAAGGAGAGGAAAACAGAAAGAAGGAAATGAAAGGAGAGGAAAACAGAAAGAAGGAAATGAAAGGAGAGGAAAACAGAAAGAAGGAAATGAAAGGAGAGGAAAACAGAAAGAAGGAAATGAAAGGAGAGGAAAACAGAAAGAAGGAAATAAAAGGAGAGAAAAACAGAAAGAAGGAAATGAAAGGAGAGAAAAACAGAAAGAAGGAAATGAAAGGAGAGAAAAACAGAAAGAAGGAAATTAAAAGAGAGAAAAACAGAAAGAAAGAAATTAAAAGAGAGAAAAACAGAAAGAAAGAAATTAAAGGAGAGAAAAAACAGAATAAAAAGAAATAAAAGGAGAGAAAAACAAAGAAAAACAGGAAGAAAAAAAACGCTTGAAAATGCAAGGTGAGAAATAGAAGATTGTTGAGAAAGGAAACGAGGGAGAAAAAAAACAAAAAAGATGGCCACAAAAAAAAAGGCAATTCCTAACATTCAAGTCTATTCTAATGAGTATGGAAGCACCGAGTTGCCAGTAGGTCGTCATACAAGTATGGAAGTGGACAGGGGGGAATGGAGAGGAAGAAACATAGGTCTGAAAAAGAAATGGACACGTACATCCGGACTAGGTACACAAAAATGGGATCGCTCGGTATAAAAACATGGATCTATTTGTCCCGTATAAGAAAGAAGAAAAAACATAATTATTCATTAAATACGGTTGGCCTGCTAAAAAGGACAACATTGATACATACATTTACCACGATGTCACTGACTGAATGGTGCTTTCTTCTAAATGATTAAATAATTCTGTGGCTTTATAAAGAGAAACCACAAACTTAGATCGCAGCGTACATGTTGACCTGGCGTCGATGTCCATCTCAAGACTTTTAGCTCAAAATTTAGGTCAAAGCTTCTACCAGCAATATAAATTGTTGTTGATGAAAAACAACGTAAAGGTGTGGTATTAATGCGCACGACATCAACAACCCGATTTAATCGGTGATGCTTACCTGAATTCTTAACCACTCTCTTCTTCCTGATGTACATTGTATTTTCTATAAGATTATTTCAAATACTTTTTAATAAAATCTTCAGCAATGCAATTACATTATGCCTCGTAATAGCTCTACTCTGTCAATAATGCTTGCATTAATTCCTGATCACTGACAATCTATTTCCTTGTGATTTCAATGCATTACCAACAGCTCAAATGCATAAATTTTCCCATTTAGGTGAGAAAGAAACAGAGATAACAGGGTTTGCCAGAACAAACATTGAGCATTCTTTTGCATCCTGTATTTTCTTCAACAAAGAGCCTCACTAAGAAATATGTGAATCAAAAGAGTAAGCATATACGCGGTTTTCTTCTTTTTATCAATCACTAATAAAAAGATCCCATTAATCCTAAAAAGAAATGTGTATAACCAATGCATCCTCCCAATAGTCACTTATAGAGCTGAAACATGGAACCTAACCAAGAGACAGATCTGCGAATTGAGAACCATGCAACATGCACATGAAAGGATTATTCTGTGCCTCACATGGAGAGACCACAAGACAGCACAGTACATCCGGTAAAAAGACGAGAGTCAGGGACATCATAGAATCCATTAAAAAGCTCAAATGGCAGTAGGCTGGCCATGTTGCAAGAATGGTGGACAACCATTGGACATCACGACTCATGACATGAATCCTCCGAGATCACATGCGAAACCGAGGCCGGCGGAATTTTAGATGGAGAGACGAGCTAGACAAATTCAGAAAGTATTAGCTCCGCAACGCCTATGATAGAGAAGTGTGGTAAATCCTGGGGAAGGTCTACGTCCAATGATAGACATTAAAAGACTGATGATGATTAAGCCAAGCATGGAATTTAATGATTTGAAAACTAGTTATATACATAAGAGGCCAGGGACATAGCTTGATTGGCAAGGTGTTGGATATCACAATATAAACACCAAACAAAATTTCATTTAAAACAATGGTGAAAATGAACTGTATGAAGGAAAATTCAAATGTTGAGAAAAAAAAATGGAAAAAAGAAAGGGAGATCTTCGAAAATTAACAAAAACCACACATCTCAAAAGCTCAAGCAGACAGTAACATATAAGCAAAAACCTATATTTTCTATTATATATCTAATCTCTGACAAGAATAAATACCAGAAAAACCTAGTGGCTAAGTTTTCATTTGTTGATGTGTATCTATCGGAGACAAAATAATGTTTGCTTATGACTGCATAGTTTGATTCTTGCTTAATAAAAAAACTGATTAAAAATGGAACATACCCCCCGTAAAAAAAATAAATGGCACAGGTTAGTAGCTCCATAGAAATGTCTTTTGGCAATACACCGTGTTTGGGGTGATCAATTAGAAATTAGGCAAAAGGGATAATCAATGAATAAGTTTCTTATTTGTCGTGCAGTGATCACTCTTCCAACCACACACTAAGGGATCAATTTAGCAAAAAACTCACATTGCAAAGAGAAACCACAAACTCAAGTTGCGGTGTACGTGTTGATCATGCGTCTATGTCCAACTAAAAAACTTATGTTGGGGAAGAATTTTCAAAAAGCATTTTCCTCCAGACATAATAAGGAGTAAATGCTAACATTTTGACCTCTTGCTCCATGGGTGGAGCTTGTACATGCAATACATACATAGCCAGTCGGTCAAACCAAAGAAATCTATGTTGAGAAATTTGGTTGACAGTTTCTAAAAGATCCAAACGCATAGATAGAGGGCAGATCATTTGAGTCTGTTACCCGTCCTCTCTATCTTGATCACTCGGAGCTTGAGATATTTTTGTATAGCGTCATAACAACAAAATATCATATCAGTCATTTGAGGACAATCATTGCATTCATTGCCTTCCTCTTCATCTATGAATTGTCTTGAATCACTCTGATTCACTGCCGGAATAAGTAAATCCAAGACAAAGTTCTCACTAACTTGCCAGTTTTAAATTCCCTGACATTTCCCTGGAATTTTTCAAAATTTCCTTGACAATAGGTGTCTCAACATAGTAATCAATGGCCTCCTACCTCCCAATCAGTTACCCATAGCCACCTCTTTATCCAATCATATAAACAACAAAACGAAAAAAATGCTATCAACCAGTAATTCTGCAAAATATGCATAAATGAATAAGGATATTATAGAGGAGCTCTATGACTGGTCACATTGAGAGTGTCGAGAGGGGCTATGAGTTTTCGAGTTTTATTCTTCTTTGAATTCTGTATACACGGGGAATATGTCCGATGAAAAGTATGGAAAAAAAAAAAAAAAAAAAAGAAAAAAGGAAAAGAGAGCCAATTTTCCCCAGACAATTTGCAAAATTCCCGGACATTTTGAACAATTTTTCGAAATCTCAAAAGCTTCCTGATGATTGGTAAAATTCCCTGACCTGGATAAATTTATTTCCCCCCCAACATTTCCCAGACAGATGGAAAACCCTGCAAGATAATGAAATTTTGTGCAAGATATCTCGTCAGCCACTCCAGGACAATCATTACTTTCACTGCCTTCATCCACCATCAACGAATTGTTTTGAATCACTATCCAAATCACTGTCAGTGTAAGTAGACTTAGGATAAAGAAATTTCTTTCAAGATATCTCATTAGCGATTCCATCAATGATAATGTAATCAAAATATCTCTACAGCCACTCCATCAATCAATAATCTAAAGTTATGATGAGGCTTTTCGCAATAGACCCTATCTGTTGCAAAACACTTCCACAGAGAAAGCAGATACATAATTTTATAATAATCAAAAAACCTTGTAATGCTATAGAAGTTATATTCAAGAAGGATCGTCCAATGAAGATAAGTAACACATGGAGGCAAAAAAGAAAAAAATATTTGAAAATCAAATTTAGAAGCAAATAGTTCCAAAAATGCGGAGGAACCATTGAAAGGAATTTCTCCAAGATATGATTTATAGGCCATTTTTGGTGCCAGCTGAGACAGGAAGAAATTCCATTCATACAGCCAAAAAGAAAATATTCCAGACATCGTGCAAATCCTGGATAAAATAATCGCATTATCACATTATCTAAGAATACTGTAAAGTCATACCCTCTGCCAAAAACCTAACACATCCTGATTCCATATCCTTTGAGTTGTAGCAAAAGCAACTACCAAAATCTCCAAGACAGAAAACCTAGACAAACGCTCTTATGGTGAAAAAGAGAAAAAAAAGAGAGAAAAAGAAAGGAAGATAGAATATTAGAAGCAAATGATAAATTGAGAGACAAAAAAAGACATAACAGACATCCAATGAGACAGAGAGAAAGGCAGACAGACATCCAAATGACTGAAAAAAAGAGATGGATTCAGCAGAGCTGACCGACAGAGAGATGGATTCAGCAGAGCTGACCGACAGAGAGACGGATTCAGCAGAGCTGACCGACAGAGAGACGGATTCAGCAGAGCTGACCGACAGAGAGACGGATTCAGCAGAGCTGACCGACAGAGAGACGGATTCAGCAGAGCTGACCGACAGAGAGACGGATTCAGCAGAGCTGACCGACAGAGAGACGGATTCAGCAGAGCTGACCGACAGAGAGACGGATTCAGCAGAGCTGACCGACAGAGAGACGGATTCAGCAGAGCTGACCAACAGAGAGACGGATTCAGCAAAACAATGAGAAAGAAATAGAAACGCACACCCAACAAGACAGATAGAAAGAAAGAGAGATAGGATGAATGAAAGACAGACATTGTGCAAGCTAGAGGAAGAGAGACAAATTCAGAGAGAGAAAGAGAGACATTCAGTGAAACTTGGAATATTCAGGATCAAGTGACAAGAATATGCACTGTATCCCAAAACCTTCATTCACTCCTACACCCATACTCACAACCCTCAGCATTTACACAGCTAAGAAGTAAACCAATAAGTTATGGTTGCCTGCTTCATTAATGGCATCCAAGAACAGAGTCAATTTTTCATCGTCTCTCCTAACCCCACCAAGTCCACCAAACCCCTTTCCAACCATCCTCTAAGAACCACCATTGATGAACTTCACCGAAAAGGCATCTCCAAGGTTGCTACAATTCTTCCCTCCTCTTTATCTTCCAAATCAGAAAATGCCAGGAATTGTTCATTGAACCATTCCACAAAATACAAGTATTTAATATCAAATGAACAGAGAAAAGGCAGCATTATTCAATGATCAACGTTTTCTAACGAGATGATAGATTCGTTAGGATAATCAGGAAAGAAAAAAAAAATCCAGGTCTGGTTAGTCATTCAACAGAGACCGCCACGTGACCAATATCTTTTCGCCACATGCTGTGTTGGGAGTGATAAATTGAAAAATTGGAAAATAATCGTGATCAATGGATAAGTTACCTCTCTCATCTTTTGTTGAGCAGTGATCACTGAAAAATCCGAATTTAAAAAAAAAAACACAAAACAAATGTGAATGCTGCTGGACACAAACTAAAGGATCAATTTAGCATAAACTTATACTGCACCCGCCCCCCCCACAAAAAGGAAAAAAGTTTTTTTCTAGATTTAATGAGGTAAATGTTACAATTTCAATCCTCAAGCTCCATTGGTGTTGTCTGTGAGTGTGTGCGTATTACATACGTAGCTAAAGCAACTTGAAAATCATGTCAGTTTTGGTTGATGGTTTTCAACTATACAGATACAACAGAACAAGGCAAATTGTGTGAGTATCTAGGAAACAAGCAATCTAACTTCTCTTATCATGCATTATAGGAAATGAACAACAACAAATACGTCTTTTGTTCTTTATTTTTTGAATAGGGTTGCTACCTGGCCCTAAACTATAAATACATTGAGATGACCTGATTTCAATGCCGAGGCCCGTGAAATCACTAGTCCAATTAACTCAAACTCTTATCACAATTAAAAGCATTAACAACCGTATTCTACATCTAGCTCAATGTGAAATGTGTATCACTGGTAGCAATGAGCCATAAAAATTTGTCAGCTATAGGCTGCGGCCCATCTCAAGTACAGCCTCATTTTGGTTTTTCAATAAGGAATCAGGTTGGCCAAATGCTATCCCTATGATTTTCACACCATTTGGCATCCAAGAAGAGAGTTAATTTTTCATCGTCTCTCCAAACCCCACTAAGAGACTGGGATTGAGGACTGATTTTTTGACGCAGTTACTGTTAGAATGAGTTTTAATGCAAGAAGTTGAACAATTTGGCAAAATAACACTGCTTTTTGCTGACTTCTGTGTGAAATTTTGCTTCCAACTGCATATGCAAAGTAAACTGAAGTTTTTAAGCTAAGTATAAATGCAATTTTTTAAAAAACTTAGCCAGGTCCTCTGTGATATATCTGATAATTTTCTATGAAATTTTTTGCCACATTGCTATCACTGGTTTGAAACTTCTGGGATTTGACAGCACATGACAATATAGCTGAGAATTTCAAGAGTTACAAAAAAAATCAAAACTTTTTTAGTTTCTTTGAGGTTTATCTTACAGATAACCCATGGTATAAATTTAATTAACAGGATGGCGACACGGGTCTCATTGCTCGAGTCACAATAGATCTCCTATCCCTACATTTCTATGACTGCTGGCATGTATATGTCCAGTAAGTCTTTCCTAAGCCTACTGGGACATTTTAATTCAGGCATAAAGCATCTTAATAGGTTGGTCTTAAAAGGATTAAAGTCTTATTTCAAATCTAAGAAAACTGATAAACAAATTCAGCTTTTTGGAGGAAGTCAGATAACTACCATTTTCCAAGCTCAATCATTACCTTTCTTTATTAACCAACCAAATAATATAAACATATTAGTTTTATTTCTACTGTTTATAGAAACACTAGCTGAACCCAGTCAGGTGGTTTTCAGCTAGTTCCTGCAATGTACATGTTTATTGAATGAATAGTGAGGGTTCAGTTTAGCATTATAGTGACATTGTAAATAGAGAATTCCTCTAAAACCCTTGAATATTTGGGGAAGGAAAAAACAAATAGTGAAACTAAGGGAAGAAAGTGGACTAAGTATGCATACCAAATTAGGTTGAGCAGCACCAATATTTGGGGGGCTGACATAGTAATCAGCAGAAGTAGTTGTTATATATATATATATATATATATATATATATATATATATATATATATATATATATATATGTGTATGAGTCACTGACTTGAAAATCATACTAAATCATTGAACTGCCCATTAGGACTTCACTATCATTTATCGTTTCTAGCTTCATACTATCTCCTCATTGTTGCTCTTTTTATCAAAATGCACAAACAAAATTCCCAGCATTGTTCAGGCAGAAAAGTAGCTATTAATGTCCCAGAATTGTTGCTAATGAAGGCATATTCTGCATGATCAAACACTTAAAGATTCCATGTGAAAGTTATTCTTCAAGTCAGACCTGAAATGGCTTTCCACTATGTTTATAGCTCTCTGGTGTCTAATGCATTCTTTGAGTTAGTACATTTCTGGGGTGTGTTAATTCAAAACCACTGACTACAATGCACCATTTGGGAGGAGCAAAAATAAGAAGATCCCATTAATCTTAAAAAGAAGGGTGTATAACCAATGCATCCTCCCAATAGTCACTTATGGAGCTGAAACATGGAACTTAACCAAGAGACAGATCCGCAAATTGAAAACCATGTAACATGCACTTGAAAGAATTATGCTGGGCCTCACATGGAGAGACCACAAGACAGCAGAGTACATCCAAGAAAAGACAAGAGTCAGGGACATCATAGAATCCATTAAAAAGCTCAAACGGCGGTGGGCTGGCCATGTTGCAAGAATGGCAGACAACCGATGGACATCACGACTCACGACATGGATCCCCCGAGATCACATGTGCAACTGAGGCCGGCAGAATATTAGATGGAGAGACAAGCGAGACAAGTTCAGGAAGTACTGACTCCGTGACGCCAATGATAGAGAAGTGTGGCAAATCCTGGGGAAGGTCTATGTCCAACAATGGACATTAAAAGACTGATGATGATGATAATGGACATATACACAAACTTTCTCTAATATATAGTAGATAGATTGCAATCAGATGATTATTGGTGGGGTGAGTGTGAAAGCAGATTTGACACAAATAACCTAGATATTTGTTTATTCCTCAACTTATTTTGACCAAATTCAATACATGTAGCACCATTTAGGAGGACAAGATCGACATATAAACTTTCTCAAATATACATTAGACTCTGGAGCAATACATTCTCCCTTATTGCTATTATTTCATCTCTAGCGCTATCCCATCATTTTTTTATCACAACATTCAGAGTCAATTCAGTTTTCATTACTATATATATATATATATATATATATATATATATATATATATATATATAAAAGATGACACAAGTGACACAAAAAAATCTGTCGAAAAAGTTTTTTGATGTCTAGTTTGTAAAGCTGGAAAACTTTCTAGACTATATATATATATATATATATATATATATATATATATATATATATATATATATATATATGAAAACTAACACAGAATAACAGAAAGAGCAATGTTAAGAATACCACTAGGAGATAGAAAAAAGCTCAACATGGGTCAGAGAACAAACCAAATTAAGAGATATCATAAATATAATTAAGAGACAAAAACGGACATGGGCTAGACAACTAGCAAGAAGTGAAGATAACAGATGGTGCAAAAGGTTAACAAGTTGGTTCCCTAAAAATAGCGAATGCAGTCAGAGCACCAGACATAAGATGGAGAGATGAGAAAGAGAGGTTTGTAGATGAGACATAGCAGAGGTTAGTACGGTCATGGTTGACATGGACGGAGCTGTGAAAGAAAGGCCTTTATCCTGCAGTGATCTTATGACGACTGATGATATGAAATCGCCATAATAATCAGACAACCAGGTAATATAGTAATCGATTTCATCTACCTACCAATCTATCGCCTATCTATAATGCCAATTTGCCTGTCTGTGTTGTATGATATCATGTGCACAAGTAACTGGCCAGACTTAGACGAGAAGACAAAGCAAACAGCAGCTCAAAAATCTGGACTGGGTAAGGAGAGGAGAAATTTGGTTTTTGGTAGGTAAAGGGTTAAGGAAGAAGGATGAGGGTCGAGCCAGATGCACACATCTCTGTCAGGCCAACAGCATACAACAAGGCATTATAGGTGACTGCAGTTCTTCATAGCAGCCATCTCTAGCCCACAACTGACAGCCGGGATGTCAATTAGTTTGATAGATTGGCACAGAATTGGTTTAGGGGGACAAGAATTTCAATGATACCAACCCCAACTCACTCACATCCCAGAAGCTAAATTGAAAAAAAAAACAAAAACAAAAAACAAAAAAACAAGAGATGGAAGGGTCGAAAGTATTTTCGACAGATAGGTAAGGTGAGCACCAGGAGAATTCAAAAATATATTGCTTATGTCTTTTTAGAAACTCTCAACCAAAACTGTAAATACAAGTCTCTTCACTTTTCAAGTGAGTCTAGCTGACTATGTATGTATGTGTCGTGGATAAAGACTACACCAATGGAGCCAAAGGACCGGAAATCTAAACATTTCCACCTTATGTCTAGAAAAACATTCTTTTTTTTTTTTTCACTACCCTCACCCCGGTTTTTATTGGGGGTTTAATTTACAAGTTTTTGCTAAATCAGTACCTTAGTTTGTGTCCATGCATTCATGCTTGTTTATTGAAAATTCAGACATTTTTTAGTGATCACCTCCCAATAAGAGGAAAGAGAAGTAAGTTCTACACGTTGATTACCCTTTTACCCTAATAGTTAAATGAATCGTCCCCATCACGGCATGCTGCCAAAAGACATTGGTTGTGCGTCAGTTTTTAGCGAATGACTAACCATACCAGGTTTCTTTTTTAGGTATTGAAATTATACGATGATAGCATGACATTCAGACATCAAAATTGGAATAGAGAATTGTGGAGGATGCAGGGGGAGAAAAAGAGATTGGTAAATGAAAAAAATATTTAACTTCGGAATGATTTACCTCCACAGATGAAGTCGGAGGAGGTACATGCATTCACTCATGTTTCATTCACACATTATCTTCAAAAGTTCTTGATGAATTTCACAGAAATTTTCTCAAAAGGTTGGCCATGGACTGAGAAAAGCTTAAATAAATTTAGGGGCAGTTCATGAAATAGTTACCATTAACTCCCCTGCATCATAGCAATATGATTTTTAGTCATTTTTTAATGATAATGGTGTTGGCAGAGGTATATGTTCTCCACGTGCTTTTTAGTCAAACAAAAAATACTGAATTAAGGAAAGTTAGGAGAGACTTTCTTTCTTTTTTTTTTTTTTTGCTACATACCAATTGCGAAAATATTTTAAATGATAGAAGTATGATTTAGGCTAACTTGATGAACATACCCTATATTTGACCCATATGGAAGTCATCTTCCCGAAATGAAATAGAAAAGCTACCTTGAAATCCTTGTATTTAATTAGTAGTGTCTTTGCTGGACTTGAGCATTTTTTTTCCTCATCTAGATCTGTATACAACTATTGTTTTTAATATTGCAACTAGCAATTTTCCAGTCTTAATCTGTTTTTTCTCCTAAAATCTCTTTGCTTTTCACGGTGTTGCCAGTTGGCCAATCATTTATAGCTAAAATCAGCCAAATTTTAGATATTTTAAGTGTTATAAATATTTACTCATTTAGAGCCAACCAATCAAATAAAATACTAATACACTAATAATCCAGAACAAATTATAAACAAAAATTGAATATTTATCTAATACTGACAATACCAGATTCAATCAATTATCACAGATATTTTATAGGCTAAATTCAAAAAAAAAAATCCACTAGATCTAGCCGGAAAATGGGCTAATTTGGCAATTTTGGTTTTTCACACTTGTTCACTGCTTAAAGAATAAGGAGGGAGAGAAAATGAGAGAGAGAGAGAGAGAGAGAGAGAAATGGAAGGATGAAACATTCTTATTGCTGACAAGTCCATCTGTTATTAGTCCATTTCTATCTCTCCCCTCGCCACAAACTTACCACTTCCTATTTTCCGAGAAATGATAGTTCACCAGAAATGAACAAAATATTTGCTCTTCTCAGAAAAAGATGAGAAGGCTTAAAAAAAAAAAAAAAAAAAAAATACCTGAATAAATAAAGGCAAGGAGGAAAAAAGAATATCCGGAAGGAAGAACTCAGTCTCTCCTCTTTATTTGAGAATACCGTAAGAAACACATTCCAAATAGCCATGTTGGGTTAACCACTCGATAGAAACTGTCGCCTCACCAATATCTTTTGGCAGCATGCTGTGTTAGGGGGTGATGAATAAAAAAAGGGATGATCAAAGAATGAATCACTTCTCTCGTCTTTGGTCTGGCGATGATAACTAAAAAGACCAAATTTTCAAAGAACAAGTGTGAATGATGCAGGGCACAAACTAAGGGATAAAAACTTGCATTGTTAACTGAATCCCCTATTGAAAACCATGGGGGAGGAGGCAAATCTTTTTTTTCTATGCACAAAAGTGAACAAATGATAGAAAGACGGTCACAACTGAATACATATACCTTCTCAATTTTGTTGGCAGATGTAATTAACTGTGAGGCATTATAGAGGCAGCACTATCTCTCCTATAACCCAGTTTCCTGTACTTTCCACCAACCCCAGCCTACGATGACTCAGCCTGCCATCATCACCCCTTTTTTAGGTCTGGGAACATTCATACATTTCCTTATGTAAATTTATGATGACCGTGTCTTTGCTTCATGCCACTTTGGTATACAGACGGTTTTTATAAGAATGCTCTACTTTTGGAAAGGAGGTTGGTAGGGAATCTGCATTAAATGAAAGGGTTCAAGACAGGAACTAAAGCAGATGTTATTTTACATAGAGATGATATTCAGGAAAATAGGCATGAGAGGAATTTTCCATTTTTCTAACTGATGTGAGGCGTACAATAAAGTCACATGAACACACCTGTGCTTCACCGAACGAAGAGGATTTACCAAAAGGAGCCAAACAAACCTGGAAGGTAGGTACATTATGTACCAATGGAAGTCTTATTAAGGGTTTCTGATTAAAAATTACACCATTTTGAAAAATAATGAATCGGCATACAAAGTATTAACACTTTGCAAATCGCGGGATAATGTTGATAAAACTCATGGAAACCTAAATAAAATTACTAAAATAGAAGAATATAACTTTATAAGGTATGATTTTAATTAGAAACACCAAATAAGACTCCTATTAGTACATTAAACATCTCCATCTGGCTCTGTTCTCACAAGCTCACCTAGGTTAAGCAGCCATGAGCCTGCTCAGAACTCTAATGGGTGACACACTGTAAGCAACCTGAGGTCTGTCTGCTAGACTAAGCAAAGCTTAGTAAATAACAAAGTATGGTGGGCTTAATTATAAAAGAGAGTGAGTAAGACACTGGGAGGGTGATTTCCCCCACCTCATCCTCCACCCATTTTCAGACATCCCCCCATTCTTTGCTGGGGGGTGGGGGTGGAAGTTGGACTGACTCATAAAATATGACATAAGAATGTGCTTTTCATAACTGATGACTTATTTCTGGTTAAACTTTTCAATGACAGGCCACCCTTTCCTGCACCCCTTCTGTGCCTTCACTTTTCATCCCCATCTATCCTCCCCTACTCAATCTCTCCCACCGACCACACTGTCCACCACCTGCCTGGGGCCCCACTGTGTCTGGATGTGCCACATCATATTGTTAAATCCTGGTTGTGTGTCAGTAATTAGGACACAAGTAATTAAAACACTGAAATCTAATTACTGAATCTGTATTTATCATGTGACCTAACTGATGGTTATTTGTTCTTGGGGTTATTTATTCTTCAGTCGGTAAAATAAGTGGGATTTCATTCTGCCATTGAATAATTTGCCCAATGCAGATGCTGCAGTGACAGCCAAATCGTGGACTTTAGTGCTCTAGGATGAAAGGTCCCAAGTTAAATACTACAGGACTACCTTAGTATTGTGGCTTCAGTGAGTGTGGGTTTCTATGTGCTATGGCAAAGGTATCACTGTACAAATTAATATAACTGAGTATAAGCTGAAAAAGACACGTTGAATTATGATAAGGTTTCGAACAGTTCAGAACATTTTGAGACAAATTAACTGCACTAATCAAGATATATCTGTTCATACTAACTGGAAATTTGAAAATTCCATGAGTGTTGACTACTAAAATATCATGGCTCTTGCATAAACTTCTGCAATTAAAGTAAATTATCTATAATATAATTATCTGATTTATGTGTGTTTGTATGTTTTTATTGTAACACAGCAAGAGTGACATTCAAGCCAGACAATAGGACCAATTGTTTACAAGTGTATTTGGAGGACGACTGCTCACTGCAACTCATCCAACCCACCCTCATAACAATCAATATTGAACATTCAGTAGATAGTCCCCTAGTCATAGTACCAGCACATTGGCTTAAGTAATATTTGCATAATTTTTTTGTTAAATCAAATGTCAGTCTTAAATAATGACATAGATGGTAATAAGAATTGTTTAGTACTGCTACTTGTATGTAAATTAACCCATTTTTTTTGGTGAAGGCAAATTTCTTTGCAATAAATAAGGAAAAAAAAATAACATTGTGTTGGTTAAATTATGAGGAAATGAAAAGGTTCATGTATTCATTTCTATGAATAAAGCAGTAAACAAGAGTGACTGATACATTTTTAAAGAATACAAACAGGTAATAGAAATGAAAAAAGAAAATTAAGGGCAAAACCAAAAATAGTTTCCTATATTCACACGAGGGTCAAACACGACCAAATCATATTACAATTGATTTTAGGCAAAACAGTAATTATTTGAAACCTGTATTTATTGCTTTAGGATGAAAAGCAAGTTTTTTCCCCCCACTCCACTATTATGAAGTGGAGAGAAACAAGCAGAGAAAATTATTACCAAACCAAATAAAATGTCAGGTTGTGGTAAAGCTCAATTGCTGCTTTTTGATTTGAAGTCAACAAACCGTGATGCTCTTTCCTCAAT
This sequence comes from Thysanoteuthis rhombus, assembly GCA_963457665.1. Taxonomy (NCBI): domain Eukaryota; kingdom Metazoa; phylum Mollusca; class Cephalopoda; order Oegopsida; family Thysanoteuthidae; genus Thysanoteuthis; species Thysanoteuthis major. The sequence continues at coordinate 18,700,421 of OY735224.1, forward strand.
ACTATGTTGATGAGCAGCTTTAACAACAAACTAGTGAAACATGTTGGCTTGCAGGAGAGATGTCAGTAGATGGGAATTTTGTCTGAATTCGTGAAATGTTAGTTACTATTGTACACTGATACATTCAAACCTGTTTCCTCATCTCCGTTGCCTTCATCACAACACTGCAGTAATTTTTGCTCTTCTTTTTTACTTACCAAATTTTTCAGACTAGTGTCCTCATTTAGGTTATTTTGATAACGTTCCAGTCATCGGACACTCTGGCCTTCTTCAGGTTTCTGTTTTACTTGATAAACCTTTGTGGAATTTCAAACCAGACCTGGGGGTAGTTTCCTCAAAGACAATTTGCCCTTGTGGTTCTGGCTGTCTTTCTTTTCCACTGAACTAGCAAATATGATTTCTCAGCACTACCCAACCAAGGGATTTGAACCTGTGACTGCAGGGCAGGTTGCTAAAAGCGATTGCCAACATCTTTATCATCATGTGTCCCTTGGGTGGTAAAAATATTGACTTATATACCTAGCAGTCACAGGTCCAACCCCTTTATTTGATCCACTGGACTACCCTCTTCTTATTCTTACCCGTGTCGTATCATGTATCCTTCCATGTCTTTGAGAATTTCAGAACATATCTCAGTTGACCAAATGAAGGGTTTCATTTGACTTCCCTTGTAGGTTTTCGGATATGACAGACATGATGAAGGCGAGAGGGTACAATGACCAAAATGTCGAGAAAATGACAAAAGAAAAAAAGAAAAAAAATAGAAGGAAACCAATCCCAAACAATCAATACATGGTAGATCCATTATAACAAAGAAGTCAGGGTCCATTATGGTCAATCATGTTATAAGTGAGTCCACATTGTAACACATTTTTCATTTTTACGAACCTTATCCCCAATCTCCACCCCTCCAACTTTTTCGAGAACAAAACTTGCAAAAATGAAGAGAAAACCAGATGGTGGGGTTAGTCAGGGCAGGATGACAGAAATGAATATAAATTTTATTTAGAAGTCATGACAGCTCACCTACCGGAAGTTACATTTTGACAAACTTGGTTACTTATGTAGTGAGTGTCCAGAGTCAACAATATGTTACTGATCTTTTTAGTGACAAATGGAAGGGGAAAAAAAAAGGGTCCAATTCAATTCTTTTATTACAGTTGGCATAACTCAATTCAGTCTTTGGTATGTTTTTGACTATTTTTCAGTATCTTTCTGGCAGTTTTTAAAAGTCAAACAAGTTTGAGTTGGGAACAATGACCTGAGTGACCTCTCTAGTTTCAATACATCTGTGCAACTGACAGCTGAATTCAACATTGATGGGACTTTGTGCATAACATTTCTCAGGGGTCTGTCTATTTACCTATTGCTTGGGAGCCAATAACAGGGCCACAGTGTATAATAGATGAGTTTAATTTATCTAAACAAGGATAAAGTTTTTTCTATTACAGACAGATAACAATCTGCTATTATACGCTAGGAGAATGGCCAATTCAAACATGGCCATTCTAAATGGCTAGATTTGAAAAAAAATTGAATAATAAAAAAGGCTAAAATTGTGTAGATTTTGTTCCTAGGTAATTGCATACACCCCAAGAACTCATACGAAGACCCCAAAAAGTATAAATAAATATAAAATAGATATTTTTGTATAAATACTCAGAATGGTACCTTTAGATTGAGAATTTGGAACCTTTGTATGAGTTTTTGGAGTGTACATACTTACCTCTCCCCAATTTTGGCCACTTATAGCAATGTTATTGCAAAGATTGCCAACAGAGTACTGGAATTTACTACTTGTTACAAGTTTATATACTTCTGGTTAGACAAACCGGTTTTGTAATTCCTTAAGAAAAAGGGAAGAAGAACATAAGCAGAAGGTTGAGATTTTACTGGTTCTTTGATAACATATATTTGGGGATTAAAGACTGACATATTTCGTTGTTAATCTAATAAATTACTTAGCATTCAAGCACATAGATCCTAATATTTATATAATGAGTTATCTTATGTTACACCCAAGCTTAACCAATTATTTAACAAGTATGGTTCGTCATTCAATAGAAACCATCACATAATCAACATCTTTTGGCAGTACGCCATGTTGGGGGTAATCAGTTGAGAAATTGGAAAAAGGGGGATCAATGAATAAGTTACCTTTCTTACCATTTGTTGGGGAGTAATTACTGAAAAAGTCTAAATTTCCATAAAACAAGCGTACACACTACCAGACACAAACTGAAGGACCAACTGAACATAAACTTAAATTGCGAATTGGAGCCCCACTAAAAACCAATTTGGGTGGGATTTAATAAAAAAACCAGAAGAAAAAAAAAAAAGAATCATTCTTTCTAGACTTGATAAGGAGTGTATATACCAATTTTCAGCACTGTAGCTCCAGAGGAACAGCCTGTATACACAATACATGCACATAGCCAGCCAGACCAGCTTGAAAACTGAAGAAACCTATATTGACACCTTTGGTTGACAGTTTCTAATCACTGTTTGCAAATGTAAGCATAATTACAAACCTTTTCCTGTATAAACATAAAGGAAAAGGAGTGTATATTTCATATTTGATTAATATTACATAATTTGAATTATAGTAAGGAAGTTCCTACTATTTGTTCGTGAGGCTATTCTCCATTGTTAACCCTTCCTCTACCAAACCTTTTAGAAATTTTGTTTTGATTTAATATTGTTCCACAAAATAAAGACATTCCCCCCTTACGTGACAAAAACCACTTGCAAATGTAGGTCAAGGTCATGCAGCAATTCAGGGGGGGGGGAATAACCTGATGGTTCATCATTAGCCTTGAAGAATATCACACAACTACCCCAAGGCGTTGAGTAGAACTAACTCTTAAGTAACACCAGAAAGCGTTTTGGCCAAGAGTGTTGGGATAAAAACAATGAGAGAGTAAAATTCGTAATAAGATGATAGTGATGATGAAAAGAGTTTCAGCTCAATGTTGGGTATCTTGAAATTGTTTTAACCGCTGACTAGAGAAGGTGTGTTGCTTAGAGTGAAATAAATGATAGCCTGAAGGTGACAGGTTCAGAAAATACAATGCATGTGAAATAATTACCTTTTTCATTGTTAGCTAGGCCACATATGAAACTTCAGGATGGGCAGTGTCATACCGCAAAATCACCAGTAGACTTCCTTGCCCACAAGAAAAGGTCTTTTTTGCTCCAATGTAGCATTCAAAGGATCTGATTGCTTACTGTGGGGTTTGTCCAGGCTCTAGAGATTCATGAAGAATTCATTTTGAATCACACTATAAATAGACAACAACTTTTTGTCTCACAGATTATTCTATTTAGGTTGAGGTACTGAAGGCCCTCTTGGATCTAGAGCCGATTTTTTCTTTGCTCTAGATTTCCATCAGAAACACATTTTTCATCTATAAAGACCCTCCCGATTATATTGCAATTGCTGGGGTTCAAGGAAGCCAACTCTGTTATAACAGAGCTGCGATCAAGTTAGTTGTTATAGTGAGAGATTGATATTTTGGGGTCCACCATATATATTTATAATGCAAACAGCAGTATAACAAATCATATTTAACAAGGGATACCAGAAGTAACTTTCCTTTCTTCAAGTTAAAGTGGAACCCTGTTAAAGAGTAAGAAAGAGAGGAGGCACACAGTAAGAAAGAGAGGAGGCGCACAGTAAGAAAGAGAGGAGGCGCACAGTGAGAAAGAGAGGAGGCGCACAGTGAGAAAGAGAGGAGGCGCACAGTGAGAAAGAGAGGAGGCGCACAGTAAGAAAGAGAGGAGGCGCACAGTAAGAAAGAGAGGAGGCGCACAGTAAGAAAGAGAGGAGGCGCACAGTAAGAAAAAGAGGAGGCGCACAGTGAGAAAGAGAGGAGGCGCACAGTGAGAAAGAGAGGAGGCGCACAGTGAGAAAGAGAGGAGGCGCACAGTGAGAAAGAGAGGAGGCGCACAGTGAGAAAGAGAGGAGGCGCACAGTGAGAAAGAGAGGAGGCGCACAGTGAGAAAGAGAGGAGGCGCACAGTGAGAAAGAGAGGAGGCGCACAGTGAGAAAGAGAGGAGGCGCACAGTGAGAAAGAGAGGAGGCGCACAGTGAGAAAGAGAGGAGGCGCACAGTGAGAAAGAGAGGAGGCGCACAGTGAGAAAGAGAGGAGGCGCACAGTGAGAAAGAGAGGAGGCGCACAGTGAGAAAGAGAGGAGGCGCACAGTGAGAAAGAGAGGAGGCGCACAGTGAGAAAGAGAGGAGGCGCACAGTAAGAAAGAGAGGAGGCGCACAGGAAGAAAGAGAGGAGGCGCACAGTAAGAAAGAGAGGAGGCGCACAGTAAGAAAGAGAGGAGGCGCACAGTAAGAAAGAGAGGAGGCACACAGGAAGAAAGAGAGGAGGCGCACAGGAAGAAAGAGAGGAGGCGCACAGGAAGAAAGAGAGGAGGCACACAGGAAGAAAGAGAGGAGGCGCACAGTAAGAAAGAGAGGAGGCGCACAGTAAGAAAGAGAGGAGGCGCACAGTAAGAAAGAGAGGAGGCGCACAGTAAGAAAGAGAGGAGGCGCACAGTAAGAAAGAGAGGAGGCGCACAGGAAGAAAGAGAGGAGGCGCACAGGAAGAAAGAGAGGAGGCGCACAGTAAGAAAGAGAGGAGGCGCACAGTAAGAAAGAGAGGAGGCGCACAGTAAGAAAGAGAGGAGGCACACAGGAAGAAAGAGAGGAGGCACACAGGAAGAAAGAGAGGAGGCGCACAGTAAGAAAGAGAGGAGGCGCACAGGAAGAAAGAGAGGAGGCGCACAGTAAGAAAGAGAGGAGGCGCACAGTAAGAAAGAGAGGAGGCGCACAGTAAGAAAGAGAGGAGGCGCACAGTAAGAAAGAGAGGAGGCGCACAGTAAGAAAGAGAGGAGGCGCACAGTAAGAAAGAGAGGAGGCGCACAGTAAGAAAGAGAGGAGGCGCACAGTAAGAAAGAGAGGAGGCGCACAGTAAGAAAGAGAGGAGGCGCACAGTAAGAAAGAGAGGAGGCGCACAGTAAGAAAGAGAGGAGGCGCACAGTAAGAAAGAGAGGAGGCGCACAGTAAGAAAGAGAGGAGGCGCACAGTAAGAAAGAGAGGAGGCGCACAGGAAGAAAGAGAGGAGGCGCACAGTAAGAAAGAGAGGAGGCGCACAGGAAGAAAGAGAGGAGGCGCACAGGAAGAAAGAGAGGAGGCACACAGGAAGAAAGAGAGGAGGCGCACAGTAAGAAAGAGAGGAGGCGCACAGTAAGAAAGAGAGGAGGCGCACAGTAAGAAAGAGAGGAGGCGCACAGTAAGAAAGAGAGGAGGCGCACAGTAAGAAAGAGAGGAGGCGCACAGTAAGAAAGAGAGGAGGCGCACAGTAAGAAAGAGAGGAGGCGCACAGTAAGAAAGAGAGGAGGCGCACAGTAAGAAAGAGAGGAGGCGCACAGTAAGAAAGAGAGGAGGCACACAGGAAGAAAGAGAGGAGGCACACAGGAAGAAAGAGAGGAGGCGCACAGTAAGAAAGAGAGGAGGCACACAGGAAGAAAGAGAGGAGGCGCACAGTAAGAAAGAGAGGAGGCGCACAGTAAGAAAGAGAGGAGGCGCACAGTAAGAAAGAGAGGAGGCGCACAGTAAGAAAGAGAGGAGGCGCACAGTAAGAAAGAGAGGAGGCGCACAGTAAGAAAGAGAGGAGGCGCACAGTAAGAAAGAGAGGAGGCGCACAGTAAGAAAGAGAGGAGGCGCACAGTAAGAAAGAGAGGAGGCGCACAGTAAGAAAGAGAGGAGGCGCACAGTAAGAAAGAGAGGAGGCGCACAGTAAGAAAGAGAGGAGGCGCACAGTAAGAAAGAGAGGAGGCGCACAGTAAGAAAGAGAGGAGGCGCACAGGAAGAAAGAGAGGAGGCGCACAGTAAGAAAGAGAGGAGGCGCACAGTAAGAAAGAGAGGAGGCGCACAGTAAGAAAGAGAGGAGGCGCACAGTAAGAAAGAGAGGAGGCACACAGGAAGAAAGAGAGGAGGCGCACAGTAAGAAAGAGAGGAGGCGCACAGTAAGAAAGAGAGGAGGCGCACAGTAAGAAAGAGAGGAGGCGCACAGTAAGAAAGAGAGGAGGCGCACAGTAAGAAAGAGAGGAGGCGCACAGTAAGAAAGAGAGGAGGCGCACAGTAAGAAAGAGAGGAGGCGCACAGTAAGAAAGAGAGGAGGCGCACAGTGAGAAAGAGAGGAGGCGCACAGTGAGAAAGAGAGGAGGCGCACAGTAAGAAAGAGAGGAGGCGCACAGTAAGAAAGAGAGGAGGCGCACAGTAAGAAAGAGAGGAGGCGCACAGTAAGAAAGAGAGGAGGCGCACAGTAAGAAAGAGAGGAGGCGCACAGTAAGAAAGAGAGGAGGCGCACAGTAAGAAAGAGAGGAGGCGCACAGTAAGAAAGAGAGGAGGCGCACAGGAAGAAAGAGAGGAGGCGCACAGTAAGAAAGAGAGGAGGCGCACAGTAAGAAAGAGAGGAGGCGCACAGTAAGAAAGAGAGGAGGCGCACAGTAAGAAAGAGAGGAGGCGCACAGTAAGAAAGAGAGGAGGCGCACAGTAAAAAAGAGAGGAGGCGCACAGTAAGAAAGAGAGGAGGCACACAGTAAGAAAGAGAGGAGGCACACAGTAAGAAAGAGAGGAGGCACACAGGAAGAAAGAGAGGAGGCACACAGGAAGAAAGAGAGGAGGCACACAGGAAGAAAGAGAGGAGGCACACAGGAAGAAAGAGAGGAGGCACACAGCAAGAAAGAAAGGAGGAGCACAGTAAGAAAGAGAGGAGGCACACAGTAAGAAAGGAGCCATGCTATATAGGAAGATGTGGGTCAGTCAGCAGACAGATCATGTTATCTCAATGTTGCATGGAACGGCTGTTATTTAAGAGCCAATGCCAAATCTAAGACAATCGAAGGCACGAAACCTATTATTATTTCAGATTGAAAGGATTAGACAGAAAGACTAAGACAGATGCAAGTTTCGGATCTTTAGGACACTCCATTGGAGACCTAATCATGGAAATGAGACCAGCATCTGGGTTTCTTTCTACCATGTTGATTATAGGACATTAAAGATTGAATATGTTAATGCAATCTAAGAGAGCAGTCTTTAATAAAGATGTAAATAAAACATACAGTTTACAGTTTGTGCTTGCATAAAAGACAGACAAGTTAATTATATATTGAAGTTGCTTTATAGAGAACTATCAAAGCATGAGTATTGGTTTGATGAGCAGCATTCAAGTTATTGAAACTATCCAAATTAGACAAGAAAGATTAATGAAAAGTTCACAAGCCATTTAAACCCAGGTAGAATTTTTAGGCTTGGGAAATAATTCCACAAATCCAATTTTCTGTAGAAAAATAGAATCTACCTGAATTTAAAAGCAAAAAATTAAAAAAAGAGGCTTTATATATGTATACTATACATTTGCATATGAATTATATTGAAATTCTATTATTTAGATTTCAAATCTAAATAAAGAATGTGTCAGTAAACATTTGTATAATTTTTGATATCTATACAAAAACTGATTATTTTACAATTTTTTTTCCCCACAATATTTATAAATATAGAAATTTGATATTTGTCAAAGTAGTTTCATAAAGCAATTAATGTCACATTTCATTTGAGAAACCCGTTTAAATGGATTCAGGTACATTTATTTTTGTTTTGGAATTATTAATACTTTTTCCCAAATATCCGAGCAACATGTGTTAGCAGGAAAAATTGACAAGACTGTAATTCAGTGTTGCCAATTCAAATTTTTGATATTTTCTTGCTAGTTTTACTGCCAGAAAGTGCTGAATGATAAAAATAAGTAAAAACAATAATCAAAACACCAAAAATTCCCCCAAAACATCAAAAAGATGCTAAAATGGCCAAATTAAGGAACACCAGAACAAGGAAATCATATTTTATTTGTCAAAGACAGAAATCTGTCTGAAGGGAGATAGATCTAAAAATGGAGAATATATGTGATTAGAACAAATAGTAAAAAGCTTATAACAAGAACTTTGTTAGGTAATCCCATTTCAGGACTTGATTATTAAAATGCAGGAGGAGTGTGGACCCCAAAATATCAATCTAGCTCCAAAATAGCAAAAGTTGTAACGCAGTTGGCTTTCTTGGACCCCAACACCTGCAATATAATGGGGGGGGGGGGAGATACCAGTATATATTTCACAAAAATACTGGCTACAATTTCTTTTGTATTCATACCATGATTGCAAATTTGCTTTTCATAAAAGCAACTGAAGAAGCTTACTACATACTGATGAGATATAATAATGTAACATTTGTTTCATCTATTACCTGTTAATAATTCTTGCTCAACAGCTTGCCTTAGGGTCAGGATGTCATAAAAAAAATTATTTTGATATTTAGCTTCTCAATTTCTATGAAATACTTTCTTCTATCGATCCTTTATTTTCCCAGTTTGTTGTTTGAGGTCTCACAGTTACATATCTTTCTGTCCAGGTGGCGCCATTAAGGGTGCGATTATATATTGAAGAGTTATATTTGTAAATGGAGTCAATGGTACAGAAATGCTAAATAATCCTACCTGCAGAAATGCAAATTGAGAAGGTGTACCTTCCTACCTATACACTGAGTGGTTGGCCTACCTGGTTGTCGTCTTGTGTATCTAGCCATCATATATCAACAAATGTCCATGTGGAGAACTTTTTTTTTCAACCTTTTAAAATTTTTCTTCTGTTGCTGAGTTGGAGCGTTTTTCCTGGAGGGGTTGGGGGATAGCAGTGTTTCTGGACATTAAAATCAAAAGCAAAGTCACTTTGAACTTTGGTAAGCTCTCAAGTATCCACTGGAGACATGATGGAATTTCAAGTCTAATGTCCTGTGTGTGAGGAAACCAGTGGAGATAGGGAGTGTTGGGGGGAAACTAGAGGACTAAGAACGTGTGTGTGGGGGAAACTAGAAGAGGATGTATATGTGTGTGTGTGGGGGAAACTAAAAGAAGGGGCATATGCGTGTGTGGGGGAACTAGAGGAGAGTATACAGGCGCAGAAGGGGAAATTGAATAGAGGAAGAGGTGTGTGGGAACCTAAAGGAGAAATGATGTGGGGGGATTCTAGAGGAGACATAACGTGTGTGTGTGTGGGGGGGGAACTAAAGGGGACATAACGTGTGTGTGCGTGGGGGGGAACTAAAGGGGACATAACGTGTGTGTGCGTGGGGGGGAACTAAAGGGGACATAACGTGTGTGTGCGTGGGGGGGAACTAAAGGGGACATAACGTGTGTGTGCGTGGGGGGGAACTAAAGGGGACATAACGTGTGTGTGCGTGGGGGGGAACTAAAGGGGACATAACGTGTGTGCGGGGGAACTAAGGGAGAGAGAGTGGAGATACACGGGGAGAGGGAGAGAGAGTGGAAATACACTAAAAACTGAATGATAATCAGTTCATACATAGCTCCGATAAAAGGAACATAACTGTAAAAAAAAGATTCCTGAATCCAACCTAAAATTTGATCGGTTTATCCTTTGATTATGGTCAACCCTTCAACAAAATGACATTTAAATTCATTGAGAATCTTTAGAGATATTGTTTCGACAAATGAAGATTGACACAGACACATGTTAATACATATAATTCCTCCAACTTCGCTTGCATTGGAGATCCAACTTCTTCTAATCCAGGAGTTTACAGATTCTTTGACAGAAATCCAAATTGCGTTGAAAACTATACGACTCGCAGGTCTTTGCGGGGGATTTACAAATGAAGACACATCTGCATCACTCACGGATTATGTCCATACTTCCATTTGCATGGAAATTGGGAATCAGAAAATGGTCAGCAAGACTGCCACAACAGGGCTACTATAGAAGAGCTTAGAAACTCCATAGAAAAGGAAAAGAAAAATACATCTAAATTACAAGCACTAAAATCGTAAAATTAAATAATAAAGTAGTTATGAGATAACGTGTTGAAATAACACAGATTGAATTAAAATTACATGTGTGGCACTTGATCGATGATACTTTAGGATTATATAAAATTGACTAAGATTTTCATTTTCAGCATCACAAAATGGAAAGTTTACCTGATATATATATATATATATATGAGAGAAAGAGAGAGAGAGAGAGAGAGGCACCATTTGACCATTATATATAAATCTACTGGAAAAAAAAATCTATGAATAAAATGTTTGATAGTTACAATGTTCAAGTCCTCATGATGATTATGCCATTTGTTTGTTTTTTTTCCAATTACCAGACAGCAGTAACTCACGAATATCACATATATCAAAACTCAATCATTTGAACGATTACTTATATAGAGACAAAGTAAACAATAAAAATATAGACTGTGATACATCGAACATTTAACTCTAGAAATGCATTGCGAATGGCTTTGCTCAAGTATGCTTAGATGATATAGGCTTTCAGTTTTAGAAGTGTTTCTTACAATGCAGTTCATCATGATGTGGCTGGATGGTTGACCTTAAATCATCAATCTAGCATCAAAATAGCTCTATTCAGCACCAGATTAGCTTGATTTATTGCGGTTTGGTTATAACGCAGTGTTGGCTTTCTTGGACCCCAACACTTGTCTTACAATCAGGGATCCCCTTACAAAGAATTTACCATCAACATTAGAGAATTTACTAACAAATACCAAAATAGCCTACTTACCATAATCTCAAGGGTCAAGCTTTCATGGATGGGTACAGTGAGGCGATGTTTCAGCCATGGTTGCTTATCAGGTCTGAGGGTGATACGCAAGTATTTCTTCAAACTGGTACTATTCACTAAAAGAGAAACAAAGCAGAAATGTAATATGATCTTTGATAAACAAGAAAAAATCAAACTTATTCATTTACTCTGGCATTTTCTTGGAGGTATCTTCAACGGTTATAAGCCAAGTCAAAATTGAAAAACAAAAAAAAAAGTTGAAAACTGATAATGAAAATACTTCATCTTGGAATTTTAAAAAAAATTGATTTTCAAGATAACGGGCCCTCACCCCCTCATGGAAGATCCAACACTACACAATCTTTCAACTTCATTTAACGATGTACTGTATTGGTTGGGAAGGAGGAGATAGTCAGAGACTATAGTGATACCAGTATAGACGGGAGCGGGAGCGATGGGCAAAGAGTATAGGAACATGTGGATGGAGAAATGGGCAAAGAGCATAATAGTGGAGGAAGAGAACAAGACAAGAGACATAATGATAATAGAGAGATGGGAAATAAAGGGTAATGGTAGTGAGGGAGAGAGGGAAGGGGAGACAGAGGGGCGAAAGGGGGAGACAGAGGGGCGAAAGGGGGAGACTGAGGGGCGAAAGGGGGAGACAGAGGGGCGAAAGGGGGAGACGGAGGGGCGAAAGGGGGAGACGGAGGGGCGAAAGGGGGAGACGAAGGGGCGAAAGGGGGAGACGAAGGGGCGAAAGGGGGAGACGAAGGGGCGAAAGGGGGAGACGAAGGGGCGAAAGGGGGAGACGAAGGGGCGAAAAGGGGAGACGGAAGGGCGAAAGGGGGAGACGGAAGGGCGAAAGGGGGAGACGGAAGGGCGAAAGGGGGAGACGGAAGGGCGAAAGGGGGAGACGGAAGGGCGAAAGGGGGAGACGGAAGGGCGAAAGGGGGAGACGGAAGGGCGAAAGGGGGAGACGGAGGGGCGAAAGGGGGAGACGGAGGGGCCAAAAGGGGGAGACGGAGGGGCCAAAAGGGGGAGACGGAGGGGCCAAAAGGGGGAGACAGAGGGGCCAAAAGGGGGAGACAGAGGGGCCAAAAGGGGGAGACAGAGGGGCCAAAAGGGGGAGACGGAGGGGCGAAAGGGGGAGACAGAGGGGCGAAAGGGGGAGAGTGAAACAGAGGGACAGAGAGGAACAGATGGACAAAGAGCAAAACGGAAAGAGTGACAGGGAGACAAAGAGCATAAGAGAGGAAGGGACAGAGAGACAAAGAGCATAAGAGAGGAAGGGACAGAGAGACAAAGAGCATAAGTGAGGAAGGGACAGAGAGACAAAGAGCATAAGAGAGGAAGGGACAGAGAGACAAAGAGCATAAGAGAGGAAGGGACAGAGAGACAAAGAGCATAAGAGAGGAAGGGACAGAGAGACAGAGAGGAAGGGACAGAGAGACAGAGAGGAAGGGACAGAGAGACAGAGAGGAAGGGACAGAGAGACAGAGAGGAAGGGACAGAGAGACAGAGAGGAAGGGACAGAGAGACAGAGAGGAAGGGACAGAGAGACAGAGAGGAAGGGACAGAGAGACAGAGAGCAAAGGAAGAAAAGAAGAAAGATAGAAAAAAAGCATAACCAGGGAGGGGAGTGAGATGGATGGAGATGTAACAAATTCTCCACAAGATGAGGGGAAATAAAGTGTGCCATATGCATTGAAGAGAGAGATAATTAAAAAGCTGGATGGATGGGGGGATAGTGAGAGACAGAGATAGTAAGTGCGTAAGTAGGACCCTGAATTCATAACAGCAGCTGGATTGAATTGATTTTGGTGAGGTCAAGAGTTGGCCCTTCACTCGTTACAAGCAGAAATTACTAAGGCCAGCTCTAAAGACATTTCAACACTTTTTGCCAACACCATTCACAACAGATTCCTTGACCTACGACCCCACTGTGAGACTGCTCACAAATTCAGCTGTTTTCCATTTTTCAGTTCCTCTCTAGCTTTATTTATAAATAATGCTGGCTGTAAAAGCGTTAGATTCTTCTCTAATGATGAACCCGCTCTCGAAGAGCAGAAAGGTAGAAACATGAATGATGAAATGGTCTGGTTAGTCACTAAATAGAAAATGTGACAAAACCAATGTATCTCAGCAGCATACCATGTTTGGGACGATCAATTAAAAATCAGACAAAAAAGTGATCGATGATGAATAATTTACTTGTCTTCTGCTGGATCACTATTGAGTCCAATTTTTCCAAAAAACAAAACAAAAAAAAAGACAAAAAAAAAGGAAAGATAAAACACAGTTAGTGACCGATTTAGCATAAACTTACATTGTAAATTGAAACACCCACTATAAGCTGATAGGGGAGGGGGGGATAAAATATCTGAAAGTTTCCACTAGGACAGGGTTGGTCTCAATCTTTACATAGTTCTGAGCAGAATTAGTTTTAGGGCCCCACCACCACTTTTTGGGGCCCTCTGGTTGCCATAGGACCCTAAGCAACCGCTTGGTTTGTTTTGGAAGTAAACAGCAGGTTCTTAATTGCTGCAAGTTACGTGGTGGAAGTTCTGCAGAACAATCTCATTGGTTTTATGCATCACATAAATGCTTAATTGAATTGAGATCTAAGGAATTTTGTGGCTGGGACAACCCAGTGAAATCTTTTTCATGTTTCTGAAACGATTCCTCTACTGTTCGTGCAGAGTGGTAGGGCAAATTATTCAGCTGAAAGATGCTACTGGTATCATAGAAGACTGCTGCCATGAAGGGGTGTACTCAATCTACCATGATGTTGAGGTAGGTGGTACGTGATAAAGTGCCTTCCACATGAATGATAAGACCCAGTGTTTCTCAGCAGAACATTGCCCAGAACATTGCACTGCCTCTATCAACTCATTGTTTATCCTCGTATAGAAATGAATACAAGATGTTTATTTTATGTATCAGAAACCATCAACCAAAACTGTCAACATAGGTTTCTTTAGATTTTGGGCTGTTCCAGCTGGCTGTGCAGGTATGTATGTATCATGCATACTGACTCCACTAATGGAGATACGTGGCTGAAAATTCAAAGATTTACTCCTTACTATATTTAGAAAAAACTTGGTTTTTTTAAAATTCCTCCTCTAAATATGTATTTAGTGAGGAGTTCAATTTACAATGTAAGTTTATGGTAGATTGATCCCTTAATTTGTGCCTGCTAGTTTTCGAAAATTCATACTTTTTTTTAATGATTGCTACCCAACAAAACAAGAGAAGTAACTTATTCATTGATCACTCCTTTTCCCAATTTTTTAATTGATCATACCCTACATGACATGCTGTCAAAAAATTAGGATTAAGCAGTAAAAATAAATGATGAATTGAAAGATCATTAATATCATAGGTCTTTTGGCAGCATGCTGTGTTTGGGTTGATCAATTAAAAATTGGTAAAGGGGCTGATCAATGAATAAGTTCAAAAGAAGAAGAAATCAAGCGAAGAATCACACTAAGATAGCAAGCCTTTGGCAGAGCAAGCTCAACCTTCAAAAATAAGATCCCATTAATCCTAAAAAGAAGGGTGTATAACCAATGCATTCTCCCAATAGTCACTTATTGAGCTGAAACATAGAACCTAACCAAGAGACAGATCCACAAATTGAGAACCATGCGACGTGCACGTGAAAGAATTATGCTGAGCCTCACATGGAGAGACCACAAGACAGCACAGTACATCCAGGGACATCATAGAATCAATTAAAAAGCTCAAATGGCAGTGGGCTGGCCATGTTGCAAGAATAGCGGACAACCGATGGACATCGCGACACACAACATGGATCCCCTGAGATCGGCAGAATATTAGATGGAGAGACAAGCTGGACAAGTTCAGAAAGTACTGGCTCCACAATGCCCATGATAGAGAAGTGTGGCGAATCCTAGGGAAGGTCTATGTCCAATGATGGATGTTGAAAGACTGATGATGATGATCATCATCACTAAAAGAATCAGAAATTTCAAAAAACAAGCCTAAATGTTGATGGACACAAACTAAGGGATCAATTTAGTATAAACTAATATTGCAAATTGAACCCCCAACTAAAAACCTATCTACAGGGAAATTTTGAAAAAATTTTTTCTAGATAAATGTTTAAACATTCAGCCCAATAGCTCCATACATAGCCAGCAAGCCGAACCAACTTAAAAACTGAGAAAAACCATGTTGGCAGTTTTGGTTGAAAGTTTCTAACATCATAATGAAACAGGAGTAATGTTTCAATTATATCAGTTATCCATTTCAGTTAATGCTATCAGTTATTGCGCAATGATATTCCTGGTTAAAAGCCAGAAGACCCAGAACCAAAAGATTCCAGATTTTTCAGACCAGGTAAAAACATAGTTTGGTGCAAACAAGGCAGCTACAAACTCAATTGTTTTCACCTTTTCAAAATTTATTTCTCCATCCATGCCTTTAGACTTCTTTTGGAGCATAGTGCCATTATCACAATACTCCATCATGGTAATGCTGATACAGACGCTATAGATAGTAAGTTTTATAAAGTTGCAAGCCCAAGACTCAACCCTCCTTCTTCATTTGGGCTCGAGTTGGACTGCCCTACAGACTGAAAGGTTCCCACTGCCCTCTTATTCACCCATAGATGAGAGGATAATTGGGTTCATGCTTCTTCCAAGGGCATTAGTGAGAAATGAATGAACTAAGACAAGCATGTTATAGAGAGAATCCCTGCTTTTGTGATCTGTAACAGGAATTTTCAACAAAAAAAAAAAAAAGAAAAGAAAAAAAAAAAGAAGAGAAAAAAAAGAAATGAAAAGCATACATCATTATTGCACAGGCCAGCTGGATTTTGTCCAACAGGTCATGAGACGTTTATTGTAGAATTAATGGCACCCAAAACACAGCAGGTAGTGGAAATTTGGTTTGGAGCCTTGTTTTGATTTATTTCAATCGAGCAAAATACTAGAAAGAAGGCTGAATATCTTTTGTACAAAACACTACCACAGAAGTCTCCATATATTTTGCATTGGCAGCACACTTTTTAAAAATAACTTTTTGCAACCCATTACTTAGGTTTAGCTAGCTAAGCCAAATATATGTCATCCCAGCAGTTCAACTGACTCAGGAAAAGTATCTTTTGAAAGATTAACAAAATTATACAAGTTGAATCATGATTAGTTTGGTTAATCATTCCCAAATTTTCCATACTATTCAAAACTGCACTTCTCAAGGTCTTATTATAATTTAATACATTTCTTTTTCCATTAGTTTGTTCAGCAATACCATAATCGCACAACATCAAAAGCACACCATTCAAGGTATTGTTGTACTGGATTTTGCGACGTGCCTAGAGATTATTAGTGGCACACTAAAGTATCACAACACAGTTTGAAAAGCTCTGCACTATCAAGAAAGCAACAACTACTTTAATCAAAAATGTTTTATTTTGGTTCATCCATGTAGATTTGTAGTACATAGAGCTGCAACTAATTTGCTGTGGTTTCAGTAGGTCTACAGGTTGGATCTGCTAGACCCAACCCCAGACTGGGGACCAGCTATGGCAACTGCTGAGTTCTTTCTGTCAGAGTAATTTTCTCTTAGATAAACTACCTTACAGGGCTAAAGGGCTCCAACTGACGCGAGATTTATCAAAAGTTGGTGGGAGAAATAGATTCATTTTCTAAGGGAAATAGTACAAAGTGAATGGAAATAGCCACAGCTGAAAATTCAACTTTATACGATGATTCTGTTTTCAATTATCAATTAGTATGACAGAAGACATCTGCAATCTGCTAATTATTATATGTGAGGTTTGAGAATCCTTGGTCTAGCAGGCTGATAAATACTAATTAAGCTAAGCTTGGATTGTATTTGTTGCAAGAATGTTTTGACAGAGGGCAACAGGAAAAATGTAAATTCTTGTCTGAAGAATGTTTTACAAAAACAGATACAAAATATCTAAATATGAATAATCAAACTACAATTGAAAAAAATCTGTGTGTATGTATGTGTCTCTGTGTAAGCATTGTGATTACTTGACAACTAGCCATTGTATGAAGTTGACATTCACAGATATATTAGTCAACACACAAAGCAATGCAGTGTTGAGTTTAAAGTTTTATGGATCAGCAGTTCTTGAGAAATTTAATGAAATAAATAAAATATCAGTACCTAGCATAAATGAATCCCCATAGCCCACATGAGTACCAAGACTAATTATCAGGAGAGAAAAAAAAAAAAAGAAAAAGATCTTTTATCTAAAATTATCTTTAAAAAAAATATCAGCATATGTTTTGGGTGTTGTTGAACCTAAATGACCATAGAGACCCAAAAAAACACTTTTTTTGAAAAAACAGAAAAAAACACATACAAATTGCCAAAAAATATGACCATGAGCACCAAGAGACTCTCAAAGAAAGAATCTTCAGTTCATTTGGCTGGTTGGTTGGGCCATCAGTGGGGCCGTGGCAAATCAAAATTGAAGATTACAAATATTTCTTCAGAGTTTTTACAGATTATCTCCCTCAACTTCCATTCTTTAGAATTATCTAAGATTAGATATGAAATACCTAAAATGGCAATGCTCAAGACAAGAAACCATAGTTCTGTATGATCGATGGAAAATTATTTTACATAACAATTCTGGCAGGCTGCTCCTCACAACGTGAAGTCTGGCCCCTTCCAAAGATGCAACTTTGAAACAGGCTCCGCCTTAGTTATTTAAATTTTCAAACAACTTACCCATATTATAAGCAGTGACAATGACAAAGGCATATCCAGGTGAAGAGAAGGACATCTCTGTGATGGGTCGTGCAGTTTGCAAATGGATACCATTTGAGAATTTCCAGTAATAAACCAAGTGAGACATTTTACTGTATCCACCTAGGAGGGGGGGGAAAAAAAGAAAAGAAAGGAAGACATGAGAGATAAAATGGAGATACATTTAACCAAATTAATATCATTCAATCAAATAAAAGCAATTTCGATAAACCAAATGAAACATTCTACTGTATTTACTGGTTGAAGAGAGAAAAAAAATTTTTTAAATTGGAGACAATTACATTAAACTAACAAATTTTGAATACACACACACACACAAAGCTTACAGTGGTAAACAAATTAGTTAAATAAAACGATTTTCATGAAAGTACCAACAGATTAAATTTCATCATCCAATTTAATTTTGGGGATGGATCTTGAGGTTAATTCAGTGCACTTGAAATGAGTTTATTCAAACAGCATCTCAAATGGTAAATTAAACTAATTAAGTTTGAACAAATGGAGAGTGTCAGAGTAGGAGCCAGGATAGTGATCTCTAAACAGATCTTGTTTGAAATCAGTCATCATCATTCCAAAAGTTGCTCACACTGATACAGGTTGAGCGCCTCAAACTTGGCAATGTCAGGACCAATGTTGTCAATTTAGCAATTTTTGCGCTGAATTTAGCAAAGCAAGAAATGCGCTAAGTTTAGCCTGAAAAGTGTCTTTTGTTTAGATAGTATAAAAATCATCAAATTAGCATGGGATTGCTCAAATATCATGGCCATTTATCACATCTTTTGGCCATCTTTAGGTATTTTTTTTTTTAATCAGCACCTCATGACAGTCAAACTAGCACAAAAACATTTCCAGAGTTGGCAACACTGCTCAAGACCACAGCTGCCATGAGTTCAGAAAATTCACAAGTTTTGATGTAGCATAAGCTCAACATGATTTCTATACTACATGGTTGGTTCATTATCACCACCAAGTCACATGAATAGCCCAGAATTCAAGAGTACACTGATATTAATGAATCACAAATCATGTAGACTACACCTGTAAATGAAAAATAGTAATAATAATGAATCTATCATTGGGTCAGGCTGGTTGTGGTGGGTCAATGGGACCACAATTGGGTTGCATTGTCTTATACCAGACCGTGATAACTTTCACTCGGCGCAACAGAATTTTGAATTGTGCAGACATTTTTATAGATAATAATACTCATATGACCAACTAAAACTCAAAGATAGAAATTAGTATGCCAAAATTTATGACTAAATTTGTTTTGTTTTAATTTTTTAGTTATTGTAAGTCTTTTTGACACCAAGTTTTCGAGGTTAATTTCTTAGACTTGACTTTTTTTGAAGGGCTATGAAGAGAAAATGGTACGACTTCTAGGTAGAAAAAGTATCACCTAATTGATGAGGTCATCTTGGATTTTAGAACCTTTAGTACAACTTTCATACCGTTTTACACCCCCATCCAACTTTTCATTTCAAAGTTATGGTAAAAATTTGAATAGAACAGCTGCAAGAACTGAGAACTTCAGAATTATGCCACTATATGTGCGCCACCTATTGGTCAAATACGCAGGAAAATTCTAGCGGTACTTTTGAATATATCATCCACTGTGTGGGTCTGGTATGGTGGCAATTTGGTGATGGTTGTGCTTGAAGGTTTCAAAGGGTGCAACTTTAGGCCTACGTTCTAACCACTGATTTGTCACTCAGAGTGTGCATATATATATATATATATATATATATATATATATATATGAAAAACACACACATACTAATTGTATATAAAATGACTGAATTTTAAGAGATAATTTCAGACACGTTTTTATTATAACAAGTGATACACTATCAATCTAATAGACATACTAACACTATGTCTCATCTACCAAAAGAAGAGTTTATCAGCCAAACTTCTAAAAATGAGGGAAAAAAATCCCAATAAACAAGATATAGAACACTGTCATTTTTGTGGTATTTTAACTAATTGGTGTCTACATGGGTCATAAATATAAATTTGACTGTTCTTTTTGTTTCCTGTGGATTAACTGAAATGAGCAATACAGGAATATTTTGAACAGTGTGGTTTTGATGAGTGCCAGATTTGATGTAGTTAGAATATTGTCACACAAATTATTGTAACTAAGTAAACCATGAACAACTTTAAGAAGAAATACAATTATTACACAACTGATGAAAAAAATTAAAAACTTTTGAAAACAAACAACAACACTCAAATGAAAAAGCAAGAGACAAGCCCAGATATGTGCATGATTTTACTTGCTATATATCTTAATTCATACGCAGGAGAAAACAAAACAAAAACAAAACACATTAAATTATAATAACTTTGGCCTGGATCTCAAATGTGAACTACTTTTTCAAAAGTCCTGACCTGGATCATTGAATTGGGTTTTATACTCAGACTTGACCCAAGATCTGAAAAGTTGAAACCTCAATATACATTTTGACGTCTTTCCTCAAGTCTTGTTATTTTTTTTGAGAGAGAAATAATCGCAACTAGTTCATTGGAAAAAGTTGAAATCGTATAAGTTTAGCCAGAAGATTTAATGGTTTGTTTTATTGAGAAAGTAAAAGAAAAATAGAAAAGAAAACCTCATCTCTTCCGTTCTTCCCTACCCCGAAGTAATAAAGAGTTTTCTCCAATTACAGTGAAAGTGATGCATGTTGCTACTTGCTGACAAGTCTACAAGGGCAGTGACGACAGACGATCAGCAACAGCCGGGCCAAGCAGTCACTGAACTAAATAACTAAGTAAACATCAAACACACATAATTCAGTGTTAAGCTGACCTCAACAAATGCAAGAGGTCATTACTTACTACTCAATCAAAAAAAAAAATCTCAATTTCAAAATGTACATAAGAAACTGTCAAGGCTACAAGACATTGCCAGGATATTTGTGGAGTTTTATTCAATGAGATCCAATATTAACATCTCAAATCGATATCCAGTTTTAACACACGAGGTCGAGATGGAAAGGAATTGAACAGTCAAACGTAATGAGAAAGAAAGAGAGAAGATTTGTTTTCGTAAGAAAATAAAATGAATTTTTTCCCCAGGCTTTGAGATTAAGATGGTGTTTCTCATAATCCCCGGTCACATTTTTCCCCTTGTGAATTGTGATCTCGGAATCTATCAATTCCTCCATTTTGAATTGTCATCTAGTAACTTATTGACTAGTATACTTTCTACTATAAATTCCTCCCCAGGCTAGAATTTTTCCCCAAAGGAAATTCCTCAACTGCTCAAAACAAACATTGTCTTCAATAGATTATTAGAAAGATATATACAGACTTATGTGGTAGAGAAAATGTCTGCAAACCCTTCTTAGAAAATTCACACATTTATACAAATACCTTGAATTGAGAGCTTCTGATCAGTGCAGGTTTTGATGTAGTAGGTTAAGGTATTGGTATACAAATTAATGTGACTAAGTATAAACTAAATAAAAAAAAAAAACATCAAATCATAAAAGGACCTTAAAAAGAGCTATTCTGAATGGTACAGAAAATTTTGGAACAAATTAAATGCACTGATCAATGTTTACAATGCAGTCTGGTTGGATACCACATAAGAGAAGATAGCAGAACTGCTTAATGGCATAGCTAAAATCTTTCGAATCTACTAATTGCAAGTCTACCAAGATTTGATTCTTCAAATGTTTAGATTGTTGAATAAAGGCTCATTGGAAAAAACAAGTGTTCAATTACTTACAAATACATACATACATACATACATACATACACACACACGCAACTAGAAAGGCATTTGTAAAATGCTTTCTACAGCTTAAGAAGAACAAAAGTCAATTTAAACTTATTTTATTGATCATAGATTTTCTCTTGAGACATAATTGTGGCATATATGGCCGGCTGTCTCCATGGTGCATAAATACACACAGGTGTTATATATATATATATATATATATATATATATATATATATATATATATATAATTATATGTATGTATGTACGTATATATACTTGCATACAAATCTATGTATTGTATGATCTAGAGAAAGTGAATAAGCAAGTTTATGGCCAGCAGGTAAGTTGAAGTAAGTAAGTGGCCAGTGTGGAGACAAGGAGTGAGGATCTTGCAAAAACAGGCAAAAGAGTCACAGATGGTGCCAAGGACTCAGCCAGTAAATAATACACTTTTGCATAAGATATTGACATTCCCTGAGCTGACTGTATTAATCAAGTAAACAACAATTCTGAGGGAGTGGGGATAGGTTGACATGAAAATATAATACCTAACACAAACCTGTCCCCCCGATCTGCTAATACCAACATGCTTATCTACAACTAGCTGAAGAATCTGTCTACGCAGGGTAAGAGATTAAGATTCGAATCGCAGCTCGTTATAATGACTGTAAAAGCGATTCTTCAGTACTAATGGTGAGTTGGTACGTGTTTCCATCAGTGAAGTAATGCAAAACTGCTGGATACCTAGTGCTGAAAAATCCGAGTTGGGATCTCATAATTTTTACTTTGAAACCTTTCCTTCGAGTTCAGTAAGTATGTATACTAAATTTAGTATCATCAAACCATGTAGATATATAGAGAGGACCGAAGAACAAACCTTTCCCAATTATAGATAACACAGATATAGAAAAGATTTTTTAAAAAAAAGAAAAAGACTTTTCATTGGAGCAACTTCATGATCTTATAACGATTTTGGTTGTTCATCATGGTGTATAGAAAAAATAAACATTAAAAATAAATCAGTTTCTGTAGAAGATTTCTCGACAGGAGTACCTTCAATGATTTAGCTACATCGTGAAATATCTGGATCAACTTAGGTACCTAGACCTATCACAAACTCTCTATTTACATTGACTGCTCATCATGAATTATTAAGATCTTATTATTTCTCACAAGTCAGGAGTTGGAATTTAAAAAAATTCTCTATGATCTAATTAATGTTTCCTGATCTTAGTGAAGCTAATTTAATTCTAAGAAAGGAACTATAGAGCACATACTTCCAACAACACCATTGTCAATAAAAACTAAACCATCAGGTAAACAGGCCCTAGACTATACTGTAAAAAAAGCTTGTAATGATCATTCATTAGATATATCCCCTTGAACCTTGATTCATCCCATCACTCGATTATCTCCCTTTGTCAGAGTAACTTTATCATTGCCGTGTTATTGTAGTGGAAAAACCAAACAAATTGTCACATTGTTAACCATTTTCAAAAAATTCCTGGATCTGCCCCCAAATTTAATCAATTATTCCTTAGTCCATGGCCACCCGTCCACAAAATGTTGTTGAAATTCATTCACAACATTTGTGCAGACAGAACAGACAAGTGCGAGGAAAAGTTGGACCGAGGTAATGGATTCATTTGAACATGGTTCCATTTTCAACAGAGTGTGTGAGAAAGAGGAAACATCCTTCTCCTTTGATCCCACTCTCTCACATTTGATTTGAAAAAAAAAAAAAAAATAAAAAAAATCTATAATTATTCATGATATAGCACTATGATTTCAATAACCAATTAGGGGTTTCTCTGTTGTTTTCATACCTCCTTCCCCATCTTCTGAATCAAAATCTAAACTTGCACCAAATAACTGTATACCAAAACATAATGAGTCTATTGTTGATAACAATAATTGGTAATTGACAGCTCCAGTTATTTACAGATTGGTTCAAACTTAGATTCAATCAGTAGCCTATCATTAAACAGAGGTAAAGGGTTCAATCATCATCACAACAAGAATACAGACCTCCCCAACCCAGCCTCTTCTAGTCTGCTCTGATAGTATGATGGTTAGCACATTTTCCTCACACAGAATGTCCCCTGTTCAAGTCCCAGTATGAGTGAAAAGCTCTTCATTAGAACAAATCAAATTTCCCTGTATATTTAGCAGCTGAGTACACTTTAAGCTGTGTTCTAAGGGTGGAGGTATCCCTCTGGTGGACTTGCATCCCACCAAGGTGGTGGACATAAAAACTTGTGAGAATTAAGTCCTGGTCTTGACAAGACTTGAAACTTGCACAGATCACTAAGCTGACACATGTAAAAGGAAACTGGGATTTTGTCACCAGCCATTTATACTCCAATGGGAGTTGTCCCTCAGAAATGCTTTACCTTACTTTTTACTCCAAAGCTATCCAATAGAAGAGCATTCCTATGAAAATCTGAAATGACATCAAGCAAAAAGCAATTACCCATAATTTATATAGGAAAAGTTTTTGAACACGAGACCCTGAAAATGGTGAGAGTCGTATGTTAAGTCAATTTATTGTTGGTTGGATTGGTGGATGGTGCAGGATATTGGGATGTAGGCGGGAGAGGAAAAGGGTGCTTGCTGCCTCTATATCTGTTGCAAAACAAAAGCTGGATGCCATTTTCTCTTTCCCCCTTTCTATGTAAAAGTAAAAAAAGTGGTAGGGGATACTTGCATCATTCAATGGGTTCATCAACATCTACAGGGATTTCTGAACTAATATCTTCAACTCCTGAAAGGTTTGAAACGTCAAGAATTTGGAGATTCAAGCCCAAATATTCAAGCTTGTTACCAAACATCCATCAAGAAAGACAACTGATTTCGAACCAAAACCTTTCACTTCACAGTCTTATTAGAGGCTATCAACCAAAACTAAACGTTGGTCTTACTGGTTAAGTATGTATCGCATGTTCAGGCCACACCAACAGAGCTAGAGGATTTAGAATTTGAACATTACTCATTTTTTTTCTCAAATTCCCCACCCCCGATAGGTTTTTAGAGGGGCATTGAATTTACGGTGCGAGTTAATGGTGCTTTAGTTTTTGTCTGGAGATGTTCATGCCTTTTTTTAAAATTGAAAATTTGAACTTTTTTTTAGTGATCACAGTCCAACAAAAGGCAAGAGAAGTAATTCATTCATAGATCGCATCTTTTTCAAAATTTTCATTTGTCACCTTTAACCCTGCGAGGTTAAAAGGTAACATTATTGGCACGGAAAATGGAAAAGTGAAAATTATTCCGAAATTTTAGATGGGGCTCCCTTAGCACCAAAATTTTAGGGAAAATCATGAATCCACTCCTCTCAGCCCCGTCTCATCTCCAGATGTTTTGTCAAAAATGCCGCACTGTTTGATGGTGACGACAATGGATGACTAAGTAATTTGGCAGGCCTCTTCACCTTAACAACCACCCTATCAGTAATAATAGAAAATTCTCACACCCGTTTTCAACCTTGACGGGGGTAAAGGGGATGATACCTTGCGGTCAAAAGGATAAATGTTTTTCTCAGATTTTTTTGTTAGAAGCTGGAAATGATAACCAAGTTGGTAAAAATAACAAAGTAGTTGACATATTTAGCCCAAGTGAATATCACTTTTATCATCAAAACTCACTTATTTTCCCCCATTTATAAAGAAAGAAATGTTCATAAATAAAAATTTCCTGAGGACTTCAGTGTTTATGATGTATGAATAAATACCTACATATATTTATGTACAGGTACAAGACTGATTTTCCGGCAATTAATGGTCCGGTAGCTCTTATCTGAATGAAATTATAAGCAGACAGTTGAATTTCATGCAGCTCTCTCACTAGTGGCATTAAGTGTGGAGTTGTACCATAAAGAAATTGAATTAGAACATGAGTGTCATTACAGAGAAGGATGTCTTCAAAGGTTTCAGAAACATCATGGAATCTATCTATGCTAAATGTGTGGAGAAGATGAATCTACTCAAAAATCTACGACAAACAGGCTGCAGAGTGTGTGCACAAATTTGCTAAACACACGGATGATCTCAGCCCAGAAAAAGAGTATAATGATGATAGAAATGCTTCATATTGATGATTTACCCCTAGGAGAATTTCAAATGATTATACCTGTATCCATCTGACTTATATTGATGCATTGCATTTACCTATTTCATCATCATTATCATCCGTTTTTTAATGTCTGTCATTGGACATAGACCTTCCTCAGGATTCGCCTCAATTCTCTATCATGGGCGTCGCAGAGCCAGTATCTCTCCATCTTGTGTTCTGTCGGCCTTGGTTTCTCAAGTGCTCTCTAGGGATCCATGTTGTGAGTCATGATGTTCATCGGTTGTCTTTCATTCTTGTAACATGACCTGCCAATTGCCATTTTAGTTTTTTAGAAGTTTCTATGATGTCTTGGACTCCCATTTTCATCCTTAATTCATATTTAATATTTGTATAAGTTTCCAGCAGTTCAAATGCTTTAAAGGTATGAGTTGTGCATAATTAGAGGGTCAGAGGTGTATTATTGAATTATTGTTACGTAACCTCTGCTAGTCTGGCAAATCAGATAATCCGGCAGAGATAATCAGTGGTTTATTTGTTCTTCAAACCAGCCAAATTTCTTTTGTTGTTTTTGACTTTTTTTAATTTTTTATAAATCTTATGAAAAACCTGCTGCTGAAAGTAGCAGCATGACAAGATTATAATTTATTTTCATCACCTAGATAACCCCAAGTCACCTTGCTGGGTAATAGAGGAGTGGAAGAAAAAAAAAAAAAATCAGTGACTGAAATATTGCAGCATTGATATTTTCAATTAACAACAAGGAAAGATGAGGAGATGGGAGTTGCTGGCACAGCAATAAGAACAGCAGCAGATAATTGAATGCATTGTTGTACAGTTGAGCAAGTTTGGGTGTGCCAGAGGTGTGAAAGGATTGGTTGGGAAGTAGCCCTTATTCCCTGCCCTAAGGTACGAACAAACATAATGACCAGCCAAAAAATCAATTGGTGATGAAAGAGAATTGCCAGCCAATTGGCACAAGAGAAGGGAATACGAGTGGCCAGATTGGCTGAAAACAGGTTTTCAAGGATAAATTTGGCATCGAACTTGAATTTCTCTGATGGAAAAAGTGTGGATTAATATTAGGTTTGGCCGACCAGGCTGCTTCTATGAAACCTTTCATAAGCTGAAATGGTGAAGAAATTACCATTAGTTTATATGGAAGATTTTTTGAGCATTTCTAGACCAAAGAATAACTTTGCATGAGATTTTCACGTTTTACACTGCTGCAATGATTAGAGAAAAATATGAATTGATATAGAGAGGGCTTGTAGGTCGAGGGCAGATCGATATCAGTATCCAAAAATGACCATGTGGTCAAGCGTACAGTTATATTTCAAGCTTTCTACATCAGCCACTGCAGATAGCAAACCTTGACTTTTGACATCAAGGCAGACAGATATAGACTAAAGTAATTTTGGAGGTCTATTGAACAGTCTTGTCCCTTAGACCTATGAGCACTTATCTGTTTTTTTGAAAAATCATTTTTTAAAAATAATTTGTGTATAGGAAATGAATAAAAAAATAAAATAAAAAACAGGTCTGGTTACTCTTTAAATAGAAACCGTCAGACAACTTTTAGCAGTATGCTGTGATGGAGGTGCTCTATTAAAAAAAATTGGAAAAGGGGGCTGATCAATGAGTAAGTTACTTCTCTTGCCTTTTGTAGGGCAATAACCACTAAAAGTTCCATACTTGAAAAATAAAAAAAAATATGAACCCTGTCGTACCAATTTAGCATAAACTTACATCATAAATTGAACTCTCAACTCTGATCACTCATGGGGGGGCGATTTCAAAAAACAAAAAAAATGTTCTTCATAGACATATTGAAAGGTAAATTTCCAGCTCTCTAGCTCCATTGGTGTGGCCTGTACATGATGGGCTGGCCATGTTGCAAGAATGGCAGACAATCGATGGACATCACGACTCACAACATGGATTCCCCTAGACCACATGCGCAACTGAGGCCGGCAAAATGTTAGATGGAGAGACGAGCTAGACAAGTTCAGGAAGTACTGGCTCCGTGACGCCCATGATAGAGAAGTGTGGCAAATCCTGGGGAAGGTCTATGTCCAACAACGGATGCTAAAAGACTGATGATGATGATGAGATGATGAATATTCTTGAAAGATTACAATACAATGCTTAGTCTTGTCCCTTTAAGCCTATCAATGTTGCCTGCATCTAATTTTTATTTCATAGATGAATTATCACCCATTCCCATTTAGGGGTTCTGAGAGCTTGGTTCCTTGAGAGGTCCTCCAACATTTAGTGAGATTTTATACCAAGTAATGTCAGTAAAAATGCAGTAAGTGAGATACTATTTATTAAGCTTTTGGAGACCCCCTTCTATTGGGAGCTCAGAGGAAGGGGGGTATTTTAAAATAGCCCCCATACCAGAACCTCTCTCAGTAATGCCTCTGAGTGAAAATCTCAATCAATAACTGATAGGATCAAGCAATAGAAAGCTAGGTTTGAGGACATCATTTTCGGGGTCACCTTAAGATATGCAAACCTAAAGGTAAGCATAATTTCCAACTTGAATAGAAAAGAAAAAGAAAGGAAGACTAAGGACAGGATTTAAATATATAATTGAATTACAAGAACAGCTGAGATAAATTAATTTGCAACAGATGTTACATTGTAAATACTGCATTACACAAGCACAAATAGTGACAGCAATGATTCATTTACCCATTGTACCTGCCTACCAAATGCCCTAAAGTACAAGGCAGAAAAATACAAAAAAATAGGTTATCCCAGCAAATCTGGCACTAAAAAGAATCATGTACACTTGAACAAAATTTCTTTTCCAAGCATACTTAACATTTTTAGCTATAAAGTTAGCTCAAAATTGCAAAAAAAATAATCTGTGACTTTCAGCCATTTTTAGCCATGAAAAGGAGTGAATTTTTAAATATTCACACAAGTCTTTTTAGTGGTTGATTTGCGAGGATAACCAGAAACTATTCCAAGAGTTGAGCCAATTAAAATATCTTGTCTTATATTCTTTTCCGAAGCAGTTATTATTTATTAACTCTCAAATTCATAAACTGCTTGTAATTGACTGTGGACCTGTTTTATGAAAATAGTGGAACTCTCCTGTGAATCAAATTGAAAAAGTAAAAAAATTGTCAAATGGTCAAAGGAATATTATTTTAATCAGGAGTTATCTCCATTGAAGCTGCCACTCTATTTTCTTCATATGAATCCAAAATTTAAGCCAATTCAGGAATCAACGATATAGTTTACATTGTTTTGGGATATACAAGGTAAAACACTGCTTCCAAAAAGTAAGGAACTGGAAATGGGAAGAAAAGATTTCATTTGTATTATGACCAAGGATATGTAAGAAGAAATTTCATACAAAGAAGAGAATAATTCAATTCTCTGATAAGTAAAGAAAGCTATGCAGAGGTGTAAATTTTGCCTCTCTTGAAAATTATTCTAACCTTTGTTTCCGCAGCATAGTAATGGTAAGGATGTTGATCATGTGAACTATGTGCTACCAGAGTGATTTGAATACTAAGAGAGTAGCCCTCTATTTAGGCCTGATGCAAGTCTCAGCTCAGTTGAGTAAATATCTCAATATCGGTGTCCCCCAATATAACACTGGTGTTGGGGTCAAAGAAAGCTAACTGTGTTACGAAGTCACAATAAAATTCAACTATTTGGAGCTAGATTAATACTTTGGAGTCTACCACCCAACCATATTAAAATGGGGGAGGCCTATATAACACCCCTCAAATAATTGTTTACTTGAAACTCTTTGATAATTCATTACATCAGAGAAGTGAAAATGTAAACATTTTCTTTAGTGACATTATCACATGTTCATTTCTACGTCTCCAATTTCTGCAAATTCTAGTCTTGCTTTTATCCAGTATAATAGCAATTCCTCATGCATATACAATTACGGAAAGTGATCTCTTCTTAGTTCAAGCATTTAATGATCAATGGATACAATTTGGTGAGTCCTGGATCATTTTAGTGCAAATTTTGGCTGAAATCATTTTGGTATAACAACAATAGCATTGGACAATCAAAAAGGATATGCCGCTGCTGCCATAAGGATGTTGTATTGTAGGTTTTACAGACTGTAAAGTGAAAGGTTTGGATTTGAAATCAGTTTTCTTTCTCAATGGACTCATGCGAACAAGCATGAATATTTTGAGCTGAATCTCTAAGTTCTGGATGCTTCAAACCATTTAGGAATTAAAAATTATAGTTCAGCAATCGTACATGATGATGAGCTCAGGTATTTTCTTTTTGAAAGTTTGCGTTTGTTTAGGTGGGAGGGGGCACACAGATAGTTACAACTTTATTATAGCATGCCTGGAGGTGGGGATATGAGTTCCCAGTACGAAAAATAAAATTGAGGAATGGAGTTTGAATTTCTGTTGAAGATATTTATATTCATGAATACCCATGAATCTATTTTTCCCTATGCTCTGCCCCATCAGCAGATGTTTCATTAGAATGTCCTGTCACTGGCATGCCACAATAGTAGATGGAAAAGAGAGTAGATAAGTGAGCACTTGGGCAAACTACTTTCCAATAACTAATTTTTAATTTTTGTTACTCTCAAAGTAACTGGAGTAAAGACAGTATATATATATATATATATATATATATATATATATATATATAAAATTTGTATACATTGATTTGGACGTATTTTTTTCGAACCTGTATCATTGACGAACATGCAAGAATGCTTCTACAGAGTAACACGCAGGACAAAAACATAAAATATAATGAGATCAAGAAGTCATTGAAAACCAACTGAATTTATTAAATTGGAAACAGCCTGAGGGAAGGAGTGGGATGATTTCAAATCATCTCCCAGTCCCCAAAAGCTTCAAGAATTGTAGTTCACCTGGATTTCTACAAACACTCGGTAAACTTTGGAGGGGTTACCACAATGAATCAAGCCCCGGGCCCTCAAATCTCCAGCTATGCCCCTGATGGAAAAGAGGCACGCCAAAGGTCTCTGTATGGCTTGGCATGGCCAAGTCCGGGGTTGATGGTCCTTACTTTTGTTTTTGAGACGACAATTATAGGAACCATATACCTTGAGATGCTCCAATAACTTCTGAAGCCCCAACTTTGTCAGGATGGTATTTTTGACACAGTAGTGTCTCAACTGGACAGAGCACCATGTCATTATGCCAGCGTTGTTTGGGATTACCCCAATACTTTTCTGAGTCAATGGATTATTTGTGAAAGACTTCGACCTTGGGCAGCACAGTCTCCTGATTTAATGCACTTGGATTTTCTTTGCCTGAAGCTTCATTAAGTCTGAAGTTTAGCGGAGGAGAATTAAAGATGTGGCTGATCTTCAAAATCACACTAATGAGGCACTTCTTAAGATAACACCTCAGAGATTTGAATGTGTATTCCAAAAATCGGTAGACTGCTTTGAGATCTGTAGAGACATTGATGGTGCACATGCAGGAGATAATAATCAATGCGTTGAGCTATATTCTGACACGTCATGAAGGTGTTTCTTCTCAAACACCGGTTCCAGTTGGAGTTGACTTCATACCCCATCCCCCGTAACCAGAACAATCCTCACCAAAATTAGGGGAGTAAAATCCACACTGTCTATTCTATCACATTAAACCAAACATATATAAAATTAACTCTTCTTTTTAGGATTATTGGGATTGACTTGTTTTTCGAGGTTGAGCTTGCTCTGCCAAAGGGTTGCCATTCTAAGATGATTCTCCGCTTGATTTCTTCTTCTTTTGTGGGTTTCATAGAGATTTGTTGTCCTAGGTATATGTAGTGGTCTACTTTTCCCAGTTTTGTATCTTTGATTTTGACAGTTATGTCCTTATTCTCAATGTGATTGTTGCACATGATTTTTGTTTTACTGAAGTTCATGCGTAGGCCAACTCTCTTGCTTTTCTCCCGATAGTCACTTATGGAGCTGAAACATGGAACCTAACCAAGAGACAAACCCACAAACTGAGAAGCATGCAACGCATACATGTAGGAATCATGCTCAACCTCACATGGAGAGATTACAAGACAGCTCAATATATCAGGAAGAAAACGGGAGCCCGAGACATCATAGAAACTATAAGAAAACTTAAATGGCAATGGGAAGGCCATGTTGCAAGAATGGCAGACAACAGATGGACATCATAACTCACAGCATGGATCCCCAGAGATCACATGCAAAACCAAAGCCGACAAAATACAAGATGGAGAGATAAACTGGACAAATTTAGAAAATACTGGCTCCACGACGCCCATGATAGAGAATTGTGGTGAATCCTGGGAAAGGTCTATGTCTAACGACAGACATTAAAAGAATGATGAAGATGATATAAAATTAACAATTGTTGCCAATGAAATACCATGGAGTAAGCTTATCTACAGCGTGACTGTTGCATTCACAATGACTGAGAGGGTCATTCTTAATGTTTCCTGCAGGTTTTTTGTTTCACGAGACATTGCATCAACCAGGTGTGTCAGCATTACCCCTACAGTCCAGGTATGGCTACCCACAGCCTCTGGCTTTTGGCAAAGAGATTTCAGATTAAGAAGAATGCAAAGAGGTAGCTGATGACTATCCCAAAAGAGGAATTTGCAGACTATTTTGAAAAGTATAAAGGATACTTGGATAAGTTCCTAGGGTCCTAGGAGAGGACTTAGTAGATGACTACGGTGTTATGGCACTAAGCAGGATATTTTTCCTTAATATTAAATGGCTGAATACTCTCCAGACAGACCTTGTGTGTGAGTGTGTGTGTGTGTAGGGGTTATTCCCTGTGAAACCAAATTTAATAGAGTGACCGGAATGCTCGAGATGACCATGACATTCTCTGCTGATGAAAGCGCAACATACTGTCAATTCATTCATAACTGAGTGGTGATTTTCATTTTATTAACATAATCCATCTTTCAATTACCTGTCAACAAAAATTATGAACGACATCATTGATGGACAAATGAAAGCAGATGACATGAACAATTCTGTCACAAAACAACAAAATGCGCATTCAAATAAAACTTTCTCACTCAGATGATTCTGAAATTATACATTAGAAATGTTGAAAACACAATATGAATTGTGGAAAAAATCGGGACATGGATGAGCATTAATAAGTATCAAAGAGCAAGCGTTGTCCGAAGTTTTGAGACAAAGTATTTTCATTTATCCACGCTATTTTTCCACTAGTATTTTCATCTTTTCATAGAGGAGCACCCAGTGAGGATCAGACTCAAGCTTGATAACCATTCACTATGCTGATGGTGAAACTAAGGAAATCCAATGAATTGATTTTACCATCCATTGAAAAGAGAGAAAGAAAGTTAAATCACCCCCCCCCCCCACTTCAAGGTTCACAGCTGACACTAGTAACCTAATGCCATGTTTAAAAGTTTAATAACAAAGTGTTCTCGAATTTAACATAAACATTCTTGCAAAAAGGTGAAAGCTTCAAGGTCCCCATTCTAAGCATTGAAGCCGAGTCCTGTAAACATTACAGACACTCAGATTTGGCAGAGAAGTGGATGACACATGACAGTTTAACATTTCCTTCCAGAAATGATATGGAGAAAACAATGGCTCTTCTGATATCACCCTATGTCACTTTTACATGATTAATGATGGTTTACCAACTCTGCTAGGCTTTGAGGAGAGGACATTAACCTGTCTACATAGGGAAAAAGGTAATAATCGGATTTGAAGAGCATTTGATACTGAACTGATTGCTATCAATCAGGTCACATGATAAATTCAATGATAAAAATCTCTAACATAAAACAGCCAATCCTGATTGAATTTCTTTTTGACAAAATTTCTGAGATAAAATGTTACTATTGTTCAACTTCAGTCCAAATCAAAGCCTGGATTTGATCTCTTTTTTATACTGAAACAAGAACGGATCTCACCTAAGAGGGTAATAAACTCTTCACTGTTTGTCCGTCTAGTCATGTTAATCCAAACCGATTTATAAAATTAACATTTCTTCTTGACCGTGATCGGTGAGCACGATTAAGTGATCGGTAGGCAGCTCTTCTACTGACTGAGTTGAACCAATAATTCTTATATATCTATGAGAAGTTTATCTTATAATTTTTAATTTATCATATATATGATACAGAAGTTACAGTAATCATCTTCAGTCAGAACAGAGGTAGGAGTTGAGTTTGACCATGCAGCAGCAAGGCTTATTGTACCACGGTTCTTTCCGTACTGTTCAAGACGTTATAATTTAATGTGCATGTTGTTTTAGCTTGCACCTAATTCTATCAATTTGTACAGCAAAATCTTAACTGTACTGTATTGAAACCAGCACAAATCAAACCCACACTATTCAAGGTATTGCTGAACACTGATTCTTTCTGTCCTGTTTCTTAGTCACTATTGTCTTCATCATAACATTTTGGCTATTGTATCCTCTAACCTTCTGAGTTGAGTTACTGTCACTATTACACATTAATTCTTCTGGAGCAGTTTCCTCCTTATTTTCAATATATTAAATTTCAATTAATGTACACTCCAGCATTTTCTGATACCTGAGGCAAGGTTTTATTACTACAGGTGTCTCTTGATATAATGTGGGTCCTGGGGTCCAAGAAAGCCAACCATGTTATAATGGAGCCATTATAAAATTTAGCTATCTTGGAGCTGGATTAATATTTTGGATCATGATGCGAACCATGATCAACAAACAGCATTATAATGGAGGAAGCCTGAACGGAACACTAATTCTTTTGGACTAGTTTTCCCATCGAAGTTGTAGTAGTTATAACATAAAAGGCTAGAAGATACAGAAACTATCTGATTTCATGAGACGAGGTGTTTAGTTACTATTACGCATAGAATCTTTCAAATCAGTTCCCCAAGGTAACTGGCCTGTAAGAACCATTGCATAATACTAATAACATCTCATCCCAGACGAAAACTGTCAGATTGGTATGAACCGGACTTGAGACAAGAACGGTAACAATTAGAAAAGTTCCACCTGAAGCCAGCATGAATATCCAGCCACCTAACATTCCTCTGCAGATGCACTGATCTGAATCTAATTCCATCCAACTTGACTACCTAAACATCGGTAAGTACCAGGAAGGTGAAAACAATTACAGAACAAGCCAGGCAGGCCTTGAGCAGGCAGGGAATCTATCATACTTGAGAGATAAAACAACAGCTCCGAGATACACTCTGCAACAATGAATACTTGTTCCTAACCTATATGATACTGGATATGGAAAAGCCTAAAATCCAACAAAATCTACACAAAAAAAAGCTTAGAGTTGACATACAAAGTCTTGCAGCATCCTCCATATTTTTCTGACACTTCTACAGATTATCATACTTGAAAGCATTTTGTACTTATACACAAATAAATAAATGAAAATGAAAAGTGAATTATAAATCTCTACCAACTACATATGCTGAAAAAAAAAAAAAAAAAAAATTAAATAAAAAGTTTAAAATGGGTGATCGATGAATAAGTTTTTTTTGCCTTTTTCATGCGGTGATCACTAAAAAAAAAAAAAAGGTCTGAATTTTCAAAAAAACTAACAAGTACAAACTAGTGACCAATTCAGCATAAGCTTACATTGCACATTGAACATCCCAATAGAAACCTATTTCGGAATGGAATTTTCAAAAACCAAACAACATTTTCCCATACTCATTGAGAGGAGTGTGTGTGTGTACGTGCAAAAGTTCAAGTTTCTATAATGAACAGTAAGGGCTGGGCACACAGAACACATAAATAACCTAAACCCAGCAACAGTGATTAATAGCAGTGATTAATAATGAACAAGTGAAAAGGAGAGAAAGAGAAAAAAAAGAAAAAAAAGTGAACTCACCAGTAGTTTTGGCAGAAAAAATCATGGGAATTCCAGCAGCTGCTGGTCTTAGAATCTGAAGATCAATGCTGCTCACGGCTGTTTCGATAAGTACCTCACAAGTCTCTGTCACATTTGAAATCTCATTTAGAGCCATCACGGTGATGTTGACAAAGCCTAAGTATCGGAAATGATGTTCAATGCAGAGCTTACTTTCATTCCTCAGAACAATTTCAGGATTTTCCCACGACGAGCCAAAATCCCAGAGCAGAGAAACATCTATCCCACGAATCACTCGTACACACAGCAAAACAGGAGAGTCATGAGGCAAAACCTCATTGATGAGAAGTTCTAGAAACTCTATAGGTTGCTGCACAATGACTTCCTGAGGCAAAAATTTGGTTATGTTGCTCACTTCATTGTAAACACTAACACTGATGTTGTAGTGACCTGGTGAGTGGAACACGTGACTTCGGCTGGAGGTTAGATTACCCTGAGTAGAGTAAACCTCTTCTCCAATATTCCAGTCAAAGGTAACCTGGTTGCCAGTTGACACCTCAGCATGAAAAGTGAGACTCTCCCCAACTTTCAGCAGGTATGAAGGTAAGGGTTGTATTAGAACATTTCCAATTGCTTCCCGTACAACAACCAATTTTTGCACCTTTTCGGCAAGGTTGTCAGAGTTCTTAAAAACGGCAGTTATCTCATAGCGTCCCTTTTTGGGGAATGTATGCTCAAGCTGAGCCATGCCAGATCGGTTAAGAAGGATTTGTTTTTCAGATGTGATCAACCAGGATACAGATGTTATATTGGACAGTAAAGGAGAAATAACAAAGAAAAATGCTTTTGTGTTCCTGGCAATAAAGGGCTTTGACACAATCTGAGTTTTCGCTGATCTTTCATAAACGACAAGTTGCACGTTGAGTTTTTGGGAAATGCTACTAATATTGTTTTTGGCAATAATATGGGGCTTGAAGAATCCTGGTTTTGAGTAGACATAACAGATTTCTCCAAGAAGCTGGCAACCGTCTCCATAGTCTTTGAGCAGAAACACTGGTTCTGAGCAGTCAGATACAGTACTGGTATTTGTGGCATCAAGGGAGAAGGTCCCCACAATGCCATCACCAAAGTTTACAACCAAAACTGTATCTTGGCGGGCAGCTGTATCCAGAGACACCAAAAAGCGAACCGACTTGTCTACTTCAGTATAACGAGAAGAATTGGGCGGTAAGGAAAACTCAAGGTTTTCCAATTCTTCGCTATCAACGACCTAAAAAGAAAAATACAGAGATTGTTGACTGGAGTTAAGAAATGGAATGTTATTTCATACTTTACAAGCAAAAAAAGAATTGGAAAGGGTATCAGTGGTAAGTAAACGTAAGCGGTCTTAGACTAGTTTTTAATGCCGGCAACTGTTATGCCACCCACACAGCCTCACAAATAAGTGCATAGTCCAAACAACTTCATATGTTCAATCCTCTTATTTCTCAATCATTCTTTTTAAATTGTGCCATACAGAACACCCCCACACACACACAACATTGAGCAACTTATTTTTTTGTTCCAGGATAATAAGTGCTATTCTATGATTGATTATATTTGAGAAGTATAGAAAATGTAGATTATATCTTTGAAACGTTGCTTTTGTGACCAGGACAGTAATAATTTAAAATCTACTTATTTTCAATAGGACAACAGGTGAATTTGCACACTTTTAATCATATAAAGTAAGAAAGACAATTACATATTAACAGTCCTGGTCACAAAAGCCAAGTTTAAAGAGAATAATAACTTTTTTCTAAACTTTTAACACAAACAATCAGAAACTGACATTCACTATCAAGGAACAAAAATCACCTTCCACGGTGTAATATATTCATTAGGGACTGTTACAATTAGAAAACCAAGAACTTACCACAGTCAAGTTTTTGCTGGCCTTTCCAAAGCTGTTCTCGACAGATACAGAGATTGTGTAAACTCCCAAATGTTGGAAAACGTGACCCTAGTATGAAAAAATGGAAAAGAAAATTGATCAGAGATTAATAAAAAATTTTATTCAATTATTCTTCATCCTATAAGTGTTTCTTAAACAAACTTTGGAAAAGAATTGATGGAATCTGGAACTAAATAAAGCTTTATGGCAATAAACAAGAAGTTGAAGCAGAACAAGGAATTTATTCAAGTGTTCTAGCATCAATCAGACAATAAAAGAAATTTTAAGAGAAAAAAAAAGTTCGATTCAGGAAGTGAATTTTTAAAGGAACTCTTGGACAAAACAAAATGCTGTTATATTATTCACATCATCTACTTCTCTTTTTATATATACTAGCTGGAAATATTCATCCTACGGGCAGTTATATGGAGCCTACAAATAAGTTCTGATATGTTCAAGTTCAGAGTTTGATTCTCTTACCAAAATTAATAAAATCTAGAGTTATCCAACTTGCCACTACTGAAGAATTTGAGCAAGGGAGGGGTTATGATTATTGGGATTATAAGCGAAGAAAATAGATTTTAGTCATGCCAAGGATGAATGTCTGCTAACTCTTATACTCATAGAAAGAAAACAGAATGACAATTTCAAGTGAGATAATATCCGACTGAAATCATCCATTTGACAAATTTTTCAATTTAAAAAAAAAAATAAAAATACAGATTTACTAGAGGTTTCAAGTAGTTTATGAATTTGAGAGTTAGACTGAGTCAACCATGAGGTAAGGTCACAGAACACTCATTGAGGGTAGAAAAATCACTAGAAATGGCTTGCAAGATTAGCACGCTAACCATCATTGCAGAACATATGCTTTGATTGACCTTGATATAAACCACTGCAAAAATTTCTTGATGCATAAGCTACTTAACATAATTGTGAATAATAACTGATTTTCGTCCAGTCTACTGATGATGTGTGGTTGATGACAGGACTTTTCAACACAGCCCACAGATAATTAATTCACTGTATAAAAGATTCAAGCCGAGTCGGAAATGAATTGCTTCCCTTGGTATTCTTATTTATTTCATCTTTGCCAATGAAGTTGGTTACTATCAAACATAAATCAGGTAAGATACAGATGGAGGCCAAGAACAATTCTATTGGTAAAAATGAAAAGTGACTTAGATAAAATCTGCTAACTCCTGATCACACATACATAAAAAGTCCTAAAATTGATTCAGTGGATAACCCTGAGGAACTCCTATGAGAAGCCAGAGACAGAGGCATGGATATTATAAGAATAGACAAGATATGTGATGCCCAACCAGGGTTGACTTAACCCTACCCATAGTAAAGGTGGTAAATAAATAATCAAGTTGTAAGAGATATATGTATTCACTCATGTAAGCCAGTGTTAGTCAGGCTGTCCACACAATATCTCCCAAAGTTTTCCATGAATTTCAATCACACTTCATGGAAAGGTGAGCTATGGGCCAGGGAAAATTGATTAAATTTCAAAGTGGATCCAGGGGTTGCCAGCAGACATCTGTTGCTTATGGGTGCAGTTTACACATAGTTAACAATGAACATTCAGCATGGAGTCTACCCGCAGAAGTCTGCTACAAGATGGACCAACAGCCACCAGAAATAGGAGGTTTAACCATCTGTTAACTTAATGGGACATTAATCATTCTATATGAACAAGGCTTTTCGTTGGTACAATGAATGGGTGTATTTATGTGTTTGGGCTGTTGTCCATTATCTATGAGCAAATTTCCCCAGGTCTGAGTGGGAAGAACTCCAGGTTAGTTATCGGTGTTTATTTTTTGCACTTGTCTGATTTTCCACAAGTTGGATTTGGGTGACAAAGGAGCAGAAACAGAAGAAAATAAAATGAATAATTCATGCTTATGGGAAGCCATATTGTATTTATGGATGTCTATGCAGAAAGCAAACTGTGGAGTGTGAAGCAAAATGGGGAGAGGGAAAAGGGAGAGAGAGAGTTAAAAAGCTGAAGAAAGGGAACAGGGTAAAGTGAGAGAGGCAAGAAAATGGACGAAAAAGATGAAGAGAAAGTCAAGAGAAAGAGGTTTTGAAAGAACAAGTAGACATTTCTAGACAGAAAGTGAAAATAATTATGAGAGAGAGTGGAAACAAAGAAATAATTCTGAGAGAGAGAGAGAGAGGGTGTGGAAAGGAGAAAATCATGAGGAAGAGTGTAGAAAGAAGGAAAAAACAATTATGAAAGAAAGGAAGAAACAATCACGAGTGAGAGACAGAAAGGAAAGAACAATCCCAAGAGAGAAAGAGGAAGAAAAGACAATTACTAAGGAAAAACAATTAGGAGAGAGAAAAGGAAAGCAATTAGGAGGAGACAAAGTAAGAAAAAGGAAGAGAGAAACAATCATGAGAGAGAGAGAGAGAGAGAGAGAGAGAGAGAGAGAGAGAGAGAGAGAGAGAGAGAAACAATCATGAGAGAGAGAGAGAGAGAGAAACAATCATGAGAGAGAGAGAGAGAGAGAGAAACAATCATGAGAGAGAGAGAGAGAGAGAGAAACAATCATGAGAGAGAGAGAGAAACAATCATGAGAGAGAGAGAGAAACAATCATGAGAGAGAGAGAGAGAGAGAAACAATCATGAGAGAGAGAGAGAGAAACAATCATGAGAGAGAGAAACAATCATGAGAGAGAGAAACAATCATGAGAGAGAGAAACAATCATGAGAGAAAGAGAGAGAAAAACAATCATGAGAGAGAGAGAGAAACAATCATGAGAGAGAGAGAAACAATCATGAGAGAGAGAGAGAAACAATCATAGAGAGGGAGAGAGAAACAATCATGAGGGAGAAAAAATTTTGAGAGAGAGAGAGAGAGAGAAAGAATTTTGAGAGAGAGAGAGAGAAAGAATTTTGAGAGAGAGAGAGAGAAAGAATTTTGAGAAAGAGAGAGAGAAAGAATTTTGAGAAAGAGAGAGAGAAAGAATTTTGAGAGAGAGAGAGAGAAAGTATTTCAAGAGAGAGAGAGAGAAAGTATTTCGAGAGAGAGAGAGAGAAAGTATTTCAAGAGAGAGAGAGAGAAAGTATTTCGAGAGAGAGAGAGAGAAAGAATTTTGAGAGAGAGAGAGAGAAAGAATTTTGAGAGAGAGAGAGAGAAAGAATTTTGAGAGAGAGAAAGAGAAAGAATTTTGAGAGAGAGAGAGAGAAAGAATTTTGAGAGAGAGAGAGAGAAAGAATTTTGAGAGAGAGAGAGAGAAAGAATTTTGAGAGAGAGAGAAAGAAAGAATTTTGAGAGAGAGAGAAAGAATTTTGAGAGAGAGAGAGAAAGAATTTTGAGAAAGAGAGAGAGAAAGAATTTTGAGAGAGAGAGAGAGAAAGTATTTCAAGAGAGAGAGAGAGAAAGTATTTCGAGAGAGAGAGAGAGAAAGTATTTCGAGAGAGAGAGAGAGAAAGTATTTCGAGAGAGAGAGAGAGAGAAAGTATTTCGAGAGAGAGAGAGAGAGAAAGTATTTCGAGAGAGAGAGAGAGAAAGTATTTCGAGAGAGAGAGAGAGAAACAATCATGAGAGAGAGAGAGAGAAAGAATTTTGAGAGAGAGAGAGAGAAAGAATTTTGAGAGAGAGAGAGAGAAAGAATTTTGAGAGAGAGAGAGAGAAAGAATTTTGAGAGAGAGAGAGAGAAAGAATTTTGAGAGAGAGAGAGAGAAAGAATTTTGAGAGAGAGAGAGAGAAAGAATTTTGAGAGAGAGAGAGAGAAAGTATTTCGAGAGAGAGAGAGAGAGAAAGTATTTCGAGAGAGAGAGAGAGAGAAAGTATTTCGAGAGAGAGAGAGAGAGAAAGTATTTCGAGAGAGAGAGAGAGAAAGAATTTTGAGAGAGAGAGAGAGAAACAATCATGAGAGAGAGAGAGAGAAAGAATTTTGAGAGAGAGAGAGAGAAAGAATTTTGAGAGAGAGAGAGAGAAAGAATTTTGAGAGAGAGAGAGAGAAAGAATTTTGAGAGAGAGAGAGAGAAAGAATTTTGAGAGAGAGAGAGAGAAAGAATTTTGAGAGAGAGAGAGAGAAAGAATTTTGAGAGAGAGAGAGAGAAAGAATTTTGAGAGAGAGAGAAAGAAAGAATTTTGAGAGAGAGAGAAAGAATTTTGAGAGAGAGAGAAAGAATTTTGAGAGAGAGAGAGAAAGAATTTTGAGAGAGAGAGAAAGAATTTTGAGAGAGAGAGAGAAAGAATTTTGAGAAAGAGAGAGAGAAAGAATTTTGAGAGAGAGAGAGAGAAAGTATTTCAAGAGAGAGAGAGAGAAAGTATTTCGAGAGAGAGAGAGAGAAAGTATTTCGAGAGAGAGAGAGAGAAAGTATTTCGAGAGAGAGAGAGAGAGAAAGTATTTCGAGAGAGAGAGAGAGAGAAAGTATTTCGAGAGAGAGAGAGAGAAAGTATTTCGAGAGAGAGAGAGAAAGAATTTCGAGAGAGAGAGAGAAAGAATTTCGAGAGAGAGAGAGAAGGGATAATCTTGAGAGTGAGAGAGTGAAGGAGGAATGAGCATGACAGAGAGGTGGAGGAATGAGCATGACAGAGAGGTGGAGGAATGAGCACGACAGAGAGGTGGAGGAATGAGCACGACAGAGAGGTGGAGGAATGAGCACGACAGAGAGGTGGAGGAATGAGCACGACAGAGAGGTGGAGGAATGAGCACGACAGAGAGGTGGAGGAATGAGCACGACAGAGAGGTGGAGGAATGAGCACGACAGAGAGGTGGAGGAATGAGCACGACAGAGAGGTGGAGGAATGAGCACGACAGAGAGGTGGAGGAATGAGCACGACAGAGGTATGTGTGGAGAAACAATCATGAGCAAGACAGAAGAGGGAAGCAATCATAAAGGAAAAGAAAGGAGGGGCGGCTGGATCAGCGGAGAGAGGGTGAGGGGCGGCTGGATCAGCGGAGAGAGGGTGAGGGGCGGCTGGATCAGCGGAGAGAGGGTGAAGGGCGGAGAGAAGGAAGGACGGATGGATCAGCGGATAAAAGGAAGGAAGGATGGATCAGCGGATAAAAGGAAGGAAGGATGGATCAGTGGAGAGAAGGAAGGAAGGAAGGATGGATCAGCGGAGAGAAGGAAGGAAGGAAGGATGGATCAGCGGAGAGAAGGAAGGAAGGAAGGAAGGATGGATCAGCAGAGAGAAGGAAGGAAGGAAGGATGGATCAGCGGAGAGAAGGAAGGACGGATGGATCAGCGGATAAAAGGAAGGAAGGATGGATCAGCGGATAAAAGGAAGGAAGGATGGATCAGTGGAGAGAAGGAAGGAAGGAAGGATGGATCAGCGGAGAGAAGGAAGGAAGGAAGGATGGATCAGCGGAGAGAAGGAAGGGAGGAAGGATGGATCAGCGGAGAGAAGGAAGGAAGGAAGGATGGATCAGCGGAGAGAAGGAAGGAAGGAAGGATCAGCGGAGAGAAGGAAGGAAGGAAGGATGGATCAGCGGAGAGAAGGAAGGAAGGAAGGATGGATCAGCGGAGAGAAGGAAGGAAGGAAGGATGGATCAGCGGAGAGAAGGAAGGAAGGAAGGATGGATCAGCGGAGAGAAGGAAGAAAGGAAGGAAGGATGGATCAGCGGAGAGAAGGAAGGAAGGATGGATCAGCGGAGAGAAGGAAGGACGGATGGATCAGCGGATAAAAGGAAGGAAGGATGGATCAGCGGATAAAAGGAAGGAAGGATGGATCAGCGGATAAAAGGAAGGAAGGAAGGATGGATCAGCGGAGAGAAGGAAGGAAGGAAGGATGGATCAGCGGAGAGAAGGAAGGAAGGAAGGATGGATCAGCGGAGAGAAGGAAGGAAGGATGGATCAGCGGAGAGAAGGAAGGAAGGATGGATCAGCGGAGAGAAGGAAGGAAGGATGGATCAGCGGAGAGAAGGAAGGAAGGATGGATCAGCGGAGAGAAGGAAGGAAGGATGGATCAGCGGAGAGAAGGAAGGAAGGATGGATTAGCAGAGAGAAGGAAGGAAGGATGGATCAGCGGAGAGAAGGAAGGAAGGATGGATCAGCGGAGAGAAGGAAGGAAGGATGGATCAGCGGAGAGAAGGAAGGAAGGATGGATCAGCGGAGAGAAGGAAGGACGGATGGATCAGCGGAGAGAAGGAAGGACGGATGGATCAGCGGAGAGAAGGAAGGACGGATGGATCAGCGGAGAGAAGGAAGGACGGATGGATCAGCGGAGAGAAGGAAGGACGGATGGATCAGCGGAGAGAAGGAAGAGCAAAAGGAAAAACCTGAAAATGGGATGGAAAGGGTAAAGGGATGAATACAGAGCGGAGAAGGAGAAGAGCAATAAGATGAAGTGCCAAGTTGGGCAGGGAAGAAGTGAGAGAGAGACTGATATGGAGCTAGAGGCAGTGGGTGAGGAACTATGCAGGACAGGGTAAAGTTTTCAACCTACAAGCACCTTCCATAAAAAATCTCTCTTGATTCACTTAGTTTTGACATTGATGTAGTACCTGACTGGCACTGGCATGGAAGGTAG
Organism: Thysanoteuthis rhombus; assembly: GCA_963457665.1. Classification (NCBI taxonomy): domain Eukaryota; kingdom Metazoa; phylum Mollusca; class Cephalopoda; order Oegopsida; family Thysanoteuthidae; genus Thysanoteuthis; species Thysanoteuthis major. The sequence continues at coordinate 18,743,892 of OY735224.1, forward strand.
GTGGAAGATTGAGTGGGGATGGGTCAATGCAGGATAGGTGGGACTTCTATAATTTGGGACTGAAGAAAGCCAGAGCTTCACTGCCCCGCCCCGCTCTGTCCACTCTTGCTTCATAGACACTGAGGCATAGACTATACAAATTTGAAATAGCACCTGACTGTTGGATTTATCAATGTAAAACAATGAAAGAGCTTATTTGTGAGCAGAAACAACAGGAATATGGTCAGTTTTGCATTGGCTGGCCATTAGAAGAGGTGCAGAAATAGCTTAATGGTTATACAGCATGGAAAATTGAATTGGTGAAACCCAGTTCAAGTTCCAGCTGAAGTAGTTGGTGCCTTTGGAAAAGGCATGAATCCAATTCTCCCAAAAAGTCAAGTTGGGTATTACTCTCTGCTGTTAATAGCATATAACTATCGTAAAATTATCAATTATTTACATAATACATATAATATCCCTGTTCTGTGGATGATGCTTGCATCAATTGTAGAATCATTTAGAGAGCTTTTCTATAGTAAAATCATGAGCAATGTATTTATATTATACATATAATATCACTATAGTTACTGATGCTAGCATAGATTCTTTACTGGCTCATTCACCTTTTTTTCTCCTAATTTTCAAGGCATTTTATAGTAAAATCATGAAATGTCAGCATGTATAATAATTGCTGATGGGTTTTTATTTCGTGTCATGCTGAAAGAAACCAATACATAGAATTATATGGAAATGACACAGAACTTAGCAGCCTGGTGATTTACCCATATGCCAATATTGAAGAAAAAGAAAAAAATTTTGATGAGACAGGTCCATTAATCATATATATAATAACTGTATTCTGTCAGTAAGGCTTGCATCAACTTTCGACCATTGACAATGCCTTTTTCCTGATTTCTACAATCCAGATTTGACTCCTTGCAACTTCTAGCCTTTCTCAAGAGAGATTTCAGACCATGGACAAGATTATGGAGAACATGACAAAGCAGCTAATGGTGAAAAAAAAAAAAAAAAAAGAGTAAAAAAAAAAAAAGGATTTTGCAGACCATTTTTAGGGGTAGAAGGGATGCTGTGATGTGTTGGAGGACACCAGGGGTATACTCTGAAGTGGACTAAGTGCCAAAGCTCCAGGTAGACTATTTTTTTAATTAATATCAAATGGATATATACTTTCTAGACACATCTTGTACTTTTCCATAGACAGGCAGTGAAAGTGAAACATTCTGTCTCCCAAGTCTTGACAGTCTCACTACAATTGAAAAGATCACCCTGTGTGCACTGTGATTACTCAACAACTGGCCATTGTACAAAGCTGATATTCACAAGATATGTTAGTTAAGCATTGCAGTATTCATTTTGAAGCTGTTTGGATCAGCAGTTCTCGAACAATAACTTTAGCTTCATGGCATCCATTAAAGGAAAACACAAGGATGCTTTGCCTCTGGAACTATTGTAACACGTCTCTAAAATAATGACTTCATGTTGGCCATTGAAGGAAAACAGCTTCTAGTTTCTATAAATTATCTACCCTGACTTTTGCTTGTTGCTAATTACTAATACTGGTTACATACAAATATTTCATTCAAAATTATTTTACAGTGGGTTTGCTCAACGCACCATGAAGTCTCTCCCAAACACGCACCTTTGGAACAAGCATTTATATTAATACATTCAAAAATAAAATAAAGGGACATGAATAGAAACATTTTGTAAATATCAAGGTAATTTATCACTATTTTTTAAAATTTCTTTCTCTAGGAATCCATCCATTATGTGATCCTGCAAAAAAAAAAATACTGATATTTCGAGTAATAATTTTGCTGGTCTATTTGCACATTCCCTTCCCACCTCCATGAGGAAAATGACCAACAAGTAGAAATGAAATGCTCAGTGTAATTGATATTGAAAATGGGGAAACAGGATGTGGTCAAAATAGATGTGAGGGGGAAAATAGGAAAAATTTAAAAAAAAAAAAAGACAGAAAAGGGTCTGGTTAGTCACTCAATAGAAACTGTAGTGTGACCAACATCAGTTGACAGTATGCTGTGCTGAGTGATCAACTAAAAAAAAATAGGAAAAGGAGGTGATCGTTGAAAAAGCTACAGATATCACCTTTTGTTGGGTAGTGATCATTAAATAAGTGACGATTTAAAAAAAAACAAAAAAAACCATGATCACTTTCTAGACATGATAAATGAGTAAATGTTTATATTTTCAGCACTCCAGCAATACACACATGGCCAGCCAGACCAACTTGAAAACTGAAAGAAAATCTTCGCTAATGTTGACAGTTTTGGTTGAGAGTTTCTAATATGGATGAGAGAGAGGGAGAGATAGATACCTGAGAGAGATGGGGATAAGAAAAGGTATGACAGGTAAGATTACTTAAGAGAGAGAAGACAACGGAGAGATTTATGGAAAGAGGGGGAAGAGTGAAAAGAATGAAAAAAAAAACAGGAAACGGCCAAAGAAAGAGGAAAAGACAATCATAGAGAGAAGAGGTAGACAGTGGGAAATCAGAGGGGGTGGGCACTAAGAGAGAGGACAGTAGTGAGATGGTGGGCATTGAGAGAGAAGACAACATGGGTAGCAGCAGTGAGATAGTGGGCAGTGGGAGAGAGGGCAACTTGGGGAGCAGCAGTGAGATAGTGGGCACTGAGAGAGAGGGCAACTTGGGGAGCAGCAGTGAGATAGTGGGCACCGAGAGAGAGGGCAACAATGGGAGCAGCAGTGAGATAGTGGGCACTGAGATAGTGGGCAACAATGGGAGCAGCAGTGAGATAGTGGGCAACAATGGGAGCAGCAGTGAGATAGTGGGCAACAATGGGAGCAGCAGTGAGATAGTGGGCAACAATGGGAGCAGCAGTGAGATAGTGGGCAACAATGGGAGCAGCAGTGAGATAGTGGGCAACAATGGGAGCAGCAGTGAGATAGTGGGCAACAATGGGAGCAGCAGTGAGATAGTGGGCAACAATGGGAGCAGCAGTGAGATAGTGGGCAACAATGGGAGCAGCAGTGAGATAGTGGGCAACAATGGGAGCAGCAGTGAGATAGTGGGCACTCAGTGAGAAAAGAGGGAGAAGACAGAGATGGGCAGTGTGAGAGGGGGGAAGCACATGAAAAGCGGCAGCAAAATATGGGGGGCAACAGTCAGGAAGATGGGGGGTACACATGGGGAGCGACAGTGAGGATGATGGGGGGTACACATGGGGAGCAACAGTGAGGATGATGGGGGGTACACATGGGGAATGGCAGTGAGGAAGATGGGGAGGATATGGAGAGCAACAGTGGGAGAAAGAGACTAAGAGAATAGATGAGAAGCTAAGAAAGAGATTAAGTGAAAGAATAGTAATGTAGGAAAAAAACAAGATGATATAAATAGTCTGTGATAAACAATGAATGCATTTATAGCAGACAAATAAAATTGCCCTGAAACTAATAAATGTCCATAAAATGACACAGAAAACAAACTAATTATGGCTGTGTAGAATGTATAGATAAAACAATTAAATGATACATTCTAAAAATAAAAAAAATATGGCCAAGGCTGAAATTAAAACATGATATCATGCTGGAACATTGGTTTCTTTTGAATATTTATTTTCCATTTTCCAAGAAAAGAACAATCCAAACAACAAAATTGTCTGACATAGAAACAAACAAATAAAGGGGAAAATGAAATAGCGGAGTAAAGAATAAAGAGAGAGTGGGGGAGAGACGCAAGAGAGAGTGGGGGAGAGACGCAAGAGAGAGTGGGGGAGAGACGCAAGAGAGAGTGGGGGAGAGACGCAAGAGAGAGTGGGGGAGAGACGCAAGAGAGAGTGGGGGAGAGACGCAAGAGAGAGTGGGGGAGAGACGCAAGAGAGAGTGGGGGAGAGACGCAAGAGAGAGTGGGGGAGAGACGCAAGAGAGAGTGGGGGAGAGACGCAAGAGAGAGTGGGGGAGAGACGCAAGAGAGAGTGGGGGAGAGACGCAAGAGAGAGTGGGGGAGAGACGCAAGAGAGAGTGGGGGAGAGACGCAAGAGAGAGTGGGGGAGAGACGCAAGAGAGAGTGGGGGAGAGACGCAAGAGAGAGTGGGGGAGAGACGCAAGAGAGAGTGGGGGAGAGACGCAAGAGAGAGTGGGGGAGAGACGCAAGAGAGAGTGGGGGAGAGACGCAAGAGAGAGTGGGGGAGAGACGCAAGAGAGAGTGGGGGAGAGACGCAAGAGAGAGTGGGGGAGAGACGCAAGAGAGAGTGGGGGAGAGACGCAAGAGAGAGTGGGGGAGAGACGCAAGAGAGAGTGGGGGAGAGACGCAAGAGAGAGTGGGGGAGAGACGCAAGAGAGAGTGGGGGAAAGTGAGAGGAAGAGGGAAAAGTGAGAGGAAGAGGGAAAAGTGAGAGGAAGAGGGAAAAGTGAGAGGAATAGAGAGTGGACAGAACAAAAGTGGCCTTCATTTTGTAAAGCAATGATTTATAAAGTATATAACCTTGTCGTTTTCCATCTTGGGCCTTTGACAACAATATGAAAAGATTTGTTAACAACTATACACAGTGTATGTGTCAAAGCAGTAATATTAGAAGTCAGAGAGAGGAAAGTCTTTAAAACTTGGTGAGTTGAGAGTATGACCCAACAGAGCACTACAAAAACAAGGTATTGCGTTTCTATGTGGTTCTGGGGAAATTCTAGCCATTTGCATTGGTGGCAAGAGGAGGGGGGGATCTCTGTTTACACAAAGCACATTAGATTTGCATTTATTGAGTGAGGATAAGAAACGTTTAAATTTAAATAAAGGTAAGTTCAATGTTCAAACAGGTTTTGTTAGTTACTCAACAGATACCGTCAAATGATCAATCTTTTTTACCACATGCCCTGTTGGGGAAGATCAATTAAAAAATTGGAAAAAAGGGGTTACCAATATTACAGATCACATCCTTCATCTTTTATAGAAGGCGATTCTTAAAAATGTCAGAATATTCGAAAAATAAGCATGAATGATACCAAGTATGAACTAAGGGGCCAATTTAGCAAAAATTTACAAAGCGAATTCAACCCCACACCATCAAGAAAAAAAAACAAAATAAACCCTATTGGAGGGTGATGATAATAGAAATTTTTTTTCCAGACATAAGTAGTAAATGTTTAAATTTTCAGCTCTGTAGCTCTATCAATGCAGCCTGTGCAGGCGATATGAAAATAGCAAGATCCATTTGAAAACTGAAGAAATCTATGTTGAGGTTGGCATTTTTGGTTGATGGTTTCCAATTCAATCAAATAATGATTTTGCATTGATAAGCAAAGAGGATAAAATTCATAACCTTTTCCCAACTTTCCATAAGTGAGGGTAGGAATGGATTCATGCCTCTCCCAAAGACATTAGTAGAGAGTGAACACCGTTTCAGCCTGAATGTGGACTTGGTTCACTGATTCCATTTTTTTCGTGCTGTTGACTATTTCACCACCAGTACCTCGACAACTTGATAGTGTAACCCTAAAGCTATCACTTGGGACAAAGACAAACTATTGTTCCTCTTATGGAAACAAAACTGAAAGGTCCGCCATCTTTAATATGTTTAATGTTCTACGTAGAAGTAACAGAAATCAAACGAACTGCAATGTGACACGATTTTCTAATGAATAAAACATTTTGTGAAAACAATTAGACTAATTAAGTGAATTGCAGCCAATAATTGTTCTGTTTCAGAACAATTTTTTCAAAAAAAAAAAAAATCTATCATTTCTTCAACACAAAAAATACTGAATGTAGTGTTGGCGTGGTGTAACAAAAACAGTTTTCAACAATTGTGAACATCTATGTATTTTATACAATCATATTAACAAGCAAGTTATTATGAATTGTAAACATAATGATAGTCTAATTTCTGAGAGTTTTTGTTTTCAGCCAGACATTTTTCATATCTCTTCATCTTGTAGAGGAAACTTACTAACTGTTGTAAAACTTCAGTCCAGTCCAAATTTGAGTTGACCAGGTGCTTCCCCACCCTGTGACAACAAGAACAATCTTCACTAAATTTGGGGGAGTGAATTTTCCACTGTCTATCATCATCACCCTTTAGCATCCATTGTTGGACATAGACCTCCCCTAGAATTTATCAGACCTCTCTATCATGGGTGCTGCAGAGCCACTACTTTCTCAAGTTGTCTAGTTCATCATACTATCTTATTTTCTGCCAGTCACATTCACATATGATCTCAGAGAATTTACGTTCCTAGTCATGCTGTCCGGTAACTACCTGGGATTCTTGCAACATGTTCAGCCCATTGCCATTTGAGTTTTCAAATGGATTCTATGATATCTTTTAAACTCCTGTTTTTTCTCTAATATACTGTGCAGTCTTGTGATCTCTCCAGGCGATGTTGAGCATAATTCTCTTATGTACGCATAACATGGTTCGCAGTATGAAGGTCAAACTTTTGGTTATGTTCAACGTTTCAGCTCCATAAGTGACTATTGAGAGGATGTAATGATTGTACACCCTTCATTTTAGGACTAACACATCACATTAAACCGAACCTGTACACAAAATCCTCTGCCGTGATTTAAAATCATAACCATGTGATTGGTAGGTGGCTGTCTTACCTTATATACATACAAATTCATTTATTATAAATATAATACAAAAATTGCAGTAATCATCTTCAGTTAAAATAGAAAGGGGATTAGACTTTGACTCTGCAACAACCAGGCTTGTTATATCTGCCGTTTTCTTTATTGTGTACATTATATCACCATAATCCTGGGAAAATCCAGAAGTTGCATGGGGCTAAATCTGAACCGTAGGGAGCTGACTGACCTAGGGGATGTGATGTTTTGCTAAAGAAAAAAAAAAAAAAAAGAAAAAAAAAGGGGGCCTGCAGCAGATGGGAAGAATGACTTTCTTGATCATTGAGAATGCGATGGTCACAGACATCTCACTGCCAATTGAGAAAATTCATGGGGGGGGGTATTCACACACTCCCAGTAAGGGCCTACTCTGATTGGTTTCCAAGTTACATCAAAGTTATGCAAGCGGTTCTCCAGATATTGAAAGTGGTTGATTCTTTACCGGACAGACTTTGTACGTGGATCGTATCTGGAATTATTGATTACAAGTGTTCTTCTATCATCAATGTTCACTCTGCTTGCATCCGGTGGAAGGAAGCCGAAAAATTTTGCTGGGGAAACCATGCCCCTCACCACCACCACAACCTCATAGCTGGCAGGTTTCCATTTTGTTTTTTTTATGATTCAGGACCTTTAGCATCTGGGTTTGGGTGTTCCCATGACAACCTGTACTCTTAGACAAATTAATGAATTAATGACGTGTAGCAATCCTCTGATTTTTTTAGAAAATTCTTTTATTAACCCTTAAATTCACACGAAGAAAATAGGATGTCAATTTGAATGTGAATAATAAAATTCAATTCATAGAAAGTTTCCTCTATCAATTACAAGTGGTTTATGAATCTCAAAATTTTCAATACAGTTTCAGGTGGCAATGGCAATCTTCTAGCACAAGTCTTTCCTGTGCCCCTAAAAATATTATGTCTAGTTCCAGGAGATTCATTCCCCTAGGCACTCAGACAGAGTTAGGACATTCTAGATGCCGGCGGCTTATCAAAAATTTACCTACGCAGGCAAGTACCCACATTAAACTCACCCTTGTGTCACATTTTACACTCGATCTTGTAGAGGGTATTCAATATATTTCATGATTTTCTTGTTCTTTTAATGAACAGCATGTTGAGCTGACTTCAACAAATATTTCTTGAATTTTTCCTCTTCATTAATCCATTTCACCCAGGCCATAAGCCTTTAGATGACACCTAATTCATAAGTTTCAAACTTATATATATATATATATATATATTATATATATATATATTATATATATATTATATATATATATATTATATATATATATTATATATATATTATATATATATATTATACACATACACACATCCCAACAAGAAAAAAAACTACACATAATACCATAATAACAAAGTATATATATACAACATAAAAAGTCACTGAAGAAAATTATATCGACAGATATTGGGAGATAAGTTACACATAAAAAAAAAAAAAAAAAAAAAAGACTGAGCCTCACTTGGATTGAGCAGTTTCTATGAATGGAAAAGTTCAACTATGTTGTATTATTTATCCAATCATAATCTTACTTTTTTTTTGTAAAAGGCCAAAATCTTAGATAACTTATGCCTTGATTTCTAATGAACTGTGAGCAAAATATAAGCAGGTTTCTTTCTTTCTTGGCTGTTTGACCTTTTCCTTACACAAATGATTCCTTGTGTGACACGTTGTGGAATCCATTGTGGTTGTAGCAAAACAGAAACTGTTTTATTTATGGTAACTGCTGTGAAGGAGAGAAATATCAGTTTTATGCAGTTGGAAATAGCTATTTCTGCCTTTGAACAAATGTGTGAAGAAAAAAAAAAAATCATAGCCTATACAAATTTAGGCACGATAAATTACTAGCTGTTTTTGTAACCCATGATATAGCAAGTAGGATTTATTAAACAAATACGTCATTGCTTTTATTCCCTCCAGTGATTATATAATGGCACAGAAAATACTCAAAGCACATTTATGAATTTGTTAGAAGTGAGTTTACAATATAGATTTATTGTGAACAATTTTACTAGAAAAGCTTGATGGAAATGAGTTTATCACAAAAATAGATAGCAATTTATCTTAATACTAGCTGTTGATGCAATCCATGATTAAACTTTCGTTTTGCTAATGATTATCTATATTAAGGGGCAAAAAAGTATATTGACTGAAAGACAATTGTTTTTTATTTTTGACATTAACTTCATTTACTGTTTCGTTCCATTATCATCTGAAAGGCCGATGATCTCCTATCATCTTTCAAGCAACTTCATGATTTCATCCCCAGAGAACTCTTTAACTTTCTTAGCAAAGAACTGCTCTAGGTACCTTTTGTAGTCATCCAAAGAATTGAAATTCTTTTCAGAGAGTGAATCCTCAAAAGAACAGAATAATTGGTAATTTGAAGGAGCAAAATCTGCTTACAATATCAACATTTTACTACACTTCAAGAAATCTGAGCATGTGTGTTCATTGTGATTACTTGTTAACTGACCATTGAGTGAAGTTGATATTCGCCAGATGTATTAGTCAGCACACAAAGCATTGCAGTGTAGAGTTAGAAGCTGTTTGGATCAGCCGTTCTAGAGAAATATAATAAAATAGATATTTCTCCATAGCTTCATGACAGCCATTCAACAATATAGATGCTCTGTTTCTTTGACTCACTGCTCTGATATCTCTAGAATGTAAGTATCATGTTGGCCATTAAACAAGAACAGAATATAGTTTCTAAAAAATTATCTCCCTTGAATTTTATTCTTTACTAATTACTAATGATGGTTACACACAAGTATTACGATCAAAATTCTTATGGCAGGCTACTCAACACACCATCAAGCTTAGCCTCTTCTAAACATGCACTTTTAAAACACTGCACTAGAATAATAAAACTGTTAAAGCCAACAAGAAGAAATTGACAATGACAGCATCAAAAAAGACAACTGAGAAGTTGACTTTTGTTTGATGAATACTAATCTCAACACCACTTTGATGTCACCTCTCTTGCCACTTCTGCTGAAGGCCAAGGTATATAAACGGTTGGCAATAAAGTGACAACACGGTTCGATTTGATGAATCAAGTCTAAGTCATTGAGAGTGACATAAAGTGGAAGAGGGGAGTTACCAGAAGATGTCATTATGGCAACAAGTGGTGTCCAGTCCATGCTGAGAACAGTTCCATTCCATTATGACCTACTTTTCTACATTAAAACATTTGGCAACTAAAAGAACAAAAGGTCAAATATAAATCAATTTGATTTGGCTTTCATAATATTTACAAAAACTTAAGAAAGGTCATCGAGTGTTGCCCATGCTAAAACAAATCTGCAAAGGATTTTGCGATAGATTCCATAATATTTTATTTCCTCAGATTAGAGAGATTTGCTTAACCTTTTTAATCCGTAGTGCTGGTATAGCACTGGCTTCTAACCACTGTAGTATCTAAAAACTGGTAAGAGTGTGTATCTCAGTTTTAGAGCCTACAAAATAGCTTGAAACATTCTGGAGCTGTTGATGCATGTAGTATTCTCCTACTCAGCTTACATTTCTTTGAAATTCCCAAGAATACCCCAACCAACAAAAAAGAGAAATCCTGTAGCGCCATATGACAATTTTTCCTGTGAAAGCTCTGATAAGTTCTATCAGGTGAGGACATTGTCACCATTATCTTTGTGTAAAACAAGGACCAACATATTGGCAACACCAACATAACAACATAGACCAACATGTAAGTAGGATGAGGCGGATTATGTGTTTTGTACATCTCATATTTCTCAAACTTGGCAATCCATAACTCCACAACCTGGCAGATATTGAGCAATTTTGATACTTCCAATACGTGACAAAACTACTGATTCTCAGACAACTCCCAAAACTCTATGGTGGGCTGTGTTTGTTCACAGACCTAAGACTTTTTTGTTCGCACTTGCTGCGCTTTGTTTTGAAATACCCTACGTTTTGTATGCCGTATTTAGTACACATCCAGAGAATGTTAGTTTTGTCATGTTTTTTTACACTTTCTAAGAGTCTGCAAATTCCAAAGGCCAGTTTGGCACTGATGCTGACTTAGCTAAGGTTTTGAAAAAGTAACCTGTACTAGCTATTAACTGGTCTTCACTGTTGATAAATTGTTGAACAGACACTTCCAAAATATAGAAATTCACTCAAAATGTCCCGAGGATAGTGTGTCAGCAAGTGGTCAGGTCCAAGGGTTTAATGTGTTAAATACTGTAGATAAAATCTTAAAACCTTGATCTTGGATCTGCTTCACTTCAATTTTTGGTTGGTGGAAGGGTTAGGGGTTAGGGTAATTTTAAGTGAGAAAAAGAACTCAACACATAATTGCTAAGTAAATTTTTTTTTCAATGAAAAGAAAAGTGTTCATGGCCTTTTGCCTATATTTAAAGCATCTCTATGTCTTTTTTTTTTATCTTTCTTCAATTCAACAGATGGTTCAATATACTGTCCATCTCTTTTCTTTCTTTATCTCCCTAACACTTAGAGTTCTTTCTCTCTCTCTATTGTCCATTAATAGTTTGTGGCACAGATTCATTGTTTGTGCTTTTCATTGTCTCCTCCTTTGCCTGACCTGATTTTCTCTCATTGTTATTAATTGACAGTTCTTATGACACACATACAATTAATTTTTTTAATGTATGAAGAACCAGTATGTAATCTGATGGGATTGCTCAAAACAACTCTACAATCCCAATCTTGAAGTTGGAAGGAAAAATAAGTCAAGGAGAGAATTTTCTTACTCATTTTCAGTGCATTTGTACAGTGAAATCATTAGCAACACAATCACATTCATTCTTAGATTCATTTATAGACCATAGTGGAACTCTTCAATGAATAGCATTTAAAAAAAAAAAAAAAAAAGGAACCTTTCTTGCGAGTTGAATTGAAAGAAAATAAATAGATTTTTCAAAAAGTCTAAAGGACGTAACTTCAATCAGAGGTTACTCCTCTTGAATCATCCATTTTTTTTTACTAGAATGAATTTAAGAGTTGAACATAATAACCCTATTCTCTCAGTAATCCTTGAATGAATTCCTGAAAACTGACAAAATTATTTGCAAAGCATTCACATTATACATATAACAGCCGTATGCGGTTGTTGATATTTGCATTAATTTCAAATCGGTGCATTCACAATGCCCAAATGAGATATTACAGACCACAGACAAGATTAAGGTGAACTTGAAGCAGCTAATGGTGACCCCAAAAGAAGACTTTTCAGACTGTTTTGGAGCATCAAAAAGATGCTGGGATGAGTTTGTGAGGGGGAGTACTTTGAAGTTGACTAAGGCACCATGGCCCTAGTTAAGCTATTTTTTGTTAATATTAAATGGCTAGATACTTTCCAGGTAGATCTCATTATTATATGTAAGGAACCATCTTAGAGGCTGAAGTTTCTGCATATTTCCTACGGGTACTGTGCTATTAGAAAACACTTCCCCACCACTAAAATGGAAGGAAGGTCCCCCAAAACTTCATAAATAGTAGTTTACCTTCTGCATCTTCACTGACATCTCTAGCTACACAGCTAGGACCAGCAAGGATTTCCGATACTAACTGTAACATATCAAAACCTCTGAGAGCTGGAGTTCCAGACTAGGGAGGCACTCAATAGCTTCGATCTCGAAGGGGAGAGAAAAAACAGTGCAATATATAAGCCTTAGATACACCTTGTAAGGAAAGAGAGAAGGTTTTGAGAGGTTTGAGGACCTCCCAGCATTGAACCCCCTTCCCCAAAAAACTACTTTTCCTTCTCTCTACTTAGCTTTGTCCAACTTGAGTTTATTTACAGCCCTTTTTTTTAATGTCCTACTCATTTTCACAAGACAAATACACACATACATACACACTAATATGTTACCAGGTGCTAGGATTAAGGAGTATTGGGTGTCGGAAAGTTGGATGCGAGGTGTGGGGAAGAGGGGCAAATAGAACTGCAGTGTGGGCCACCATCTCACAAGTGAAACAGAGTAAGCAAGTTTCCCATGCAATGTGGGGTTAACCACAGAGAAAGGGTCAGGAATAGCAGAGTGGTACTGAACTGACCTTCCCATTACTGTGGCTGCAAACTAGAAAAAATCATTTGGAAGGCACAGAGAGAGAGAGAGAGAGAGAGATTGAGCATGAAATAAAGACAGAAGATTGGAGGAAAATATGACAAAGGAGAAAAGAAGGGGGGAAAGGAAAGAGGAGAAAAGAAGGGGGGAAAGGAAAGAGGAGAAAAGAAGGGGGGAAAGGAAAGAGGAGAAAAGAAGGGGGGAAAGGAAAGAGGAGAAAAGAAGGGGGGAAAGGAAAGAGGAGAAAAGAAGGGGGGAAAGGAAAGAGGAGAAAAGAAGGGGGGAAAGGAAAGAGGAGAAAAGAAGGGGGGAAAGGAAAGAGGAGAAAAGAAGGGGGGAAAGGAAAGAGGAGAAAAGAAGGGGGGAAAGGAAAGAGGAGAAAAGAAGGGGGGAAAGGAAAGAGGAGAAAAGAAGGGGGGAAAGGAAAGAGGAGAAAAGAAGGGGGGAAAGGAAAGAGGAGAAAAGAAGGGGGGAAAGGAAAGAGGAGAAAAGAAGGGGGGAAAGGAAAGAGGAGAAAAGAAGGGGGAAAGGAAAGAGGAGAAAAGAAGGGGGTAAAGGAAAGAGGAGAAAAGAAGGGGGAAACGAAAGAAAAAAGAAGGGGGGAAACGAAAGAGAAAAGAAGTGGGGAAAGGAAAGAGAAAAGAAGGGGGAAAGGAAAGAGAAAAGAAGGGGGGAAAGGAAAGAGGTCTTAGAAGATGGAAAAGGAGAAAGAATGGAGGAAGAAAGGATGGGGGGAAGAAAGGATGAAGGGGAAAAATTTCCCATTTGCTTTAGGACAATCACTGCTTTCACTACTATCTACAAATTGTCTCGAATCACTATCCAATTCACAAAAAAAAGGGTAAAAAGACCCAAAATAAAAAAAATACTCTCAAGATATCTTGTCAGCAGCTCCCAAATAATCATTGTTTTCATTGCCTTTAAGGAGACCAAAGAGAGAAAAATTTCTCATGAGATATCTCATCTGCTCCAGGAAGTACATTGCTTTTATGAACATCTATGAATTGTCTTGAATTTGAAAATACAGCAAGTTTAAATCCTAATAAACTGATTTATAGAACTGAATAAGTAAAATAAACAAAAAATTTGAAATGAATTATGTTGTCTGTTGGCCATTTTTATTAGAATTTTTAAAACTTAACCTAATTGTCTGACAGCAAAGTTAAATAAACACACAAAAATATGTCACATAGAGAGGAAAATCTTTTTCTGGGGGAGGGGTGTAGAGAGGGGTAAAAAACAAGGGAAGAGAATGAGAGAGAGCAAGTGAGACAGTATAATGAAAATTTTATTGCAATCTGACCACTGCTCTTTAAGATTTGTGGTTTGCCTACAGGAAAACGAACAGACCATAGAAAAGAAAACTAAATCTTTTCCCACTGAGAAAAAGAAGACAGAAACAGGTCTGGTTAATCACTCAATAAAAACCGTCACATGACCAATGTCATTTGGCAGCATGCTGATAGGGGATGATCAATTAAAAATCTGGAAAAAGGGGGTGGTCAATGAATAAGTTTATTCTCTTGCCTTTTGTTGGGCAGTAATCACTGAAAAAAAAATACGTGAATTTTCAAATTTTCAAGAAACAAGCGTGAATGCTGCTGGACACTAGCTATAGAGCAATTTAGCATAAACTTACACGGCAAATTGATCCCACATAGGAAAAAAAAATGTTTCTGTATAAAGAGTAAATACTTGAATTTTCATCCCTCTAATTCCATTGGTGCAGTCTGCATGCATGATACATATATAGCCAGCCAGACTCTCATGAAAACTGAAGAAACCTATGCTGACAGTTTAGATTGTTGGTATTTGAAATAAGGGAGGGAAAGAAACATGGCCAATGCAAAGAGGAAAAAATGTAATGACAGAGTAAAGAGAGTCTAAGTCAAGTTACTTGGCACATCAACTGCTACATGGGTCAGGTAGCAGCAAAGGTAAAGATAGAGGAAAGAGGAAAGCACATGAATGAGGAAGTGAGGGGGGAGTGGAAAGAACAAAAGAAAATTAATAGAAAACATGACTGTCCTTTTGTAGGAGCCTGTAACAGTAGGAGTGTCAGGAGCTAAGAGAGGTAGAAATAGGAAGGGGAGGAGTGATAACTCGATCTGGTAGAGGCATAAGGGAGAGCGGGAGCAAATAGACAGGGAAAGTAACGAGAGGAGAGAGTAGGGATGGTCGTTTCCTGTCTGCCACGCCCTGCCCTGCCCCACCCGTCTCAGTTCCAAAGAAATCTCTAAACATGCCACAATCCATCAATATGCACTTGCGACCATGTTTTGAAACTAAAGTGCAGCATTTTACTCTTGCCTCATGAAATATGCATTGTCTTTGCATTATAAATCATACTTTCCGAATGGCAGGGGGAAGAAAGGGAGCAGAAACGAGTAGGATGGAGGGGGGGCAGGGTAAAGAATGGAAGAACTGATCACATTGCCTGGGTGTGGAGTTTGTGAGTGTATGTGTATGCAAGACACACACATGGGGTACAGAGATATATTCTGAGTATGAGTGTCCGTTTCAACTCACACTGTAGAGCAAGTGTGTTTTTGCAAATCAAATCATAAATTTTTAGGACATAAAGTAGGATGGCAGTGTGTGAATGTGTATATTGGTGTACTTTCTTGAATTCAAGATTATATACATGCATACATACACAGCAAACACACACACACACACAGACAATCTGAAATTTTCATGGTATAGTGTTTAATCTGTGTGAATAATATTCACCACTGAATTGAGTGTATTGGCAAGAAAGGATGTTACCCAAGTATAACACACAAGTGTGTATGTTTGTGTACATGTGCATGCAGGAAAGAGGGAGATGAATAAATAAGGAAAAAAAGACTGTAAACTTAAGGCTGGCTACTCCAGGGTTGAATTCTACTCACAGGTGCAACCTGTACATGTGACACATACCCAGGAAATGCAACCGTTTCAGCCACTAGTTCAGTTTCCAAAAAGCATAGAAACTGTTTTCCTTATTCATTGTGCATCCAAAATATCAAGTTTCTTCTATGAACTGTTAGAGCTGTTCACATCACATACACACACACATATATATATATGTGCAATTATTTCTGCTACTAGACTGATTTTTCAAAATATTTTCTCAACAAATCTTCTAATGGGGTCGGAATAAGTTTGCATACAAAATTTCAGCATCTTCAATAGCCTTGAAAGGTTTTAATTTTGGTGGGGATCATTGATGTCATCATCTTTACTAGGAAAAAATAATGTCAACCTCAAGGTAGAGGTTTACTAAAAGAACAAGACTGTTTTTTTGTTGTCTCTCATAGCTGATAGAATTAAGCATGTTAGTGGATAGTAGATAGATGTGGTTGTGTGAACGCACAACTTGAGGGACTGAAAGTGTGTGTGCGGGAGTGGTGGTGTAATAGAATTCATTCTTTCCCCTGTATGTGTGAATATAATGGTATGAAAAAGGTACACATATAGGTATAATTTTTCTCAAAAGTAAGGAAGCAACATATCATGACTATTGTGAAAATTATGAAGATTTTGTGTAGTGGCAGTGGAAGATTGGGATGTCTGTCCATAAAGAAACCAAACAGCATGCCAATGAAACATTTTAGCTTGCCCTGACTGAAATGTTATGAAGCAGTGAGCTTCATCATCATCAGTCTTTTCAACGTCTGTGGTTGGACATAGACCATCTCAAAGGTTCACCACAATTCTCTATCATGGGTGTGGCAGGGCCAGTATTTCCTGAATTTGTCTAGTTCATCTCTCCATCTTGTGTTCTATCGTCCTCGGTTTCTTATGTGATCTCTGAGGATCCATGTTGTGAGTCATGATATCCATCGGTTGTCTTTCATTCTTGCAACATGGCCTGCCCATTGTCACCCTGACTGAAATGTTTTGAAGCAGTGACCTCGCCCTTTTGTGAGTCTAGCGCACTAAGCCTTTTTTTGTCTCCAACTTAAACAATGAAGGTTTTAGAAGAGGGATGTATTCAGATGAAATTTTGTTTCAAATTGGGAAAAACATTTTTAGAAGTCTTTTCCAAGGTTGCAACAGGCCTATGGGGAGGATCGTTTGAGTCATACACAATGCCATGAGTTTTACCAGTGTTTCAAATCAGGAAGAAAAAGAGGATGCTAAATCTGGACAACATTTCTTGTTGAGGGAAGAAGATCATATTGAAAAAAAGCATCATCTGATTTGTGAAAACTGTCCGGAGTTTCCAAAAAAGTAAGAATCTTTTAAAGTTGTGCAAAATGATTTCATAAGAAAAACTGACAATTAAACTGACTATAAATCATGTTGCCACAAATCTGTTCGCAGATGAATAAAATGCAACAAGATGTATCATCAGTCTTTATTTTAAAATCATGTTACACTAACTTTCACCGATTATTACCTCTTTAGAAATATCAGAGACAATAAGGTAATGATTTCCACAAATCACAGGACAATTAAAACCTTGGAAAAAAACAGCCAAGCACACTAGACACATGTTCACCATCACACATGTGATTCAAAAACTAACTGATGAGTAATGATAGTGTTCTTTCACACAAAAGGTCAAGGTCACTCCTAAAAATCTGTCAGAAAACTCTTAAATGTCTCATTGGCACACTGTTTCAGAAGTTTAGTCTCTTTATGGACTGACCTTTTGTGTAACAAGTTTCTCGGGTTTAATTTAATGAAAATAATGAGATTTAACAATTCAACTGCTTGACTTTGTTTATAAAAATTATTTTTGATTAAAAAATTTTTCTATCATAGATGTATATATTTTTTGAAATTCATGTTAATGCTGAAAAATTACTTTTCTTTCAAAAATTATATATTTTTTTCACACACATCTCTCTATTTATATATATGCATGTGTGTGTGTGTATCTCATAAAATAATCTTGATTTGTAAGACTACAAGGGAGAAACACAAGTGTTTTAGACATGAAATGTTGACATTCACTGGGTATATATCCTTGTAATTCTCACATATATTCATTCACTCACACCATATCATATACAATCAAAGATGATACAAATGATTCCCGATAATTTTTTTACATTTCAAAACATTTCTTTGCTGTTATTTTAGATTCATTTAATTATCTTCATTCTGTTATCTACAATCTAACAATTTTGTTGGAAGGCAAAAATAATGAAAGCTAACAAACTAATTGAAGAAGTTAATTAGCAACAACTAAAAAAATCCAACAAACTTACATACTAATTAGCTTCTTTTTTAATCAAAAGGTTTAGACTTAAATATTTTGGCATTTAAAAAAAATATGGACGAGTGTCCAAAATGCCCTTAATTTTGAAACTATCACATAATTTGGTTGAGATGGTCACATCTAGCTTTTGAGCAAACTATCCTCTATCCAGTGCAACCTTACACCAGACGATAATTTGTCCTTTTTCAGGAGACTGATTCAAATTACCAAGAACAATGTAAAGTGAACATCAAAAGCAGCTTCATATGATAGAAATATGTTAACAGTTGTTAACTGTAAATGTATATTGTTCTGAAACATTTTTTGTGAAAAATTACTACAAAATCACATTTGTGTATTAAAGTGATATTTGGCAAATCGATAATTTTTCTAATTATTTGTATATCTTATACAAAACTTTTACATATTTATAACTCTTCATTATCAACAAGTCAAAGAGAGTCAATCTGACCAAGTCCTTTTCAGTCAGCAATATCCTAGTTTGTGGGAAAATTGGAAATGCTTAGAATTTGAAATTTAAAGATTCATTTGCAGGGAAGAATATCACTATCCATCATCATAAGGATACAAATTTAGTAAATAAAAACAAATTTTTACAGTTATCAAAATTATATACAGAGAGAGCAGTTCATTATAATCATGAATATTGTTATCAAAATCAATTGGTCCCAAAAACTCAATTTAAAGGAGTAAAATTTTTCTTTCATTAAAAAAATAGATATTGTAATAATTATTTATAATGTAAAATTGTTTATAATGAATTCAGAACAAAGAATATCAGCCTTTTTCAATATCTTTCTGATTAAGTTTTGACGTAGATATCTGATGATGAGACACAGTACAGGGAGAAGTGAGTTTATGCCTTTCCAAAAAGCAAGGCAATTAGGTAAACGTGAACAGTCTCAGCCAAGGGTTTTCCATGTTAATAATCAATTCTAACATCTTAGGACCCCTTTGGCCAAAGTTGACCACAGATGAAAAGCTTTTTAGCTGCTATGCCCGGGCACTCAATTTGTGGTTGTGTGCTCTGACTATGCTAAGAGCTTGTGAAGGACACAAGTGTTCAATATGTTTGAAAATCAGCATGACTGCAGGGATGCCTCCCCAGCTTCTTACAGTAACCGGTATTCTCAGAGGGTCACCCATCTAACTACTGACCAGGCTCAATGTTACTTCAGTGATTGTGCAATAACTGGAATATCCAACTTGATTTGGCCTCAGAAATTCTCAGTTATTCTGCTGTAAAATGTACAAATGTAACAAATACACATACCAGAACTTCTGAAAAGAAATGGACACTGCTAAATCACAAAAAGGATAGTAGCTGGAGATATTTTTTTCGTCCTCGAATGAAATAAATCAATTTTAAGGATTGACTTGATTTTTTAGATGGTGTTCTCCCTGATCACTGAATATAAACCTGCTCTGATGATATTTAGTTCTTCAAAAAACATTTGGATCTTCTCCGTTAACCCTCAATGCAATAAATAATTATATCTATTACAGCTCACCATATTTTGAACAGTCGTTAAAAAAAAAAAAAAAAAAGTTGAGGACTTTTCAGCTGTTATTATCTCATCTGAGATAATGGTTAGAGTTAGTGAGTCAGGGCAAAGGTTTGTTTGTGTAGGGGGCTTTCAATTTCATTTTATTCAGATTCACTTAGCAAACAAAAATAAGGTGGGCTCTAATAGCCATATTTATTTAGCAAACTATGATTGGGTGGGCTGTAATAGCTATAATCATCAAGATTAATTTAAGGGAAAATGTGGTGCATATGCAATTAGGAGTAATATTAACAAAGTACAATATCAAAGTAGAATATTACAGGTACCTCCTGTGATAAGAATACAAAAGCCAACCATATTATAACAGAACCACAATCCATTTGAGTATTTTGTAGCTTGATCCATCAGTTTTGGAACTAGATTGATATTTAAGGGTTCACAATCCATCTGCATTATAACAGGAACCGTGCTATTAAAAAATTGTCATAATGGTGGAGGCCTGCACCGCAGTACATCAGGGTTGGTTTGTACTTATTGAACACTTCATTCAGTATTACAGTCAAGATGCAGTCTAAACAAGGGTTTCTCGGGAGTCACTGCAATTTATCTCAACCTCTAGATTCTACAGTTTGAGTTTCAGTATTTAGCCTTTCTATACATAGTACTAGCATATAGTGTAAGATTTGGACCCACAAACCACATGGAAAAAAAAGAGTCTAATAAGACATCAAATATGATGAATTTTTCAAAATGGTGTCAAGAAGGAAGATAATGGAAGGAGTGAGGAGGCACTTAAAAGATTAGAGTTGTCTTCTCTGAAAAATTCTTGTTTTTATGGATATCATCTAAACAGGTCTGGGTGCTCACTCTATAAAAACCCTCACGCGACCAACGTCTTTTAGCAGCACTCACAGTCGCAGGTGATCAGTTGAAAAAATTGGGAAAAAGGAGTGAGCAATGAATAAGTTACTTGTCTCCCGCTGCATCACTAAAAAGTTGGAATTTTCTAAGAATGAGCATGAATGCTGCTGGACACAAACTAAGGGGACTAACGTAGACAGAGGATCCCAAAATCATTTATTTTTGATACAATAATAAGCGAATATTTGAATTTTCATTCCTCTTGTTCCTTTGGTGCATTCCGCATGCGTGACGGATGGATAGCTATTCAAACCATCTTTTAAACTGGAGAAATGTATGTTGACAGTTTTGGTTGATGGTTTCTAACTATTCAAGGCATGGGGAATACTAAGACAAGAGCACCTTTGTTGGAATGGCTAAGAATAGTGGGGAAATTCTTATTTATAAAAAAAAAAAAAATGTACCGTGCATGTGTGTGCTGGAGTAACTTAGCTTAGCTAATGTATAGTGCTAGAAGGTGTCTGTAGTTCTGGTGGTGAACACTTGCCAGTTCGAAAAGTTTTAGCACCAAATTCATACAAGAACATTTTATATCCATCAAAAAAGAAAAAGAAAAACAGAGCAAATACAACCTTTGGCAGAGTCAATAACACAGAGATAGGATGTTAAACTTTTGATTGATATATATATATATATATATATATATATATATATATATATATGTGTGTGTGTGTGTGTGTACACACACAGATACTCACAAAAGCGAACAAATTCTTATTCTCACAATCACATACAGCCAAGCACATACTGCTTACTCAGAGACACATCTATACACTCTCAAGGACATGCATGAACACACACCCGCATAGAGACACACGCATATCCACACACAGACATCTAAATACCTCACAGAGAGCAACCTACGCACCCTCATAGACACGTACAATCTTGTAGACACACACATGTACTTGTACACACGAAATAGCAACAAAGTAATGAAAATAAAAAAAAAAGAAAAAGAAAAGAGAAATAAAATTAAAAATGGTTGTTTTGGAATATTTTCAATAAAGGCTGTGTAGGGACCCTGTAAGATAAAGATACAATTAACAGACAGACTGTGTGTCTGGTTGTAATTTTGGTTTTGAGCCAATTCTATAGTAAATTGAATAATGGGATCATCTAAGAGATCCTATTTCACCTTTAGCTAAAGTTTTGTCATTTTGCACCATTATTTCACACTTATGTTGCAAAAGCAAAACTAACAATCATGGCCAAAACCTCTGCCCCTTCGCTTGCAGACAGGCTAGGATGTGAGAGGGCAAAAGAAGAAAATTTACTGATCATAAGATCAATGCAATCATTTCTCACTCTACAGCTGATCGAATTACCTAACTTCAAAAAAAACACAATCAAAGATGTTTAAATAATAATTCCAATCGTGCAGGTAATTTGAAGGCTTCTGTTCTGTTAGGCATTAATTCCAGGGACTCTGAAAGATAATCGTATCTTCTGTCTGAATTTCCTAGATAACCAGGGGTGTAATGAAGGAGAGGGGTATAGGGAACATGTTTGATTCACCTTTCAGGTTTCCAATGTACGGGAACCTCCAAGCAATGAAAAGCAGTTCACCTACAGCATTTCTGATAACATTATACATTAACAAAACTCACTAAATGTTGGAAGGGACCCCTTCAAGGAGCCAGGCTCCTCAAGCTCCTAATTTCCAGCTCTACCCCACTATAGATTACCATTCCTATTTATTAATTCCATGGACTGGTGTTCTCAGAAAATAACAGATGATATAATTAAGACCCCTTCATAATTTATAAAGAGTTATATTAAGGATAAATAAAGCTTACATCCATAGTTTCAAAGTAAGAAAGATGATAAAAGAGAAAAAAAGGGGGAGTTGCATTTTTTCTCTCACTGGGAAAAGAACCTATCAACCTCATCCCACCACAAAACCCCTAAACCTTACCCCTAATCTCAGAATGGGTGACCAACGGAGTAAGCAATTTCCACTGATTATGAAAATTTTGGTTTCACGGGGATGAGCAGAAAAGCTCCAAAATGTTTTTCTCTCAATTCAAATATTCAGCATTAATTAGCTGCTTCTTTGGGCAAAACTGCGAAAATCTCACAATTTGACTGATCTGGGACCCAACTAAAAAGGTACACAAGACTGAGGGTTCAAGAGAAACGTTGAGATGTTTTGATTCTCCAAGATCAAATGCTGTTGAAATTTGACCCCAAACTGACAACGAATTTAGGTTCAAGACCATAGCTTTCCAAAGTTTTGTATTGGCAACACACATCTTGAAATGAAAATTTTTTTCCAACACAACAATAGTATACCTGAATTAGTGTAGTGCGGTTAAGATATTGGTGTATGAATTAACGTAACTAAGAACAGGTTTGGAAAAAAACAAAACAAATTAACCGCACTAATCAAGTTATATCTGTACTCAAGTTTTTTCCAGCCAAGCCAACTATAAGTCATCCTGGCAGTTCAACTGATATAAGAAAAGTATCTTTTTGAAAGATGTACAAAATTGTACTTCATTTTGTAACACACCTAGAGATTATCAATAACACACTAAAGAATTGCGATACACAATTTGAAAAGCTTTGCACTGAACTAAAATGATAGTCGGTAGGAAAATTAAAATGCTTCTGTCATCCAAGTTCTTTCACCAGTTGTTAAGAGCAGCAGGGCATAAACCTAGCTTCCCTTTGAGGATGTGAGTGATTTCAGCTTGTTCTCATCAAGAGAAAAAATTAAGATGAAGGTAAATAAAAGTCAAAGAAATCCACGCATATGATAATACATTTTATATATGTCATCATTTCTGACAGCATGGTTAAAATGTGTTTTTGTCATGCCAAAGGATGCTACTGAAATAGTAAAATAGAATGATATATTCTGATGACGTGGTAAACATGCTGATTTTAAAGAATAGAATTAAAAAAATTAAAAAAACGTTTGTGTTGATCCAAACAGTATTCCCCAAGCTCACTGCAATGCAAATCTCTTATCTATACATACAAAATGTGAATGTGTCTCCATATATTTCACATACGCCATCATTTTTTGACAGTACAGTTAAACTAGTTGAAAATGATAATCCAATTTACATTATGTACATTATTAAGACCGTATTAAGTAATGACTCACCTGTTTTGAAGAAGTGGCATCTTGTGGCTGACCAGTTGAATTGTAAATACTATACAGCTGTTGTACTTGTGTGATGTTTGTGTCACTGAAGTGCCAAGTAAAGCTTAAATTGGAACCAACGGACACAGAAGCCTCGAATAATTCAGACTGACCCTGGAATACAGCCACAACTGGGCCCTTGAGATCTTGATGGGGAGGTGTACAAGATGGTTGCTGGTAGGGCACCTCCACTAAGCAGAGCTGCAGTTTGGTGGGTGTAGGTATGATAACCGTTTCTGTGATCTGCTCTACCATTTCAGAAAGGGCATTCTTGAAAACAACCCCTGTAATATGAAAAAAAAAACAAAAAAAAAGAATTAAAAGTCAAATTTCACGTTAGAAGGAAAACAGACAGTCACCGGGGAAAGAGAGAGAAAGAGAGAGAGAGAAAGAGAGAGAGAGAGACAAACAGTGACCGGGGAGGGAAGAACAGAGAGAGAGAGATAGAGAGAAAGAGAGAGACAAACAGTGACCAGGGAGGGAAGAACAGAGAGAGAGAGATAGAGAGAAAGAGAGAGACAAACAGTGACCGGGGAGGGAGGAAGAGAGAGAGAGAGAGAGAGAGAGAGAGAGAGAGAGAGAGAGAGAGAGAGAGAGAGAGAGAAAGAGAGAGAGAGAGAGAGAGAGAGAGAGAGAGAGAGAGAGAGAGAGAGAGAGAAAGAGAGAGAGAAAGAGAAAGAGAAAGAGAGAGAGAAAGAGAAAGAGAGAGAGAAAGAGAAAGAGAAAGAGAGAAAGAAAGAGAGGGAGAGACAGACAGTGACCAGGGAGGGAGGAAGAGAGAGAAAGAGACAGAGAGTGATGGGGAGGGAGGAAGAAAGAGAGTGGGGGAAAGAGAAAAGAGAGAGTGGGGGGAGGGAGGGAGAGAGAGCGGGGAGGGAGGGGGGAGTGACTGGGGAGGGAGAGAGGGAAAAGAGAGAGGGACCAGGGAGGGGAGAGAAGAGAGAGAGAGAGAGAGACAAACAGTGACCGGGGAGGGAAGAAAGAGAGAGAGATAGAGAGAAAGAGAGAGAGAGAGACAAACAGTGACCAGGGAGGGAAGAACAGAGAGAGAGAGATAGAGAGAAAGAGAGAAAGACAGTGACCGGGGAGGGAGGAAAGAGAGAGAGAGAGAGAGAAAGAGAAAGAGAGAAAGAAAGAGAGGGAGAGACAGACAGTGACCAGGGAGGGAGGAAAGAGAGAAAGAGACAGAGAGTGATGAGGAGGGAGGAAGAAAGAGAGTGGGGGGAAGGAGAAAAGAGAGAGAGTGGGGGAGGGAGGGAGAGAGAGCGGGAAGGGAGGGGGGGGAGTGACTGGGAGGGAGAGAGGGGAAAAGAGAGAGGGACCAGGGAGGGGAGAAAGAGAGAAAGAGAGACTGGGGAGTGGGGAAAGAGAGAGAGAGACAGACCGGGGAGTGGGGAAAGAGAGAGAGAGAGAGACCGGGGAGTGGGGGGAGAGAGAGAGAGAGAGAGACCGGGGAGTGGGGAAAGAGAGAGAGAGACCGGGGAGTGGGAAAGAGAGAGAGAGAGACCGGGGAGTGGGGAAAGAGAGAGAGAGACCGGGGAGTGGGGAAAGAGAGAGAGAGACCGGGGAGTGGGTAGAGAGAGAGAGAGAGAGAGTCCGGGGAGTGGGGAAAGAGAGAGAGAAAGAGAGACCGGGGAGTGGGGGAAAGAGAGAGAGAGACCAGGGAGTGGGGAAAGAGAGAGAGAGACCAGGGAGTGGGGAAAGAGAGAGAGAGACCGGGAGTGGGGAAAGAGAGAGAGAGAGAGAGACCGGGGAGTTGGGAAAGAGAGAGAGAGAGAGACCGGGGAGTGAGGAAAGAGAGAGAGAGAGAGACCGGGGAGTGGGGAAAGAGAGAGAGAGAGAGAGTCCGGGGAGTGGGGAAAGGAGAGAGAGAGAGAGTCCGGGGAGTGGGGAAAGAGAGAGAGAGAGAGTCCGGGGAGTGGGGAAGAGAGAGAGAGAGAGAGTCCGGGGAGTGGGGAAAGAGAGCGAGAGAGAGAGACCGGGGAGTGGGGAAAGAGAGAGAGAGAGAGAGAGACCGGGGAGTGGGGAAAGAGAGAGAGAGAGAGAGACCGGGAGTGGGGAAGAGAGAGAGAGAGAGAGACCGGGGAGTGGGAAAGAGAGAGAGAGAGAGAGACCGGGAGTGGGAAAAGAGAGAGAGAGAGAGAGACCGGGGAGTGGGGAAAGAGAGAGAGAGACCGGGGAGTGGGGAAAGAGAGAGAAGAGACCGGGGAGTGGGGAAAGAGAGAGAGAGAGACCGGGGAGTGGGGAAAGAGAGAGAGAGACCTGGGAGTGGGGAAGAGAGAGAGAGACCGGGGAATGGGGAAAGAGAGAGAGAGACCGGGAGTGGGGAAAGAGAGAGAGAGACCGGGGAGTGGGGAAAGAGAGAGAGAGACCGGGGAGTGGGGAAAGAGAGAGAGAGACCGGGGAGTGGGGAAAGAGAGAGAGAGACCGGGGAGTGGGGAAAGAGAGAGAGAGACCGGGGAGTGGGGAAAGAGAGAGAGAGACCGGGGAGTGGGGAAAGAGAGAGAGAGACCGGGGAGTGGGGAAAGAGAGAGAGAGACCGGGGAGTGGGGAAAGAGAGAGAGAGACCGGGGAGTGGGGAAAGAGAGAGAGAGACCGGGGAGTGGGGAAAGAGAGAGAGATCGGGAAGGGACAGAAACAGAGACCGGGGAGGGGAGGGACAGAAACAGAGACCGGGAGGGGGAGGGACAGAAACAGAGACCGGGGAGGGGGAGGGACAGAAACAGAGACCGGGGAGGGGGAGGGACAGAAACAGAGACCGGGGAGGGGGAGGGACAGAAACAGAGAGCGCGGAGGAAAAGGGACAGAAACAGAGAGTGGGGAAAAGAAGTGACGGAGAGAGAGAGATAGACGTGGGAGAAGAGGCGACGGAGGGAGGGACAGACAGACAGACAGACGTGTGAGAAGAAGCGACGGACAGACAGACAGACGTGGGAGAAAAAGCAACGGACGGACAGACAGACAGACGTGGGAGAGAAAGCGACGGACAGACAGACAGACAGACGTGGGAGAGAAAGCGACGGACAGACAGACAGACAGACGTGGGAGAGAAAGCGACGGACAGACAGACAGACAGACGTGGGAGAAAAAGCGACGGACAGACAGACAGACGTGGGAGAAAAAGCGACGGACAGACAGACAGACGTGGGAGAAAAAGTGACGGACAGACAGACAGACGTGGGAGAAAAAGCGACGGAGAGACAGACAGACAGACGTGGGAGAAAAAGCAATGGAGAGACAGACAGACAGACGTGGGAGAAAAAGCGACGGAGAGACAGACAGACAGACAGACAGACGTGGGAGAAAAGGCGACGGAGAGACAGACAGACAGACAGACGTGGGAGAAGAAGCGACGGAGAGACTGACAGACAGACAGACGTGGGAGAAGAAGCGACGAAAAGAGAGAGAGAGAGAGAGATAGGCATGGGAGAAGAAGCAATGGAGAGAGAGACGTGGGAAAAGAAGAGATGGAGTGAGAGACGTGAGAGAAGTAAGGACAAAGAGAGAGAGAGAGATGTGAGAGAAGTAAGGACTGAGAGAAAGGAAAAGGAAAAGGTAGAAAGGCAGAACAGAGAGACCGAAGGAGTGATTAAAAGAGGAGAAAAGTATTTAACCAAAATCCCATGAGCTCAACAACTCATTCCAATGAAGTTCCTCTGGCATAAATTCTGACTGACGTCATTCATTCCAAGGCCGCTGTCCATTGTTAACAAATAATTTAATTGCTGTTGAAAATTGATGGCATGCACTGGACAAAAACAACATATGGAAGATATAAAATATAACAGAAAACACCTGCTTAGGGTTTCTCTTGGCATTTTCTACTTACCCAATACTACTATGACAAAGAGAAAGCAAAGAACTTACATTGAAGACCAGGGGACAGCTTATCTAGTTAGGGTATTTTACATTCTGATGGCCACCTGCCTCCTTAACTACCTGTCTGTCAACCTAAATAGTTATCTATTTCTCTTTCTAGCTGTCGGTCTGTCTGCCAGTCTATCAAACTAGCTGGCAGTCTAGCTGTCTGTTTGTCTGCCTAGTTAGCAGCCAGTCTAGCTGTCCGCCTGCCTGCCTGCCTGCCAGTCTAGCAGTCTGTCTGCCTGCCTGCCTGACAGTCTAGCAGTCTGTCTGCCTGCCTGCCTGACAGTCTAGCAGTCTGTCTGCCTGCCTGCCTGACAGTCTAGCAGTCTGTCTGCCTGCCTGCCTGACAGTCTAGCAGTCTGTCTGCCTGCCTGCCTGCCTGCCAGTCTAGCAGTCTGTCTGCCTGCCTGCCTGACAGTCTAGCAGTCTGGTAGCTGCCTGCCTGCCAGTCTAGCAGTCTCGTTGCTGCCTACCTGCCAGTCTAGCAGTCTCGTTGCTGCCTACCTGCCAGTCTAGCAGTCTCGTTGCTGCCTACCTGCCAGTCTAGCTGTCTGTCTGCCTGCCTGCCTGCCTGCCTGCCTGCCTAGCTGTCCGTCTGCCTGCCAGTCTACTTAACTAGCAATCAATCTAGCTATCTATTTGCTGGTCTTCTTAGTCAGTAATCAGTCTACCTATCTATTTGCCAGCCCACTTTGCCAGCTGCCAGTCTAGCTATCAATATGCCAATGTGTCTACGCGATTTGCTACCCATACACAGAGGTAATTTATGTATGTACAAAAGGTTACTTATCAAGAAATAATGTAGTAATTAATAACTATTATGCTATTACAGGCATCCCCAGTTATAAAGCAGGTGATAGGGTCCATGGAAGCCAATTGCATTATAACCAAGCTACAATCATTTTAGCTATTTCAGAGCTAGATTAATATTTGGTGGTTCACAATCTACCCGTATTATGAGGTAAATTGCACAATAACTACATCATACTGAGAGAGGCCTGTATTATACTATGAGAGAAGAATTTCACAAACAAATGGATAATTTGCTAACTAGCTTTGTAATTGAATTGGTTTTGATTTAACCATTTCTATTCAAAATGATAACAGAAATCTGAGTTAATCGGCATTATTCAGTGCACACATACTTTTGTCACAGGAAAAAAATTTACACAATATAAGATTTTTGCGCGCAGGGACTACTAAAATTCAGAGAGAACATTACTGATGAGCAAACTGAACACAGTGGCCTCGACTGACTTGGACACATGACAAATTGTCCTTGTTACAGTCAACATCAAATTCTAAAACAATTTAAATATTTTCTTACAGATAATTAGTTGCACATAAAATGTTAGTCACACAATTTTTGCCCTTCTATGAACAAAAACAAAAAGGAAATTTTGGATTTAAAAATAAACAGCCCTAGACAAAAAGGCACCACTAAACAATTTTAGGCTGCACAATAGACCTGTAATTCTTTAAATAATAAACTGACATTAAAGCAAAAAAGACAGAGGACTATTTTCAGTCATGCCATTGGTCAGTACAAAATTCTTGTTCGGCTTCCGGTAGAACCTGGAGGGTGGAGGTGATTCTTAAGAAGGAATTATTGTTACCATCATTAAACTGAATCATTACGTAAGATTTTACATGCATGTCATAAAGAAAAAGGAGAATTGTCAAAGTTATCTTTGTGGAATTATACATACTAGCTGAAAATTCGCCCGACAAACAGGACTTTCAATTAGTTCCAATGGAAGGCCTTTGGCCCAAATAAGAGATAATGATGATTTACAAAAATCTAACTATCATTAACTCTTGAATCACATTCAATTTAAATACCTGAAGGTTTCACAAAAGTTTTCAAGTACCCACATTTTTCGGAAATCCAGGGTTTTTTTTTACTAGGTATTTTATTTGAAATCTGAGTACTTTGCAACCTTTCGTAAAACCACCTCCTGTAATCATCATCTCATCTTCAGAAGTGAAATTTTGTTAAAGGCATATTTGGTATTACAAAACATTAAATTTCCAGTAAAAAGTTATATTTCATGTCTAAAAGGAAATGGCTTGCCCCTATGTTTATAGCAGTTCTGTGCCCAATGCACTCTTTAAGTTGGCATATTTTAGAGATATCTTAATTCAGAACCTTTGGGTACAATGCAGCATTTGGAGAAGCTGAGCATACACACAAACTTGCTCAAATATATATTAGATATAAGCAATTTTGATTAATTCATACAGGAATTTTTTTTTTGGCATTCCAAGACTGAAAAAATAATGATGATGGTATATTAGGTTGAGTTGTTGGAGGTACCAGTGAATAGAAGAGAGTGAGGAAGATAGTGTGTGCTACCTCTAACAGCTTTCTATAAAAACACTGAATGCTTTTCGCCCTTTTTTATAGAAAAAAAAAAAAAAAAAAACTGACAAAATTTTGAAAAGCGGGGTGATGGGTATTTTATAATTGTTGGGTAATAAATAACTTTGTCTACTTTGAAATTAACATTCCAGATAAGAAAGAAAAAAGGTAAGTTTTCTTCTTACTCCCCACTTAGCAATATTTTTTCTTTTTTTCTTCTTCCTTTCCTTTCTTCACTTTCATTTGCTATGTTTTTCAAGCACTTTTCCTCTTAAGTAACTGTCAACCAAAACTTAACACAGGTTTCTTAAGTTTTTTTTCCAGTCTGGCTGGCTATGTTGAAATCTCACTGACGGAACTTGATAGCAGAAAATTTCAACACTTGCTCCTTATTACGTCAAGACAAAAGCCTTTTTTGATGTTTGAAAATCCCCCCCCCCAAGTTAGGGGGGACAATTTGAGATGGATGTTTATGCTAAATTGGTCTCTTAGTTTGTTTCTGCAGCATTTGTGCTTGATTTATTGAAAATTCAAACTTTAGTGATCACCAACCAACAAAAGGCAAGAGAAGTGGCTTATTCACTGATCACATCAACAAGGCATGCACAAGACTGGTCGGATGACAGTTTCTATTGAATGAATAACAAGACCTGTTTTTTTTTTTGTTTTTTGTTTCTCTTCAGTCTTCCATCTTCAACTTTGGTATAAGGAATTTTTTGAAAGTCATCAGACAAAAGAATCTTTTTGTTTGCAGGGAGAGAGATGAGAAATGAGGGCAGGGTGGGGGTCCCTTTGATCTTGGGCAAAAGAAAAAATAAAAGCAAGGTGAATAAGGAAGAGGAAGAGCGTGTGGTGGTGGGGGGAGGCAGATTCCAGAGGAAATGGTGCAGGCAGGCGGGGGGGGGGCAAGGGACAATCAACACATTCTTTCTCTCCCAAACTTCCTCTACCCCCCCCCCAGTATCCACCTCACCCCTAAAAACCTGTACTTGAAAATCGAACAGTTATTTTAGTATAATCATTACCCTTTCTTTGGTGGGGACATGTGGGCGGAATCGACTTCAGTTATATCAGTGAAATTCTTGAGTCAAAGATGGAGAGAGAGAAAATGGAGACGGACAATGTTAAAAAAAAGACAAGCACTGTAAATGAAGAGAAAAGAAGGAAAATATTTTATATACACAAGAGAGAAAGGGATGCTAGAACAATCATATATATATATATATATATATATATATATACTCACACACATATACATATATTTATTATACACATACACAAATATATATCTATATATACATACATACAAAGGAAGATGTTTGTGATTGCTTTTGAACAGGGTCTTTTAGATCACAACAACAGGCTGATAACATTAAGCAAAGGATAGTGAAGTTGGAATGATTTTACTTTCATTGTTATATCATTAGATTCATTTTTATAAGCAACTTATGAAAAATGAATACAAAATTTATTTTTAAATATTCTTGAATTTTTTATCAGTTTTAGATAAAGTTTTGGGGATTTTGATAACAAAAACCAGTTAAGAGCATTATTTGTTATTACAATAAGTGGTTTCCATTGTGTGTATAATATATATATATATATATATATATATATATATATATATATATATATATATATAGATATGCGTGTGTATGTCCAAAAAGCTTTACAGCTTCAAACTTTGAACATTACAAAAAGGTTTTTAAAAGTATTTTAGTGTCACTTTCGTCACTTATTTTTCAATATCTGTTTATGTTTTTTTCCAGTGTTATTTTTTGTTTACTAACACTTTGTAATTATGGTACTATGTGTAAATTTTCTCTAGTTGGGTCATCAGCTGTTCAACATGAAACTGTTTTGAAAATGAAAGTTATGATAATGTGGTACCCTAGCAGTGTTGATTTTATATATATATATATATATATATGAAAGAGGAAGTCATTCAAGAAAAAATAAATAAAATGGGTAAACTAGATTAAGGAAACAAAAAAAAAACAAAACATTTAGGTGGAAAAGCTGTAAGTAAAATATGGTGGTGAAATCACAACACAGTGGTTTTGGGGCGGACAAGTTTCTAAAGTTGCACTTGAGACACAGTGCCAGAATGATAGTGGGGTGGGGACACCTAACTGAACAGCAGATAAAAAATATCAAGTCAAAATGGAATTGGGGAGGGGGGGGAATAGTTTTTGACAAAAGATCTTTATTTTATCAAAGCTCAATATTTAAAAGAGGAAAAAAAAATCTAGATTTGTCAATTTTATAAATCCATTCCTTAGAGATCAATAACTTAGATCAGATCTATCTTGACACAAGTTGTAAAAATACAGAATTCGATCAAGTTGAAAGACAACTTTTTCTATAATCGAAATGTTTTTTTTAATCTTTCAACGAGATAACTTTTCAATTGAGCAGGGCTGGCCCCCTTTCAGACACCATTTATCTTTAGAGCAAGATTAACGTAAAACGTTTTAAAAGTAAGCTAAGCTACCTGGTGCAGCCTGTGTCAGAATGAACAGACAAAAAGAAACTCAACTGCATAATAATAAGCCATGAGTTTGTCAGTCTGTCACACTTTGAAAATACAAATTTTCAGTTGAAAGAAATGGGGGTTGGGGATAGAGGAGAGGTTATGAAATTAGAATCACTATCCACAGACTGCAATGAGAGGGAGGGAGAAGTAGGGTAGAAGTACGCAGAAGAATAGTGGGTGAAAGAAAGATATTCACTAAAAGAGAATGAGAAAGGATAGAAAGTAAAATGAAGTGGAATTGAACTCGCTTTCAAGAGCCTGTGAGTGGGAGAATTCAACTGCCAGGGATTGCCGCTTTGGACAACATGCATAAGATTTTTTTTCTTTTCCCCAGACACCATAGTGATTAAGATATCTGCTCCTACATTAGCAAAACAACAGGTATTTTGCTTGTGTTATGTTGTAGTATTGAACCAATATCATGTTTTTATCTTTTCTATAATTTTGTTTTAAGGCACTGATGGTATAAGAATTAAAATGTGCCGTGTTTCGATACTTTCTGTATAAACTCTAAAAATAAATATCTTGTCTCTGAAAGACTAAAAGTTGGTTTGGATAAGTGGCAGCTTAGAGCTGGCGTTAGGGTAATAAAAAAGTTTCCAGCATCCTTTTGATGAAATCTTTAATTCAAACAGACCCATCGCCAGGGTACAGCAAGTGAAGGGGTTGAGGGGGATCTATCATTTCGGGGGGGGGGGTAGTTAGTAAAGTGCTCAGTGATGCTAAAAAGCACTGAATCAAAATAAAGATGGCTGAAAAACACCCAAAATACATCAGAGAGATAATGTGGGCCCCCAGTTTGGGAACTAATGCACTGGATATTAGAAGGGGGAAGGTGTCATCAAGGAGCCAAAGCCCCCAAATATCCTGTTATGCCCTTGTCACAGCACCATTAATTCAATCAATCAAGTCATCAACGCAATTCTGACGACTTACTATGACTTACAGCCTTTTAGATAAAATACTGGTTTTGATTCGATTGATTCTGTGAGGAATTTATCAATATCTGGAACTTGTAACCCCTGACCCAACAAGGAGTGTTGCATGGAGCAAAACAACTAATAGCCTGAAGGTGACCCCGACTGAATTCACTTATGCTTTAAAGCACTCTTAGGATACAGTGATTTAAGGGGTAGCCATCTAATACGATTTCTGAGTCATTAAATAATAAACGATAAAAGTACATGCGAAGTGTTTGGCCTGATGTGTCATATATTGTGAGTCAGTCTTTATTCTATGTGCTGTCCTGAGTTTAACTGCTTAGCCATTACTAGAAAAAAAAAATTAAAAATGATCCTCAAAACTCAAGGACCTTAGGGTTAGAGGAACCGATCCATTTCTTGCCATCTCAAGTAGATGGTAGCACTGAGTTCAGGTGAAGTACACTTTGCAATGTTAATGACTCTTGATCCTCAAAAACCTTTGATTACCAGACTGTAAGAAACCACCAACTTTAATAACAATCTCAAATAAACGTAGTACAAACTTAAATCCAAGGAAAATGAGAAGATAAATAAGCGCATACTGCATTGAAATCTTCAAGATTTCACCAACTTCAAGAGTCAAAAAAACTGCAGTCCTTCCAGGAAGCAGCGGAAGGAAAAAACAGCCCTTCTTTCAAAGCAGTAGAAGAAAAAACAGCCCTTCTTTCAAAGCAGCAGAAGAAAAAACAGCCCTTCTTTCAAAGCAGTAGAAGAAAAAAC
Source organism: Thysanoteuthis rhombus (assembly GCA_963457665.1). Classification (NCBI taxonomy): domain Eukaryota; kingdom Metazoa; phylum Mollusca; class Cephalopoda; order Oegopsida; family Thysanoteuthidae; genus Thysanoteuthis; species Thysanoteuthis major. The sequence continues at coordinate 18,777,839 of OY735224.1, forward strand.
AGCCCTTCTTTCAAAGCAGCAGAAGAAAAAACAGCCCTTCTTTCAAAGCAGCAGAAGAAAAAACAGCCCTTCTTTCAAAGCAGTAGAAGAAAAAACAGCCCTTCTTTCAAAGCAGTAGAAGAAAAAACAGCCCTTCTTTCAAAGCAGCAGAAGAAAAAACAGCCCTTCTTTCAAAGCAGCAGAAGAAAAAACAGCCCTTCTTTCAAAGCAGCAGAAGAAAAAACAGCCCTTCTTTCAAAGCAGCAGAAGAAAAAACAGCCCTTCTTTCAAAGCAGCAGAAGAAAAAACAGCCCTTCTTTCAAAGCAGTAGAAGAAAAAACAGCCCTTCTTTCAAAGCAGCAGAAGAAAAAACAGCCCTTCTTTCAAAGCAGTGGAAGAAATAAAACAGTCCTTTTAAAGCAGCAGCAGCAAAAAAAAAACAAAAAAAATACCAGCCCTTCTTTCAAAGCAGCAGAAGTTAGTTTTTTGGAGCAGTCAAGAAACTGCCCTTCTTATGAAGCAGTCAAATATTTTCTTTGAAACAGTTAAAATTTGTGAAGAAACATTTCTGCGGCAGTCGAAAAAACGCATTTTTTCAAGAAGTGCGCGAAGATACTACTTTAAATCATTTAATATGTACTACATGCTATCAAAAATGTAAGTTTTAAAAAGGACTTGTTAAATCCTCAGACATGGTGCAACCAAACGTGGGGGTATTTTTATTTGGTTTATTAAGATATGAAGTCACGTTTGGCGATATCCCTTGCACTCGGCAAGTCTCTACCCGCACCAGGATATACAGCTACCCTTACAGATATCAGTTACATTCTACATCCCTGAAGTCAATTTAGGAAGATTAAAGCACCTGAGTAGCGAAAGAAAGGAGTTAAGACAAGATGAAGAAAAACTGAAACCCTTCAAACACACCCGTCACCATCAAAATCTATAGTCATCTTGGGCACCCAAGTCATCCACTTCCACCTACACCCGGGGGGGGGGATTTGGCAAAGACAAGAAGGAGCTAAAGTTCCACAAGGTTTTCTGTGTATATATATGTGGGTGGATGCGGGGGGGGTGTATCTTGTTGGTGTATGGATGTGTATGATGTGGTGGGGAAGGGGATACCCAGCCGGTGTTGGGGTATTGTTTGCCAAGTGGAGTCAGAACACACATTGTCGACACATGTAACAATCGGGTGCAATTGTTTTTGTAGTGGTGAGGGTTAGGTACGAGAGGGGGGTTGAATGGAGGGGGGGTATTGGGGCAAAAATGTCAGCATTTTACAGTAGGACACAGGGCACCCCAGATGGATATTGGTCGGTGGGGAGGGGAGGCTGAGGTGGGAAGTTGTTTTTACTAGGCCAACATCTGCCGGCGTTTCCTCGCCCCCTACCCGTCCGCTGGCCACCTCCATCGTGTGATTCTTTGACGTTTCTCTCCCTATTGTTGATAATCCCAAGCAACCCGACTACAGCGGCCCCCCCCCCAATCTGTAATGGGGGAAGAGAGAGGAAGATGGAGGTAGGAGGCGGGGCGGATAGATACCAGCTTTTTACTTTCAACTTTGTCCTGTTTACCTAAGAGATGGAAAATGTCACTGGAACTGTTGGGAGGGGTATGTAGCAGGTCATGTACAGGTGAATTACTGGGTCTCCTGCTGCCGGGTCGGTAGAGTTGGGTTTGCTCTATCATGTATGTGTATGTGAAAATGAAGGGAGGGCTCCGTATCGGGGACTAAATGGTAGTATGGGTTATAAGGGCGCTAGCATCAAAGTAGAGACAGATATCTTGGAATGATCGAGTTTTATTTGCAGTGGAAATAATTACACAGTCTCTGTGTGTGGCCGTTGTGGGGTAGTAGTCTCACAGATCATTAGCCCCGAGTAGTGGCGTACCAACGAAGGTGGGGGACAGTCTGCCCTGAGTGAAACCATCAGAGAGGTGACACCATGATGACTACCTACATTTAAAAAAAAGATCTTTTAATTTATATATTTGGTAATTTAATAAATCAAAATTGACTTGGACTTCTTAACTCTGAAGTGATGTACAATAATTTCCTTCAATCTAAATGGACCTTGACTTCACGTTTTCATTGATTCTTCAAAACTTCTGAAGGGAGCCATATTGGTACTTAGCCCTTCTAACGGGACATTTCAATAGTGAAATGATCGAAATGGTTGCCAACCAAAGCCCTGGTGAGAGAAGAATGGACACGTCTGAAGCAAGAAGTAAATTCGGTAACTTGCCACATTTAACAAACATAATGGTAGTTAGGTTGTGCAGCATACTATTTTCGACTTTACCTTATATTGTTCGGTGAATGACTTGGCACTACCCTTCCTAGTTTCGTGGTTTCTATCTTTTGTAGCATTTAGTTCAAGATCAAAGCGTAGTATCTGTTTTTTTCAAGTCACCGAAGCAGCATTAATTTCCCCGTTTTCAACTTCAAATGTTACTATAGTTGTATTTTGTTTTCTTTGTATTTTGTCAATTGAAGAAGTATTCAAATTATGTTGAAATTTATAGACAGAGCAATTGAAAGTCATCTATAGTAACGTTTTAAATTGAGAACGGTGAGTTAATGCTGAGTTTTATTGATGTGGAAAGAACAGATCTTGATCCATAGGCCGCAAAAGGCTGTACCACGGGAAGCATAATGCGAAATTAGTTATGCTCTATCCTTTCGCCGCACTTATCAAACTTTGTTGGATAAATAAACAGAAAATTCGTTATAGTCTATGTGTTCGTTGAAGCCGAAATTCGTTATAGTCTATGTGTTCGTTGAAGCCGAAATTCGTTATAGTCTATGTGTTCGTTGAAGCCGAAATTCGTTATAGTCTATGTGTTCGTTGAAGCCGAAATTCGTTATAGTCTATGTGTTCGTTGAAGCCGAAATTCGTTATAGCGAGGTTTCACTATAGATGTACCTCGAGAAATAAGGTACCTCAGTAATTTTTAAAAAATAACATTAAATCCAAAACTTATTGCTGTTTCTTATTCACAATGTTTATCTCTCTCTGGAAAACTAACGATTGCAGGTCCTCATATTCTATTGCGCTTGAGGGAGAGGAAAGGTGATTTTTGGTGGGTGATAAAAAACACAATTTTTCACATAACCACTCCTAAGGCCAATATTTTCTGAATCTGTCTAGTTCATCTCACTATTTCATATTCTGTCAGCCTCGGTTCTGCATTTGATCTCGGGGGATTCATATTGTTGTGAGTTGTGATGGCCATCAGTTGTCAGCCATTCTTGCAACATGACCAGCCTATTGCCATTTGAGTTTCCTAATGGTCTCTATGAGGTGCTGACTCCTGTTTTTTCTCCTGATATTCTATGCTGTCTTGTGATCCCTCCATGCGATGTTGAGCATGATTATCTCAGGTGCACGTTGCATGGTTCTGAGTTTGCGGGTCAATCTCTCAGTTAGGTTCCATGCTTCAGCTCCATAGGTGACTACTGGGAGAATGGATTGGTTGTATTCTCTTCTTTTTAGGACTAATGGGATTTTCTTGTTCTTGAAGATTAAGCTTGCTCTACCAAAGGCTTTCTATCCTAGAGTGATTCTTTGTGTGGTTTCTTTTTCTTTTGAAAAAAAAAAAAATGGAGATTCGTTGGAGTGAGTGAGAAAAAAATGATTGTATTTCTTTTCATATACATTTTACCAACTGTTTGTATCGTCAGAAGAGGAGATGGTGAATGAACGGAGTTTTCATAGTGAATCCTATTCGAAGTATTCCTTTCTCCATCTTATATATATATATATATATATATATATATATATATATATATATGGACTTGATTATGACTTATTTATATATGAATTTAGGTATGACCAAATGAACATATATATGAAATGTAGCTGAGGTAATGTGCAGGAACTGTGTATACAATGATATTAAGAAACATTAAATTCCAATAGAATTGATAAAAAGCCAATAAAATATTTGAACTTGCAGTAATGTCCATAAATGGATCCCTGTTCTCTGTTAAGATAAATATATGCCAGATCACATGTCAACATTTACATAATGCCTTCATTTGTAGGCAGAAGGGTAGAAATGCGGGGCTGTAGAGATCCAAACAAATCTACACCTTGCCACCACCTAACTATAAGGTCGTTCAGTTTATGCTTCGGGATTTGTCGGGGCCACTTCAATGCCCAGCCAAGAGACTGCTTGGTTCGTCGAAAAGTTGGCTTGGGAATTTTTTCAATGGGTTGATCATTATATTCAAATTTTACAAGGTGGCCAAGAAGAATCTATCTATATCAAGCTTTGCTGTGCTGTAGTAAAATTTCTTTGCTCCATCCCAAACGTAAACAAAATAGCACTCATTTCTCCAAACAATATTATTACAAAACTACTCTCTGATTTCAACTCCTGTAGTTCCAGAGAATGGGATATGCAAATTTAGATGAACAAATCAACCTGAGTTGAAATTTAGAAGTGGGAGTGAATTAGTCATCAGTTTTTGCATGTATCACTCGTTTTTGATGCGGTCATTGTCATCCTGCATTGCTATTACAAATAGAAACAAAGCCAAAACCCAACAGTAGAACTTTGACAACAATGAGAAGGCACGGTGCATAAGTAACTTGCGACATAAATAATGTCACCCTAGCAATTTTTTTTTTTTTAACCAACAGTTATTTGTGAAAGCATTTGATGAGGAAAGGGGAAAAAGTAGTATAGTGGATAAATGGAGAGCGAGTAGATGTAAGATAAATAGGGAAGGCTATGAGAAAGAGAGGAATGGCTTCTCCATCTGAGGGAGTGAAAAATCACCATACTAAGTGGAAGAGGCCATCTGAGTGGAGTGGGCACTTGGCCTTGTGTAACTTTTAACCCATTCGCTGTTCATAAATTTTCTAAATCAACAAAAACGCTCTGACTTCCTCAACCCTCGAAAGGCATTGGCCAGGTAGGATGGGGTTTATCACACCGGAAAGAAGATTTTGAGAAAAGCAATTTGAATTGCTGTTACAGTAGGTTAAGATAGTGTTTTTCTTCTGTTGTTCTCTTGATACATTTGTTCAATGGTGAATAGGCAGAATGCTCATCAGTGTAGAATGATCTAATTTATAGGTACACCCGTAACAGCAATTTTTTTTTCCAGCCGAAGCAACCTAACATGCTGTCTATGAAGAACAGCTTCAGATTCACAACTGTCCTCGTTCATGAAATAAGTTCTAGATTTAAAAAAAAAAAAAAAAAATTTTTTAAATGCAATGGTGATGAAAAAATATATGGAAAATAGGGTCAATCAAAAGCACCCGAGCGTATAATTACATGAATTCAAGATCCATCTTTATAGCGATGAGAATTTTAATCAAATGTTGAGTGGTTTTATCAATATCATTATTGTCAAACTCAAGTTGAAGTTGACTTTAAAAACAAGAACAACAATAACAGTCCTCATCATTTGGGAGAGGGGTAAACTCTTCACTGTTTGTCCATCATGTCATGTTGAACCAAAACTATATATAAAAGTTGACATCCCCCCTTACAGCAATTTGAAATCTCGACCATGTAACTGGAATACGGATCTCTTAACAGAGCTAAACAGACGAGTCTCTACATACCTCTGAAGTTATTTATCATATATATATATATATATATATATATATATATATATATATACATACCCAAAGAGTTTCAATGTAAAGGATGAGTAGGGATCGTGTGATTCAACCCCACCCGCCAAAAGACTTGTGTGAGTGGAGTTTCTAGATGAGTCTGGTGGCACATTCTTTAGGTAATTTTGAAAATTATGCACCCAAGATTGGTTAAAATTGCATTTTAGGGCATATCCATTACTAAAATTAAATGTTGTTAAGAAGTCTATTCAAAACAGGTTTCATCTAAGATGAGATAAGATTTTTATCAGAAAGCTGAATTAATGCAACAAATCTTACACCTTTTATAAAATGCATAAAAGTCTTCCTTTTATACATGTGTCTCGCGTGCCAAAAGAAAAAACAAACTAATAATGAAGAGTGTATTTACCGAGAGTATTCCAATAAAAAAGGCAGTAATAATAAGATGGAGAAAGACTAAAGATGAAATGATAGTAAAAATCCTTCATATGAGGAAAAAAATTAAAATGGCAATGATAATTTCTATTCAACCTGGCCAGACCAACTACACATTATTTTGATTACTCTATTTCATCTAGCAGGAACTCCACCTTCCTCCTGGTGTTTAACACATTGGGTAATCTCCAAATTGTTTTTATCATGATGTGTCCTAGGCTTTTTGTTTTATACTCAGGACTACAGAATTCAACATGCGCTCAAAGGAGATGAAAACCAACAGCTGAAACTGTCATAAATACAATAAAAATGAGGATACTAGTCTGAAATATTCATTCAATAATTTCCTTTGCCTAGAAAATTACCATATATTCCTGACTATGAGACAAATGGTTTATAAGGATATTTGGAGGGCTACCATTCCCTGCTTCACATACCCAGCATACATGGTATGATTTTCATCAAGACATAGAAAAGGAGTAAAGATCAGTTAGAAAAAAAAAAAAAAGGAATCTTTTTTTTTCTTTTCAAACAATATAGCCTGGAGTGGAGACCTGATCCTGGTTCTCTAGTTCATCAAATTAATTTGAACTGGGTAATATTTTCATGAGTGTTTCCCTACCCCATTGTGTGGGTGTATCCTATCTGATTGTCCAAGGTCTATCTACTGTTGCAGAACTCTAAGACAAAAACCATTAATGGACTGGAGGGACTCAATTTACACATCAGGAAGTATTGACAAAGCGTGACTTGAGCCTTGATTTGAGACAAAGGTTCCAGCCAAATCATCTCAAGCCGTAAGTTTGGAGGAAGTAAAGTTTATGCTAGAGAAAGACAAAAGCATTGTGTCAAGAACAATCTCAATTATTGATTTACCCCTCTCATGCATGTGTGTGTGTGTGTATATATATATATATCATTCTCACACAAATAGATACAGGAATACTTTGAATAGAACAGTTTTGATTAGTATGGGTTTTGATGTAGTGTTGTTAAGGTATTGCTGTACAAATTAATATAACGCAGTATGAGAAGAGATATAAAAAAAAATATCAAATTATAAGACTTGAACAGTGCATTTTGAATAATACAAAAATTTTGGGAACAAATCAACCACACTAATCAAGGTTTATATATATATAGATATATATACTCCTATTATTGCTGCACTCTCAGGGATTTATGAGATAAGTGAATATCATACAAATTATATCAATGATGAGAAACCCCAAAAAATGATTTCAAGAGTTTACTGATTTTAGTTCTAAAAATAATGCACTAAAATCTTCATGTGCTGTAGCTGCAAACTAATATCTGACAATAATCTTGCAAAAATATAAAAACTAACATGCTGATAGAATGAGTGCACATTACCAAAGTTTACTATATATATATATATATATATATATATATATATATATATATATATATATATATATATATACGGAAACAGGATATGCACATTATATATACATATATGCACACAAATGCATTATGTATTATATATACACAGAAGAGCCTCTAAGTAAAAAAACAAAAACAAATTAGATATGAGGCTGTTAAATAAGTTAGATGAAAACACTGCCTGTGTCCAATAGATATGGTTTAGTTAGAGCTTGTGTTCAATCCTTGAGTTATGTAGTACAGAAATATACACTAGTTTGGTGTATAGACAAAGTGGTGTAATAAAGAAACATTGAAGATTCCATACTTTTTATTTCTTCAAATTTATTCATGAATGAATAAAGTATTGCAACATCATTATTGATTTTGACTACCTTCCACCCTCATCCTTACCTTCAGTTGCTTTTTATCATACGAGTTCGTTTCAAGCTGTGGGCCAGCTTTTTATTTTCCAATCGTGTGGTTCAATCATTGCGGTGGGATTACAGTTCGATTCAAAGTTGTGATACAAAGCAACTATAGGTAGGGATGAGGGTGAGAGCTAGTCAAAATTAATAAGAAGAATTGAAGACTTGAAAATCCTGATTAATCACACCACGTATAAAAGCTAAAAAGTAACAAACTCTTCAGAGACAAATAAAGGGTTTTGTTTTAAGTTCCTGGAAGGTCACTACAGAGACATGCACAGACTTTCAGAAGGGGAGGGTTTCAGTTGAAAAAAGGGCACCTTTAATATTTTCAAAAATGAAACTGCCAATGACATATAGGCTATCTCTTTGTAATACAATGAAACAGCTGTCTGTGGATGACATGATAATATATGTGGGTGTGTGTGTGTGTGTGTGTATATATATATATATATATATATATATATATATATATAAAAATGTAAAATTGCACGTGCTAAATAATCATAAATTGTATTAAATTCAATGCATTATTTCTGTTGCGTCTCCTGTTGAAATACATTTTGGAATTTTGACTAAAAAGGCACTTTTGATACGAAGAAGAAAAGGACAGAGGCTCAAATACCCCAAGACACCCTCCCATCATGCATGGGTTACTGAATGCGAGAAAGGTCAGAATGTACACTAAATAAGAAGTTGTGATGGAGACAACTGACAATAAAGATAGAGAAACTGATATGAAAGAATTATTGTAAGGTACTCATCTCAGAAATCCAAAAAGACTAAGGGCCAGAGGGTACAGAAGATAAAATGTTGTGATAAAGACAACAAAGATGAGGAATCTGGTCTGAAAGAATCATTGAATATTAGTAACATTATATCTCAGAAATCCAGACAGGCTGCAGGGCACAACAGACAAAATGTTGTGATAAAGACAACGAAGACGAGGAAACCAGTCAAAATGAACCATGGGATTTATAATAAGCTAAGGTTAAAAAATATTCTTAAGCTTTTTAAGCAATGTATATTACTTGCGTATCTTATTTTTAGGAAATCATTAACAACCGTCCAAAACTTTTCTTTTTTTAGAAGCAGGAGTGTTGAGTCAAGTGCAAAATCAAATTCATCAGAAAACAATGAAATTGAAGAATTCAAGCATGAATTATAACTAGATACAGATTTAACCTTGAGGTTTTGTGTAGAAATTTCAAAATATATGGATTTTTATGTTCAACAAAAATGGAAGTTGGCTGAAGGTGATATCAGGGAGGAAGGGAGAAGAGATCAAAAGATGAGGATGCCTGTTCAAAGAGTTTTAGAAGACAAGTTCGTCTCAAGTTATAAAAAACTGTCAACCAAAGAAACCATCAACCAAAACTGTCAACATAGCCAGCCAGTCAGAATCACAATGTATGTGTCGGGTGTACAGGCCATACCACAGGTGCTGTAGACCTGAAAATCTAAGCACTTATTATGTCACGGGAAAAAAAATTTGTTTTTTCTCACCCCCCCCCCAATAGATTTTTAGTGATCACTGCCCAACAAAATGTGAGATAAGTAACTTATTCATCATCACCCCATTTTCCAATTTTCTAATCATACTGCCACAAGATGTTGGTTACAAGATAGTTTCTATAGACTGACTAACAACTTTACATAGTAAAAAAAACAAAAAAAAAAACAAAAAAAACAAACTTTGATTAATCTTAGATAAAATGTTGGGACCAACTGATTTTGATAACAATAACTGTTGGATAACATGATCGATGCTAAATGTCCATAAATGTGCATGAACCCTTTTGAGATAAGATTAACAGGAACACTTTGAATAGTGCGGTTTTTGATGTAGTAATTTGGTATAAGCTGATAAAAAAAAAAACAATACACATTAAATTATAATAAGACCTTGAACAGTGTAGTTTTGAACAGTACAGAAAATACTGAAATGAATTAACCGCACTAATCAAGGTATAATACCTGCATATACACATACAGAGATGTATGATGAACAAGACTATTCTTTTGATGGCATCCGCAGTTTCCACAGTGATAGGAGAGAAATATAAACAAATTGCAGCAAAAATATCACCACAATTGTAATGTGCATTCAGGTGTTCAGGCCAATTGCTTATGAGAAAAACCTGTTCCAGCATGGTTCGTTGGAAGAAACAAGTTCGAAAGTTTGAAAAAAAAAAAAAAAAAGAAAAAAAAAAAAGAAAAAAAAAGGGGGGTAAGCTTCTTAGTGGTCAAAACAACAGTTCAAACCCAATGAGGGTCGTTAGCCAAACTTGTTAGGGAGGAAAAGATTAACTTGTCTCCAGTGACAAGTTTCTGTTGACAATAAAAACACTTCAATCCATTCATGTTGGGACAGATTTCATTTGGGTAAATGCCTCCCTCCAGACTTTGGCTAAAGACATGCAGAGAACCAACACGCATCCGTCTTTCCCAACGAACCAGCAGTCAGGTGAGTTGCAGGTAACAGGCAGTGCGTGGGGGGGGGGGGGGTGTGTTAACTAACAAAGCAAAAAATACTGGCAGCAACTCAAACTCTTTGAGAAAATCTTGGCTTTGACACTTCACTTTTCTGATTGTTGTCATTCATCATCGAATTAATTAATTCAAACATCAGACGGGGGGGGGGGTAGGTAGAGGAGACTGATTGGTCTACATCCCCCCACCCCCAACCAATTCCCTAACCTCATGTTTCTCACCAAGGACTGCTTGTTTTATGTCATTTTACTGATTGCTTGAGTTGGGTTGGGTGGGAATTTACTTTTGCAGTCTGTACATGCTTTTCACATTGGGATTTTAATTTAGTAAAAAGCTTAGGACGTGTTGAGACTGGTCAGCGGTCAGTCTCATTTGTTTTTTAGAAAGGAATGACCAGAGCATGATAGTCAGAAGTGCTGATTGGCCAGCTTGAGCCCACTAACATCCACTAGGCTTAATATGATACCACATCATACTCACTAGATGTAAACCCACCCAATTGGTGTTGCCAATTTTGATGTGATTTTTCAATTTTTCGATTCTGGAAGTCACAGAAATTCGAAAGATATATAATTAAAAAAAGGGGGGGGTCTAAATTGGCAACACTGGACATGAAATCCTGAAGAATTAAAAAAAACAAAAAAACTCCACATCTACATTTATATATATATGACTAAAAAATTTGAGTAACGAAACAGAAAAAAAAATTGGCAACATTGCACTCTACAGGCAAGATATTCAGCTATTTCCTTAATTTGGCTTAAATAAGAAATCAAAACTTTGGGGGGGGGGGGTACTTCAATTCAATATATCTGGCTATGATGCATCTTTTTGGCTATTTAGGAGTCATATGAATATGAACAGAATCCTATTTTTAGTATTGGATAAATAGATGGAAACCCCACACTATTATAATTCAGTAGCAAATCACCAGGAATTTCATTTGTATTCTACAAGTTAGCACATTTTAGCAGTAACATGAAGAAGCTTTAAAGATGGATCTGAAGACCCATATCATTTAGTCAATTAACAATCTTTTATTGCTCTGTAAAGAGTCATTACAGCAACAGATGCCACAGGTGAGTACAGAGATGAGAATTTCAAAATTCTACTTGATAACAAGCCTCACCAATCAGGTAGGTATGTTTGTGTGCGTGTGTGTGTGTGTGTGCCGCATGTGGTGAAATTTCATCATATTTCATCCAATTCATGTGAGGCTCATTTTCCCAATTTTTCAACCTTCTTCATTGCTTTTATATGACATGAAATGGTCTCTGCTCAAGTCTTGAAGTCTAAAGAAACAGCTATCAATAATTCGTCATCATTAAGAACAGGTTTGGGCTTCCCCTGAGCTTTATTATTGGAATTCATATTCCCAGACTTAAACCTGTTGAACCAATTCTGAACTTTCAACACTATAGTTATCAGCAGCTTGAGTAGTATTATGTCTTACTTTGAAATTGTAGTTGGAAATTAGTCTAACTTCTTGAGAAGACATCATTGCTGTTAAGGGCTTCAAAATTTCCAATGATAAAGAATCGCATGCCTACTTATAGTGAATCTGTAAAAAAATGCAATTACATCCGTAAATCTTTCACTTTTAGCATTATCTCTAGGATAAGAAAAAATTCTAATGTGTAACAAGCTGATATAAAATTCTTTTCTACTGTGACATTATCATGGTTATAAATAATTACCATGAGAAATTTTGAAGTGATTCTCTCATTGGATATCTGAAAATAAATGCTATGACCTACAGGTATTTATGTCCAGGGGACCAACAGGTATTTGTGCACAGGGGACCTTAGAAGTGCAAAATATGATACATACACATCTCCCCATAAGTATTTGAACAGATATTTTGCTTCTAATTTAAAGGACTTATTATGAACAATAGTTTGTCTCAATAAAAAAAGTGCTGCTCAGAAGTATTTGAACAAGAACAGAATCTGTATTTATCGTCCAAGATTGGGGGCGCCCTTAAAAATTTAGAGTAGGGGTGATTCAAATTAACTTACTAGTTTGGGAACTTTTCCAAGCAGCAAAGAGAGTTTGTATTTACAATCTCTATCAATCCTGAACAGGATTTTAGAAGGATAGAAAGAATAAAAGAAACCTAGATTTTTTTTCATTTAACAATTGGATTTTAGTATCTAAAACCACACAACATGACTTAATGCATGCTTTGTTATGTACATGCAATAAAATTTGGTTCTTGCACAAGTTCCTGATTTTAACTCTCAAAGCCAAGCGATCAGAAGCAATATATCTGTTCAAATACTTATGAAAAATTCTCAGCATGTATGTGTGTGTGTATATATATATATATATATTTTCATTAATGAAAACATTTACAGATAAATAAACCTCACTTTCATACACTTTACTCTTGAGTCTGTCTTACTCTCTATAGTCCCAATTATATATATATATATATATATATATATATATATATATATATATATATATATATACCTACCTACCTACCTACACACACACATATATGCACAGTCTTTTTATGATATTTATGTCATTGTTAAGAAATAAACTGATCCTCAACTTTGTGTTGGGCTGTATTATAGGTGAACAAACAAAGTTTACAAGTTTGAGGACATTTCAGAAGTTTCTTCATTTTATCTTCAGTAAAAATCTTGATAATATACACTGATGTCTTGGAATATTGTTGAAAACAGATGGAAGAATCTTGACTTCTGGATTCACAGACCAGAACTGATCACTTTATGATAAACAGACAACACTTATGAGATAATTGTGGTTTTAAGATAATAACTATATTATGACTACTTTGGACCTAATGTTTCATCTAATCGAGAGTAATAACCTTCATTTTGTCAGAAGAAAAAAAAAGTCCTCGTGTTTTGATTGTTTAATCAAAGCAGTTTTTACCTGTGGCAGCTTTTAATGAATTCAGCAACATTTATACCAAGTTCATTTTCAAGTCAAGCTACTCTTGTAGACTAATTTTCACTCTCCGAAGCCTACTCTTTGGCTGCCCATGAGAACCATGCATCCAAGTAATCAATTTCACTGGGTTCAGATACCAGACCTGATCATTCCATGATAAACATTTATGAGATCATAGTGGTTTTAAGTATTAATAACCATTTTATGTTGACTTTAGAGACCCAAGAGACATCCCAGACCCTATATATCATCTAATTCATGACAATGCCTTTCGCATAGCAAAAAAAAAATTCAAATAAGATCAGGAGGCATCGAATTGAGGCAGGCAAAATGTAATGGCTGGCGTCAAGTATTTGGGGGGAAAAGAGTCGAATAGCAAAGAGGCTGGTGGGATTAGGGTTAGGGTGGAAAGAATATGATGAGGAGGTCGGATGGAGCTGCAGTTCTTGAATTGAGTCAATGCATTAAAGGTCTGGGTTGTTGAGAAAGGAGATGAGAATCGAATGGCAAACCTTCAGAGTTATTCAATAATCAATTAATGCATATGGAACACTATCATTTGTTTTATGGCTGGGGGTGGTAGGGCATGGGGGATGAGGTTGTTTGGTTGGGGGAGTAGTGTGAGGAAAATCAAGAAGAAATAGAAATTGAAAGAAGAAGAGGAGAGAGGGAGGAGAGGACAGGGGGACAGAAGGGTTGGAGAAGAGGAAGAAGAGAGGGGAAAGAGGGAAGGGGAGGAAGAAAAGGGAAGGGGAGGAAGAAAAGGGAAGGGGAGGAAGAAAAGGGAAGGGGAGGAAGAAAAGGGAAGGGGAGGAAGAAAAGGGAAGGGGAGGAAGAAAAGGGAAGGGGAGGAAGAAAAGGGAAGGGGAGGAAGAAAAGGGAAGGGGAGGAAGAAAAGAGAAGGGGAGGAAGAAAAGAGAAGGGGAGGAAGAAAAGAGAAGGGGAGGAAGAAAAGATAAGGGGAGAGTTGAAAACAGTAAAAGAAAGAAAAGTGAAAGTAAATGAAGTTATGAGTTTTGAATGAAGCAAGGGAAGAAATTAAGATGTGGAGGAAAAGGGGGAGGAACTGCTAGAAAAAGAAAAAACAGTAACAGAACCCTTGGAGCTATTGTGTGGTGCAGATATCTAGCTAAGATGCAAGGAGGTAAGTGTGCATGGATTCCATGACTTCTTTCATAGCTTTGAAGGTATGTTGTGTGACAGGAGGGACAGTGTGCAAAGTAGTGCATTGGATAGTGAAAGCCATAGAAGGGGAAACGAGAAACGAATAAAGGAAGAGAAAAATCTATAAGAAAAAATAGGGGTTGGCCTGTTTCAAGGTGCAAACAATTGGAAATCGAGCTCTTTTTTTTAAAAAAGAATGACCCCCCCCCAAAAGAAAACAGGATTTCAAATACTTATCTAAGTAGGTAAGTAAGCCAGAAAATTGTTGCAATACCATCTCTCAAGCCACCATTTTCCTTACCAATAAACTAAGGTAGGGCTTTATAACTTTAAAAAAGAAATTGACTGGGTGAGAGAAACCAAAAAGAAAACTTTCTTTGAACTGTTCCAAGTCTAGAATCTTTTTCAGTCGAGACTATTTTATCTTAGTTTAAGATTAAATATTTTTGCTGAATATTTCTTCATAAAAGACCAACTTTTCCATGGCTTTTATATCACTACAGTTTATCAACAATTCATTCTCTGCAACATCAACTCTTGAATTCATACAAAAAAATAGAATATTTGGCTGACTGGCATTCATGCGTTTATATATGATGTGGACAGGTCATACCAAAGGAGCTTGAAGGCTGAAATTTCCAACAATAAGTCCTTATCATGTGTATGAAAAAAGGGATTTGTTTTTTTGAAAACTTGAGGCTTTGGTGGGGTGGGAAATTTGCAGGTTAAATTTATGCTAAACCGATCCCAAATTTGTGCTCGTGTTCAGGATTGTTTTTATGAAAATTCTGACTTTCTTGGTGATCACTGCCTAACAAAAGGCATGATGAGTAACTTTGTTTGACTGCCTCTTTTTCAAATGTTTTGATTGATTATCCCCTAACACAGTATGCTGCAAAAGGATGTTGGTCATATGGTTTCCATTGAACGACTACCCAGACCTTTTTTCTCTCTTCTTCACTTTGGGACTCTTCAATCTTCTCTACTCTCTCTGTGTTCTTTCTCTTTTTTCCTCCCTTTGACTTCTTCCACTTTTCTATCCTATCTTTATTACACCCCATTGCCTCCTCCGTTCCTGAATGCACTTACTATTTACCTTTTCTACACAATTTGTTTCTCATCATTTCAGGTTTCTCACACATTGGCTAATTCCCAGTTTGTCTCTCCAGTTCTTCAATTCTTTCCCTCTCTCTGAGTTTTTTTCTGTCCCCCTTGTGCACATTCCTCCCTCTCTGTCCGCCTCTCTCCACATGCATATTTCTCCCTTTCCACACACACATACTTTTCCCTGTCTCTCTCTGTACATCACCAAACTTCTATCTCTCTTTGCATACAATTCCCCCCTTTCTTATTATCTCTCTTTTAGCACGCATATCTCCCCATCCCTCACACATTTCCTGTGTCTCTCTTTCTGCAAGAACATTTCCCCTAGTCTTTGTCTCTCTATTTCTCTGCACAGATTCCCCCGCTCCGAGTCTGCATCTATTTTTACATAGATTTTACCCTGTCTGTCTGTGTGTCTCTCCTCAAACTTTTCCCCCTGAGTCTGTCTCTCTGCACACACACATACTCTTCTCTCTTTGGTTTCATGTATATCCTTCTCCCTGTCTTTCCTTTTAACCTTCTCTTCCTACAACTCTTCATTTTCTCTCTTTGCTTTCTTTTGAAAACCCATCTCCCCGCCAACATTTTGTCTTTTTCATTTTTTTTTTTTCTGT
Organism: Thysanoteuthis rhombus; assembly: GCA_963457665.1. Lineage (NCBI taxonomy): Eukaryota > Metazoa > Mollusca > Cephalopoda > Oegopsida > Thysanoteuthidae > Thysanoteuthis > Thysanoteuthis major. Next base: position 18,793,967 of record OY735224.1, read on the forward strand.
TTACATCTGTCTCTCTCAAAACTTATGCCCCACCCTTTATCATTTACTCACATTCTACTTAATCTCCATCACCCAGATTGTCTCTCAGTCCATCCCCTCCCCACATTTCCTCAGTCTCTCATTTTTCTTCCTTATGATTAAACTTGAGGATTTTGACCCTGGGATTCTTCCAAAAAGATCTACAAAATGCTTTTCATCCATTTGTCGAATATTCTGTCACATTTCTTCTTTTTTTTTTTTCTTTTGGCATTCGGTGGTACTCGATGCGCTTTAAGAACGTGAACCAGTTTCCCATTTTAATAAATAGAAGAAAAAGAAAAAGAAATAAAACGAATAAAGAAATAAATTTTTGGGAAAAAAAAAAAAAAATTAAAAAATAGAATAAAAAAATCAACAAAAAAAAAATCAATCAAACTTATGGTAGCTTGTAGGAACAAAAGCCATTCTCAGTAGTGGTGGGTGGTTGGGTTTCTGAAAGTAACGATCCAGTAGTGGCAAGTATTCATATGTCAGGTGCTACACATTCGATTGCAGAAGTTTTAATATTTTCTGTGGATTGAAACAAAGTTCTCTATTCCTTGTTTCCAGACAAGAAGACTCCATTTAGACAAACATCGGGCAGAAAAGAGCATGATGAATTGAATAATCAAACAAAAAAAATTTCTGCAGCAGCTGAATTAAGGTTGCTAATTATCAAGCCTGACACAAGGACATGGGCTGCATGACTGAGCAATAGGGGATGCTATTAAATAATGTATTAATCAATACAGGTACCACACCATTTGGAGTCCAAGAAAGTCAAGAGTGTTTTAACCAAGCTGCAATCAATTTAGCAATTTCTGGGCTAAATCTAGCTATTCCTACTGCATTATAATACAAACAGAACTATAATGAACCATGTTACAACTGGGGAAGCCTATAGTATTTAACAGATACAAATTAATACACGTGTAAAGTGAGTTCTATTTGATCTTTGATTATTCCACTTTAAATTCTTATGATATAGAATAAACAGTGAATAGTAACCCAACAAAAGTAAAGGATGAGACTTGTTTCAACACACAAATTTATCCACTTTGAAAACAGAGTCTGTTTAATCAATATCAATCCACCAATCTGAAGATAACTCAATATCAGTGAACTACAACAAAACCTGCCAGATTTTAAAATAGAAAGTTTTATTTAAAAAGGCTGGATTTCTAGTGTTTCCTATTTTATGGAAGCCAGCTAAATAATCTGATACTGTATTGGTTACAAATTAACAAGAGTCTATTTAGATTATATATGAAATGTCCAGAGACATATCTATGACTATTTCAGTCAAATTCTAGAGAACACAAAGAACTTTGAGTGATGTGTGAGCGAAAGTCTTCCTATCCAGGGGCATCTCTCAAGGATGTAACTTGTCTATCACTTTTTGATCTATGAATACTGATAATTCAGAAGTGTAAACTGAAGGCTCTCAAATCAGTTAGAAACATAATCTCAACTTCATACCTAACTCTTAGCGCTCTATTTCATAATAGGGATTCTAAATGTTGAATCAAGGGGAGTAACTTCAGACTAAAATCATTTCCCTCACACTTTTTGATAATTCTAATTTTTTCTTTTTCAATTCAATTCACATAAGAGTTTGTTTTTTTGTTTTTTTTCAATTCTATAAATTGGAAAGTTCCTTGGTGATTTTGGATCAAAGAGTGAATATGAGTTTCTCTTAGGATGTAAGATAGCAAGCATGTATATAGAATGCTTGAATTATTGTTTTTAAACATGTTTTTTTTCAAAAAGATGGTTAAATCCCAAAATATGACATAGCTATTTTTACAATGAATGGAAATAAATACGTTCAGTGAAAAAAATTCACAAAAATCCTCAAAATGGCATCTCTGGCATCAACTATATCTAGTAGAATGAAAAAGGTCATCTTTCAATTTGCAATGTCGATAATTTGGTTTTCAGATGAGAAGCTGCCAATTCATAGCCATCCGAGTTAGGTCAGGTGTTGGTGAAAGAGGGGTAGAATGACTGGTTCATGTGCACTTTGCCCAGTGCCAGAGGCTAGCCAGAACAGGTGTGCCAATATGCTCAGGTGTATTCAATAAAAATAGAGGGAGGGGGATGATTGCCAAACTGGAATCAATATGTGATGAATAGACTGAAAGACTAAAAATTAGGTAGACAGAGAAATAAACAGTGGCCCCGACAGAAAAGTATTGAGGGATGGTAGCAGAAAGGCATGGATATACTCGGCACAAAGGTCAGACAGACAGACAGGGACAGACTGAGCAGGCAGATCCAGGCATGTAGGGCAGGAAGGAGGAACAGACAGACATGGTCATACTGGGTGAGAAGGCAAGACAGCCAAACAGGCATGGGATAATGATTGGATAGACATGGGCATACCAGCTAGACAGACACAGACATACTAAGCAGATAGGCACAGGCATACCAGGCAGGTGGGCAGACAGACACTTAGTCAATGGGGTCCCAAGTTGGAATATATCCAAGATTCATGCAGCATATAAGATTGTAGGTATGAAATGTTGAGCGAATCACAGCACTTTAATGGGAAGAGGATCAGAGATGAAAAAATGTATCACTTGACAACGTGAATGGTTCGTGGGAATCGGTGCTAAGGTTTCCAAAACGTTACCTTTGTGCTAGAAAAGATCGGCTCATTGACCAGAACCAAATTATGCAGACGTGACTAGTAAGGAGGAGGAGGAGGGGACCAATGTTTGGAGCTAACATAAGAGGGGCATCAATAGTTTCACTTTCAATACTGGACTAACTGACATGCAGATGGGCTGAGGCAAATCAAATGAAAATGGAGAGACAGAAAGAAACAACCAACATACAAGACTATAAGACAAATAGATTATAAGGGTTTTGATAGATGGCTTCCTAGTCATAATACCAGCCCATGGGACACAGTGTAATATTAGCATAGTTTTTCAAGAAAAATTAAATGACCAAACAAATAGAGAAAAAACTGAGAAACAAATATCGCGAGAGGGAGACAGTTATTAAGATGGTTAGAAGAATGGATAATTTGTGCAGACATATTGCTGAAAGTGTAATGAAAAAAATTAACCAACTTCATATATTGAATGATAAAAACTTGCAGTGGTACATTTTCAATGGAGATTTACAAGGGATGCTATTCAAGCTGTATTTGTTGCAGTGAGATCTGAAACTACTCAAATATTCTTAGTTACCTTTCTTCTTCAATAAACAAACCCTGAGGACAAATACGGACCTTCAGGTGCTGTCAGATGAATGGATTTAAATTTAAGGAAGTGAGTATGACAGCCAAGAAAATGTATGGAAAATGATCACCAGATATGAGCAGAGAAATCGAATTTGAGGGCAATCTGATGGTGACCAATGCAGTACTGGCACATGAATAAAATTCTTGTGAACGAAGTCAGCAAAAACAACAACAAAAAAAATTAAAAAAAGGAATTAAAAAATATCCCAGTAAAAAAATGTTCAAAAATGTTCAGAAAAATTGAAGAAACTACTTATATTTCTATTGTAATTTATAAGAAATGTAAACGTAAACAACAGATTTTCTTGAAAAAAAAAAAAAAAAAAAAAGGGACCTACCATGATATAAGGGTAAAGTGCAAGGCACTCGACAAGTCGGATCAGAGTGCGGGACACTCGACAAGCCGGATCAGAGTGCGGGACACTCGACAAGCCGGATCAGAGTGCGGGACACTCGACAAGCCGGATCAGAGTGCGGGACACTCGACAAGCCGGATCAGAGTGCGGGACACTCGACAAGCCGGATCAGAGTGCGGGACACTCGACAAGCCGGATCAGAGTGCGGGACACTCGACAAGCCGGGACAGAGTGCGGGACACTCGACAAGCCGGGACAGAGTGCGGGACACTCGACAAGCTAGATCAGAGTGCGGGACACTCGACAAGCCAGATCAGAGTGCAGAGTCCTCAAGGAGCCAGAACAAAGTGCAAGGTACTTAAGAAGCTTAATCAAGGCGTGAGGCACTTGAGAAATCAAATTATGACGCTTTCATGGAACAAAACCTAATAGTCAACACTCTGGGCTCTGATGTAAATAATTTGCTAACTGCATAGTCTTCTACGTCTGTTGCCACAATATGGCATCATTGCATACAAGCACCATTGCCAATTTTCAATTTTTTTTCATTTAGGAGTCACATTTATTTTGGAAAAACATGCAAACAAACACCTAAATTCACAACTCTGTAGTCGCAAATTGAAAAAATTGAATTAAAAAATATCTAAATCAGGCAACATTGTACGCAAGACATAATTGCCTGATAAATCTCAACAATGAGTAAATCAAGAAATTTGTATTTCTTCAATTTGTTGATAGGAAGTTAAGTTTTCTTCTGATTGGTTAATGAGATGAACATCTTATTACAGCCTTTTCTGTTTCTAACTGATTGTTTGCCTCTGACCTTTGTCAGGAGACAAGACGATAATCAAGTCATTACATGGAAGGATTCTACAGATCAACAAATATCAAGTTTATGCAATAATTACAGCATAAACAACAACAGTGTCAAGAACAAAGCCTTCAGGCATAGTTTGGGGGGAGGGGCATTATGTCATCAAGCAAATATTGAGGAAAAAATAAATGAATAAATAGAATAAAACAACCTCGACTGACAAAAAAAAAAAAGAAAAAAATCTTCTAAAAATGTAGCTGTGGTTTGGTGTAACAGTTACTGATATGAAACACAGAAACAGTGAAATGAGTTTTGGTGGAGACTGCTTCCATTCACCTAACATTAATACCTTTGGGAGAAAAAAAAAATAGTCTTATCACTGCAAGTAACTTTGACTGGAAAATAAGTTTGAATCTGGCAGTTGTTCTCTAATGTCAATATCTATCATACCTGAACAGACATCAGAATCACAATCTTTCAAAGTTACTGAGTGCACAAAATCTTGGCACCTGTGAAAAAGCATGCAGGATGCTACAGGTTACGAAAAAGAATTTATCAAGTCTACTTACGTATTTTATGGAGTCCAGCATTCTTGAATGTGTAAGGGTGACGGCTGCGAATGTAAGCACTGTGTGCCTTTTTCTCTTCAATTTGGTATTGTTTGCCATCAACACTCCAAGAAAACGTAACAGATTTCGCCAGGTCACTGTAGCTGGAATCTGCAAAAGATAAATTTATTTTATTAGATGAAGCATTCTTGACTATTATTATCATCATCAATTTTTGACTAGTATTTTCTTTCATCGCAATTTTTTTAGTTGCTTTTTTATCGCAATTTTGTAATGAAAAGTGTTTCCAGGTTAGATGTAACCAGGCTTCCGAGGGACGAAAAGGATAAGAGTTTGAGTCTCACTGAGAGGTTATTTCATGATCCACACCATTTACTCACTGCAGTAGATTGGTGGCTTGAGTAAAGCAACAACAACAAAAAAATCTAAATGAAAGAAAATACTAGTCAAAAATCAATAATGATAACTGGTCTGGTTAATCACAAAATAGAAACTGGCAGATGACCAATATTTTTATAGCATGCCATGTTGGGAGTGATAAATTAAACAATTGAAAAAACAGGTCATAAATGAATGACTTACTTCTCTTGCTTTTTGGTGAATCACTAAAAAGTCAGAATTTTCAAAAAAACAAGTGGGCACAAACAAGTGACTAATTTAGCATGAACTTACATTGAACCCACCATTAAAAAATCTGTTTTGGAAGAACTTTTTTTTTGTCTTGGGGAAAAAAGTGTTTCTTCTTGACATGAGTAAATATTCAAATTTTTAACCCTCTAGCTTCATTGGAGTGGCCTGTACACATGATATACAACCAGCTGGATAGATCAGCTTAGAAACCTATTTTGATGGTTTCTTATACATAATGTAACTTTTATAGGCTTAAATCATCTGTCGAAGAACTCTCATTATTATCTATGAATGATTATACTCAAATGGTGGCTTATGCAATCAGTGATATCACAGATAGGATTTATTAAACAAACAAAAATTTCACTCACTCTAATAATTCCATACATAAATTAACACAGCAAATACTAAAGGTACATATAAATGCATTGCAAATGACTATACTATAAAAGTGCGTGACAAATCATTTTACTATTGGCAGAGAAGTCAAGTTGCAAACTTGAAGCTTAATTTCACTCAATATTCAAGAGGCGTTAAGTTGGCATGACTGATATGCTACTTGTTCACAAATCTCCAGGTCAAACATTTGAATCATTAATTCATTAAATTATTAAATATCTTTTGCTTTAGCATGACAGAAACCAACAAACAAAAAAATAACAATAGTTTTACAAATAAGATTAGTGACATTGGAGATTTAGGGCAGACTTGCCTAGATCTCAAAATCATCATCATTAGTCTTTCAACGTCTGTCTTTGGACATAGACCTTCCCCAGGATTCACCACAATACTCCATCATGGGCGTCATGGAGCCAGTATTTTCTAAATTTGTCCAGTTCATCTCTCCATCTTGTATTTTGTCGGCCTTAGTTTCACATATGATCTCTGGAGATCTATGTCGTGAGTCGTGATGTCCATTGGTTGTATGTCATTCTTGCAATATGGCCTGCCCATTGCCATTTAAGTTTTCTAATAGATCATATGTTGTCTCTGATTCCCATTTCCTTCCTGAATTACTGTACTGTCTTGTGATCTCTCCATGTGAGGCTAAGCATGATTTTCTCATGTGCTCGTTGCATGCTTCTCAGTTTGCAGGTTTATCTCTTGGTTGAAACCCACGAAAGAGGAAGAGATCAAACAAAGAATCACCTTAGGATGGCAAGCCTTTGGCAGAACAAGTCGATACCAGTAATCCTAAAAAGAAGAGTATACAACCAATGCATCATCCCGATAGTCACTTATGGAGGTGAAACATGGAACCTGACCAAGATCCCAAAATAATAAGAACTAAAGATATTCGACCTTAATCAGTAGTCAACAGGATTTGTACAGAGATTGTCCCCAGTTATGAGTGCTTTGGGGTCCAAGAGGGCCAACTGCATCACAAATGAGCCACGATGAAAATGAACTATTTGGGAGCTATATCTGACTATCATGGAGCTAGATTAATATTCTGGGGTCATCAGTCCACCCATGTCATAATGCGATGTGCCATAATGAACCTCATTATAACAGGGGATGCCTGTGTTGAATTTGTTTGGTTTGAAAATGAGTATTTTATTATCATTTTTGACATTATCTACAGCAAAAAACATTGTTTTGTTCCACTATCCTCTGCCTTCCCTCAGGCATTTTCATGATTCTATTCATCCTCACCTTGACCCCATCCAAAGGATTTTATCTTTCTTCAACTTCAAAGAAACTGCTATAGGTGTCTTTTGCAGTCTTCCAAGGTATTGCAATTTATTTCAATCAAGAGAATTATCTAGAGCTGGAATGAATGGTAATCTATAGTTGCAATATCTTCAGAATGTAGTACAGAAGTGAAAACTTACCAGCATAGTTACAACAATGTTTGCTAGGCACCAAAGAAACATGCAGTCTCCAGTTATCTTGATGGAATGCTAAGCTTCTAAGATTTTTATAAGATTGTATAGGGAACTTTTGCAACAACCTAATATTCAAAAATTTTTTTTTCTTGATTACTCAGTGTATTTCAACTCACAACCACAAAGAATTAACAAAGAGTTTATCTTACCCAGTGTTGCTAAATTCAGCATATTTTGGCAGTGCAAGACGCTAAATTTTGCACAGATTGGCCATTAGAGAGCATGTTTTTTAACCTTTAATTTTCAATTTAGTGTTTCTTGGCGGTCAAACTAGCATGAAAATATTTTTGACCGGGCAACATCGATTCAAGCTAAAAGAATGTTAACTCTTAAATTCATGAACAACTTGTAATTGACCATTGAACTCCTCAATAGATAGAATTAAAAATAATCGAACATATCTATGAATCAAACCAAGAATAAAATAAAAAAACTTCAAATAGTCAAAGAGAGATCATTTTTATCAGAAGTCACTTCCCTCGATAATTAATACCATTCGATCTTTTTATGAATTTAAGAGTTAAATTCTATTTTAGGGGAGTTGTGCACAAGTTTTCTCCTACTTTTTTTATTCATGGTGAAGAGAAATTTCTTTGACCTTTGAAGTCATATTTTAATGTTGATTATAACTAAAAAGTATAGAAAATGTCAATTAATTTGCTTTTGTGGCCAGGACAGTGATAATTTGAACTCTACTCATTTTCAATAGGACAATAGGCAAATTTTCACATTTTTTCATCACATAAGGTAAGAGAAACAATAACCTATGAACAATACAACTCTGGCCATAGAGGCAAAGTCTTAACAGAACAATAACATTCTTCTATACTTTTTACACATAAAAAAAAACAGAAAAATAACACTCAAAAATTTGCTCATAACAACAAAAATTGCATTACACAGTGCACTCCTACTTTGATGGATCAGCGGGGATCCAACCAACTCAAAAGCATATTCTCTATGCTCTCAGGTGGATATGTAGGTAAGTTTGTCTGGGGGTTGAGAGAGGGAGGAAATGAATCCTGATTCAGGGTATCTATTTCTTTACTAATCAATTTAGAAAAAAAAAAAATAATTAATCACTGAAAACAATTGTTTGACTGATATTCTCAAAAGATATTTTCAACAGAAAGGAGGACGATGGGGGGAAAAAGTCACTGAATTCAGTAGAGGCGGGGGACAAGAAGTGAAGAGTAGAGGGTTGGGGTGAGACATTCCCAAAATAATGTCTTAAGCCAACAACCTGTCTGAAAAAAAATCTCTTCGACAGGATCAACAGCTCCATTCAAAATCGTCTTACAGTTGATGGGAGGAAGCTGCTTGCTTGCAAGTTCGGTGGTGGAGGTGGAAGTGGGGGTGGAGGGCATCTATGTTGTGAATATGTGAGCATGTGCATTGGCAAGTGTTAGTGTGTCTGTGCTTCTTAGTTATTGGCTCAATGTGAATGCTTTTCAGTGATTGGCTGTATGTGTGTGCGTGTGTGCTTCAGTGATTGGCTGCATGTATGCATGCTTCAGTGATTGGCTGTATGTGTGTGAGTGTGTATGCACTTCAGTGATTGGCTACATGAGTGTGTGTGTATGTGTGTTTGAGTATGTGTGTGTTTGAGTGTGTGCGTGCACTTCATTGATTGGCAGTATGTGTGCCTGTGTGTGCACTTCAGTGATTGGCTGTATGTGTCTGTGTATCAGAGTGTGGATTTGTCTCAGTTATTGACTGTGTATGTGCCGTCTGTCTCAGTAATTGGCTGTGTGCGTATGTGTTTGTTTATGTAGTTGGCTCAGTGTGCATGCATTTATGCATATTCCTGTGACAAGTATAAGTTTGTGTGCGTTTCAGTAAATGGCTATGTATATGCGTATATATTTCAGTAATATGCCGTGTGTGTATATCCCGGTAATTGTCTGTATGTGTCAGAATGTGTTTCAGTAATTGTCTGTATGTGTGTGAGTGTGTTGTAGTAATTGGCTGTATGTGTGTGTGTGTGAGTGTTTCAGTAATTGGCTGTGTGTGTGAGTGTTTCAGTAATTGGCTGTGTGTGTGTGAGTGTTTAAGTAATTGGCTGTGTGTGTGTGTGTGAGTGTTTAAGTAATTGGCTGTGTGTGTGTGTGAGTGTTTAAGTAATTGGCTGTGTGTGTGTGTGCTTCAGTAATTGGCTCTGTGTGTGCGTGTGTGTGTGCTTCAGTAATTGTGTGTGTGTGTGTGTGTGTATGCTTCAGTAATTGGCTGTGTGTGTGTGTGTGTGTGTGTGTGTGTATGCTTCAGTAATTGGCTGTATGTGTGCATGTTTCAGTAATTGGATGTATATGTGTATGTGTTTCAGTAATTGGCTGTGCGTCTCTGTGTGTTTCAGTGATTGGTTCTCTGTGTGCTCATTTACTATATCATCATGCCAGAGACGAGACTTCTTTGTCAAGATATCAACCAATGAAACAGTACGGGGTGAAGTGGATTCATGTCTTTCCCAAGTGTACTAGCTCCCAGTGAACACGGGTATTCACAGTTGATATTCAAATTTCATTTACAAATTCCTATATAAATTGTGTTCAGGTATCCCTCCAAAATTAAAATGGTGGGTGGGGGGGAGATGTTCGGATATTAGCCTCGCCTTGTCTCATCTCATCTCATTTTTGGGCGAGACCAGGCACAAAATTGATGCAGAAGTGCATAGTCCTTGGAGAATCCAGCTCCAAAACAGCACTTCCTCGTGAGTGAGGGTGATAAATGCATCTACTTTGTCCTACTTTTCAAGCACCTCCCTTGTTCAAGTCCCATTTCTTTTCCTTATTTACAATTTGATTCCTTACTCATCTCTCTTTACATTACACCATCAATGCAAATCTCCCACTTCTGCCATGCTGACTTAACCTTTATCCTTTCATTTTCATACTTACTCGGTGATAGAAATGGGTGTTGGGAACTGGGTATATGGTAAGGCTTGGTTTTGGGAATGAGGTATACAGTAATATCTCTATTAATAGACATTGAACACACACAAAGCTCCTGGAAATTGAGAAGTAGATATAAGTACTTAATCATCCCTTAATTTTTCTATACCCTAACTTGGCCATCTCTTGAGAGATTTTTTTTTCTCCCTCTATTTAACCAGACATTCTCTCCTACTTTTCCCTCCTCCTCAAATAGCTCCCTCAATTTTGCTCCTGCCAGCTTCTAAATCATACCTCCTCCTTTTACCCAGTTTATATTTTGAGTTACCAAATTAGCCAATTTCGGATGGATCTGTCCAATTTCCCCCAATTTAGCCAATAAAAATCTCCAATAGCTGAAAATCTGGCCCTTTAGAAAAAAAAAAAAAATAAGTAACTTCAGTTAAAGTAAAAGAACAATTTTTATTAATAATTTCTCATGGCTTACTTAGCGTGAAGATTTTTTATTTGATAATTAGGCTTTAAATGAATATATGCAATATTTTTAGCTATAAAGTTAGCTGGAAATGGAAAAATTTAGCCAATTTAAATATTTTAAACATTCTTTCAGCTATAGATAACAAACCATACATGGCAACACTATTTAGTTACTATTATGGTATCCCATTCTTTCACATGTCCATAACAATTCAGGCTGTTCTGTTCTCTCTTTCACCCTGAACTTATTTATTTTCGACTTTTTTTTTCCCCAACAAAACCTGCTTAACACATCCTCCCTCCACACTTCCATTTTTCTTCTCATTTTCTCTTATTTCAATCTCTCATCTCTGAAACATTAAGTTGGAGGGGTATATGTATTCAGTCATATGTGCCCCTCCCCTAGCCCCCACTTTTTGTCTGTCCCATGATTTCTCCAAAAGTACTGAATAAGTACTGAATGAATTCTAATGGAATTTTGTGGGAAGGTAGACATTAAGGTAAGGAAGAACTAATTAGGGAGGAGCCAGGGACATTTTTTTTTTTTTTTCAATTTTTTTTTTATTCGGGGATATTTTTCCCTTTTTTTTTTTTCATGATTTTATTTGAATGTTCATGACTGTCCACACAATATTTTCAAAAGTTCTCAAAGAGTTCCAATGGTATTTTGTGGAAGGGTGAGCTACATGCCACATTAGAAGTCACTAGATCTGAGGGCAGATCGATGCACAATTACTTCCCCTGACAATGGCGTTGATTAATGTATGCACTCTCTGGGTGCTCTCCGATTTTCACTTGCCCTCAGCTGTTTTCGTCCCTCCTCTTCATTCCTAGCCATACACTCTCAACCCCCCAACAACATCCTCAAATCCACAGTGCCAGGCTCAAACTTGCAGGCCATCAATTACAGCTTTTGGACATGGAAGTAAGCAATAATGAAGGTGGATGAAAAGAGTTTTTCAATGTTGAAAAAAATTAAGACTCAAAAGAGGAAAAAAATGGGGAAGGTCAAAGAAAAAAAATAGGAGTGAGAGAGGGAGATGATGGTTGAAGAAAGATAAATGGGCAGAGAGAGAGAGAGGAAAAGAAAACAGAGGACAAATATCTATGGGGAAGAAGAAAGTTGGAAAAAAAAACAAAGGCAGCAGAGAGAGAGAGAGAGGGGGGGTAGAAAAAAGGAAATAAGGGAGGAGTCACAAAAAATAAACTAATAAAAGGAAGGAGTCAGCAAAAACTTTAGAGGGTAGGAGGGAATCAATGTTAGAGATTGGAGAGGGAGGCGACGTAAAAAGAAGGGAGAGGGAGGCGACGTAAAAAGAAGGGAGAGGGAGGCGACGTAAAAAGAGGGAGAGGGAGGCAACATAAAAAGAAGGGAGAGGGAGGCAACATAAAAAGAAGGGAGAGGGAGGCAACATAAAAAGAAGGGAGAGGGAGGCAACATAAAAAGAAGGGAGAGGGAGGCAACATAAAAAGAGGGAGAGGGAGGCGACGTAAAAAGAGGGAGAGGGAGGCAACATAAAAAGAAGGGAGAGGGAGGCAACATAAAAAGAAGGGAGAGGGAGGCAACATAAAAAGAAGGGAGAGGGAGGCAACATAAAAAGAAGGGAGAGGGAGGCAACATAAAAAGAAGGGAGAGGGAGGCAACATAAAAAGAGGGAGAGGGAGGCAACATAAAAAGAGGGAGAGGGAGGCAACATAAAAAGAGGGAGAGGGAGGCAACATAAAAAGAGGGAGAGGGAGGCAACATAAAAAGAGGGAGAGGGAGGCAACATAAAAAGAGGGAGAGGGAGGCAACATAAAAAGAGGGAGAGGGAGGCAACATAAAAAGAGGGAGAGGGAGGCAACATAAAAAGAGGGAGAGGGAGGCAACATAAAAAGAGAAGGTAGTCAACATTTTTAAAGAATACAGAAAAAGCATTCCTTCCTCCAAATGAATAGAATTGAAAAGTCAATAAACAGAAATATCCAAAAAGTCAAAACTACAAACTTGAATCTTACACAATATTAAAATTAACAGAAAGAAAAAAAGAATGTTAATTTTGGAATAATTCATAGGGAAAATGACAGGGGATTTAGTGAAAATTTCAACATCTATTTTTTAAATTTTTGTCAGAAAAATCCTTCATTCTGACAATTTCAAGTATAATTATAGCTCATTTACATAATTAATTATGTTATTCAAAAACACAAACTCATTTAGAATCTGTTATTGAGCCGACACATTAAAGATATTGGCATGTGATTGATAAGCTGTATTATGAGAGATAATCAATACGAAATTCTCCCAATAGTCATCATCTCAAAGACAACCAAATCCTATTAAATCAACTTGGTGCTGGAAAGCCTGGTACCACACGCAATTAGTAATACATGCTGAGAAATTTGTTCTGATACTGGCTACAGCATACTGGGCGCTTTGCAAAGCGGGCAGTCCGTGCTTCACTTAACAAGACAGCATCTTAACTTCTTTATCCAGTCTGCTATTAGACAATACCGTTCGTTCTGATCCCTGGGTTGTAATCCCAAAGTGACCAATCGTCAGGCATCAAAACGTCCTTGTAGCGGACTAAAAAGGGGGAAGGGAAAAGGTTTCAATGTCCAAATGATCTAGTTATTTCACTGAAAAAAAAAACCCTGTGAAGTTTTGATCCTTTCAATATTTTGGGGGTTACTATTTACATGAAGCACATGTTTCTTGAGAGCAAAAATCAGGTATTTATTCGCCAATAATTTCAAACGGTCAAGTTTTTGTCAAAATTGAGATAAAGTTTTAAAAACACATAAAATCATTACAGTTATACATGAAAAGATTGGCATCTCAGTCTTCCACCAAATGTGAGTAAGAAAATGCACCAGGCTATAATATGCATTACCCCTATCACACATTCTATACCTGGAACAAATCAGACTTTCCTTCATTTCCATAAACCACTATTCCTGTACTTGCAGTTATAGTTCAGAGGGTAGGGAATAGGATAGCACACTATCAAATCTGAAGTTCGAAGTCATGAACTTATCTGGTCAAGTTTATTACAGACAAAACAGATAGAGACATCCAAATTATCATTTTATGAATTATTCAGATTAGAATCCTCATCTTTGTTGTTATTATCACATTCTCTCAGCCAATATATTCTGCAAACATTAGTCTTATGGTGCCTGTGGTTTTTAATAGAAAAAACTTTTAAGGGAATAATTGTCTCCCCTTTTGGAGGAATTGAGAAAGAATTCCAGACTGGAGAGAATGCACAATACAGAAAGAATTACAAGATGACAATTTTAAATTGGGGGAGGAAGTGACGAAGCCAGGGATTGAAAGGGGAGGTATATGACCAAGGACTCTGAGAATCACTGATGTGCGGAGGGGGTGGGGGGACTTGCTTAAATTAAAAATATGGAAAGCTTTAGTGGTTATTATTTGTTTCCAATAGTTCTGAGCTAGGGCTTCAATGTTAACTTTTTCAAAACTAATCTATAAAAGGTGCCTGGATTGAAATGTCCAAGTAAACATCTAAAAGATATCTATGGGACACATCCCAGCAGTCATAGGAAACTTGGGCTATATCTGTCCAAGATGTCACAAAAGGGTCAAAGCAAAGGAACAAAAAAAAAAAAAAAAAAAAAAAAAAAAAAGATCAAGTACTTGAAGGCAATATATATATATATATATATATATATATATATATATATATATATATATAACTGAAGAAAGCTGGAGAACTGCCAAACTGTAACGATTGGATCAAAGTGTTCTGCAGCAATTCCATAGCAGTGAACTTGATACATCAAGTGTTTAATGAAAATTATTTTGAACAAGACTTACCTAAATCCACATAAATCCATACTTTAACAGGTGTAGGTATGTTCATACACAGAACTGTTCATGAAGACACACACACGTACATACACAATTAAACCTATATATATATATATATATATATATATATATATATATATATATATATATTGGGAAGCAATCCTTTATACATACATGTCTTGTTAAATACAATGAACAAGGGACATCTTGTTAATTTTTTCAGCATAAGAGAATGTATGCTTGAATACATAGAGTCTAATAGTTATCCATAAGTGTTATCATACCTAGCGATATCAGCTGAACAAGTAGCCATTTTCATGATTTTTGACCTATTCCATAATTCTTTAACCACAGTGTATCCCCCCCCTATTTCACTGTACTGCAGCTTAATGGAATTTATGGTTTTCATCAATTAACTGGATATTTTTTCTACTATATGCTTTAGTGTATTCATTTATAGATTTACAATTTAGGAATGGTGAAGAGTTTGTTTATCACATGATTTATGAGTTAAGGGTGGAGGTCAGTGAAAATTATTTGCAGATTAAGTGCATCCAAGCACCCCTGGTACCCTTAACCCCGACAAATGGCAAGGGATAACTCAGTATGTATATATATATATATATATATATATATATATATATATATGTTTATCATAGGATATTTGGGCAGACCAGGTTTGTAAGTTAGGCAAAAGAAAAAATAAGAATTTGATACATTTAAAGAAATATAAAGAGATGAGGAAGGTGAGGAGGAGGAAAGAGTGAAGAAAAAAAAAAGCAGAAAAGAGAAAGAGGACAGAGAATGAAAAAGAAGGAGCTATGGGTGAGAGAGTGGGTGTACAAGCATGCGTACAGAAAATATGCATCAAGAGATTAAAAACAAGAGGGAGTTTCAGTAAAGCCGTAAACTTTACAGAGCCCAGCTGGTCTTTGTCAACAACAACAAAAGAAAAACCAAATATATATATATATATATATATATATCAAGCTATCCTGCAAGTCCGACCAAAGATTAGAAAGTCTGGCCTGATAATAAGGCACCACTAAAAGATGAGGCAACCTCAACTTATCAGTTGAACAAAAGGTAGAAGGCACCAGTGGTCTGTGGCAGACACAATAGAACATTTGGCACATGGCGCCAGTGAACATCTTGGATTTTTTTATTTTTTTCTTTTGGTGTTGGCAGCTGGGAGTGCAAGGGGTGGTGTTACTTGCTCTGAAAAGGACTAAAAATAAAAATCTTACCAACCAATCACATTGTAGGCAAGATCCCAAAATTTACCGTATTCTTTGATTATAGGGAAAAAAAAAAAAAAAAAAAAAGAGAAGAAAATTCATTGCCTGATTTGTAATAGAATACAAGTCTGGTTAGTCACTCAATAGAAGCTGTCATGAAAGAATGTCTTTTGGCAGCATGCTGTTTTGAGGATGATCAACTGAAAAATTCGAAAAGCGGATGATCAATGGATAAGTTACTTCCCTCACCTTTTGTTGGGCAGTGATAACTAAAACTTACTGAATTTTCAAAGGACAAGTGGACACAAACTAAAGGACCAGTTTAGCATAAACTTACTTTACAAATACATTACAAATTGAGCCCCACACTAAAAACCTTTCCTGGATGAAAGTTAAAGAGAAAAAAAATGGACACAATGAGGAATAAAAGTTCAAATTTTCAGTCCTATAGCTCCGTTGGTGCAGTCTATATGCACAATATAGACCAACTTAAAAACTGAAGAAACCTATTTTGACAGTTTTGGTGATGGTTTCTAATATCTATGTACAGACACATTCATACTTATATATGTATCCACATACTCGCACACACACACCTATATGTGTGCATAGGGATATTATACATGAAAAGATCAAAAGATTTTATTCTTAATTTCGGGGGCCAGAAGCCATTTTTGAACACATAATTAGGTCTTGTAATATTTTTCTAATACCTCCAATCCTTTCATCATTATCAGTGAAATTTGATCTCATTATGATCGAATTAGGGGCCCATGAAAATTTTCAACATTTTTTTCATTTTCTTTGCATTTACATGTCATAATCAGTGAAAACCTTCTGTATTATTTTATTAGTCTCTAAGTTCACTGGGTAAAACTTGACTGATATTTCTGCAGAATCAGTAGTTCTTTTTTGGTTAAGATTTGAAAGATCTCATCCAAGGAATGGGAGTTTAGTTTGCATGTGCACACACACACACACAAGTTTTTTTGTCTTTTTCCAATTGATTGTACTAATAAGAGGAGGTGCAGGGAGCTTAACGGTTCATGGAATCAACAAAACAAGTTCTAACTCCAGCTGAGACAGTTGGCATTCACTTCACACTGACGCCTTTGGGAAAGATATGAATCCAGTAATGGGTAATAGCAGGGCTCACAGGGCTCCCCAGCATTGGTTGGCAACCAATCTAGGCAATGAATTTAAAGGAATAGAAAAAAATCTATCAGTCAGACTGCCTGTCCACATCTATAAGTCTGTCCCCATATCCCTATCAAGTTATAACATAATGCGCCTGCCAACAAATGTCTTCATAAAAACCTGACCTTCCTCAAATATCCCAATAAAAACACAAAATAAGATACAAAAAATGCCTTAATTTTGCACAAAACAATCAAGTCTGACATGAAAGTCAATAAATTACATGGAGGGAGTGGGGGGAGGGAGATGGTGATGGGGGTGTACTGCGACGTGATTCTTGTCTGAAAGTACTGGTTTATGTGCATAAATGAAAATGAATGCTATGTTTGTTGTTTGCAAAGAAAGATCATACATTTGAGTGTGTGTGTGTATATGGGAAAGAGATTATATACACAAATATAGACACAAAAATGTATTTACATATAATTGAGATTGTATATTTTCTAGCATCTTTTTCTTGAATTTCTATCCTATAAACAAGTTGAGGATATTATTTTTATATATACATAAATATATATAAATATATATACATATACATATATATATATATATATATACACACATATATACATATACATATATATATATAGATGGATAGATAGATGCATGTGATTATATGTGTGTATGAGGGTGTTGACTGGAATACAGGCATTTCCCCCGCTCCCAAATCAAGGCTGGGGTTAAATATTGGAATACCTGCATAAATATGCAGGCATCTCTCGGTCCATAACTCACCTCCCCCACTGGTGTGTGTGTGTGTGTGTGTGTGTGTGTGTGAAAGGGTGTGCACTGCGCAAAAGTCAGCCAGTGGAAACAAAACAGAGAATACAAAATAAGAAATGAAGAGAAATCCTACAGTTGGATTTTAGTCTTGTTAAAGCTTCCATCCACCCGCAAACATATCCCCTACCCTCAATAAAAACAGGTGAGCTTCTCTCGAGCAAAGATGGAAAAGGATGGACAAGTAGGCAAGGCAGATATTTGCCCAGTTCTGAGCTCTGCAAATATTCTGCCCAACAAAAAATAGAGGGTAGTATATAACTGAGTATAATTCAACGCTCGAGTCTATTTTTCAACTCTCTTATAACTAATTTGATCTTCACCACTACAACACATTTGATAGAGATTTTATACGAAATTCGGTTCAAATACATAGCTTGACCATGATCTAACTTGGAGGCCAATTTACAAGGGAAATTACTGTGCATGTGGGAAGAGACACTGTACTTTGGGGTAGAGTCCTGCCCAGCTAAGCCCATGGGCTGAGTCCAGCCTGACCCAAAGGCAGGTACAGGTGGCCAGAGTCATGTTTATAAAAAATTAGTGAGCGGGCCAAATCATGATTTAAAAAATTAGATGGTGGTTGCACGCGCCAGGCTGAATCATGTTCAGAAAAGAAATTATGAATTTATTACCTTGGTGGCTAGACTATTCTGCGAAGACAGAACTTAAAGACTGGCCCATAGAGAAAAAAAAAAAAAGGAAAAGAAAAGGATGTTCGGAATAATAATGATCTCAATTTCTACATGTCAGTTTTTTGTATTTTTTTGAGAGTTTGTCGACTGAATTCCTGGGAAAGTAAAAAGGTTGTTCCATGTTTATGGCTTTATTACTGGGGCTCGAGAATGTGATGTAAACTTCATCCGAAGTGTTTACACACACGCACACACATATATATATAGTCTAGCCACCAAGGTAATTTACTTATAAGGATTAATAAACCTTACCTCCAAACACCTCACTCCCGAGTCTGTCTCACTCTCTACAGTACACATTATACACATACACATATATATATATATATATATATATATATATATATATACACATACACATACATACACACAAGAATGAAACCAAGCATATTTTTAGTGATAAAAATTCTGTTGGATTTGGTTAAACAAATTTTCTAAAGTTCTGTAACAATTCTTGTACATGAATATATTTACTAATTATGGAAGAGAGAAAAAAAAAAAGGAAAGAAAAGAAAAAAAAAATCACTTTTAGAGTGTTCGCTCATCTTTCCTCCGACCCATACATCCATAACCCCGTCTGTTTACCAACTCACGGAACTGTTCATTCGTTTAATTTTTATAGGTATATTTTTCTTCCAATGCTCGCAACATACATGCATATGAACTCACTGCCGCTTATATACAGAGTCCACAACAACAACAACAACAACAACAATTTAGATCTCCTCACACAAACATATACATGCACACAAATAACAGTAGCCCTTTCATACACAATAAAATATGCAAACACATATGGCCATTCTTTTCAAATAGTCATTTATTGTTGACAATACACTTTCAAAATAAAAAACTTTCTTCCCTTGGTGATCATCAATGAACACTTTTTTCATCAATCTTCGAAAACACTAGGAAAATATTGCATTCTTTCTCTAGAATATTTCTACTGAAAATCACAGTAACAACATCTATCAGCTCTATATAATGATTCTATTTGTGCACATTTGATGAATACTCTTTAGGTTATTCAATAAGATCACTTTTTTTCTTTTTATCAAATCATTGCATGTTTATTATGGGCCTACAAGTGGAAGAAAAACTAAATTCACATCCAGAGCTCACACTTGCTGTCCCTTCACACACCCCGTTATCAGCGGCTGAATTGGACCCTAACATGTAACCTGTCTTGGACATTGGCAATAAAGCACTACCATTACTACAATTAAGCATTGCACAAAAGTTAATGTCTAATTCAATTGCAGGCAGAGCTGGTAATAGGCCCGGGCCAAATGGGAAATGTAAGCCACCAACTGCTTATCAATATTTTTGCAATCAGTGGGACTCACATATGATTTACGTGTAGGTATATGTACATGTGCATGTCTACGTACCCCCCCCCCCAGCTCAAAACCATATGCTTAGGACAAATGCTGGAAGTACTCTTTGAAGTTGACTAAGGCACAGTAACCCTAGGAAGGTTTTTCCCCATAAATGACCAGACTTTCCTGATGGATCTTACACCAAGACTGGTCTGGGCCTTTAAGAAGCCCTAAGAATTAGATTTTGTGCTCCTAACCATCTCTTGTGGGCCCTCTGGTACGCACAGGGCTCTATATACAACCACCTAGTTCACTTATGCCTTGGGCAGGCTCAGTCTCATACATTCACAATATGAGTGAGGGTAAAAAGAAGAAAAAAAAAAAAGGATTGTGAAATTTTCCTTTCAAGGGAACAAACAACAGTGTAATCTCCAGGGAAATGAATAAACTTGGGAAAGGTTTTGATTGTTTGTCCAATTAGGGGATGGGGCAGGGGGCAGTTTGTCCTTCAAGCGTCCTTCACTTGTTACTGTCAGTCAGTGGGACGGATGTGGGAGTGTGGGAATGGTGAGAGTGAAAGCAAAGCAAAGAAAACACAGCCTGAAAATATGGTAGCCTACAAAATCCTAACACACCTGGGCACACAAAAGACATGAGATTTAATTAATACATGCTGGCTGCTATAAAGCTAGGTAAACACACATAGCTGGAAGACACAGACACACAGTAACAAAATAAATAGACTTACATCTCTCTACCTAATAGGGCTACAAACATACACACACACTGAGATAATACATGACTTCACACACACGAACACGTGTATTCAGGCAACAATCTTTCATTGATATATGTTTGATTGAAAATAATTAAAAAAGAGTGTGATTTTTTTATGTGTCTACACATCTCAATAAGACACTTTTCAATGGGTCAGTACCAATTGCATCAATAAATGGAAAAAGGACAGAAGGAAAGAAGAGGTGTGACATCATTAAAAGAACATTGATCCCAATCAAATTTTTTTTTTTCCTAATCGGCTGACATGTCATAATAGAATGTACAAAGGCCACAATTTTTGTAAGCCCCAAAATGCCAGAAATGTCTATTAACAATTTTTATCGAAAATAATACTTGCAAAATATTTCCAATATTTTACAAGTATCAGAATCAATCGACTCTAAGAAAGACTACTTGTTCTTCTTTCTCCTCCTCCTACAACTACTACTCACAAAAATGGATGGTGGACACATTGTTGAACTTATAGATCTTGTTTTGTTTTTTTTTTAATAATTCAATTAACTTTCCTTGCTTTCATGTAGAAGGTAATGTGTGATAATCAAGTGCTTTTGGTCATATTATTGGCCTAGCCATTATCATAGGATCTATTACTTTCTTCATGCGCTTTCAAAATGTATTGTAAAATCAATCTTAAGGGTTATTTTTATTTATAATTGTAAGAAAATAGCCTAAAGTTAATTGCAAAAAAAAGAAAATACTTTGGCATAGTCACAACAGATTTTAAAATGATGATAGACTGTGACTGGAATTCAACCATAATATGAGGCGTTGATTGTTATGTCATCAAAAATTAAGAACTTGATTATTTTTTTCTTTTAAATACTTCAAAAATAGAGTTGACTTTCAAGAAATTTGATTCGAAGGAAATTAGTTGATTCAATGATTGAATCAACTGGATTTAGGGAAAACATTGTTCACTTTCTGTAGGGAACATAGTGAAAAAGTACATTTATTCACCAGGGGTGTTGATTACCGTAAACACAGTTCAATAATCTAGTAACCAGTTTCTACACCTTGCAAGAAATATCTACAATCATAGAGGGATTATCTTTAATTTTATAGTAGATGACAGGAAATGTCAACACCTAATTAAATTTTCTGAACTTCTTTCAACACCTGATAAATTCCAGGAGAGGTAATTCACATTTTTTTATTATGTGCTAGCCCAAAATATATTGCGCAATTGAATAAAAAAATGATCAAAATTCTTTATTAATGAAAAAATTTCATAAAAATTCATGTTTATCAATGAGTAAAACACTATTCGTTTTGACTAACAATGTTTTAGAATTTTTATTTTTCAAATCCCTTCCCACCCATGGGTTTTAGATGGGGGGGGGGGCAATTTGCGATGTGAGTTGATACTAAATTGGTCACTTAGTTTGCGCCTGGTAGCATTCATGCTTTTGCTTTTTTTTCCCAATCTGTTTTTGTTTTTTAGAGCTCATTGCCTAACAAAAAGGCAAGAGAAGTAACTTATTCTTTGATTCCCTTTTTTCCAATTTTTAATTGATCAACCCCAACATGGAATTCTGCCAAAAAAGATTGGCCATGTGATGATTTATATTGAGTGACCAACCAGATCTGTTTTCATTATTGTTTATCTTACTAATTTTCTTGAAATCATCATGAATCATGACTATCAATATTACATGTCGATAACTCAGAAAAAGTCAGAATAGAGAAGTAGCTTCCAATAGGACTTGAACCTGCATCCCATATCCCGGGAGTTTGTGTTACATGGAAGTTATCTTATTCAAATTAGCCATGGAAATTTAATGGTATGACGGGACTGAAATCTATAGTCATACAGCTAACTCCATAATAGAAGAGCTTAGTTTCAAAACGCCATACCCTTTCAAAAAAAAAAAAAAAAAAAAAGAAAGAAAAAAAAAGAGTTTGATTAAACTGAAAATAAACTTCTGGATTTGAATTTCTCATCTTATTACAACCTTATAAACTGCATATATATATATATATATATATATATATATATATATATATATATATATAAAAGGTTATGAGTTTTTAAAAATTCAAAGCCAGAATTTGATTTTTTGATTTTTAATTCAAACAAATATTTTTTTTTTCAAATGGTGCTTATTGCATTTTGGAACCAAGCCCTCCAATTGTTTTTTTTGGTTTTTTTCCTGCAAACTTTTCGTGTGATACAGGCACACATTGATATTGATCCTTTCGATAGGGTTCATAGATCAATGAAATACAAAACATTATAGGATCGTTTTAATAAGAACACATCGACGATTCATCGAATATCTAAACAAGTCTGGTTACTTAGGGTCTGATTCCATTCTGACTGGAGGTTAAATGACTTGGCTTATAAGTTTTGGAAATACTTCAACTTTTGCAAAAACAGTTTTCCTTCAACTGAAAAAGATTTTTGGTGGAATGAGACTCAATAAAATAGAATCTAGATGTTTCCTCCAGATAAATGGCATGAAAATTCTAGATATGAGGCAATTCTAGATATAAAACTGGGGAAAAAAAGGTGGCTTGTTTGGGAAGGGACTTCAGGTGATCCCATTTTTTTCTTCATGAATCTTCTAGTGCAAAATTATTTCAACAAATAAGGTTTCATTGCCCCATTTCAGCCTCTTCAGTAGCCTTGAAGGCTTCTAATTTTGGTGAGGATCATTGTTGTTGTTGTTGTCGTTACCAGGGGGAAAGTCAATTCTAGAGAAGGGGTTTGACAAAGAAAGAAAGACCAAATAGATATGATGTGCATAGGGAACGAAGATAAAATTCTACCAAGTGCCACTGATAGTCTGTCTTTCAATGGAAGGGAGACAAATCAATATATCCTATCGTCATAATAGCTAGTGAACAAGGTTACTCAAAAAATAACTGCAGTTATACCTTGAATAGTGTAGTTTTGATTAAAGTGGGGTTTGATGTTAAGGTATTATTGTGCAAATTATTTCAAGTAAAAGCTCAGAAAGAAAAAAAAAATTGAATTACGAGATAGTTTTGAACAATATAGAAAATTTTGCAACGTATTAACTGCTCTATCCAAGGTATGCCTGTACCGTATTTCAAATTTTCTTTTTTAACTCAGTTGTTTGAACAAATGTGTTGGTGGAGTAGTATAAGTAGATAGTATGTATGTTCTTATCTGTAAATTGACGAAAATAAATCACTGAAGAATATTGAGAGGAAAATGTAGAAATAGAGTAAAAATATGAACCTGATCTTCAATAATTTTGCAGCTCATCAAACAATTGTATTGCTTATTTAATCAATTCATTGATAATATTTTTGCACCAATTTTTTTCCATTTTCCTCTGAATGTTCTTCAATGATTTATTTTCTTCAATTTATACGTAAGACACAAATATTCTTTGCAAATTCCAATCCACTGACACATTATAACCAACAACTGAATTCAAAAAGAAACTACTTAACCAATCCAGGGGAGGTAACATAGTCAACAATACAAATATGTATCGGTCTGGACCAGTCTTGACAAGAATTTACATACTTTAAAAAAAAAATTAAAATGTGCGTCTTGTATACTAGCATATACAGAAATTTTATTAAAAATTGGAGACATTATATTATGCTGTTACATATTAAATGTTTTTTAATAGCAAGGGCAGGATAATATAAGCAATAAAAAATAGTAAATACTTTATCAAAAATGACCCATTTGAAGCAAAATTTTTCCAATAATCCTCTGATGATAATATGCAATCCTTACAAAATTCTTCACATTCAGTGGTCACAGATATAGTAAAAGCACAAATTATGGCTTCTCTAAAATTGAACCTTTTATTATGGATATGAAGTTCAAAATGCTTTCAAGAAAGATAATCTGAAGGAGTAAAGTCAGGTGAATACGGAGAATGTTGCAGGACTTCATAATTCATATATCAGAATTTTCCTATACAATTCAAAATGTTTTTTTTTTTAAAAATAACTGACATTCACTGTTTATCTTGTGATGACATCAAATACCAATAACTGCCATACAAATATTTCAAAAGATTGTTTCAATCAGCGATACATGTAAATAAATTTCTAATTTGACTAATAATGTCTCTTTCCTTATTTTCATTGTTAATATCATGTATGATGATGTGCTCTCTAGAGGTAATCATGATTTTGAATGAAACCCCTTTCTAGTTTCATTTTAGAAAATAAAAGTACTGTGCAATACAGATCTTTTTTTGTCCAATAATTCTGTGTCTCAAAGAGGCAAGACTTATGTCTACTACTTTGACCCTCAAAATAAATAAAATGGATAAATAAAACGAAAATAAATAGTCAAAAATCAATAATGATAATACTTGATTTTAGGAAGTAAGACAATTTTGCCACCTTGTTAGTTGATGATTTATGAAATTATCTCCCTTAGATTCGAAGGTCAGAAAGACGGTCATTAATGACGAACCATTTTAGCATGGTGTGTAGAAATTATTATTATTATTTTTTTTTTCAATAACCTGTAATTATAATCAAATAAAAATACCTCTCCATAAACAATTGACATTAGACATACATATTCAATATCAATATATACATTAATCCAAGTTATAAAAAGGTAAGAAACTTGGAAATTTTTCGTAAGCTTACCAGAATAGAGAAACATTTACCTAGCACATTTTATCTATTTTCCCTGAATTCAGCTGATAACTTCCAAAATCGCCCTATCGATTGATTTTCTATCCCATATAATCTGAATTTATCTAAATTATTCTTAAAATTATCTATACATTAACAATCTTTCAAATAAGATTATGTAAATCATTCCAATATTTCAATAATTCTTTGTTATCAGAGTTCCAATTAAATGCATTTTAGTTTGAAGTAAATGCTTATAGATAAGCCGCCTATTTTTCTAATATATCAACAAAACTAGGAGTTTGATAAAATATAACTTGAAATTTCAAAATTTAACTCTAAATCTACAATAGTAAAATTAAATTGAATTGTTTTTTTCCCCCCCCATCCCTGTCACCTGAAAGCCTGGAATACATCACTTGTTTGCCATTACCAAACTGAGGTTTAAGGAATGGAAAGAAAGAATTTGAAAAAAAAAATGTTTACTTACTTTTGGTATAATTGACAAGTGCTGCTAAATAGATAGCAGCATCAAGTGTGACTGTATGGTTGACGACGATTCGATCAGCGACAACCTTGAGGGAAGAATTAACAAAATATGGCCCATGAGATGAATAAAGACTGAGAAAGGAATGTTGCTCGTTTCTCCCTCCACATGATAATGATGGCACACTGACACTGCAGCTGAAAGGAGAGGAGAAAAATTGTTGTTAAATTTCATAGAATTAAGCTTCAGACTTGGATGAAATTTCACTATCTATTCTATGGTCTTACTCAATGGTACATTTTGGATAGAAAGAGACTATTTTTTTTTTCCTTTTCATTCATTTCTTAAGGTAGTAGTCACCAATACTGTAACTATACAGTTATCCCTAGCCATTCACAGGAGGGTGTGAATGTGCAAGATCAAAGAATAATTTTTGCTGACCCTTTTGGTTGCATGCAATCAAAAAAATATACATTTAATGAAAATCATGAATTAGATAAAAACTACAGCACAATGATTTGAAAGAGATTTAAATGTCTAAAATATTGAAGCTGAGCAGTTCCTGATTGAAATTTTTAACCACTGGGTTTATATTGTCTACAAAAATAATATTTAGCTGATAATTTTCTACAATCTCTCTTATTATTAATAACACAATGGTTACAACAATGATATCAATAGATACAATTTCCAGACATTTTTTACTGACACTCAGAAGTCCGTGGTAGTTGCTATTATCATAAATATATATGCATTTATGATTTCGTTCATATTGTACAGCATATTTTTTTACGATGAGTTTTTGGGTTGTTTCTTTTTTTTTTTTGTTGTTTTTTTTTGTTTTACTTATGTCACAAACCCCCCCCCCCCAAATATTCCCATTAAATTATTCAAGACTGAACTCGAATTTTCAAAACAGCGAACGGCAAGGAAATACCGTGTCTTCGAAACGAAACAAATGCGGTTATCGATGCAAGGGACGCAACTCCTACTGGCAAATCAACCAAAAACAGTTTCGCGAAAGCCAAATGATTTTTTGAGCATTTTCACTAACTTTTCAAACTGTGAATTCCGAATGTGATGCACACACCCAACATGGGGACAATCTGAATATATTGGGAGGTGATTCAGGATTTGAGTGTGAAGAGCAAAAAGTGAATCCTGATAAGTTTAACTGATCAATTCCTAATTACACAATGCTACTAAATACTGACCATACTATACATTTCTCAGTAACTAACGCTTCAATCAAATCAACTTAGTGAGATAAAAAAGCCACGAGGCAGTCACATTATTGTTAGTAAATTTCACACAAAGAAATTACAGAAACTAGTAAGAAAAAAGTAAGTTTTGTAATGTTTGTTTTTTCTTGTTTTTTTATTTTTTTTCTAAGAATTTGTTTCTTTGGAGATATTTCACTCCTTTATGCACAACAGTGCATTTTGGGAAATTTCCAAATTTAACACCATT
Organism: Thysanoteuthis rhombus; assembly: GCA_963457665.1. Taxonomy (NCBI): domain Eukaryota; kingdom Metazoa; phylum Mollusca; class Cephalopoda; order Oegopsida; family Thysanoteuthidae; genus Thysanoteuthis; species Thysanoteuthis major. The sequence continues at coordinate 18,821,243 of OY735224.1, forward strand.
TTATTTTACCTTTTCATGAACACCAAATTTATTTCATTATAGGAAAGGGTACGTCAAATTCATTGAGACGCCTAATCATGGAGCAAAAAAGGTCAACAACCACTGCTTTAAAATAATTTCTAAAAATTCAAATTTGAAAAAATATGGAGAAATATCGGGGATTTTTAAAATTCTATAAAAACATTAAAGATATAATCAATTGTGAGAAAAAATTATTTCATAAGTAGATTAGAAGAAATGGAAAATGATTAACATTGGAACCAGTTGAATGACATACTGAACTTTAATGGGAACTTCCTAAAAAACATTTAAAACCATTTAGCCAAGGTTGAAACATAGATATCAAGAAGATACAAGTTGTCCAAGTTGCAATGCAAAACTGTCCATCATTGTATACAGTCAAAAATCAAACTACGCATGTCAAACATACAGGCTGCACAAATGGAGCCAGAGGGTTGGAATTTTTTACTCCTTATTATGGCCGGGGGGGGGTGTCCCCCAGCCCCAAAAAATCTTCAGTGGAAAGTTGAATTTACAATGTAAATTCACCCTGAATTGATCCATTAGTTTGTGTCCAGCAGCGTTCAAACTTTTTTTTGGGGGGGGGGGTGTAAATACAGACTTTTTTCAGTCCTCACCATCAAACAAAAGGTGAGAGTAGTAAACAATTGATTTATCACCCTTTTTTAATTGATCACCCCCCCCCGCACACACCACATACTGACAAAAGACAGCCACGTGACAGTTTCTTTTGAGTGACTAACCAGAACTGTTCTATGTAGCTTAAAGATGTGTATTTAGACATGGGTGACAAGTCAGTCATTCTTTTGAAGTTATAAAATTATTCATAAAGAAAAAAATCCCATTTCTGATGAACACCTTATTAGGATTTTTTTATAGAGTTCTTTATTACTACAATGCCAAGAAATAAAAGATTAGAATAATCTAATCATGCATGTATTAAAGAAGGTATTTATAAACGAGATAGCATACTGTTATTCTATATTGAAGGGAGGCTACTTGGAATTATTCTACAAGGATTACCTCCCGTTGACCACTTTCCAAAGAAGTGACTATATTTAAATTTGACCAATCTTCAATAATTTTTGTCCATCTTCCTTCAACTTTTTTGAGGGGTGGAGTATATTTTTAAAAATTACAACTTAACCAAAGCCTCGATCTATGGCTGTGAGTGAGCAGCGTGGATCCAAACTAAAGAATGAGCTCCAAATTTGCGACCCTTTTGGGGCCGTGGATCGTGGTTGAACAAGAAAAAAGACTTAGTTCAAAACCTGTGGCATTGTGTGTAAAATCTTTGTCAACATTTATTCCTATGATAAAATAAAATAATATTTAAAAAAACAGTGCAACTGATTTTTCATGTTAATCTCTATTGAAACGTCCAAAAAGAAAAAAAAGCATCCAAAATGTAATATAGAAGAAAAAGTTTTATACATATATCCGAATGCTAGTTATAAACACTGTTTTGTCGGCTTTCTTGTAATCTTTTTGTTTTTTCATCTCAAGAATTGATTTTTAAAAAAGGAATATGACAGAAGAAATATTTTATTTTTATCTCTCATTATACCAACCAAGCATGATAACAGTTCTTTCTTTGTTACCAATGCTGTCTCTCTCTTTAACCACGCTCTCTTCGGGACTCTTGATTTCTTACAATATCTGTCAAACTATTTGAATGTGTTAACATGGTATTTGCCCGTTCTTAGAAGTGTTGACTTACGTCACAGTTAATAAAAAATAAAAACTACACAAATCTCCAGGGCAGAGGGGTTCATCGTTTCAAATGGTGGGTAGGAGAAATTTTCATCTTCAAGTCAGAGAATCCATGGTTACAGAGAACCAAGAAAAACACAGCGTTCATTATGTAAGTAGATTTTATACTAGATTTTCTTTCATCTTATTTTTGTTGCTTCTCATAGAAAAGTCAGACAACTTGAGACTATCACCACATCTATTACTAGGTGTAAACAAGCAACAGAAAGAGCATAGAGAAAATACTAGCCAAAAAATGAGGCACGGTCATCATTCACTTTATACATTTTGACAACTAGTTAGTAAGACTTCTGTTTATTATTAAAAGAAAAAGTGAAGAAATTGGAAAACCTGTCAGAGAGCAACACACTTGAAAATCCCAGATGGAAATTAAAGAATACAAAAAACAACATACCAAAAGTTAAATTGAAAACTTCAAACGCTACGGAATATCTAAAATGACAGCTTATCAACATATAAAATGCAATGTATATCTATATTTTTTCCGTGAGCATACAGATACTACACTTTTTCCCATATTTACTAACTTCTCCCGAGAGCAAGTTTCAATCTGGAGCTCCATAAATGGGAAGCTCAAAAAATTGCTCCAGCCCCAGCAACTGGTGTTGCAATGGCATCAGGGCAAGCTCAACCATTCCCTTTTAGTGCTGTGGGAAGGTACTCCTCCAGAGCCCACTGATCCCTGCAAGACTGGGCAGGGTTATTCTTAAGGCCAAAGGACAGACCCTAGGCCTCTTACACTCAGCCTCAACCAAGCCTCAACATGGCATCATCGGCCACAGCATTGCACCAGCACAAAGCTACCAAAGAATGTACTAAGAATGTACTGCAAGCAGATCCTTGGCAGATGACTAAGGAACAGCACTCTGATCCTTGGCAAGGCACACAGTTACAATGATCCTGTCATTTTTCAATGCGATTACAGGATACATACAATAGCCCTAATCTGTCAGTAAGTCTTGCATCAATTCCTGATCACTGATAATCTTTTCCTTTCTGATTTTCAATGCATGACATTCAGATTGTGCGTTAAAATAGACAGCGAAATTTGTTTTTTTTAATAATATTCTTTTCCCCTCCCACTCAAGATATTTAATCAGATGATGAACGCAAAATGACAGAGAGAGGTGAAGTAGCAGTGAAGTCAGTGGGCACTGATAAGAGAGGCCAAAAGTTTATCTACATATGACGAGTAGAAATGCAGTCAATGTTGAAATGAAACTAATTACTGTTTCCTTTCTTTCCTCCCATAGAATTTGCGGTGTCAATATAATGCGATCATAAGAATGACTGAAATGTAAAATATTTGTTGAAGAAATCCTGCCCATGATATCATAGGTTACATAAATAGTAGAGAAAAACTTTCAGAGCATAAGATAGACATTGATGATTTTGGGGGGGAAAAAAAAAGAAGAAAATTAGTCATATCTCAGGAATAAGTAGAAGATGTAAAGGTCCTCCCAGCCCGAGAAAATTTGGTTGAAAAACTAACATTTTTAACCCTTTGAACACAGCCCCCCTCCCCCACCTCAAATGTACAAATTTCTCACACGGACACCCATATAGGAGCTATATACTGTGTGCTGTGTTTGATCAATATCCACACATCTGATGATGGACAAGGGGGCCACAATTCTGTGAGCACAAAGGCTCTCATGTCTAATAAATGTCTCCGGGTCAGATCAAGGTCAGTGGGTCACGATTCCTGGGGTGTCGGAATGTATCAATGTTTGTAAATGAAACGTGCATGTCAGCAGCCACAAAGCAGCTGCCTGGGTTCAAAGAGCTAAACAATTGCTTTTCGATTCTTTTTTTGAATAATTTGAAAAATTGAAACAAAAACTCATTTTCTTCTTCAAAGAGCTTTGGATGTTTTTTTTGAATGATTTTATTTCTAATACTTGATATTCAACATAAAATTGAAATATTTCATATCAAATTTCTATCTGTAGTACAGAATGTATACATTTCTCTCTCCATTTTGCAAATTGCTTGCGCATCAAATCAAATAGGAAATTTTTAATTCTACTAGTAATTTTAGAACTGGTTCACTGATGTCTGGCATGCATAAAAACATTTAGTTGAATAGTTGCTTTCCTCAGAACTAATGGGCTAGTGTGAACAAAAGATACAAATCTAATTTTCTATATCCACACCTATAGCACTTAGCCATGAATATTTGTTATCTGTCATGCTAAGGTCATCAAGTAATTCCTGGTGAATAGAATTTTATGTTAGATTACACTTGATGAATTGTATCTTTACTAAATTTCATTATATTAGTTTAATATTTAGGAAATATTGAACATATACAAGGAAATACAGAGCAACATTATGTTTTTGACATTTCATAGGCACAATGCAATTGCGAAATTACCTAATGATGATCGTCATCTTTTGACAGCAAAGGGTAAACTACAGCTCACCGTTTCTAGAATGTTGCCATGCGTGGTTGTCTCCCTTAGACAAGAAACTGCTTCTTGGAACAATACTAAAACTATTTCAGAAGTAGATACATTTTTTTGTGTATTACCAGCTATTTATTTTATGAAAACACTGATTGCATGAATTTAGAAAACTTACACTTTTATACCTGGATTTTCATAACTTAAAAAGCTCTTTTAAAGCCTGGAAAAAGCCACCTCCTCATACAAATTGATAAGTTTTTTTTGTTTTCATTTTTTTTAATCAAAAATACTGGTAGAATATATCAACATAATTCTGCTTGTTTGTAAGTATGATGAGGATCAGAATGTAGTATCAGCCCGATCCTCAGCCCTTCTGAGCAGGTATGCTATGCTCTCTGAACGAGAAACCTACATAAATGCCAAAAAAAGGCTGGCTATGCCAGCTTTTGGGGCAGATACAAAGAAGCAAAGGCTCTCCATTCCCCGAGGGATTTTAAAACTGTGAAAAATTATGGGATATCTTCCAAAACCTGAGCAAATGCCCAAAGATTTCTTTGCGCCATAGAATATTTCCCCTGGACCTCCCCTCCATCCCCAAATAACAGGTGTGATTAGTTATGCCAAAAACTGTGTTCAGACGGTACACAACCACAATTTCTGAGTCAGGCACTTCATTCTTGGAATGTAGGGCCTCTCTGCTAGAGCAGTAGCAGTTTTTTCTGATTTTCAAGGTCCAATAGTTGTGTTCAGTCATAAAAACTATTTTGGGATGTAGAATCAATCTAGAAATATATCAGCTAAAATTTTATCGATTTAATGCAAGCACAATGCTAAAAATGTGTTTGTTTGGTGCGTATGAATGCCCAAACTCAATGAAATCGAAATTAATCGACTAATACTCACTATTCTATCACCTAAAATCTGCATTAAAAACTAATATCTTCATGCAAAACTCAAATCCTTCAATTTTATCACTGCAAATACCTTTTTTTTTTTCCAACACAAGAGAGCATTTAATCTCTGAAAAAGTCTTAATTTTAAAATGCCCAACTTTTTCCCTCAAAAAGTGTGAAAAAAAACAAAATATATTTTATTGCATCAAAGACCCCCATTCCTGCAGGAAGTACTGGGGGAGGTGGAGAATAAAAATCTTTCTGTATATCAGCCAGATTACAACTTCTCAAATTTTGGCCAATGTGGGAATGGTCAACATTGAATATGTTTACTTTTTGAAACATTTTTTTCCAATGGGGAAAGGTTACTGTAAAGCACCACTTTTTTTTTCTAGGATTACAAATGAATCTTTTTTTACATTGCCTCTGTGTGTGTATGTGTCCAACATTAAAACATTCTGACCGAACTGTTTTTCAGAGTTACCTCCCTTGCCAAAGCAAAATATATCTCACGTTTTGATCAATTTATATTCTACAACAGATAGGCGCTTACTGTGGCATGGGAGTAAGCCACATATTAAACCAAACAGCATGTGCAATCATAATATCAATGCATTTTTTTTTGAAAGCAAAGTTTCATGAAATTGAATTGTCAATATACTTGTTTTTCTGACCAGTTACCTGGTCCATTTTCACTAAATCCTCCAATCCTTCTCAGGAGACACTCAGCATATGGTAAACCTTCCAGAAATGTCAAACAGAATTCATTACTTTATCCACAGAGGCATTTCCTCTATTCATTATCCAGTGTCCTTTCCAAGGGAATGTGAAACAGAACCTTTTATTCAATCAACTAAGGTAAGTTCTCATTCCTTTATCTATCATGTTTGGTGTTCTTCCCAGAAGACCAGATGGTTGAGTGGCCAAAATATTGTGACAAAGACAACAAAGATGAAGAAACAGTTCTGTATGAATCAATGCATAATAGTAACTACACCCAATCACTGAAATTCAGAGAGAAAGAAGACCAGAAGGTACAGCAATCAAAACATTATGAATAGCCCACAAAGATTAGGTTTTTTCCCAAAAATACGCTGCTTAACTTCTGCATTTGGCACCTTGTTCTGCCATTTAGCCTGCAGGACCTGACACATATATTCATGATCAAATGCAACCATACTAGACTCATCTATTTGATCCAGTGGCCAAGTTTCACACCCATACAACATGGTGAACGGATTACTGCACTGAGAAGATGAGGAAAATGACGGGAAAAAAAATTCCAAGGATAATAGTAACAACTCATCACAGAAATTTTTCCTTCTTTGGAAATCCAGATTCAAATCTAAAATAACATTTACTGGATTACAAGCCTGGTTAGTCACTCAATAGAAACTGTTACATAAGCAACATCTTTTGGCAGTATGCTGTGTTGGGAATGATCAATTAAAAAAAAAATTGGAAAAAGGGTGATCAATGAATAAGTTACTTCTCTCACCTTTTGTTTGGCAAACTAATTAAATCTAAATTTTCAAAAAAACAAGCATGAAAATGGCTGAACACAAACTAATAAATCAATTTAGCATAAACTTACTTTGCATATTGAACACCCAACAAAAAAACTATTTAAGGGGGTTCATAGAACAACAAAAGAAAAAAAAGGTTTTTTCTAGACATGATAAGTAGTAAATGTTTAAATATTCAGCCCTCTACCTCTATTGATGCAGCTTGAATGCACAACATATACAGCCAGGACAATTTTAAAAAAAGAAGCAGAAACCCACCTTGATGGTTTTTAATTGTTACTGAATAATTTGACTTTATTAAGTATATTTTCAATCCAGCAAAATCGGAAACAAATAGTGTCATTTGGTCATATTTTCCAACCCAGAGAATTTTAAATAAGGCTATCGGGTACTAGAAAGAATTCTAGTTTCAAAATTCAAGTCCATGAAAATGTAGACTGAAATACAAGGGATTTCAGAGAGAGGTAATCTTATGAACAAGTCTGGTTAGACCCAAGTCTTTAGATAGCATACCATGTTGGGGATGAGCAAAACAATTTTTTTTATGATTGTTACTTCTCATGCCTTTTGTAAGGCGGTGATCACTAAGAAGTCTGATCTTCAACAAAAAAGAAAAGAAAAAAAAACAAAACAAGCATGAATGTTGCTGGACACTAAGTAAGGGATCAATTGAGCATAAATTTATAGAGAAAATTGAAACTCCCACTAAAAACTCATTCAAAGGAGGGATTTCTGGAGAAAAGAAAAAAAGTTTTCCCAAGATATAATAAGGAGTAAATTTAATTTTCAGCCATCTAGCTCCATTGGTGCAGTCTTTTAAATATCAAACTTTCGTTATTACACCACCCTCGTGGATTTATCAGTGCTATTGTAACAGGTGGATTTTTATGTAAAGTGTATTAATAATGAGAAACAAAAAAGTACAAACAAAGATTACTTTTTGTCACCCTTTTACAGTCTAATGCCCCATATACAGGTTTGCAAGTAAATGGAATGAGTCAATAGACGTTAGTCTTATGAGAATATAACAATAAAAGTGGTGTCAGAACGCACTGTCATTAAATGGTGTCATTAGAAAAAAATGACGTACCAAGAGTTCACTGAAATTTATATTGTACAGGGCGAGCATAAAGTCTTTCCCTGATTATGTACACTCATATTACAAACTATGACACCAAACATGAATAATGTTGCATTCCGTGGAGAGATTCAACCTACCCCCAGACCCCCGTACAATTGGTGCAGCTGTCACCAGTATCAAGGCTTGTGATTGTTTGAAATCAGGGAAAGACTCCATGCTCACCATCATAGTTCCCTCAAAGCTGTGTGCATGGGTGTTGCATGCACATTTTGCAAACAGTGCACAAAGGAAATCAATTTGTGCACAAAAAATTTCAAAGAAGAAATGTTTTTTTCTAATGCTAAAAGTACCCAGTTGGCCTCACCATAGCAAGAGATCAAGACTTGATAAGTAAACCAAAAATTTTCTGGGTATCTACGTTATGTGTAGTGCATACAGGCTTCACCAATGGCGCTAGAAAGCTGAAAATTGAAACATTTACTCCTTATTATATCCAGAAAAAACGTTTTCTTGCTTTTTTAAAAATCCCACCCCTCAAATAGGTATCTAGTGGGGGGTTCAATTTACAAGTTTAAGCTAAATTGGTCCCTTAGTTTCTGTCCAGCAGATAATACAACTAATACATTTGATGTTTCAGTATTATTTAGTTCTGTTTCGATCTTGGCGCAACAGCTATTTTCAAAGATCTTAGTATTTATGTTTTGTAACTGAATCATGATGACATTATACTTTCATTGATTACTATGTTAAGATAATGACCCCAATTAAAGGTGAAAATTGGCTAAAATCACCAACTTTAAACAACCAGTTGTTCATAGAAGTTGAAGGCTGTCTCAAATGGCAGTGGGATGGCAATGTTGCAACTTTGGCTACAGAGTTCACCTGGCACGGAGTAGTGGCGGTGATCTACCTCCATCATGCCATCCGCAGGAAAAGTGGAAATAATTAATAAAGTCCGCATCATCTAATATCAATTAACGAAGACAAGAAAGTTTGTAAGTAGCAAATTAATTGATAAAGTTAATGAATTGAATGAGAAAAAGTGAAGGAGGGGAGGGGAAGGATCAAATGGTAGGAAAGAAGAAGGAAATGATGAGGAGAAAAGTTTTGGGTAGATGGCGACATGGACAAGCAGGGACCCTTCATTCCCGCACACATTATACAAGGTGTAAGAGAAAAAAAATATATATATATATATATATATATATATATATATATATATATATATATATATAAAGAAGAATCTTTGTTTGTGACTATATTTTTTCTTCTTTTACAGACTCCTAATCGATTGCACCCTATGAGTTTGATATTCACCCCAGAATGAACATAGGATAGGTGGTGCTGACATCTGGTGACCTCAAAAGCTCTGTTCGGAGTCAGGTCAATTTAGGCATTTTCAATTGGAGGCAGCAACCCACTGCAAAGTCTTGTACTGAGTTACTTGACCCCAGGATCAACAGAATAGGTGACACTGACCTCTGGTGACCTCTAAAGATCAAGTCAAGATCAGTTTTGGCATTTGTAAAGTAGGTCACTTTTGGCATTTTCGACCCACCTGGGAGGTTGCGATACTTACTTTGAGAAGCTCTGAGAACATAGCCGTGACGGAGGAAGCCTGAATTTCTGCACATTCAGAGCTAGATAAGCTTCTAATCTAACAGCGGTTCTTTCCTCATGAAAGAATGAGGAAACTATGATCTATAGAATTTTATTTGAGAATGACTTTTTACTGTTGTGTGCATACTCCTCAGAGATATCCATTCCCGCTCCGTGAGTAAGGTGATAAGCACAAACAAATTTTTGTTATCGACCATTATCAATTTTAGAAAGTATTTCCTTCCATCTCAATTTCGATTGCTTTTCAACGCAAATATTTAGACCCTCAGAAAAGTAACTAAAACTCGAGATGAGCAAAATACAAATCAAAAATTAATAATGGTTGACAATGCATTTTCTAATAATACAAAAAAAATCAGGACATTTTTTTTTTCCTGGTTTTATTTGTTTTGTTTTTTGTGAGGCTTATGGGATAGATTGGATTACCCACTCATCAAAACATACTAGTCAATAGAAGAGTGAAGATGACAGGAAGCCACAGGAACTTCATCAATACAATGAGTTACAAAACTTCATGAAAATAAATGATGAAATAATGGGTTTAGTTAGTCACTAAATAGAATATCACGTGACCAAAATATTTTGGCAGTGTGCTATGCTAGGGTTGATCAATTGGAAAAATGTTAAAAGGGGATTAATGATATAAGTTACTTCTCTCACCTTTTGTTGGGAAGTGATCACCAAAAAGAAGTCTGAATTTTCAAAAAACAAGCATGAATACAGCCAGACAAAAACAAAGGAACCAATTAGGCAAAAACTTACTCTTAAAAATAAACCCCCAAATAAAAACCTATTTGGTGAAGTGGGTATCTAAGAGAAAAAGAGAAAAAAAAAAAAAAAAACACTTTTTCTAGATATAATAGGGAGTAAATGTTTAAATTTTCATCCCTGAAAAATCATACATACATAGCCAGACAGACCAACCAAAAACTGTAGAAACATGTGAGTCTTAGTCTACAGTTTATGATAGTAGCAAGACTAAGTTCCCAAATAAAACAGAATTGACAGCTAACAAGTGCTACTATTTTAATCTATGTTGTGTCAGGCACTCTTATCAGATGGAAAATTTTTAAAAAAAAGAAGAAAAGAACAAGTACATACCTCTGCTAGTGTCATAGAATGATAGAAAACTGAATGAAAATCAGTTCATATATAGCTATGACACCGGGGAGGTGCATGTAAGTTCCATTTTTTTTTTTTTCATATTTCTTACTATTTTTATCATATACCAAAAAACACTACGTCTTGATTGGAAAAAAAAATTTTTTTTAAATTAAAAAATTCCTGGATCTGCCTCAAAATTTAATAAATCCTATCATAACCAACCCTTCCACAAAATGTGTTATTGAAATTCATTGAGAACCTTCAGAGATATTGTCAGGACAAACGTGAAAGAATGCATAAAGTATACAGAAAAAGAAAAGAATCTCTCTCAAACAAAAACATTCTTGGATCCAATACAAGGCCCATCTATGGCTTATTCATCAAAGATATTGAAATTATCAAGTTAATAAGTCGGAGATATGTGGACAAGCATGAGTGAATGAATAGAGTATACAGAAAAAGAAAAGAATCTCTCTCGAACAAAAACAAATTCTTGGATCCAATACAAGGCTTATCTATGGCTTATCCTTCAGAAATATTGAAATTACTAAGTTAATAAGTCGGAGACATTATGTGGACAGACAGACAGACAAACATAAATGAATACAAGTATGTCATCCAATTTTGTAGGCAGAAGTAATTAAAAGAAACTTTTCATAAAGCAAATTTCTCATCACTCATTTTTATTAAAACAGTTTGGCAACTGGGTTATGGATAAGATGTTAAATTTCAAGCATGCTAGCCGGAAATGTGGCAATGAACCCAGACAGCAAGAAGACAGCCAAGTGTTTATTCCAAAATGAACTGAACGCTGATTGCAAAAGCAGACGACACAATACGTGACAGTACAATGATTTGCAGATGGTTTTGGAACCTGCGGGCCTCGCCCAAACAGGGTTGGGTAAGTAGCAGGAGTTGGAGAGTAGAGTTTGTGCGAGATCTTCAAGTAATGGAAAGCCAGGGTTGGGGTTGAGTTGGAGGTGGGGGGAGTTTGGGGGTGGTGTTTTCAGGCTAGTTAGCGAAGGTGGTGGAGTGTGATAAGACAAACACAGGAAATTGGGTGAAACTATCCACTATGGAGAGTCTTGATTGTTTGGGCAAAGAACAGAGTGGGGAAGTTACCAGGATGATTAGTTGGGAGGGGAAGGGGCAAATCAGAAGATGAAGAATTGGTGGGTATATTTAAATTAAAGATATTAACAGAAGCAGATCGAGGATTCTGAGCTGGGGGCGATTTTTGAGGGTTGATGTCCCAGATTGGTCCAGAAGTAATGTGATGTTGCATTTTTCACTTACATTTTATGTATACTCTAAGCATTCACTCATGTTTGTCCACACAGCTTCTTTGCATTGGGATTGACAAAAGTGGGGTGAAAAAAAAAAAAAAAAAAAAAAAGAAAGAAAATTAACCACAAAACCAAAAATTTATCATTTTGTTTTTCAAATTAATTTACTATTACTTGGGTTTTCAATCAATAAAACTTCCGGCAATCGTATTGATCATTGTCAACCAAATCAATCAGAGATGAAATCAAATATGGTAGGGCAGAAGTAACTAAAAATGTCTTTGCCTAAATATTTACAAAAAATATTTGATTAGATTAAAGTATTAGAGATGGTAATGAAGTAAACATCAGCAACAGGAACAACATTGGATGCATTCATATATATATATATATATATATATATATATATATATATATATATATATATATATATATATGAGAGAGAGGGAAAGATCTAACAAAGATGATAACTATAAATACACATGTAGATACAGATATTCATATATATTATACAATTAATCAACAACTTCTACCATTAAAAAAACAAAACAAAAAACAACAAAATCAAGTATATAACAACAAAAGAGTAACTTAATGAATAAATTAAAATGAAAAATATTCTTTTTTTTTTTTCCAGTCTTCTTTCCTTTCAAGATGGTGAAATTCTTGTCTGCGGAACCTCTGATCCAAAACTCATCAAATTTGACATTCCAATGGCCTGTGCTGACTAATATATCTGGAGAATATCAACTTTGTACAATCGCCAATTGTTGAGTAATTGTGATGCATTTTTTTTATCTCACTACTATCGAAGCAATTTCATTCTTTTCTTTGTTGTTGAGAAAAAAGAGGGATTTCGAACAAAACAAAAATTCTGTCACCATTTAAACCAAAGCTAAACTATCCTTCCCCATTTCAATAAGGGCTTAGTGAGCAGTCTGTTTATTATGAGCTTAGAATGAAATGAGTGGATTCTTAACAATTTGAACAAATGAAGAAAAACAGATTATGCAGAAATTTTACAGCTTTAGTCAATGTTAACATACTCACAGCCAAATATATTTTTCAAAGTTGAAAATCCTGCACGTTCAGTGTTGCAAACTTAAAAAATATTTTGGCATTAGTTTGACTACAAAATGTGTTAAATTGAAAAAAAAAAAAAAAAACCTAGCAAAAAAGACCAGCCAGAAATCTTCAGAAAACACCAAAAAGCTGCTAAATGTGGTCAAGAAATGGCCGAAATGTTTGAGTATGGCTATGCTAATTTAGCTCTTGTTCACACTGCCAAAGTAAGAAACACTGAATTTAGCACCACAACTAAATTGGCAACACTGCATGTATCTCTTAGGAAATAAAAATGGAAAATCTCTATTGTATATCAAGAACTGCTTCATTCTCGTACAAAACTAATACGTACAAAAGATTATCTAATAAATGCAATCTTTACATTAATGAATGTGTTAAAGAAAAAGAAAAAAAAACTATTTTAAGACAAGTTATCTCATCCATGTTACTCAATTTACCATTTGCCAAGTGGAGTTATCTTGTCCATGGCACTAAACTGACCACTTGCTAAGAAAAGTTATACTTACAGAAGTAAAAATAGAATTTTGTTTTCTGATGACCTATTAAATTAGATCTGAATTTAGAGGAGAATGAAAGTATAACAAAAAATAGATATCCATTTGTGCTCGATATAATGCTTTCCTCAAAAACTGAGTAAGCTATATACCAAAATTCAAATGTTTTGTTTGCACATTGATTTCCTCTATGCACTGGTTGTAAAACGTATGTGCCCGTGCATAGCTTAGACGGAACTATGTTCTCAAATGAGGTACAAGCATTTCTCTCCCTTGCCGAAACGTTTCAAGATAAGCCTGCGGCATTGCCTTTCTCCTTTTCAGAAGAAAAAAAAAGATATCAATTTTAGATGAAGATACAACATGACAAACTTGTGTATAAATCATGTTTTAATTAGATTCTGAATAGGCAATGAAAATAGCATTGACCATCATTTGACAGAGTTTAATAAATGGTAGGAGGTAGAGCGTTCTGTTCATAAGATGGGAGATGCATGGGTAGGAGGAAGAGAGGAAAAAAGGGAGAAAGATGATGAATTAAATCAAGGAAAGAAAAGAAAAAAAACAATGGAAGAAGAGAAAAAAAGGAAAGCTATATCAGAATGTGGGAAGAGAAAGGAATGATTTTTTTGGAAATATGAAGCAAATGAGGTCAAAAAACAAAGAAAATATTAAACAAAGAAGAATTGAGATCATAAGAGGGTCACAGCTGAAATCAAAGAAGGAAGAAGAAAAAGAGAAAGATGCAATAATTAATGCAAAGAACAGAGAGTATTAGGAATCAGTTTCCATTGGGCCCCCAATTTATTGCTCTCATCATTGTTTTTCTGTCAAATGGAATCTTAATTGGTGCAATGAGATCCCAAATAAAACAAAGATTTTGCGGAGTAATCAAGGCAGATGTGAATAAGTAACCAAAGAAGGGATTGGACATTCGAGAGAATTTTGACAAAGCAGTGATCCTTGTTTCGGTTTCCTTTCTACAGGCGTCACCCATTATAAGGCGGGTGTTGGGGTCTACAAGAGCCAACCACATTATAACTGAGCAACTATCAATTTAGCCATTTCGGAGCTATATCAAGCTATTTTGGAGCTAGATTAATATTTTGGGATCCGCCATACACACACATTAGAAGGTGAATTGCGGTATAATAGAGGATATCATGTTCATTCAGTCTATTCAGATCTACTTCCAGTATTCCTGGAGATTGGTAATGTTCTCTTCCAAGTTGACTGTCCTCATGATTACATTGTTGGGCAATTGAAAGTTTGTTTCTTTTCATCATCTTCATCTTTCAGTTTATCAAGTAAAGATAAAAGACATTTTTTCATTTTTGATATCAACTTTCTTGAGCAAAATATTCGCCCTTTTTTTTCTGCTCCTGCCATCTTTCAGGTAACATCATTCCGTCTTCCCAAAACTTTGTATCTGTCTCATCAAAAATCTACCCTAAACACCTTTTGCTGTTTCCTTCATTGATATGTTCACTGCTACCTTGGATAGCAGAACAAAATGAGCATGCCATCTGCTCAGTGCCATGAGACAGCAAGAACCCAATTCTAGCACGTTGCTTAGGAAAAATATAGCAGAATGGATACACGTGTGTCAGCGGCAATACGCAACGATGCAAAAGTGCATCAAGTGGCAATGAATGCGTTGAAGGAATTCCATGAAGACGGTGCGAAAAGGTGATCCAGAAGTGCAATATCAGGTAGATACAGAGGATAACTGATGAAGATGACACATCCCTTCGGAGGGATGAGGACCGGTGATTCTTGGGTCAAGGCACTGCAGCTCCTCTTGAAGGATGTTTCGACTATTACGATTGCAATATTGCCTTCCATTTTTTTCTGCAAGGTATGGATCCGAGGATCAACGATTCGACCAACATGCAACATTTTTCATCTTTAGAGACATGCAACTGTAATAGCAGGGTGGCTTAAAAGCTTGATGCCTGTCACAACAAACATCTGCAAGTTATCACAGATTACTGACAGCCAGACAGCCTAATCTCCAACCAGGCTCTGTACAAGATATTGAAAGAGGACTGAATGCTGTTCTAGGATGTTTTGACTGCAGAATACAATCGTCATCATGGAGGATGAGTGAAAACTGCCTCACTAAGCCTTTACAATTTCATTTGAAAAATGGTAACTTGAACAAAATGTTTCATTTTCATTTGTTTGTTAATAACTGATCAATACATTATATGACTATACTATGTAATAAACATTTCTATATAAATATAAGGCACGATATAATTAGATCAAGAATAACGTTACCGTTTAGATCAAGAATAATGTTACTTGTGAACGTTACTATCTTCTGAATATGTTGTATATTCATACTTTTTGGTGCTTTTGTATGAGTTTTCAGAGTGTATATTGCTACCAGGTGATGGAAGACTCAATTTTGAAAAATCTAGCCCCGAATCCAAGAATTGCCGGGAATCTCAATGTTTTTGGACAGTATACCATAAGCTATCTTTGTTCTTCCCACCTGTTAGTTTTGATTATAAGATTCAAAATATTTTCAGTTTCACACCCAGTGATCGGCCAGAATAGGATTTTCAATCAGCCAGGTTTAGTTGGTCTGATACAGGAGGTCCACAAACTTCTTTTGAGTTGGGTCAGATTAGAAATTTTTTTATATCTTGCTGGCCAAGACAAATGAATTATGGAAATAAAGATCATACAAGACTAAGGAAACAACTTGTTTTTTTTTCAATTACTTCAATGTTTTTCATTACAGGAGAATATACCAAACAAAATACTGCCTAATAGTGGTTCAATTTTTGTGTTTATTGATAGATCAGCAGTAATGTTGAGAAAATTTCATCTATAAAACATTGATTTGCCAAGGCCACTGCCAAAATCTGGTTTGATTCATTTTTCAATACTGAATTTCATTATTTTCCTTGTCCATCTTTGATCAGGAAACAAAGAAATATTGGTGTGCTATGTTGCATGTTCGAAGGAGTCAGCCGACCAGATGAAATGAGGCTGTGGGCCATGGCTTTCCGACTCCTGACCTAATAGAATGGTAAGAGGCATTGTTCAGCTGGAATACATTTCCATCAGGAGAGAATCTCCAAGTAGTATGAAGCAATCCACAATGCAGAATATCCTGGTATTTTGCAGCACTTGAAGACTGGTCCCCCCCCCCATTCAAACCTGATCAATTTGAACCTGCTCTTGTTTTTTTGTTTTTTTTTTACTATTTTTACATTCTGGGAGAGCACATGTAAAGTTTAATGGGAGGTCAGCAGAGAGGTCAAGAGGAGACACTCCCAAGACCAGTGAGACACAAATACCAGATCTGACATGTATGAGGGGGATCAGCTAGAAGATTGTCTGAACAGGGTTTTCAACCCAGGTGTGCCAAAAATACTTCTCAAATGCCATGAATTCATTTTCATGTTAAAGACCAAAAGGCCAATGAATTTGTCTCACCAATTATTTATTTTTTTTTGTATGGGTGTGTACACATTGTTGATTTTCATTACAATGTTTTAGATTGACAAATTCTTCCAGTCTTGAAGAAAGCAGTGCAAAATTAAAAGAAGTGGCTTCCAACTTGTTTTCTATATTTTCAAGCTGGTTGATGCATTAATCAATTTGATCCATAGAAGCTTCATGATTAAGCATCGATCAAATCTATAATCATATCACCACTCCACCCTTCAGATACTTATTTCATATTGTTTGTTTACTGTCTGGTAATAGTAATAGCCTCCAGTTACACGGAAGCCTCATGGTTAGACAGGGCTCAAATCTTTAATTGTTGCTTTCCCCACCTAATTACAGCTGCTTTTCATCCCAACACTCTAGTTTGATACGCTCTTCATTGCAGCTATTATGTTGGTTTTATACCATATTATTATTGCTTTTCATAACATTCTGGGTCAATACATTCTTTAACAGTCTTTTTTTTTTTTTTTTTTTTTTTTTACAAGTTTTTCTCCATCTTATTATTGTTGCTTTTCATCCTAACACTCTGGGTCAATACACTCTTCATCATTGCTATTATTTTGTAACTAGTTTTACTCTATTGCTGTCTTTTATCAACAAAAGGTTAATAACTGAGACAAAGTAGCAACAATTGTGATTATTCAAGGTTTCTAGTAACAGAGATGCTTCAAGTTGACAACAAAATGCAACAAAGTGTAAAAAAAAAAAAAAAAAATGCTCTATTTAAAAATGGCAGGTTATTTAGTTATTTTTTGTTTGGTAACCGAAGATGTTTTTCATTTTCTTTCTGCATCTTCCATAGACAGGAGGAAGTGGTTCTTCATCTGGAGCCCATCTGGGTCGTATAACAGCATAGAAGGGAAAAGAGAATGTCTCTAAGTGCATTTTTCTGCCACAAGACACGTTTTCAAGATGGTCGCCTACAAAATTGAAACCATTCTTCTCTTCAGACCCCTGGGTATGCATGCACACATGGAAGCAAGCTGTGATGATCATAAAATGAGAGCTGATTGCTGAAATATTTCATAGAAAAAAAAAAAAAAAAAAATATCGGGAAGCCATGCCAGCATCAAATAACTGAATAATAAACCACTTGGAAATATAATTATTTTGCAACAACCTAGTTCTGAAGCCTTTTATTTTAGAGAAATTTTAGACATTGGGGATTAGTTTTTAAGCGTCATGTTGCCGATTTTCCCTGTCTCTTTTCAGTGACAATTTCAGTCGGATTTTTCAGAAAATTTATCAGCATCAAGTAGCTTACAATTAGCTTGAAGAGTCTTATCGTTGTTATTCTGAAATGGAGAGCATGGTGGTGTAAACATTACCAGCAATGACAATGGAACCATTTAACAGTTCGGATTTCAGCTGAGGCTGCTTGTGTTTATTTAGGGCCTTGGAAAAGACATAAGTCCATTCCTCTCTGAGAATGAATACGTCTATCCACTGAAATTAACATGAAAGAAAATGCAAGTCAAAAAATTGATAATTGAAATATCTCCGAACAAAAATTGTACAACAACTGACAAGCATTTAATATGATATTCAGAGTAAAATATTTCTTGATTTGAAATTAGGAACTGTCGACCAAAAAAGATCAAAGGGTGCAGCAATAGAGAGAGAGTGCTGAAAATTTCAACATTCACTCCTTATTATGTCTAGAAAATAAAATATCTTTGTGAGAAAATTCCCCCCTCAATAGGATTTTGGTAAGGATTCAATTTGCAATCTGAGTTTATGCTAAATTGGTATCTTAGTGTCCAACAGTATTCACACTTGTTCTTATGAAAATTAAGACTGTTTTAGGTGAGAGGAGTAAAATATTCATTGATTAACCCTTATCCCATTTTTTTCCCTAACTGATCACCTTTAACACAGCACCCTGCCAAGATACATTAGTCACGTGGTGGTTTTTATTCAGTGACTAACCAGACCCATTAATTTTTTGACTAGAATTACTTTCATCTTTATTCCAGTTGCTCTTAATCAAATCTCTTAGACCATGATGCGAGTGGCTATAGTTTATATAAATGAAGATGACAACCTATCAGACAGATGAAGAATGGTCATACAGTTAGATTTGAAGGACTGCAGCAGCCAGAAAACACCACGGTTTAATCAGTAAAGCCACAATTAAGACATGCTTCTCAAGGAAAAACGATGCGAGTTTGAGTCTCAGCAGAGACTTGTTCTTTATCTCCGATCTTCTTTGCTCACTAACAGCCATAGTATGATAGTTTAAGAGTTGCGATAAAAAGCAGCTGAAATCAAAATGAAATCAAAAATCAAATGGAAAGTTGGTCATAAATAGTGGAATAATTGATAAGTTCTAGCATGTATGTAATTGGATCATTGCCTGTAATAATAGTGCCCAAAGGAAATGAAATTCTGATTTCAATACTTGTCCAGATGTTCAATATATATAGTTTATATAAATAAGAAGCAACATCAGTTTGTGTGTTGGTTTGAGGGCACTAAAAACCCTCAAAAAACCACTTAAAATATAGGTTAATAGTATTACAAGGAAATGCACTCGGTACAAGTTGAATACCCCTTATACAAAATGCCTGGGGCCACAGGAGTTTCAGATTTTGGAATATTTGCATATACATAATGAGATATACACAAGAAACTCAATGTTATCTCTCTCTAATTAGAAGGTTTACAAAAAGTAAAAACAAGAAAAAAAAAGTTGTTTTTTTTTCAGAGTATACAAAAATGTCAGTGACAATTCTATTTTTGATTGAGACTTGTTCTATCTTCTGCCGTAGTACATATAGTTTTGTGTGTCACATGAGGGTTACACAAAAATAATCAAGATTCTGTTTTAGTTAGGAGGATTTAAATGCAGAATCTATTGCCTTAGAATCACACAAGTCAGGCGTGGAATTTTCTCCTTGTGACATCATGTTGCCTCTTCAAAATACATTAGATTTTGGAACATTTTGGTCTTTGGAATTTATGATAAGGGCTACAATCTGTAGTTCCTCTATTGGCTACAATTGTGGTATTTCACATCATTTTAACTGGAGTTTACACATCATATTTTTCAACAGTTGTGATTATCAAATAGATAATTCCAATACAGTTGCTTGGAGTATAGTTATTTTTGTTGGTTTGTTTTTCAGTGTTTTTACTGGTTCATTCTTCAAATATACAATTTGTTCTTCAAGTGGAGCAAACCCCCCCCAAAATGCTTTTTGGACCAACCTATTGAGCCAAACTCTGCATTAACATGTGTAACAGGAAATTCTATGTCCAGATAAGGAAAATAGTCCAATAAGACCACAATGATTAGAACAGCCAGCAATATTCACCTAGGAAAAAAAACAACTAAAGAAGACCAAAGAATGGATCAGTCAAAATATTGTGATAATAAAAGCAACCCAAAGAATGAGTTCATTAACCTGATATCTAGGGGTGACAATGACTCATCTCAAATTTACAGATAACGACAATGTTTTATTTACTTTTGGTTGCAAGCAAAATTTATGAGCAAGACAAATAATCCTGATAATGGAAAAAACATTCATTTTACGCAACAAATATCAATTTCTCAATATAACCTTCTTCATCAATTTCTACAAGTCTACCATTGTCAAAATCGCAACTTGCATAGATTCATTTAAAATATTTTTTGACAATGATGATAAAAAAAATAAGCTCATTTTGGTGTTTCGCAGCGGTTCTTAACCTTTTCCAATCTCAAGCCCCTTCAAGACAACAAAATCTTTCTCACACCACTCTTAAAAAGTCAAAATTGACAAAGTTAATATTTCAATGTATAAATAACAAGGTCTAAATTCATCAGATGTCAAAAAAGTCTATCAAGATATTAATAATAAGACCGTTCAGTGTGCTGGCATCTGCTGTCTGAATGGCTCGAGGCAACCTAACACAATCAAGCTGACAATGTAAACTGGAAAGGTACAAAGCCAAACGGGGTGCAATGAAAGGGTATAAAGATTCTAATGCACCATTCTTCCTAGTAGGAAGGGCCGGTCTGACTTGAAATTAACATTTGAAGTCCAGGGCTTTACCTAGGCGTGAACAGCAATTCCTAGCATGTTAGAAATATGCAAGTATCTTAACCATGAAAATGTCTCTAAGTGCATTTTTCTGCCACAAGACACGTTTTCGAGATGGTTGACGACAAAACTGAAACTATTCTTCTCTTCAGTCCTCTGGGTATGCATGCACACATGGAAGCAAGCTGTGATGATCATAAAAATGAAAGCTGATTGCTGAAATATTTCACACAAAAAACAATATCCGGGAAGCCATGATACAGGCCACAACAGGATAGATGATCCGAGTATAAGATGCCCAATGCTAAGGAAAGACTGAGGACACCACTACAAGACAAATGCTGCGTTAAACTTACACAATATGTTGTTGTAATGATCTCTATGTCACAAAAACAGTATCTTGCTGAGTATTTCACTGCACAATACAAGCGTCTTACTGTGTATCACACCATGAAAACAATGTTACAAGCACTTATTAGCTTACCACCATTAACAGAAAGAAGAACAACAAAAAAAAAACAACACGCTTACACATACAAACATTTTATTACCCCCATTGCAGTAAAAATACCACACACACACAATGGTATGAGCACTTATTAGCTTACCACCACTGAAGGAAAAAAGTAACGCGCTTACACATATAAACATTTTATTAACCAGTTGCAGTAATATTACCATACACATACACACAGAGTAATCTCTTCACTATCATATATAGCGATAGTTAACACCTGTACACACAGAAGTACAAGTTTCTTTTTCTCTCTTCAGCATCTCGTGCAGATGTACTCCTGCATATACACATGTACACAATTATCATCATTATTATTTTTTCTATTATTTTTCCAAGTGAGCAATGATTAGCCCTAACTGACCTGTTGCCCCACCCCACACAACTGTCACTGCCCTCACATAAACTTTTCTGCATCTGTTTTGACAGGTGTGCAAAAATGTTATGCCAGCATATGGTAAACACCATTAAATCAGACAATAAGAAAATAGACTGAGGGTAGATTGTGAATCTTCACCCCAGAAACAGAGAGGCAGGGGCCTTGGTTGTGGGTAAGCTGGCTTCACACATGAAGGGCTTCATAATTGTGAATGCAAACAATAACCAACTGTTGAAGACATTAGGGGCTGCCCCTTCTTCACCCCCGGATCGATCACAAAACACTGATGCATCCGTCAGATCTGAGACAGCTTCATGAATAAACAACTGAGTCTTCTGAGGGTTATGTAGGCAGAGAGCAGGATTAAAATAAGGATGGTGGGTAAGCATACAAGTGTTGCATTTTCTTTTTATTATACTTTGAATACTGTGTCGTACTCTGTTTTATGAGTGAGGGCAAGAGATAGAAAGAGTTGGTTATTAGCAGCAAAAAGTGCTTCCGATTGGATTGACTTTAGGGAGTAAGAGATAGACCAAGAGCCAAGTCATTATCAGCAGAAGAACAGGAAAGGCTACTGACCCAATTAAGCAATCAACCCAGGAGCAAGCACCTGGGAAAACTGGACGGTGAATGAACACCTGATGTTCAAGAGATTGAAATGAGTTTACAGAGTGCAATCCACCTCTAGAAGCTAAACTGTTTTGGGTTCACATAAACAGCCCATGCCAGATTTACATATGGGTTGAGTGGGCTACAACCTAGGGTCTCATAATCTGAGGGAGGCTTTGGCTTCCTGCCAAAAAAATCCAACAGCGGGGACTTCGAGCTCCTGCTAAAAAAATTCAACTGGGACATTAGCCTCATGCAGCCCAACAAAAAGAAAAAAAAAAAAAAAAAAAACTACCATTAATTTTATTCAATTTGCAACAATGAAAATCAGAAAATCAGTTTTTGTGGTATTTATTATGAGGATAAATTTATCTTTAAAAACAGCGAATATCAGTGAGCAATTTTTGTAACAAGCACCAGGAGAAGTGTATTTTTCTTGTTTGAATTTTATTAGATGGGTGTAATAATCATTATGTATGATATGATCAGACTATTTTCCTTAACTCTTTCACGTTTAGGCCATGTACCCTCCAGTCTTTGTCAGGTGTTGTTGTTTCTAGATTTGGAATCACTACTCTGAGTTCACACTCGGTTGGACTGGACATATATCCATTTCTTTTTTTTTCTTGTATATTTAGGTTGTGTTATTGAATTAATATTTGCTTTAATCTGGTCATGTAAACCAATCACATATTAGGAGGTAGGAATGATGGCATATCACACTTTTCATCCTGATATCAGTAAGTGGAGCGTTCCTTTCAACGAACAGGTTTGGTTTGTGACTCAAAAGAAACTGTCACATGATCAACATCTTTTAGCAGTATGAGCACCATTGGACAAAAACTAAGAAACTAATTTAGCATGAATTTCAGTGAAATTAAATCTTCCATTAAAAAACTATTAAGGGGGTGAGTAAGTTCAAAGAAAAATAAAAAATACAACAAAAAAAAAAAACCCTAAACAGACGATTTTTTTTTTCTCAGCATTATAAAGAGTAAATCTTTTCTTTAAATTTCAGCCTTCTAGCTCTGTTGGTGCGGCTTGCATTTGTAGGAGGTAGCAAGCCAGCCAGGATCCTTCAAAAATTGAAGAAATTTATCTATACATTTTTTGGTTGAGAGTATCTAGGTACCATTAATTTATATGGAATATTTTCAGGCTATCCTAAACCCCCAAAATATCCTATGTCTGCCAGCTTTACACAAAGTGTAACAGCCTTACAAGCTCCCTTAGGCTTTTCTGGTACCTTGGGATACATCTTATTATTGAATGCACATTATCGATCGAGATAAGATTTGAGCAGCCAAAGCTCTAACTTAGAAGGGGTGATGGAAACAAACTTTCATAAAGCAGGGAATACCTGGATAGGAGGATGTATCTAATCTGGAGATTGATTCAAGGTGTGGCTAAATCTTTACTGCATCAGTCAGTTGAAAATTGAAATTTACCACGTTCGATTATTTCAGGTAGAATCCAAAGGGTAATCATCTCAAGTTGTTCAAATTTCTTAGATTAAGAATAATAATAATCAATGGTAATAGGTGATCTTATGCAAAAAGGCATGTTGGGTGATAGTTTGACCTCAATTTAAACAATCCATAGTAGGTTTTTTTAGAAGGACAACTCTCCCTATTTCTCCAATGGGCGTGGTTGATGGACTGCATTAAAGGTTTAAGGGTTTCAAGTGCCCCACTATTTACCAATAGCTGGAGGGAAAAGGGAAAGTGGATTTGTGCCTTCCCAAGAGAATTAGTCAGAAGTGCTTTTGAATGATGTATGTTGCCTAGCTTTCGTTGGCTAATCAGTAGAGTACTGTTCTGCAGGCTACCAAGGATAGGCGGATTCTAATTCTTATTTCAAATAAGCTTACTCTTTATTTCCAATTCATGCTGCTTGCTCAAACATAGAACAGAGGTCAGCGAACTTCTTTTGAGTCAGGCCAGATAAGAAATGTTTTTTATATCTAGCGAGACAAAACATTTTCAAAACTGAAACAATATCATACAAAGCTATGGCAACGGTTTGTTTTTGATTACTAATTAGTATTCTCTTCTGGGGTGGGGTGGGGCCTGAAGATAAAATATTGTCAAATTGTGGTTCAAATTCTGTATATATTAATAAAACAGCAGGAATGTGTGGTGTTCAAACATTTTTAGCTATAGAACATTGATTTGTTTGATGCCATTGCAAAAATAAGAGAAAATCAATAGTATCTATCCTACATAGGTGTGAGGAAGCATGACGGTAACTGGCACTAAAAACAGAATCAGGGAACAGTGTTCAAGTTTTAACTAAAGCTGTTTACATTTACTTCAGTCTAATGCTCTTGAGAAAGGAATGGATCCACTTCTCCCCACAAAGCTATGGCAAAACAGAGTCCTTTAACCCTGTAAGGCAGTCTATATAAGAAAAACTATAACTTGGTAGTCATCATAGCTTGTCCTAAGCCTGATTGAGAAATCAGGAGTATTGAGAACTGGTCAGCACCCCAACCGCTTAAAACCTATATTTGCAACAGAAACAACGAATAAATCTCCACTGAACAAATGGCATATGGTTTGTCACATGGGAGGACCCAATGCATAAAACAAGCCTGGCTGCCATAGAGTCAAACTCTACACCAACTTCTATTCCAACTGAAGATGAATATTGCATTTTTAGTATTTTATACATAATGAATCAAAAAAATCATAAAACAAATTTTCATAGATATGCAAGAAGACTTGTCAGTTTTGCTCAATTGGTTAGAGAGCCACAACTGATCACTTAGTTGTAATTTCAAATCATGGCAGGGAAATGCTAGTTTTAAATATTGATTCAGTTTAATGCTATCGGACAAACTAATAGTGAAACGTTTATTCCCCTAAACTAGGCGAGTATTGTTCATATTCTTGTTACAGAGGTGGGAGTGGGAGGGGTTGGTAAGACAAAGTCAATTCAATCTCCAACTTGGTCTGGAGTTTGACAATAAAATTTGGAGCATGAAATTATATTATAAATAGATCTTGCTAGTCACTGAATAGAAACCTTTAACATGACTAACATCTTTTGGCAGCATGCCAAATTGGGGGAATCAATTAAAAAAATTGGGAACAGGTGTTCAATGAATAAGTAACTTTTCTTGCATTTTGTTCGGCAGTGATCACTAAAATAGGCTGAATTTTTTTAAAATCAAGCCTGAATGCTGCCAGACGAAATCTAAGGGACCAATTTAGTATTAAATCACATTATTAACTGAATGCCACACTAAAAAATTTTTTTGGGTGGTAATTAGAAGAAAAGAGAAAAAGAAAGAAAAATGAAGTTTTCATAGACATAATAAGGAATGAATGTTCAAATGTCCCATTGGTACGACTTGAAAATCGAAGAAACTCCTATTTTCAGCTTTGGTTGAGGGTTTCTAAAAGTGATAGAAATAGAGAACTAGGTATATGATAAGAAGTAGTTTTCATAGACATAATAAGGAATGAATGTTCAAATGTTCCATTGGTACAACTTGAAAACCGAAGAAACCCATATTTGCAGTTTTGGTCTCCATAAGTGATGGAAATAGGTTTTTTGGAACTAAGCATATGATAAGTTTTGGTTTTAGGAGATAGGTACACGGTAATGTCTCCATTAATAGACATTGCACATATAAAATTTGTAAAAAACCTGGAAATCGAGAAGTAGGTATATGCCTTACTTCCAAATACCCTCCATCTCCATCCGTGATTATAAATAAATAACCAGACCATTTTTGTCTCCGTTGGAACAATTCCTCAGCTGTCTTCGTTACACGTGACACCCACTGTTGAAGATTCTAAAATTCAAGGAATGTTTAATAACACTTGTGTCACATGATTCCATAGTGGATGTGGGAATGGGGGGGGGGCAAAGATTCCTGGTTTTTAACCGAAGATGATAACAGATGAGAGAAAAAGAACATGTACGCATGTGGAAGTTTAGGAAGGGGGGATGGGGCAAAGAAGAAGAAAGAGGAGAGGATAGAGAGGGGGGGGGGTTGAAGGGAGCAAAAGATGGGCACGCCTCGTAAAATAAGTCGGTGATATCTGTCTCCGGGTTTGCAGAAGATAATAATTACAAGAACAAGGATAGTGGGGGGAAAAGAATAAAAATGAAATAAAATTTAAATAGTGAGGCAAACATTTTAATCTTATTTCTAGAAATTTGATAATCTAATGGGTTGAGAGGAAGAAAAAAAGTATCCAAGATATGTGTGCAAAACTGGTTGCTGTACCATCACCCAGCTATCACGCGTGTACAAAGAGACATGCACAGTTGTTGCCCCGCCCCACTCCATAATAGTTGATCATTTCAAAAATTTATTGTGAAAAGAATTAACCAGGCAGAGCAAAATATGTTATCTATACTCTCACTCTATCTCTCTCTCTCTCTCTCTATATATATATATATGCACACATATATATACTATATACACACACACACATATTATATACACACTGTATGCACACACACACACACATATCATATACACTGTATGCACACACACACACACACACACATATCATATACACACTGTATGCACACACACACACACATCATATACACACTGTATACACACACATATCATACACACACACACACATTCATATTATATATACACACACATTCATATGTATATTATATATACACACTGTATACACACACACATATATATTATATATACACACATATATTATATGCATACACTGTATATACACACACACATACATATAATATACACACACTGTATACATGTTATATACACACATATATTATATGCATACACTGTATATACACACACACACATACATATAATATACACATACTGTATACATGTTATATACACACACTGTATACATATTATATATACACACACACGCATATTATACACACACACGCATATTATACACACACACATGTATATATATATAAACAGTATACATACATACATATATATATGTATCATATACACACACACTGTATACACACATACATACACACATGTGCATATCTAAACATCAATACATAAATAGAGTGTGAGTGTGTATATATATATATATATATATATATATATATGCATATACACACACAAACATAAATAAGGAATGGATATATGATCCAACAGAATGATTATAAATTACGTTATTTTACACTGAAACGATTTGAAATGATCTCCCATTATTACATGGTTAATGTATAATTTGGCCTAGATAACAAATAGAATAAACAATTGAAGAAAGTGGGGCTGCTGCAGGAATCAAACCAGTGACCAATAGGGTTACCACTTCAACATAGCATTGCTCTTACTATTGAACTAAACATTTATTTGGGCCTTTGCATTACTGGGGACTATTTAGCTCATTCTGTGTGATCATATATCCATTCCTTAATAACATAATTGTCCACATTGAAAGAAACAAATAGAGCTGACGTCGATTGTGAATGAGCAAAATAAGAATTTGGGGTTGAAACAGATATTTGGGCCTTTGCATCACTGGTGGCTGTTCGGCTTAATTGTAAAAGCAATGCTCTGTTGAACCAGCTACCCTATCAGTTGCAGGTTCAACTCCTGCAGCAGTTTCATTTTCTTTAATTGTTGGTTAAACTCATGTTTAACAAGTTAAATGATACATTCACTGTGTAATAACAGGAGATCATTTCAAATAGAGTTTCAATATAATATAACATAATTTATCATTTATATATATATATATATATATATATATATATATATATATATATATATATATATATATATATATGTGTGTATGCTAGCTGAAGTACCTGTCTACACCAAAAAATATTTGAGGAGTAAACAAAACAAAACGAAAAAAAAAAAAAAAAAAAGAAGCTTTCGGACCATCAAAAGTTTCCCCTCACTTCTGACCCCCTGAAGGGAGAAAAGGTTTCCCCTCACTTCTGACCTCCTGAAGGGAGAAAAGGTTTCCCTTCACTTATGAACTTTTTAAAAATGATAAAAATGTTGTCATTTTTGAACTCCAAAAGAAGGGGAGAAAAGTTTCCCTTCCCTTTTGACCATTAAGAAATTATGTATTCATGTATTTTGAACAGAAAGTAAGATTCCAATCTAGTATTATAATTACCTAGTAAATTGGATCAGCCCTCTAATACTCTTTAAAAAAAAATTTTCTCATAACTTTTCACTTTGAAATCTTCTGGATATATTTGATTATGCATGCCAAATTTGGTTGGATTGCACCCATGTTTAGGTGGTCTCTATATTGGGACGAACAAAAACACACGTTGATGACATGACACTTCTCACAATAGACAGATAAATATGCATGAAGAACTAGAACTCAGAGAGCATATTACATTCTCCCACAAAGGCAAACCACTTTTAATTCTTTTATCTTAAACCCATTATTCCCTCAATTTAATAGTTTTCTTATCTATGCTGTACATTTTCTTCTTGTTTACCAGGTTTTGAAACCAAACTAGAACAGTTCATCAAAGATTAAGCACAAATCCTAATTTTATAACTCATTTTACTCAATCTTATTATCGCTACTTTTTTTTATTACAAGACTAGGTCAATACACTCTTCATTATTATTATCATTTTATTACTAGTTTAATTACATCTCATTTTTGTTGCTTTTTATCAATAAATTCTGGGATCATACACTCTCTGACCAGAGATAACAGGATGAATTTGAAAATAAAGCAGCAGTTTCTAAGGAGCCATGAATTTAAAAGCCAGAGCACTCATTACTTAGACCATATTACAAAATGATACCTATGCCAATACAATTCTAAGGGAAAGCTGTTGTCCATGGATTCACTGGAAAATTCAATCAGTTTTTCAGTAGCCTATTACTCACATTTCAACAAAATTTCATTGACATTCATTGAGAGCTTTTTGAGATATCAAATGGAGAGTCATAAGCATATACATAAATGTACAGGGGAAAACAGAAAAATATCCCTCACTTGAATAAATTTAGGAGATATTGTGTAGAGAGACAGATAGATATGACTGAATATATATACCTCTTCCACTTTGTTAGTAAAGGTAAAAAAAAGAGAAGTAAATTGAATGATAATAAAAGTTGCTGTTTGGAATAGTTCAACCACTGTGACCTTTTCCAATTGTCAATGTTGCAAAAAAATATGATTGTTGAAGGAATGACTAAACCATTTTACTCCTCAATAAAAAAAAATTAAAAAATATAAAATCATGTACTCAGTTTCCCTTGTGTAGATAATTTTATCAATACTATCGCTTGTCAGTCATCAAAGCATTTCACCTGAATTTTTAGAACCTAATACTTAAAAAGTCAACAATGCATTGGGTCAAGGAAGGTACTGATGCTGCAAAAAATCTAATTCTTTATTGATGAATGAATCAATTTATTCCTAATAAAAACACACTCAAGAATGTAAACCCATTTTGAACCAATGAAGACAAGAATTGAATATTTGCTAGAAATAACACGTAAAATTGTGCAATCCAACTCCCAGAAAAGGGCAAATAATCAATGAACAAGAACCAAAAGTTCAATGAGGTATCCAAAGTAAAGTTTAAATTTTTATTGCCAGATCACAAAACCTTGAGTAGAAGATAATTTGGGGTAAGAACATCTTATCAAGGAACACCTTTCTATCAAATTTCAAGTAAATCTGACTAAAAACAGATCACGCGACACTGAGTAAGTTTCAAGAAAATCTGACCTGAAACAGCTGAGAAACTATATGGGGACAGACCTACCAATTGGCAGATGGACAGAGCCTCAAATAGAGAGGCAAGGATGCCTTTAAAAATAAATCGATCTCAATAGAAACTATCATTTGAAAACATGTCTGATTAGTCACTCAATAGGTGTCGTTGTTCAAACAATGTCTTTTGGCAACATGCACTGTTAGGATGATCATTTGGAAAAAGGGATGGTCCATATGAATAAGTTAATTCTCTTGCATTTTGTTGTTCCACTAAAGTCTGAACTTGAGGGGGGAAAAAAAAAAGAAAAAGAAAGGAAAACAGTGAAAGTGACCAAACATAACTAAGGGACTAATTAGACAAAAAAACCTATGTTGTAAAAGAAACACCTCACTGGAAATCTATTTAAGGTGAGGAATTTTTAGAAAAACTTCTAGACATGAGTAATTGTTCCAGTTTTCAGCCCTCTAGCTCAGCTGGTGCGGCCTCTGTGCTTCATAAATACAGAGCCAACCAGATTTGCTTAAAAATTGAAAAAAAAAAAAAAAACTATGTTGACAGTTTTGGTTGATGGTTTCTGATACATTAAAGAAATCAGCACTTGCACAAATGGCAATCATCAAAAAGTCTACTCTAAGTGTGTGTACGCGGGGGGAGGGGAGTTCCTGGTTATCAATTTCCTGAGAGGCATTAATAGTGAAATGTTTCAATGTTTCAAGAAATATAATTCTTTTTCGAGGAATGAATGAGCCAATTTATTCTTAAAAAAGATAAAAATAAAATTGAGGGTGGGCCACCTTGGATATTATATCTCAAATATAGTTGTGCACAGAGAAGCACGCAGACATTGTTTTTTTTAAAACAAAAGCAATTATAAAACCTACAAGAGATAAATGTCCACCAAAAAAATGTTTTCTTGCCAGAAGAAAACAAAACAAAACTACGCCCATCACCAAACTTTGTGGAATGGAATGCTGTTCTAACATCTCAATGTCATGAATATGTTTGGCTGACAGTCCAGAATGTGACCTTACTGTCAACAGGGTTTGTGCAGGATTTCCATCTCTTATAATAACAGATCAGCAGGGAGGGCAGAGTTCCATCAGCATCCCACAGAGTAAAAAGACAAGTTCACGCATGAGATAATCATTTTGACAGGGACAGAATACAGTAATCAAAATACAGGTATCCTTTCCTCAGTAACTCCAGCAAGTGAAGAGGAAAGACGTATGCCAAAAATTTCCGACTTTGGTCAACAGAGCGTCGTCATTCCTCATGATGACAATGAAAACCCACCTTTGGTAAAATGGACTCAAGAGCAGGAGATTTGGGGAACAAGGGAGCTTAGCTCCTTAAAGGAGATTCGATGGAGGAGGAAAATTTGCATAAAATTGTACATGCACTATGACTAATTTAGAGAAAGACAATTTATGCACTTCATCTATGTACAAATCTTCGTTATTGTAAAATGACAATAAAAATGCAGTAGGTGATCTAATCATAAAGCTTCTTGAGGCCCCTTCCATTTGGAGCCTAAGTGATGTTTTCAAATAGCCCTTTCCCTGAGCTCCACTGCTGCTCAGGAATAGATCAAATCATTTGGTTATCAAATTGTATCACATCCTTCGACGTCAACTGGCTTAACACCATGAGATTCCCTTTTAATCAAATCACAGGAATCTCAGACTCTTTATAAGGAATAAAAGAATTTGTTTCATGTTTGGTTTTTACCATTGCAAATAGATGATATTATATAGTTTTCATAACGAGCATCAATTGGATTTATAATCTGACAAGATTTGAATATTCATAATTCAAGATTTGAATATTCATTGAATATTTATAATTGCGGAATTCACTTAATGTTTCGCCAACTTGGCTTCCTCAGAAATAATGAAATACAGTTGAAAACAAGAGTTTCAAATATAACGTTCAAAGCATGATCTGCATCACATCATTGTATTCATTCAGCCACCTATGATTTTACAGTGGTGGCTACAATATCCTGTAATTATAAATTCTCAGTTAAAATAGTTCTGTTTCACCTGTAGGTTCATTTTCCATGTCAACAAGATGAGTATCATTCAGATTCATAATTTATGATAAAATATTCATAGTAATAATCAAAATTGTCATCACAAATCTTTCAATCTTCAAGGACTAAGAATCTCAACCCCCCCCCCACAACAAAAAAACAATAACACCTGAAATAAATGACCATTGCTATGGAACTAGTATTACTAACTTTGACATATTTCTAAACACTGACTGACTATTTAGAATGTGTGAGGTGGTAGCTTCTTTTTTTAAAATGTAATGAAGAAAAAAAAAAAAAAAATCAACTTACTTTTTATTGCAGCTTGATGCATCCACTTGTGTTAAATCCTGTGTTTCGTTGATACATAAACATTTTTCCTTGTGGGTTAATCCAGAATAACTAAAACTGGTGAAGAAAAGAGATATTAAGAAGAATAATTAAAAAATGAAAATCTTAACACAAATTTGGGAAGATATTTTACATCATCTTTAGCCCACTAGCTAATCACATACAATTATTCAACTATAATAATACACCACGTGTATTTATTCGAAGTTGGGAGTTGGCTTGGTTTTTCTACCATAAAAATAACAATTCTCACCAAATTTAAGGGAGTAGAAATTACCTTTTCCCCACCTCGATTTGATGACCAACTGATTGATTGTCTGGTCTCTTACTGACCAAACTAAATAGACAAGTTTTATGTATCAACAAAATCTATCTCACAGATATACAAGAGCTTATTTCATTCTAATAAATGAATATATTTATACCAAAAAATATGTATCTTTATATCTTTTTTATTTATTATATAAGGAATAAAAAAGCTTCAGAAATAATCATTCATGGAAGTAAGATCAGGCAGTTTTCATTTGGTTATTTATCCTCTGTCATGCTGAGAGACACAACTCATCAATTATATCAAGTGAGCTACCACATGATATAGTAAAAATAAAATTTTATGTTCTAATGATGTAATGAAAATGCTAAATATAGAGGATAAAAGTAATAAAAAGCAATAAAAACAGAAAATTTAAAAAAAATATAAGCCATCAGTTTTTACACCATGGGTAAACTAGTATATCATAAAAACTCCAGACCCCCTGCCATTGATGATAAATAATTTTTGAATACAGGCCAAAAGAAATATAACTGTTTCCATTGAAATCTATATGAATTTTAATGAATTATTTTATTCAATTTATGCAGTAAGACATTCTCTTCATTCACTGACTCCTTCTAGTGCATCAGAAATTCTAGCTGTACAAAGAGGACATCACATTTGTAACCCCCCACCCTGAAAACATGCCTGACCTCAGGGTCATCATCTGAGGAAGACTTCTTTGAAAGCACTGCTCCTGATTACTTTCAAAAGTGTGTGTGTGTGTGTGTGTGTGTGTGTGTGTCAATATCTGCATGGATCTGGTACTCCCATAATATGATGAAAAACCAACCAAGCCTTAAGGTATTGTAAGGTACAGCTTGGGTGCCCCTGGGTTAAGGGTAACGATGCTTCAGCTCCAGAACAATGCCCGCACCAGAGGTCATCATTTGGTGAAGGCTTTGTTGGAGACAAGGCCTTAGTTGTAAGGATTCATCTATTACATTTAAGCTCAAACATTGATAACAAGTTCAGGCAGAGGATAAAAAAAAAATCCTTTTCAAATATCGGAGTGCATGTGTGTACTGGAAATTGTCAAGTAATGGATGAGAAAAGAGGAAAAATCAAAAGACCCTTCCTTTGGAATGTTAAGGAGTACATAGCTAAGATCACAAGACAGAATTATGAAACCTAGGAAAAAAAATAACCCGTGTTAATATTAGTGTGTCAAAAAGATACTCCATAAATACGAACAACGTAGAGAAACATTGAAATCTGGGAAATCCATAAATGCCTGCAAAGACTAATCCCCATGAGATATAGACCGTTGAACACAAAAGATGGTAGTTCAGCCTTGCCCATGGCATGTTTAGTGCCGACAAAGCCAATGGGTGGGCCTATTGCAGAGGTCATTAATAAAAATGAATGGAGCAGAAAGAATTTTGAAAAATTTAGGGAAAATATTTCAGCAATAGTAAAATTCTTCATGTTTATAGGCTATCCTGGTAGCTTTCAGAATTGTTTATTCCAGAGAAAAGTAAATGTCTTTCACAATGTTATTAGGATATAATCAGAGTTTGAATTGGATAGGAATTATTGGTTAAGAGATTCTACTAGGTTAAACCAACAATTTTGAGAAGAGTCATTAACATTCAACTTTTTTTTTCTCTCTCTCTATTTACAAACCAATCGCTTTTCCCCATCATTAATTTTAACCAGCAAAATCATTCTACAATCTTCTTCAGGTATAATATGTAAGTTGGAATTCTATTAGGTTGTTAACTATAGAATGTTTCTTGAATAACTTTAGATAAAGGATGATGTAAACAACCAAAAAAGGCAAATAATGATTAATCAAAATATGACCCATTTGGAGCTGTAACCTTTTCCCAACAATCCTCCAATGATGATGATCATAATATACCATCTCTATCAAATTATTTAGGCTTAGGTCATTAATTCAGTAGACCTCGAATTATGGTATGAAAAGAGGATAAACTGTAGGAGAAATGTCAGATGAGTACAAAGGATGCTGCAAGAGCTGAGAGGCGTGGATCTGACATGGTCATGGAGCATTTCATTCAGTTCATGGAACCCATTCTCCAAGCTTTTACTACCTTTCCAATTGCCTCCAGGTATGGTTACTGTTTAAGTCCTGAAGTCTCCAAAAAGTACTTGAAATATTGTTTGTAGCATGTTGGTCACTGCTATTGATAATTCTTCATCACTAAGAACAGGTTTGAGCCTCTGTTGAGGTTAATTATTGATATTCATATTCACAGACATAAACTTATTGAATTATGGCTGAACAGTTTGCGCCAGAATAGTGTTCACTCCTAACGCTTTGTTTACGTTATCAGAAACTTGTGCAGCATCATGCCTGAATTTAAAATCATACCTGAAAATTAATCCAACTTCTAGGGAAGAAACCATTGCTGTTAAGGATCTAAAAATCTGATTTAACAGAATTATATCTATTTATATACTTTTTTAAATTTATGATAAAATTACATTAGGAAATTCTTGTCTGAATTATTGGCCAGGATGTATTAATCATTGTGTATGATATGGTTGCACTATTTTCTTTATCCATTTATTCACAACATTTCAGCCTTATTACCCGAGTGTTCTAGGATGTGATTCCACATTCTAGAATCAAGAGTGCCCGATGAAAGCCAGTGGAAACATTGCAAATGTATGAACATATAGACTTGGAAAATTGTCAGACCATATCTTACATTGATAAATCTTTCACTTTTAGCATTATTCTCTATGATGTAAAAAAAAAAAAAAAAACCAACAAAAAATGACAAGTGTAACAACTAAAAAATCTTCATTCCAAAAGACTGCTTTTGAGTGAATTGTGACAGCTGTGATATCATGCATGCGCATTTTTTGGAAAATTTTGTCAAAATTGGCAGATTTTTGTTCAATGACATTAAAGCAACATTTTCAGCATATTATGCTTCTTCTTGAGACTAGTAAAAATGTAACTCAAATATGAAAAAAAAAAATTGCACTGTTTGAGATACAGTGAATGATTGAATATGTCAGAAGTCATTTATAAGGTTTTGTGCTGGAGATTTTGTGCCGAACAATGGTCAAAGGTCAGGTAGACCAGTTGCAGTTTATGGCGATCAAATTGAGACATTGCTCAAGAATAATCAATGTTGTATGAGGAGGGATAAAGCCAACATACCCAAAATCTCCAAATCAAGCATTAAAAATCATTCGCACCAGCTTGATTACGTTAGTCACTTTGCAGAGTGTGACTTCTACGTAAATTAGGCATGAGGGTTTGGGGTGCAACTCTACTGCATTTGTGTGTATGCAATTAACAGCTAAAATGTAATGAAAATGTTCCCTCTTTGAAATAAATCGCAATGGGTGATGAAAAATGATGCATTCCACATTGTTGTAGAGTAAGATATTGTGAGGCGAGCCATATGAACCACCACTACCCAGGCCAAAGATCAGTCTTCACTCAAAAAGGACTACCGTGTTTATGGTGGAATTGGAAAGGAATTCTGTAGTATGAGCTTGTTCCAAAGAAGTAGACGAAAGACTTGAACAAGTACTGATCTCAGTCAGACCAAGTAAAGGCAGCAATCAAAGAAAATCATCCAGAATTAGTCAAGAGAAAAAGTGTAGTATTCTGTCGAGATAACGCTAAACCATGCTTCTTTGGTGACAAAACGCAAGCTGTCACAGCTTGGCTGAGGAGTTTTCATTTATCCACTACATACTGCACCTTTGGATGACCAATTATTTCAAAAAACTTCCATTCCCGAGAATACTGCAAAGGGTACTTCATGCAGTTATGTACTTAGAAGAATGAAAAAAATCAATTTGTTGGAAGACTGAGTAATGAAGTTGCATTAAAGATGGCAGAAGAGATTGTCTGGACTTGAATACAAATTACTAGTATAGAATAGATTTCTATCTTAGCCAAGAAGCATTTTGTGCATACCATTTTTCTACCAATAACTCAACTATACATTCACAAACAAAAGTTGCTAGGGTCCACATAAGATTCAGTTAGTCAACCCAGGGGCTAAGCTTCTAGATATCATTTATTAGCCCTATAGGTGCCAAGTTTTTGAGGATAATTTCATAGGTTTGACTGTATTTTTGAAGGGCTACATAGGGTAGAAGGTTCATGATAGAGGTTTGCTGAGAGAGATGAAATCGCAGCATAACCCAAGGTCTATGTAAGGAAAAAATATCCAATTCACACATGACGATGTCATCAGTTAGAAACTATCTCGGATTTTAGAATTTTTCGTACCATGTAAACATTTTACGAAAAAGAAAAAAAAAAGAAAAAAAAAAAAAAAAAAAAGAAAAACATGCACTCTTTACTTCAAAATAATTGTGAGAGTCTTTACAGAAAAACTGGGGTATTTTAATTCAGAATTATGCCATTATATATGTGCCACCTATTGGTCATAATCATAGCAGATTTCTAGTCATATTTTCATAAATATCATCTGCTGATCGAGTAGGGGTGTGCGGTCACAATTCAGTGACAGTGGCGCCTAAAGGGTTAAGTTGAGACTTATGCAGTAATAGAAAGAACATTGCTGGCATCAATGGTAGAAGGAAAACTAAAGCAACCACTTAGTTGCATATCAACAATAAATGAATATCGAGTTTCATTTTTATCCACTTAAAACTTTACTGAATACAAAATCATTAGAACATTGCAGTAAAATAATTATACTTCCAGACTTTATATTTACTGCACTTGGAGTGTAAAGAGTGTAGGACAAACCCCCAAGGATAACCCCTCCCCCAGGACAAACCCACCTCGAGGACATAACTAGACCCCCTCCTGTTACCCTGGATCTATGCCTGCTTGGGTTTGTCTTTCTCAAGTGACTGGCTAATTTGCCTATTTCTTGAAGCCAAACTTTGGACTTGGCGGACTTACCGTTTTAACAAGCAGTGCCGTGCGCATTCCACAAGGTTTCTGCTGCCTGAAGACCACACAGAGCCATTTCTGGGGATATCTTTCACATTGTAGCAGCCCTGGTACCAGCTGGGGGATGATGAGACAACTAGAAGAGAAGAAGAAAAGGTCAGCACTTTCTTAGGACACCTTCAAACAAGTAAACATTCAAAACAATTACATTGAAGGGAGACAAAGTGGGATAGCAATTTAGGCAGGGAAGAGAAGGAGTCAGAGAAACCAACTCTACCCCCAAGCCTGTCTGCCTCTTATCTTTTGAAGATGTCCAACTATTGGTTGATGGTAAGAGGAAATCTTTTTGTTGGCAGAGCAAAAAGGAACTCTTTAAGGAACCCTGACATTTTGGTCAGTTCAGTAATTGGTGACAATTTCCTGATTACAATACTATGAACGACTTTAATGAAGAACTAAGTTGATGTATCATCTTGGAGAAAGGCCGATTCTCCAGGGAATCAGAGAAAATAAGAGGGTAAATAAAATGGGCAAGTATTGGCAATTTACTACATGATTACCATATGTATATACACACACACACTAATATGCAAAGATATATATTATTATACATGTACATACTGAGACCAATACAAAAACAGTCAGATAAGCACAAAAATACTTGAAATATATATATATATATATATATATATATATATATATATATATATATATATATATATATATATATATGGATTGTTTCATGCGAGATGTTTTGGTTGTTTTTTTGTGTTTTTTTTTTTTAATACTGAAGATAATGATATAAAAGGTAAATATTTCATCAAAATATAACACAGTTGAAGTAATCCTTTTTTGAACGTTCCTCAAATGATACGTAATCTCTTTAAAATTCTTTAGGTTCATTCGTCACAAATAACTTTTGTCATGTTGGATCATTCACTGTACCTAAAACTGCACAAATCTTATTTTGTATTTGCATTGAAGTTTTATGTTTCTTAAAATAAAGAATGCATAATGATGAAATTATCACTTTTTTCCTGTCATAATTTTAGAAATATCAATAAACAAATTTTGACAAAATTTTTAAAAAAGATGCCCACTGAGAGGTCACATAAGCAAAAGCATCTTTTGAATGAAGCTAGTTGAAACTAAATGCTCCTAATGCCAACAATAAAAACAAATTTTTTAGACTATCCAAAAGCCTAACCAAGGTGAACTTATTTTCTCCAAACTTCAGCAGTTCCAGTAATTAGTGTTTCTCGAAACAAATCAAGAACTTTGACCATGAAACTAATTTTGAAAAAAGAGAAAAAAAAAGGTAAATTAATAATGAATCAAGAGAAAACCAACCCAGATGTGAAAAAGAGACCAGAGGGAAAGGAAAAGGGAAAGAAGAAGAGAGAAAAGGGAAAGAAGAAGAGAGAAAAGGGAAAGAAGAAGAGAGAAAAGGGAAAGAAGAAGAGAGAAAAGGGAAAGAAGAAGAGAGAAAAGGGAAAGAAGAAGAGAGAAAAGGGAAAGAAGAAGAGAGAAAAGGGAAAGAAGAAGAGAGAAAAGGGAAAGAAGAAGAGAGAAAAGGGAAAGAAGGAGAAAGAAAAAGGAAAGAAGGAGAAAGAAAAAGGAAAGAAGGAGAAAGAAAAAGGAAAGAAGGAGAAAGAAAAAGGAAAGAAGGAGAAAGAAAAAGGAAAGAAGGAGAAAGAAAAAGGAAAGAAGGAGAAAGAAAAAGGAAAGAAGGAGAAAGAAAAAGGAAAGAAGGAGAAAGAAAAAGGAAAGAAGGAGAAAGAAAAAGGAAAGAAGGAGAAAGAAAAAGGAAAGAAGGAGAAAGAAAAAGGAAAGAAGAAAGAAAAAGGAAAGGAGAAAGAAAAAGGAAAGAAGGAGAAAGAAAAAGGAAAGAAGGAGAAAGAAAAAGGAAAGAAGAAGAAAAAAAAGGAAAGAAGAAGAAAAAAAAGGAAAGAAGAAGAAAAAAAAGGAAAGAAGAAGAAAAATATGATAATATTAATGCTATTGAAATGCTTTTTCTAAACTTAATATTTGTAAGTCTTTCCTGACTGTCTGTAACCATTAACAGGTCTCCAAGGAACATTTAGCCACGCCCCTCATACCCAGTGAAAGAAACACCCTGCCCTTCCCTCGTGGGTTTTCTAAAATAAATAAATAAAATTTAACGTGATTTTTTTCTTAAAATTGTCAGATGTTTTAATTATGTCAGTTATGGACAGTTTCTCCATTTCCATACGAGACAGACATACGCACGTAGACACTAATACACTGATATATAAAATATGACATCCATACATAATAATCCACAGTGTGTTTTTGTCCTCTGTCACAGTAAGTGATGTAACTGACATAGTAAAATAGAATTTCACGTTCTGTTGACGTAGAAAAATTCTGCATTTAACAAATAAAAATATAAAAAAGTAATAAATACAAAAAATAATAAAATCCATTTGTGGAA
This sequence comes from Thysanoteuthis rhombus, assembly GCA_963457665.1. NCBI lineage: Eukaryota > Metazoa > Mollusca > Cephalopoda > Oegopsida > Thysanoteuthidae > Thysanoteuthis > Thysanoteuthis major. The sequence continues at coordinate 18,861,240 of OY735224.1, forward strand.
CAAATCTGACATGGGTGTTAACCATTCCCCTTCTTTTTTTTCCCAGAGATGGATAAAGAGTTGTTTTTAATTGGGTTACTTTAAAGGCTTTAGTTGGAGTTAGGGTGGCCATTTCCAAACTTCCAAAAAAGAGGACATTCCAGACCAGTGTTTCCTATACTTGGGGGCTGCAGCCCCCCACCCAGTAGAGGGGGGGGGCTTCCAATAGGGAGAGGTCCTTGGAGGTATTACTGGGCATCTACAAACTTATTGAGTAGGCAGACCTTTCAAAAGCGGCATCTACATGTAATAAAAAATGCATTAACAGTTGTTTTCCGATCCCACTTTTTGAAGGGTATATCTGGAGTAGTTTATCTAATTTTTTTTTATAGAAGGACAAATAATGTCCAGGTCAAAGTAATGCTGGGCAAAGTGCTTAGAAGCCAGACCCTAGTTAGAGTTAAAAGTTGCTTTATCGAAGATTTTAAAAAATGAAAAAATTTAAAAAAAAAATTTTTTTTTTAAATCTTCTATGAAGTTCATTTTCAAATCAGTTTCATTCATGTTCCTAACGTGTGCAAGTTTATTCCATATATGTAGGACTATAAAAAATTTTAAAGACTTTTAAAATTTGGTTTACAAGAGTATTTGGAAGACCACTGCTCATCCAAGCTCCATAAATGTCCATATCAAACTTTCATATTTTGCAAACATCAACCCAAAATATATTTGAATGGAAAGGTATGAATAAGAAGAAAAAAGTGCATACTTCAAACAGGTTTTGAAAACTCTGTACTGGAAGAGAAGGATCCATTTTCTACTGTAATTAAGTAGTAAACTGATCTCTCCATGATTCATCCATCTTAGCATAAGATGGCCCAAGATTTGAAAAAAAAAAAAAATTTATTACTGGAAGTATAGAAGAAAAAAAAAAAAAAAAAAAAAAAAAAGTACTTTTGCTTACAGTGTGTATGTGAAATCAGTTCAATTGTTAAGTGAGTGTTGAGTCACATTACCTCATCTATAAGTGATGAAAGCCGACTTCAATTTACAAGCTCTTATGGGACAGCTAAATATGGATGACAGGCAAAAACAAAACTTGATATAATTCAAAATGTATAAGTATCATGTTCAACCTTACATGGAGAGATCACAAGACAGCACAGTATACAAGGAAGACAACGGGAGTCCGTGACATCATAGAAACTATTAAAAAACTCAAATGGTAATGGGCAGGCCATGTTGCGAGAATGAAAGACAACCGATGGGCATCACATCTCACAACATGGATCCCCAGAGATCACATAAGAAACTGAGGCCGACAGAACACAAGATGGAGAGATGAACTGGACAGATTCGGGAAATACTGGCTCCGCAAGACCTTAATAGAGAATTGTGGCGAATCCTGGGGAGGGTATATGTCCAACGACAGACATTAAAAGATTGATGATGATGATGATATACCCAAAAATTGAAATATTGTCATTTGAAAGGTCATATTCTAGCTTTCAATAAAAGAAATAATAATGAGAACGCTTTCATACAGAAGATATTTAGAATCGAACAACATTTTTTTCTTGAAACATCAAATTAATTATTGCAAATTCATAAATCTCACAAAATACCCTGGAGGTATGACGTGGCATAATGGCTATCAGCACAGAATATGGAATTAGTGGAACAAATTCAAGTTCTAGCTGAGGCTGTTTATGATCACTTCGCACAAGTGCCCTTGGGAAAGGCATAAATCCACCTATGCCTATAGGTAAATAGCAGGACAAATGGGACATTTTGGGACCATACGACAGGCTATTCAAGAGAAGGTTTCCGATAGAGAAAAAACTACAGTTTGGTAATCGATAGCTGGTCCCAAGCCTGGGTGAAGAAGGAAAGTTGAATGTAGGGAACACTTCCCACCCCAAAAACCTACCTGCTACTTAAACCGCAACAGTGGTTAAGCTTGTATACTCCACAAGGCATCCATAGGAATAAACAAAACAAAATAACCAACTAACCTATAAGTAAAGTAAGTAACTGCCCCTAAGATGGCTACAACAATAGCTGTCCCTACCTGGGCTCACATATCACAAATTTCTCCTTGTCTCAGAGTTCTTTGAGGTTTTTGCAACAAGTGAAAATAGAGGTGTCGAGCACCTCAAGGGGTATGACTCATTTTAATTTCACCATACACTGTGAGTGAAAGAAAAAACAAAAAAAAACAAAAAGAACAAAGTACAATATTGTTGGCAACATTTGTTGCTATAATAATATCATTTGTTTCCGATTGATTTGGAAAGGAAAAAAAAAATAAGGAAAAGCTTCCAGGAAATTTTTAAAAGCCTCACTGAAATTGAACACTGACTGGTTTTCTCAAACCTTGCTACATTTTCATTTGTATTCCTGAAGTGGGTATCTCTTAGTGTTCCCCATAAGTTATCGGTCATATAACTCCACACTAACAATACAAAATGTTAAACAGGATATTTCCTTTTCTTCAGCGTCTCTCACTCTGTCCTTTCTTATAAACACTATGAACCTATGCAAATTTGGTCTGAATAAAAAAGATTTTTGGCATTCATAGAACTTGACTTGTCACAGTTCAAAATTATTTGGATTTACATGTCAACACAGATATTTGTCAACACACAGATGTCTCTCTAAATATTGTTGAAAAAACTCTCCTTGTTGGGTAACCACCCTATGGGTATACATATATACAAATTAGGGTTAATATTTCATTCTGAAACAAATTACAATGAAACTGTTCGCCCATTGTACCCAAGGGGTCATGATTGACACAGAAAAACCATACAGACCAAAGAGAGTTACACCCTTGGCTACTTATTCAAAACAATTTACTTAGTGAAGCCTGAAATGAATAGATTGCCTTTATCTGAATGATTAAATAGCTTTGTTACTCGCATTTGAGATTTCAACGCTAAACTGGGTCGACACTGAATTCATGGACCACTTGCATCGACAGTAGAGCTCTGAACGGAATTAAAAATAATGGAACTCTTCTGTGAATTGAAGGGAGAAATCTTTTTTTTAAATTCGCTTAGAGATTGAACGGGGATGGGGGGGGGTAATTTCAATCAGAGGTTATTTCCCTTGAGTTTGATTAGCTACAGTGTTCTTGTTAGTCCCGAGTCTTTTAAAACAGCTACAAAGTTCAAAATGCTAGAAAAGATGATATTATGTACAAAAAATGTCAGGTAAATATGGACAATGCAGCAAGACTAGACAACTGAGAGGTGTGGGTCATATCTATGATATAAATAGGTAGCAAATTAGTTTACTGAGGAAGGGATTGACAAAAAGAAAGACAGGCAGAAATGGATTGCAAGTGGTCAGAAACTAATGCAAGAATTACTGATTATTAGAAGTACATCAAATAAGAGAAAATGTTATTTTCAGGGATCAAGAATTGAACCAAGCATTACTAACTAATTTATAAGTAAAATCTACTCTAATAATGAACTGTAGTTTTTTCGGTTTAACAATGGACTTTTCCACTGGGGAGAGGGGTGGAAAATATTTCCTGCAACCCTTTCAAACCATGCACTATTCCTGTTAAATGAATTCAGTATTTTTTCAACAACAAAAAAAAAAAAAAAAAATTAAGTAAAATAAATGAATTTAAAAAAAAGATTTAAAAAAAAAAAAAAAATAATACACATCTAATTCCAAATATATCTGATATTTTTTCCACTGGGATTAACAAGTAATGGAAAAAACACAAAAAAACACAAAGGAACCCAGATCAAACAAAAGTCATATAACAAGGATCAGCAGCCTAATCTTGCTGGCCATGGTCAGCAGGTTCAATCCTCACCAGATCTCAGAGTATAGATTGTCCGATACTAATTCACGCTAACTTATACAATGAATGATGTGATTTTTTTGATTCAAGGGTAAAAATTTTGCTGATAAAAGTAACTCTTTCCCACCCTTTGAAACTATAGGCTCTTCAACTCAAACAGATTTGCTATTATTTTTTCTTCGAAAATAGTTTCACAAAATCTAAATGTATCTGAATTTTTTCACAGGTAATAACTTGTTATATAAAGATAATTCATTTTGTTTATTATATGTTATTTAAATGCCAAATATATGAACTAGCTGTCTGAATGTATTCCAGTTGGTTTGATTATAAAGCGATTCCAGTATACTAAAATAAAAAACAAAAGTTTTGCCAATATTTGTTAATACTGATAAAGGAACAACTAGAAAGCACTCGGTGAGCACATGCCTCTGCCAACACCATTATTATTAAAAACTGAATGAAAATCCGTTTATATATGTTACACTGTATCAATGAAACTGATATTAAAACAACTATGAATTCATTCATTTTTTCGTAAAAAGAAGTTGATATACTAGTTAATCCTGTGAAGAAAAATTTTTTTAAATAGATAAATAGAATTTCTATGAGATTTTTTTTGAGAAAAAAATGATTCCACAGTTTCAAACAGTAGTCAGAAGGCATTTTCATCAGCAGAATTCTTACCCTTGAGTGGAAGAGTCCAGTGTTTAGAAAAAAATTCAATTACTTCCTTAGCCCATGGCCTATCCTTTCACTTGATCTCATTGAAATTAATTGGGAACTTTTGTAGATTTTAAGAGAAACAGACGTAAGTGAATAAATACACCTCTTCCAGCTTAGTTGGCAGAGGTAAATCATGGTGAATCAAGTATTGGCTCAAAGCTGTGGACTAAGCATGGGCAATCCTCATCTAGCGGGACACAAAAGGCATTTTCATCCTTATTCAGACTGCAAATTCATTTAAAAAATCTAAATTGTATTACAGGGACACAAAAAAAATGTTCCGGGGGACCATATCTGGTCCACAGGCCTATGGTAGCCCATATGCACCGTAGATGATGAGAAAGAATGCTTATGAACAGGACCAACTCTAGAGATTTACATTGGAATTTTCATGTTTACATCTCCAAGTTCACATCTGAAACAGGGTCAAAAACATCTCAAAACATTCAGATTCTCTAGATACATATCTAAATTCTCGGAAATACAATGCATGTTAAAAAATCGAATGTGATTTTAATCTTTAGCAAGTATTCTACTCAAATAACTTATTTTATGGCTATGAATTTAAATAAGATTACTTATTTTATAAAAAAAAAAAAAGCATCTAAATACAAAATTCTGACACCTAGATGCAATCAAAAACATCTACATTTAGATGAAAAACATCTGAATTGGCAACACTAAGCCTAGTACAGGCTGGGTCAACCTTCAAGTTGTCAGTCATTACTGTTAATTGTTGTGAAGACAAATCCAATGTTATCAGGCAAAGTCAGAGGAAAAGAACGGAGGGCAGAATGATGTGCGTTTAAATGAAAGAGAATATGAAATGAAGAGTTAAGGGCACTGAAAATGGCAATCAGATGATTAGTGTGTGAAGAACAGTATGTGGGGAGGAAGAAGAGTGGGGGAGCATAAGTCCACAAGTATCAGCAAACATTAGCATAAACGTACAGACATTTGAAGGAAGATACTCTTCTATGAGAGTGCAAGCAGAAAAATGTAAGCATATCTGAGACGACAACATATTGACACATTGGTCCCACGATTTGGGAGGTTGTTGCGTGCTAAATTGGGTCCTACTGAGTATCTATGAGGCAAGTGGAGTCTTTTGATAGTATTCTATAAACTTCCACAGTCAATACAGGGTTATATGGTACAACACAAAAGATGCAAAAACAAACTACAGAAATACAGATATATAAACATACAACCATACATACATACATACAACCATACATACATACATACAACCATACAAAAACACACACACACACAATATATATATATATATATATATATATATATATATATATATATATATATATATGTGTATGCGTGTGCAAATGTTTAGGTTGGTGCTTAGTGACTAACAGAGCCAGTTGTTCTATATATCAAGATATAGGTAAACAATAAAAACTATTATCAAATTTTGTGCAGGAGAAAATATTTCCAACCGACCATTTCCAACTATACACTCTCCCACGTAAACAAATTCTGTTTTTTAATTAAAAAAAGAAAGAATTTGAAAAAAAAAAAAAAAAAAAATTGAATAGATCATGAAAAAAATGTTTCAGGACTCACATTGTAGAGTAGTATTAAAATTGCTGGGCATTATTAGTTGGTTCAATCCTTACCGGATCTCCTAGCACCAATGGTCTGATATCAACTCATGCTTAGTTATTTTACTTACATAATGAATGGTACAACCTTATTGTTTTTTGCTGGAAAAAATATGTCCTACACATCATTTGGACTTTCTGAACAAAACCAATCCAAAATTTTTTTCCTGAAAAATCTTCTCACAGAAATTTAAATGATTTTTTTTCTTAATTACGTAATCAATAAATAATATCTATCTACAGAACAAGATACAAAACATGAAAAGATCATTTTCCCCTTGTTTTCTAAAAAAGGGAAAATTTTTTTTAAATAAATAAATCATTATTTCAAATGATCAGACATTTTTATCAATGTCGTTTTCAATTCAACACTGAGGCTAGTATGTTTTTCAAGCCATCTCAGATATGTTGAATCTTCCATTACACAATGCAATATAAACATATGAAAAGTTGAACTCAAACAAGTTTGTTTTTTTGTTTTTTTTAATCTAAAATGAATGAAGATGATAGTCCAAAAGATGCAACATCCTATTCTTTCATTTTCTAGTCTGGAGTTGACTTGTTTTCTCTACCATACCAAGAACAATCCTCACTGAATTTAGTAAACTCTTCACCGTTTGCCTGTGCCATCATGTTGAACCAAACCAATATGTAAAATTGATATCCTCCTACTGTGATTAGAAATCATAACCAACTACTAGGTAGGTGGCTTTTTTACTGAGTAAGCTACATTAAAAATACATATAGGCTAATTTCATTCTAATAAATAAATACATTAAGATTTATATTTCAATACCATAATTCCAAATCACAACCAAGGATTGGTATATGTCTTTCTTACCAACTGAGCTGAACTAAGAAGTCCTACATATCTAAAATCTTATTTATCTATTATATATACAATACAAAAGTTACAGTAATCATCTTCAGTCAGAATAGAAGGGGTGGAATTGACCCTGCAGCCGCTAGACTAGTTTGATGATATTCTGTCACTATAATTTTAGTTGCTTTTTATCACAACTACTCAGACCGACAGTCTTCAGCAGTAGGTAAACTGTGGATCAGGAATAAGTTCAAAGCAAGACACCATCTCACATCCCTTTACCTCAGGAAGCCAGCTCAACAGCACTACCGATTGTACTACCAGACCTTTTACTCATAACCCTTGACTGTCAGTGAGTAGTTTTGATGAAAAGTAATTAAATTTAAGATGAAAGCAATATCAGTAGAAAGTCATAATGGTTGACAATGCTTCATTTTATAAAAAATAAAGATAATATTACTAGAGCCATCCCCTGTTAGTATGCTTCACTTGGTAGGTGTACAATTATCAAATCACCATAGCTCTACAAATGGCCTTCCCAACCAAACAGCCAAGTGGGCTACAGATTCTTGTGTGTGTGTGTGTGTGTGTGTGTGTGTACACTCCTAGACACATTTTTGGGGCTACGACCTTAGAAATTGCATGAATACACCACTGAGTACAATCTAAAGACTTTTTACTTTCTTTTTTTCTCCATCAAAAAGTGCTTTTTGGAGTCTCTATAGTCATTTTGGATCAACAATGCCAAAATCTTGTGCCGGTCCTTTTTTTTTTTTTTTTTAACAATTAGTTCTAGTACACATGCTGTCCATGGTGATTCATTTATGCGAGGTACAGATATTGAACATAAATCTTATTAAGTGAAGAAATTTCTCATTTAAACCATTTGGGAGCGGCTGATGAGAGATCTTGAGAAAAATAAGTCCTGGGGTTTTCTCACCCTGACTATGGTTTACGGAGTGATTCTAGACAATTTATAGATAGTGAAAACAATGATTGAAGAGATATCAAGGGAGAAATTTCTCCTAAATACTAAACTAGGTATCACAGAAAATTGGATAGTGACTTGAGATAATTCATAGATGATGTTGAAAACAATGATTGCCTGATGAGATATCCATACCTTTTCCTGGGTGAATTTTAAAGTTAAGTAAGGAAATTCAGTTGGCATGTTTCATAGGCTGTATTTCTCAATTTGGTTTATGTATTTTTCAATTACCTTGCCTTACTTTTAAACTTGCCTGGGAAAGGGTACAGAGAGAGGTCGCTTTATTAATAATTTTTTGACTAATATCTTTTCCATCTTAATTGAAATTCTTTTTTTATGTCTCGGTCATTCTATAGCTATTAGTAAGCAATGCAGTTAACAAAGAATGAACCTCCTGAGAGGCTCAAACTTGCATCCCTTTTCCTCTGGAAACCTATCCTAAGGTGACAACTAACTGACTGTTTACTTTCAGTCAACCAAAGCAAAGCCTTTCAGCCACTTTACACATCAAAGGGTTAGTAAAAAGGTTGTTATTCATGTCTTGAAATTAAGAATAGTGAAGAAAAAAAAAAAATGTAAAAATTGCTCATTGTTGTTAAAATTGTGGAGTTGGAAACACTAAAACATAACGTGTTTATAATAAAGACTTAAAGATTAACACTGGGTTAGGCACTTGTTCACTCTGGATTTTAAAATGTCGAGATTGATAATTAATCCATTTTCCCAAGTACAATTTCATACAAGAAAACTAAAATGCAAAAATAACATTTTTTTTTAAACACATGGGGAATGGGAACGGTTGAGAAAATAGCATCCTTAAACGGCTAGGTCGGACTTTTCTGTCAACTTAATATCCCATTCACCTTGTGTATGGGGAAAAAAAAAAGTTATTGCATTTTAATTCTATTTTCCTTTTAAGAATTTAATATCCCAATAATGAGAATGTTAACTATAAGTTGAAAAAAAAAACAAGAAGCTTAAGTTCAACGATGCATTCACCATCCTTACGTACATATCAATGATTCCCAATTTCAAAGGGATTCTAAACAAAGCAGTAATAGCATTGCTAGGTGTGGTAGTAGTAGGAGGAAGAAATTTAGGATGATTCATCTGAAAATCTAGTAATCAGAAGACATAATTAGTGAAGTAAACATTCTCAATTTTCAGTATAGGGAGGGCACACGTGGCAGCCAATGTAATAAAAAGAATAAACAATTGTTTTAAATCCTGTTGAGTGTCATCTTTTAAGTTCCACTGGTAGATCTGTAGTTGAAAAACAAACCAATATAACCAACATATCTGGTGATATACCAACCTTTTCCACAGAGAATTATCATAATGGGTGCAAAGAAACAGCTATATATTTGTTGATATCAAAAATAGAAAAATCTAGAATGGCTCTCACTTTATTTTTTCAACTTGACAGGTAAAGCCAAAGAGCCAATTTTAGAAATTAACTCAGCAGAATTCGGTTCAGAAAATGGCTTATCCAACCTATACACTAAGTTGGACAAAATATTGAGTGAATTTGGTTGAAAATAACAAGAATAATGATGCTAAAGCAGTCACTGGAGGATGTTGATAAAAACACAGAAGAAACTTCAGGAAGAAAAGTTGAAAGTACAAAGATACAAAAACCAAGTCCAAAACTCAAAGAAAAAAAAAAAAATCATGTGACAAAAACGAACAACAGGTCACGAAGAATGTGAACTATGATGTTGAAACTGAAATTGAAGGGAAAGTTACGAAGGAATATGAATAAACAATTACCAGAGAAAAATCAGAGCATTTCATGCACGAAATACAATATTAAAAACGAAAAGTTTAAACTGCACAGATTTTAAAATTCATTAAATGGATTAACAAAGTTGCAATAGGAGACAAACTCTTTGAATGTATGGTTAACAATAAGGAATTTCCTCACAAAGTAAAATACAGTGCTGAAAATATGGCTCACAAGATTATATTGAAGAATTCAGTGAGGAATATAATGATAAGGAATGTCTGTTGAATGAACAAACTTGAAATTTCTGAAAATGTGATTGAAGATAACAAAACCGACTATGGGCAAGACGATTCTACAAAAAAACCTAAACAGCCACTCCAAATAGTTACATTATTATAAAAGGGATAATTTTGAGGAACTAGCATAGGTGTCAGTACTGAAACAAGAATTCTGACGCTTGGCTGGAAATAAAACTGAAAACAGAAACAACAAGCTACAAGTACTGATGCAAGAATTCAGAAGCTTGGCTGGAAATTAAACTGATAACCAAAATATAAAACCTGTCAGAAAATGGAGAAATTCTAAACACCCGGTGAGATCTGACTCAAAAGCTGAGAAAACATCAAATTTTACATACAAAAAGGACATCCACCTAAAAATAAGTAGGGGACACAGGAGAAATATGATGAATTTTTGACAACCCACAGGATCTGATGATCCTAAATGTCACTGCCATTGATATGTCAATTCAGATCATTTGATTTATGAGTGCAAAAATCGGAAATTTAGAAACCCAGAAATTAATAAGCAAGCAAACCACTCAAATGCCAGTGTCAGCCATTCATTGCCAAAGTAGTCATATTGCTCATCAATGCGAGAAGGAAATCAGGGATAGAGGTAATTTTAATTCTGGATGTTTCAGGCATATCCGGCAGATTGTCTTTCCATGGACACCAGGAATAGTTATAAGTATGGGAAATCTGGCCAGATTACAAAAGGGTGTCCTGAACCATGAAAGTACATCTATACACAAGAAGTTATACCACTATCAGAGGCTCCACAGCACACTAAAAGATCTGGAACCTCCACTGTCAGAAGCTCCACAACACACTAAAAGATCTGGAACCTCCACAACACACTAAAAGATCTGGAACCTCCACAACACACTAAAAGATCTGGAACCTCCACAACACACTAAAAGATCTGGAACCTCCACAACACACTAAAAGATCTGGAACCTCCACTGTCAGAGGCTCCACAACACACTAAAAAATCTGGAACCTCCACTGTCAGAGGCTCCACAACACACAAAAAGATCCTGATTCCAAGTAACAAAAGATCAAGCATTATACACAATACAAATATAAAATGCAGAGTTCAAGAGGAAGAAAGTTCTAGGAAGAACCCTCATTGAGTTGGGAAGCAGAAACAAAAGGAGATTAGAGCAGTATCATGTACTAGAGCAGCACAAATTTTGAGCGACTCAGATATGCAGTTGCCATGGTAACCTATGGATACAAGAATGTAATCGCTCATTTCCTGTAGGATCTCTTATTCCACCATGGCCAAGGAAGTAAAAAAAATATTAAAGTAACCAGGCAGTGATCTGGAGTAGTCAGATTACAGAAGCCTATGGACAGATCAGGAAACATTTTATAGAGTAAGTTGGAATAACTGATGGATATAAATTTCTGGAAGAAAGTCCTAAGGGTCTGGATAGATATATAGAGAACTGAGCAAACTAGTATCACTATTGGTCTACGTGGGCAAGACAACCACAGTTATTTACCACATTGGAAGTTCGACTTTTACCTAAACTGATGAACTTGAATGTTATCTCATATGACATCTAGATGTTATTGAACAAATCAGCAGTCCAATATAGCTGCAGTTGCTGTCAACAGACGAAGAATGTGACTAATTTCTGGATCAAGAATAAATTATTTCTTTGTGGAAAGCATGATAAATAAACAGTTGGATGTTCCACAAGACTTTGATGATGCTTGCCTCAATGTTGGAAGAGTCATGTTGTCGAAGGACTGAATGGACAACCTGCAGAAAAATATGTCTTCGTTTTTTTGTTGTTTTTTTTTTCTTAATGGGGCACAGAAATCATCTTTATTAACATGAAGACTATGTTCACCTCTGGTAAAAAAGAGGGGGGGAGAGTTGTTGAATATTCCCAATCTTTAGTAATTCCCTTAAGCTTACGGACGTCTGGTAGTGCAGGCCTTGTTTATGTTCAGGGGGAAAGGGCACCATATTGTTTCTTTGGGTGAACAGAAGCACACATACCGGCTGATTTGATGAAGAGAATAAAGAGTTGTAAGAAATCTATTGTTCTAAATCATGTTGACCTGGAAATTGAAAGGTTTAGCCAATTTCAGCAATCAATAACAAATGATACTTAACATAAGGAAAAAACATTTGATAAATCATCTATTGATCAGAATAGATGTTCTTTCAATGAGGTCACAAATTTTCCTTTGTTTTAAATGAGTTTCCAAACAGAATTTCCAAATTGATCTCATCCTATAATCAAGAAGTAAGGACATGACAAGAATATCTTGGATAGTGCTGTTATGATGAGGTCCAGTTAAGATACTGCTGTATTGTGTTACCAACACAAGAGAATTTTTTTACACCAGTTCAACAGCTGAAAAGATGCTAAATTTAAAACAAAAAAAAATCCCCAAAACACTGAAAAGATGCTAAAAATGGTCGAAAACATGCCAAACTATGGCCAAAATGTTTAAGCGCCCTTTGGCACAGCCAAAACAAAAAAATGCTAAATTGGCAATACTGGTTGTACAAATTGATTTAACAAGATAAGCTGAGAAAAAAAAAAAAAAACATTAAATAATACTAAGACCTTGTATAGTGTGGTTATGAACAGTATGGAAGATTTTAGAATAAAATAAGTGCATTAATCAGGATATACCTGTATCTGTATATTCTCAACAGTTACATGACAACTTTTCAACAAACTGCTTGGATAATAAGTAGAATAGTATCAGAGATAATATATCCATGAAAATGGGCTTGCTTAGGTGATTGAAATAGTCAAGTATTTCCCCACTGATGACAGAAGTTGGTGTCTCATCCAAACAATGGAGAGGTCATGAGATAGTACAATATATTAGAGAGCAAACAGGTTAGAGATATCATAGAGACCATCAGAAAACTCAAATAGCAATGGGCTGGTCATGTTGCAAGAATGTCAGATAACCACTGGACATAACAATTTACGTGGATCCATAGAGATAATATGCAAAATTGTGGCCAGCAAAAAAATGAGATGGTGAGATGATTTCAACGTTCAAAAAGGATTGGCACCATGACAGTCAGGAGAGAAAGAACTGGTGCGTATTAGGGAAGTTCCATGCCCAATGATGGATATTAAAAGACTGATGGTGATGATGATGATGAGGGAAAAGGATTTTGAATCCCAATTCTCAAGGGAGAAGGATCCTCCCCACTTCGAAGATTGGTACAACACAATATTCTTATCACCATTTATTCCGTTTAAACTTGTGCCAAACTAAGCTAAACTTGGTAAATACAGCTACCACCCCCAGTTATAAGCGGTTCATTATAATTCAGTTTGCATTATGATGCCGGTGAATGGATGACCCCCAAAATATTAATTTAGCTTCAAAATTGCCAGAGCTAGCAGCAAAATCATTAAATCTAGCACCAATATAGCTAGATTTTCATTGCGGCTCACTTGTAATGTGGTTGACTTTTTTAGTTATAATTAGGGACACCTGTATATCAAGTGTGTGTGTGTGTGTGTGTGTGTGTGTGTGTGTGTGTGTGTGTAGGTTTCATTCCTTGACCCCCTTAGAGATTTGACATAAGACAATATATAATGCCTTCCACAATTTCTATCCTGCATTGGATATTAATATTTGTTTTTAATTCAAAAGGAAGAAATAAAAAATTTAAAAAGGCAAAAGACTCATTAAATGATTCCCAAGGCACCAGAAGAATCCAGAAAATATTTCTTTCATTTAAAGTCCTGAATTCCCTGAAGAGAAACAAGTTGGCTGAATAGAGAAGAAAAGCGACAAACATTTCTCAGTTTCTGTCTTTATGTATGCCATGTGGTAAAAACAGGAGAAACAATATATTAAGTTTTTCTCTGTTTATCTCACACTTAATCATAAACAAGCCTGGCTGCTGCAGAGTCAAAGCTCCGCTCCTACTTCCAGTCCGACTCGAGAAGATTTTAGCAACTTTCGCATGGTATACATCAGGGTTTCTCAACCGGGACGATATTGCTCCCTGACACTAGAGTGTGATTTCAACTCTGATGGACAGTGAGAAACCGTGTAGAAAATGGTAGGACTCCTAAAATTTTGTCGGGCAGTAAAAGATTTTTTGAATATAAGAAGTTTCTAAACACAATAAAAACAGTAAAATTTTCTATTATTAATTCATCAAGCAGTACTGTGATATCACACAGTATGCAAGAGCATCGAGAAATGAGAATGTCTGTGTAGGTGTGAATACATCAATATTTCATTAAATCTTGTCACATGAAAGCTGTTCATTTTTATTCTTTTGTAAGGATTAAAAGTGTTCTAGCATCCTTTTGAATATTTACCTATACAGGTGGGCTGTGGAAAAATTTTCCAAGTAAAAGCATGTGGTGATGCCAAAAAAATTGAGAAGCCCTGGTATGTATAATAAATTTATAAAATCATGAAAATATATTTTCTGTAGTAAAAATATACTTATTCATTAGAATAAAATAAGCCCATGTGTACCTGGAAGATAAATTTTAGTGATATATACAAGACTTGACAGTTTAGCTCAGTCAGTAAGATACCAGCCAACCAATCAGTCAGTTGTGATTTCAAGTCATGTTAGGGAAATTTTTAATTCTCAAGATGCATTTTTCTATCAGGATGGAATAAGCCCTGGTATAATTATAACAAATTTTGGTAGATCTATAAGACTTGTTAATTTAGCTCAGTCGGTATGAGACACGACTACCTACCTACCAGTTGGTTATTTCAAATCATGTGAGAGGAATGTTAATTTCTACTCTAAATTTGATGGGAATGGTTCTTGTTACGGAAGAAAAACAAAGTCGTCGTCAACAACAAGTTTGGACTGGAGTTTGACAATTAGTGGAACTAAAAAGACACTTTATTAAACCTTTCTATTACCAAACTAAATTCAAAGTCAGAGGCTGAAGTAACTTGCCCAATGTAAGAACAAGAACAATCCTAACCTAGTTTAGGGTAGTGAACTTTTCGCGGTCTATTCAGTCACAAATCAATAAAATTACCATTTACCAACCTGGATTTAAAATCATAACCAACCGATTGTAGGTGGCTCTCTTTCTTTCTAACTGGGCCAAACTGACATGTTTTACATAAATACAAAAATTTAGGTTTTAATTTTTTTTATGTATATATATATATATATATATATATATATATATATATATATATATATATATGTGTGTGTTTATATTGTGTGTAGATGAAAATGACAATTAGAAGGTGAAGAGAAAAACTCAAGAGATAGTTGTTACATCTCATTTTTTTTTTTATCATTCCATGGGCATAGTTCGATGCATTTCACAGAGACCAGCCATCTTTATCAGAAAATATATGCACATAATTAAATTAAAATGTCATCCACAGACAGCTGTTTCCTTGTATTACAACTCTTCAGTGTGGCTGTAGACTATCCATTATCCCATCCAGTACCATGAGGTAGGATCAAAACCTTTGTTTCAGACCCAGAGGTTGGCATCTTACCTCTGCCCTACGCAGAACTGGACGGTCAGTAAGGTTGACTTTAAGCGATATATTCAATCACGCATAATTCCTCATCCACCAGAGTACTCTATTTCTAAGTTGGAAGAGCATTGCATATATATATATATATATATATATATATATATATATATATATATACACACAAACAATATGAAAGTTGCTGCAATTATCTTCAGTCAAATAGAAGTAGGAGTGGAATTTGACCGTGCAGCAGCCTGACTCGTCTCACTAAATCATTTAACCCTATCTTACATGGTGGCAGATGAGAGGGACTGGAAAGTATCAAGCCATTATAAATGTCCTGAGAACAGTTTGTGCAGCCTTGATGTAACGTGGCAACAAATCAGAGAGGACCTTAATATACACGCATGAACAGTCTCCTGTGGGGTAACTCAGCCGGCAAACAGATGCCATTGAGTGAGCATGTGTACTGTGTGAGTGCTGCATTCAATATAACCAAGCCTGCCAATTATTCAAGTCTCCAGCAGGTTTTTTTTTTTGAAAAAACACATCACCCAGGTCTGTAACCCATCCCCTCCAGATTTGGCTGTCTATGACAATTCCGAAATAGATTCCAGACCATGGATGAGATTGAGGCAAATGCAATATGGAGATCTTCAAAAAGGACTTTGCAGCCTATTTTGAAAAGTGGCAGAGATGCTGAGCTCAGTGCATAAGGTCCCAAGAGAAATACTTCGAAGGGGACTAAGGTGCCATTGCTGTAAGTAAGTTTGTTTTGTTTTTTTGTTGATATCAAATGGCAGGATACTTTATGAGCAGTCTTTGAATAACTAGTGTTAAAATAACTTTCAGTGCATTTCTAGAGTAAAATCATTTGCAAGTTTGTAATTTAATGCATTTCTTGTGCACAATGGTTGAACCTACACTTGAATAATAGTAATAATAATGAAATGATAAAGTTATTAAAACCATTTGAGTCAAGTCATAAAAAAACGAAATGTGATACAATTCTAAACTTGGGATATCAAAAATGGCAGAACAAACAACTTCAAGCCAAATTCCCTCTTTATAAATTAAGCACTTGCTCATAGTGCAATGGTAAATGTAAACTAATAATTGTGTAGTTGATCCAGCTCATGTTCAACTTATTATGTTCTTACATATGCCATGTTTTTTGAAAAAGACGAAGGATACCAACTTTTGCTTGAAGAATCTAATCTCTCCTCCTAATCTTTGACGTTGATATGTTTCAGCCAATTTATTCTACAGCCTTCTTCACATATTACACCTGAATAAGGCCGTGGGTTGAATCGACATAAACGTTGTGTCAACATTAAAGATGAGAAGAAGAGATCAGATTGTTCAAACTAGAGTTGGTATGTTAACGACTCTTCTCAGAGTTATAAACGAAGATGAAAGGTGACATACAACAAAACTGTAAATATCTAATCAAAATACGACCAATTTGGAGCAGCGACATTTTTTTCAACAACCCTCCAATGATAATGTCATCTCCACATAATTCTTTAGTTATAGGGGTCACAAAATCAGTAAAAACACAACTTATGCTTCCCTCATTATTGAACCGTTTATTTCAGATATGATGTTCAAAACGCCTGTGAAGATAAGCTGTAAAAGAAATGTCAGATAGGTCTGGGGGACACAGTCAATTGAAAGCTGTGGGGCCTGGTGGTGCCATTCAGTTTATGTGAGATCTATTTTTCTAACTTTTTAACCATTTTTAATGCCTAGTAGATGACATGATATGGTTGATGTAGAAGTCCCAAAGTCACCAGCATGTGCTCAAACCATTGTTCAAGCAAATGAGTTGTTGATGTAATCAGCAGCTTGAGCAACATTACGTCGTCATTTTGAATTGTACTTGAAAATTGCTGTTAAGCACTCAAAAGCCTCCAATAATAAAGAATTATAGTTTTGTTTACATTGAATCTGTACAAAAGTGCAATTAATTCTTTTACTTTCAGCCTTATTCTCTATTCTACACTCGCATAACTGGTGCAACACAATCTTCCTAACCCCATTTCTGCTCATGCTGAACCAAGTTAAGCTTAGTAAATATCAATGATAGTGCAATCTGCATTTTTTGTTCCCTTGAGGAATGTGAACTTGTACTAGACTGGTTATCATTAAAAAAAAATAAAAGCTTTTGCAAAACATGAAGTTGTTTTAGTTCTCAAAGAATGCTCCCCAAAGAAGACCTTGTAACAAACATTTTTAGAATCTGAGAATCAAAGAAAATGGGTGTCTCTTCAAAGTTCTAAGAAAACAACACTTTTCAATGGATGTAACAAATGATTAATTGCTTATTTATTTTTGTCAAACTCAAGTCTAAGTCTATAGTCGACTTAGTTTTCCTACTGTAACAAGAACAATCCTTCTATAAATTTCAACTCCCAGCATCCTCATCCTCACCCTCAATGAGAAAGCCTGATCCAGGGGAAGGCAAATGCCCCGTTTGCAACCCCCCAGTGGATGCCGATGCCTGAAAAGAATGCCTTTACTATACAAATGCACTGAAAATAATGATATATATATATATATATATATATATATATTTACACACACATACATACACACACACACACACACACAAATCATCATTGATTAAAAAAAAAGTGTTGCTCATAAGTATTTGTACAAGTACAAAGTCAGTTTTCATTGCAAGGGCCAGTAGGGTTCTGAGCAGAGCGGGATCAAAATCAACTACCATATAGCAAGACAAGTTCACTTCTTCAATCTCTTTGATCAATTCTGAACAAGATTTTAGAAGGATAGAAATAAAAGTCTGGCTTTTTTCCATTTACCAATTTAATTCTATTGAATAAACATTTTCCAGAGATTTTGCATTCAGAACCCCAAAACATGACTAACTGCATGCCTTGTTTGCAAAATATTTGGTTTCTCTAATGTGTTGTTACTGTTTCTAACTCAAAACCAAGTAATTAAAAGAAAAATGTCTGTTCGTTTAAATACTCATGACAGGTACTACACATGATCATTTACAAAAACCACAAAATAATCATAATAGAGCGGAATATGCTTATTGTGATCACATTGAGACAGGATGTTCAAGATAACAATAACCAGCTAATAACATAAACGAGGTACATGTAGAGAGAGGAAAGCACTCATTGTGATCACTTTAAAATAATGTTTGTGACCGACTGGTTTGGGTGAAAAAAAGAGTTTGATAATATACTGCAAATTTACATATTCCAGAAGACTTCCTTTGCTTCTCTTTTCAAATGACTTATGATGAGTCTAAAAGATTCACTTTTTTTCTCCTTAGGGAGGTCATTATCCCTTGTGAAATATTCAGAATGGTTTTGGAATTGTTTTTCTCAACAATTAGTTCTCTCTAAGTGGTCAAACAGTTGTATTAAAAGGACAAAGATAACACCAATTACCATGAAATCTTGAGCAATCTTGACCTTTTGAAACGAACAAGATGGCAGACAAGATTTGGTGTAAACAGTTATTTGTCATGTGATTCTTGATATGTCTGGGGGTAGGGGAAAAGCTCCAAGATATTCACGACTATCATTGAAAGTGCTCTCTTTAAACAGAACCAACGGAAATGTCCCAGAGTGCAGAAAAATCCACTATATTACAGATAGACAAATCAAAGATATTCTCATCAAGTGGGGTTCCCATCCGAGCCCCACTTTCGTTCACTTCACCATTGATCTATAAACATGATGCTTGAGGCAGATGCTGCTTTTTCAGCCATTGTAATGTGGATAGGAAAACAAGAGGGTAGCACTTACATAAATACAATCTGATTTCAAGCGTAAAAACTAAGGCAAAAAAAAAAAAAAAAAAAATTCCTATGACCCAGTTTACAAAGGAAGACACACCACATTTTGAAGAATTCCTTACCATCTTCTATAACCTGCCCAACCCGACCTGATCCGTACCTACAAGGCAAGCATAAAAATGGTAATTCAATGGTCCACCGAAACTCAACCACTTAGGTGGACATTTTTTTTTTTTTTGTTGTGAACAGGGTTTTTATTTGGGTTTTTTTTGCCTTTTTCATTATTATTTATTTGTAATTGTAGGTCGTCCTTTTTTTTATTTACCAAAAAGGCAGACAAGACAATCTTCCAGATGTCACAGATCCTCCATTGTGAACTTTACAAGAGACAGTCAACTGAATCTAGAAAGCATTTCACTAAGTCCTTATTTTGTTATTTGTTGGTTCTTATTTAATTTCTTTTTAACTCAGAACTTAATGATTCTGAGAAGAGAAGAAAGGGGGGATAGGTAAGGGGGTGTCAGTGGTGCCAGATAATAGCTGACGCATCAAGTTAAGTTGGAGAATATTTCTGTGGCCTGAAACAAACGACCAAGCCACCGACCGACATTCATCAACAATGCAAAGAGACCAAAGTGGAACAAAGAGAGTGAAGGCGAATTTATATTATATACACACACATACAGAGATTCCCCCCGCCCACGCTATCGGAAAGTAGAGTGTTCCTATAAAAACCGTCCGTAAGCTTTTGCATAAAGCGAAGAAGCAAATACAATTAATTTAATTGGAAATTTTTTTTTTTTTTTTGTGCTCCCAGACCCCAAAAATGGAGATGATAGTACATTGGGCTGAGACATCAGAGATTGGGTAGGTAGAAAATAGAGGGGACTAGGGTCTTGAAGAGACAGAGAGAAAGAAAGAGAATGTGCGCTGCCTCTTTCATGATACGCTACAAAACTAATACTGATTGGTATCTTCATTTTTTGCTTTTTTCTGTAAAGGTGAAAAGATTGTAAAGTGAACTTTCGAAATAGTGAGAAAATTTGTTTTAATGAAGAGTTTTCCACACTCATCACTCATACCGAGAATCAAACCCAGGACTTTCTGTGTGTAAGATGTGCTAACCATCACACTATCAAAGCAAGCCATGAGTACAAACTAATCAACTCCCTACACTTTGGTTTGCTGTTTTTTGGTGCCAAAAGTTGACCAAAAAATAAAATAAAATAAAAAATTAAAAGATTAATTAATCGAATAACTAGTTCCTGGGGGGGGGGGGTCCATTCCCTAAGGTTGCACCTGCACATTACATTTATAGGGGTAGGGTCAGGTCCGTTGCTCAAGACCAGAAGCATCCCAAAAAAGGAAGTGCTGAGGGAACTAGACAATTTCTGGTATCACCCACACACATGCATGAAAGACTCCACACTAAACTTGATCTTATATAATATTCTGTTCTAGTAGGAAATGAATGAATAACAACTCTTTTCACCCTTGAATCAAGGACCTGATTGGGAATTACTGCCACATTATTGTAACAAATTTCTTTTATATGATCAGATAAAGGAATTAACTCTTACGTTACTTCTAGGAGCAACCCAACACAAATATATAAGGTCACCTAGGATGGCATCATCTGTGCCGCTCAGATGGCCGGGAATGAAGGTAGCCAATCAGTATATTAGCCACTATTTTCAGTTCAACATTTCATCATCATCAGTCTTTCAACGTTGACCTTCCCCAGGATTCGCCATACTTTTCTATCATGGGCGTTGTTGAGCCAGTACTTTCTGAATTGGTCTAGCTCGTCTCTCCATCTAATATTCTGCCGGCCTCGGTTGCGCATGTGATCTCTGGGGATCCATGTTGTGAGTGGCGATGTCCATCTGTTATCCGCCATTCATGCAACATGGCCACCCTACTGCCATTTGAGATTTTTAATGGATTTTATGATGTCCCTGACTCCTGTCTTTTCCCGGATGTACTGTGCTGTCTTGTGGCCTCTCTATATGAGGCCCAGCATAATTTTTTCATGTGCGCGTTGCATAGTTCTCAATTTACGGATCTGTTTCTTGGTTAGGTTCCATGTTTCAGCTCCATAAGTGACTATTGGGAGGATGCATTGGTTATGCACCCTTCTTTTTTAGGATTAATGGGATCTTCTTATTTTTGAAGGTTGAGGTTGCTCTGCCAAAGGCTTGCCATCCTAGTGTGATTCTTCGCTTACTTCTACAAAAAATATTTTTTTTAAAAGACTCCTCTCTTACCTTGTGAAATGTACACCTGAAGAATTCTACTGAATACGGTAACCTCTCTCTCTCTCTCTCTCTCTCTCTCTATTAGAGGCTGTTTCTAGGGATCTTGACACATTTTTTTTAGTCAACTCAAACCATAATGTAAATATGTTCAGCAATGAAGTTTTAAGATAAAAAAATGAAGATATCTCCCCAAATCATGCTTCGAGTATTTCTGATTGAAAACTTACAGGAGTTATCGTTGAATCAACCACATTATTATTCCAAGTTTCATTTATCCATTCTCAGAACATTACCAATCAAAATGGATTACTCTATCTATGAATATATGCATACAAATCATGAATGATCATTAAAATGACTGCAATTGAATAAAAGTTACAAGATGGTGAATCAGACTGCATAAATTATAATGCAAAGAAATAAAATGGCTCCAACTTGAAATTATCCTCTATCATTCTCCTTGTTTGTAAGTACGACCTTTACGTTTTTTTATTATTATTCGTTTCTTCCCAGCCTTCTACTCACAACAATTGAACTTCTTCATTTATTAGCTTTGTTCTAGAGTTTCATCACTCCTTTCCCATTTTCACGTTACAAATTGGGTGAAGAAGACAAGGAGTAAGTTTCTGTCCACAGGACCTAAAGCTTTTGATGTTATTAAAATAAAATCATATTCTCATGTCTTCCATCCATTCTCTTATTCTTCCTCTCTGACCTTGCAATATGATATGCATAGAATATATGATAGAATGAGAGCAAAAGGAACTCTCAACCTTCAATATATCTATTGTTTGTTCATTCATTACACCTCTTTCACAAGTCTGAAGCTAGAGAATTAAGTTATAGTAGTGGTAGACCTTAGTAATATAGTCAGTTAGCATAAGTAATCAATAATAAAAGATATGTTTAATTCACCTTTGCAGATTATAGTAAATATAATAACGTTCCATAATTGATTTATTACCAAACTACAATTGAAGAAATCTGAGTGGGTGTGCATGCATACACTGAGATTAGGCCATAGTGCAAAATTGACATATTTTATGATATACTATTCAGCACACAAGGCAGTGCAGTTTCAAGTTGGAAATTTTTTGAATCCTCGAGAAATTTCATTAAAAAAAATAAAAATAACAATATCAAGAATTATCTAAACATAGGTATAAAATATCTAAATTTGTAACACTGGAGAGAAGTAAGGCAAAGCTTTCGAAGCTGTAGCTTTGTAAGATGGACAGAAAATCATTTTACATGACAATTATGGCAGGCAGCTTCACATATCAAGTCCGACCCCTTCCAAAAATACACTATAGGAAAGGGCACTGCCCTAGTATACTCTAACTACAGAAATATAAATGTGGGAGAAATGATAACTCAGTTGTCGACATTCGTGGAAGTTCCATGGGTTCAACTAGTCTGAAATATTTTCAAATTAGTGGATTCTTTTTACTGTTCACAATACCAGATCACCTGACTCATCATGGTCTTCAAGTAAATAATGATAGTTAAGTTGGACCCGACATTTATTGCAGGGTCAAAGGAAGAAGGAAAGCCCTGCAACCCTAATGTGCAATACTGTATAATGAAAAGAACTTGTATTTATAATCATGAGAAATAGCATGGATGATAAAAAAAAAAAAACATCACAAGAGATTTGTTCTAAGAATCTTATATCAGTATTGTCAACATCAACATAGGTTTGGTCATTTTTTAAAAGGGTCTGGATGGCTATCTATTGACATGTTGCATATAGAGGCCGCAGCAATGGAGCTAGAGGATTGAAAAATTAAACGGACCCCTTATTACATCTACTAAAAACTCTTTTACACTTAACCCTACCAGATACTGTTTTAATGGAGGGGTTCAATTCAAAATGCAAGTTAATGTTAAATTGTTTGTGTCTGACAATTTTCACGTTCACTTTTTAAAAAAAATTTTTTCCATTCAGACCTTCTTAGAGATCACTGCCCAACAAAAGGTAAGAGAAGTAACTTATTCATTGATCATCCCTTTTTCAAAAAATACCCAACAATTTTTGGCAGCGTACCATGTGACTATTGAGTGACCCAGTCAACATGTTTAAAATTAAATTTGATTTGATAAAAATGATGGAAATTCAATCATGGTATTGACTGACACCACATGCCTATGAAAGTTTGACAAATCTGGCAAATAAGGAAAAAATATTTTTCAAAATGTTTTAAAATTAAAGAGAATTAAAAGTGCGGATGACCTAACAGTTAGCAGTATAGAAAATGGAAACATTAAAACAACTTTAAACCATGGCTGTGACAGTTGTTGTTCACTTTTATACTAATGCCCCCATGAAAGGCATGAATCCAATCATCTCAAGCTATAGGTAAATACTAACGCAGACTGGGTTCTTCCACCTTGATCTGGAAAATCCAACTCCACATCCAGTATTTTGATGGACAGGCAACAGATAAAATAGGGTGTGTGTTCCCAAGACATACAGTCAAAGGGGTTCTGATGGCTCTTTGATGGGCCTAGCAAGCCAGAGGTGAATCATTGCTCAAGTAAAATAAAAGAAAATAAAAACAGACAGACAAAATAAAATGACCATTATCATCACTTCCCCACAACATTTCCAGAACAAGTGGAAGATTTTATTTTTTTGTTCTTTTTTTAATTATAGATTGGGCCAAAGTTCTGCACGTGGGTAAGAAAAGATAAGACAAAAAATACTTGAATTGTTAAAAGGAATAAAGATATAGGTTATTGGGAAGGGGGTATTTTTCTTTTGAAAGAATCAATTCATGGTCTGTTATCAATATACTGGTCAACAAAGATTCCAATTCAACATTTTCAGACCAATTTCCGACGCAGATTATAAATTTAAAGTCTGTTCCACCGAACCACGTTTTGGGGGTTTCTTTGGGTTTTTTTGCAATGGACACATTCTATCTTCAGTTCAGCTGTAATTGATGCAATATAGGAAAAGGTTAAATGAAAACAAGATCTGTATCAGTCAGAAAATCAAAATTACTATGTGGAAGATATACACAGAAGATACTATGCAGAAGCTAAAAACAGAGTTCTGGACCTCCTATGGTGTTTGCAATAGGAGTACCTGTGATTTTTTTTTTGCAAGGGAATTCGAGCCGGTGACCTGGGGAGCTTTTGGTGGTTTAATATGGAATGACTATTGTCACACATATATGCAGGTTGGACTCGACATTAAAGCTGAACTTGTGTCAAATTTGCCCTCCTGGGGAGGAAAATGAATACCCAGATAATACAACCTGGATTAAACTAAGGAGGTCAGACTACAGGACTGGAAACTATATCTTAGCAAAAAAAAATAAAATAAAATGAATAAAATCAAATCATGTCAGCCTATACACAATCTACGTACATTCTTAAAAACTTTAATTTTATATCTCGAGTTTTGAATTGCAATAATCACCTTTCAGACAAAAGTTAGTTACTTCGGCCAACAAAGTTGGAGAAGTGTATGTATAATATATATATATATATATATATATATATATATATATATATATATACATATATATATATTCAGTCATGCATATGTTTCTATTCATCTGTCTGTCCATACAATATCTTCAAAAGTACTTAATGAAATTTCGTGGAAGGGTGGACAACAGGCTCCAGAAGAAATGATTATATTACAGAGAGTCTATGCACTATTACCTCCCCCGCATCATAGTTGTATGTCCACACCGTACCCACATAATCCATGACTGTCCTCACAGTATCTCCAAACGTTCAATGACTTTCAATCAAATTTTGTTAAAAGATGGACTATGGCACATAGGAGAAGTGATTAAATTCAGGGGCGGATCCATGCACAATTACTTTCACTGACAATGGCGTTGGCAGAGGTATGCACTTTTTAGTATTGAAAGTGTTACACTTAGCCAAGTCAGTGAGGCCTGGAAGTATGCACAAGGAACATTTAGGAAGAAGTTAACGGAACTTGATCTCTTGGAAATATGTCTTCCTAACAATATATGAAAAATTGATGTTCTGAGTTCGATAAAGAAACAAGAATCATAAGTTAAACAATGCGTCCACTATCCTTATGTCCCTATCTGATTTCCAATTTCATGGAGATTGGAAACGGAGCAGTAGTAGGATTACTAGACATGGTAGTACTAGCAGTTGGGTGAGGAGGATGAGGATGGTTCACTTGAAAATTTACTATAAAATTTTTGAAAAATAAAAAAAAATTAGTAAGTTTATATCAAAGTAATTGAACAATTTCTCATCAATAAGTGGTTCTAAAGTTTTAGTTTATTGTTATTCCATTTGATAGATTGATTTTGGATGAATATTTTTAGCTGTAAAGTTAGCTGGAAATTGAAAAGTTTAGAAGAGTTCAGCTATTTTTCAAGACTGTATTAGCTATTAATAAACGATACTTGGTAACACTAAAGAAAACAAAATACCTGATACGTTGTCTATTGATTGAAATAAATGCTCTTTCGATGACATCATGCTATCACTTCCTTTTGCTTACATTAATGTAACTAATATAACAGATGTATGGACACACTGGGAAAGAAAAAGAAAGAAAGAGAACGAACAAATAGAGAAAAGAAACAACAAATAGAGAAAAAGAATGAGAAAAAGGAGAAAAGAGAAAAAGGAGAAAAGAGAAAAAGGAGAAAAGAGAAAGAGAAGAAAAGAGAAAAAGGAGAAAAGAGAAAAAGGAGAAAAGAGAAAAGAGAAGAAAAGAGAAAAAGCAAAAAGAGAAAAAGCAAAAAGAGCAAAAGCAAAAAGAGTAAAAAGAGAAAAAGCAAAGAGCAAAAAGAGAAAAAAGAGAAGAAAAGGAGACAAAAGAAAAGGACAAAGAAGCAAAGGAGACAAAAGAAAAGGAGACAAAAGAAAAGGAGACAAAAGAAAAGGAGACAAAAGAGAAAGAGACAAAAGAGAAAGAGACAAAAGAGAAAGAGACAAAAGAGAAAGAGACAAAAGAGAAAGAGACAAAAGAGAAAGAGACAAAAGAGAAAGAGACAAAAGAGAAAGAGACAAAAGAGAAAGAGACAAAAGAGAAAGAGACAAAAGAGAAAGAGACAAAAGAGAAAGAGACAAAAGAGAAAGAGATAAAAGAGAAAGAGATAAAAGAGAAAGAGATAAAAGAGAAAGAGATAAAAGAGAAAGAGATAAAAAAGAAAGAAAAAAAGAGAAAGAAAAAAAGAGAAAAAGAAAGAGAAAAAGAAAAAAGAGAAGAGAAAAAGAGAAAGAAATAAAAGAGAAAAAGAAAGAAAGAAAAGAAAAAAGAAAAAAAAGAGAAAAAGAGAAAAAAGAGAAAAAGAAAAAAAGAGAAAAAAGAGAAAAAGAAAAAAAGAGAAAAAAAGAGAAAAAGAAAAAAAGAGAAAAAAAGAGAAAAAGAAAAGAAGAGAGAAAAAGAGAAAAAGAAAAAAAGAGAAAAAGAAAAGAGGAAAAGAGAGAAAAGAGAAAAATGAAAAAAAGAGAGAAAAGAGAAAAAGAGAAAAAAAAGAAGAGAAAAGGAAAGAAAGAGAAATAAAAGAAAAAGAGTATTGTACACTAATCTAAAGCAAATTCTAGACAGAGACTAAGACTAAGGGGTTTGACTCGGTAGCTCTAGAATATTTTGTCATATCAGAGGAATCAATCCAAATGTAAACCAGACCAGCAGGGAAAAAAAAAAAAAAAAAAAAAAAGCTACAGATTTGTCAGGCAAGTCCAATTGGTTTACTGTGCATGAGTGAAAGTGAAAGGAGTGAAAACCTAGGCCTTATGACTGAACCAAATTAGCTCACCAAATTAATACACGGATCAGTTATAAAAACTGCTGAGTGTGGAAAAAAAAAAAAAAAAAAAAAAAAACACTCAATTTTGTAATTAAATCTAAACTTAATGAATTGCTTGAAACCATCCCAAAACACAGTCAAACTCTTCAATGACTAGAACAAAATGGAGCTCTTTTGTGCATTGAATTTTTTTCTTAAATAAAAAAAAAACTACCAAAACATGCAAGGAAGTAACTGATCAGGAGTTATTCCCTTCAATCTTAGAACTGAACATTAAAATTAAAGAGTTAAGCTGCATAAATCTCCAACAACTTTGCATTGGAAGAAAGAAAGTGAACATTTGTATTGATAAAAGATTTTGTAAGAAATCTCTGACCTAACAAGTGGTAATATAGCAAGCTTTGAATTTAAGGGGCATGTACATGCCAAGAATAAGAATGAGTGCAAGTACTCTGCTATGATGGTTACCATTATAGTCATGCATAAAAATTCATTAGTGTAGTGAGTTTGATTTTCACTGAGTGCACTATTACAATGGCCCTGTGCCAAAATAAGCTAAGCTTAATATGAAAGCAAAGCCTAAATTAGAACATGACCAAGAACTGTATGTATAGTATTTCATCCAGTTGTAGCAGGGAATATAAAGGTGAACCTGTCCAAAATGTAAGACTACGAAAAGACAAAAATAAAAAAAATAAAAAATGGAAAAGCCATAATCCATGGAGAAACTATGAAGTCAAGTATGGCTGATCACGTGTGGGGGGAGCAACCTTTATTGAACAGAGAGAGTAACATTTGAGAATAAAGTGATTGAAAGAATTGGTGCACATGTTAGGCTTCGATAACCCCCTTCATAGGCCTGGCATAGAATTGAACAAGGGGGTCTTTGATCACAGAAGAATAGACAGTAGCTCTAAGGCTAAAAAAAAAAAAAAACATCTATGGCTTTGTGGACAAGAGTTGATTAAGCATTGCACTTTACCTGGTGACCATTAGTTCAATCCCAGGGTCAGGTAATGGAATCTGGTTATCATAAGAACAAGCTGAAGCATCACAAGGACAAATTAACAACAGATTTATCTAATATGAGTTATCCCTAACATGGAAAACAGAATGGGAACAGTCTCCATCCCAACCCACCTGTGAATTAAATAATGGATTCAGTTTTGAATTCCAAGATCACCAACAAATATGACAGGCACCTAACAAAGGCTGGAGAGTACAATGGTCACAACATTGCGACTATAACGACCAAGATGGGGACAACATTTTGAATAAATGAATGTTACAGATCCTAACACCTGTCACATCCGTGGATGGAATGCAAGTTAGCAGGAGAGCTAAAAAGGCATGCTGAAAAACATGCAAGTTATGTACTATAAATTCTCTTGTGTACAAGAAATTTAAGATCCCTGGCTAGTTTAAAAAGCCACATCCATTCTTGGCTATGTTGAGTGATTCTTTGTTGTGACATCATGTGATGGCCTTACTCAAAATCAAGGTAGCAGCCATCATAATGATCATGTTACCCATGAAAAAATATTTTAAGAGAATTGGTGAGATAGTAAATTTGTATTCTGGTCAATCATCAAGGCTTCCATGATTAAAGTGACATCCATGACAGATAATTATACAGTGAAATGGCATAAACCAAGTCACTACGTATACCCAATACAATGAAGTGGTGTAAACTATTTTGACTACTAAAACTTTAAAATTTATAACATTAAAACACACATACATTTCAATACATTCAACAACAAGAGGTATACATGACAATTACAGGATAAATGAAAGCAGAAAACTTGATCATTTAAAACTGTATTTTATCATAAAGAATATAAGTTAGGGTTAATGTTAGCTTTCAGGGTTAAGGTTATGGTTAGTCATAGTCGATTATGGAACAAATGAAAGCAGCCAACTTGTCATTATCACAATGGTAGTTTTGCAATTGAAAAAATAGTTTATGATATCCATATGAATATGTCAGGTTTATGCTAGTTCAATGTATAGCCAATTGAAATATAGGCTCCTGAGCTGTGGAAAGTGATATTAGAATGACGAAGGAAACCATTCCAACTAAGTAGAATGATGAAATTCTTAGATACATCCATTAGTAGCACAATCTTTTTTTTTCATGCAGTCTACCCAGAGAGAGTGAAAAAAAGCTAGAAATAATAATGGTCAAATCATTGTTTACTAATGTGGCAAATATAACCCTTTTAAAATTGAATTATGTTCAGCCATTACTGAAGACGCAAGGAATATATATTCTACACTTAGGAACAATGTTGTTGTTAATGAATGAACTGTAAAATTTTGGTTTTGAAAATCTCCAATTAGAGATTTTCACTTGGAGGAAAGAAAAAAAAATTCAGGAGAAAAGTCAGCCAAACCCATTAATCAATAATACAGATTTGAAGGAGAGATGAAAAATGATCCCCAATCTCAATCAGAGAATTTGAAGCAGAATTCAAAATACAGTACTTGTCATAAGTATTTGAACAAACATGCATTTTGCTCCTAATTGAGTGGTTTTGAGAGTTGAAAAAACATTGTACAAGAACCAAATTTTATAGCCATCAACATAAGAGTAGTACTTTTTATATAAACAAATGACTTTTTATATTAAAAAATACTGCTCATAAATATTTGAACGAGCACAAAATCTGTTTTTTTTTTTAATTGCCTACAATTGCTGGGGTCATTGAGGATTTTGAGCAGAGGTTGGTCCGAATCAACTCATTAATTTGGAAACTTTCCAAAATAGCAATGTTAGTTTGTCTTTTAAATCTTGATTGATACAGAACAAGATTTTAGGAGAATAAAAAAAAAATTAGAAAATAATTGTTTTCATTTTCATTCTACAATTTAATTTTATTGAAAAACATTTTCCACAATTTAGCATTCAGAAGCAGATTAGATTAAATGTTTGCTCATGTTGATTGCAGTAGAATTGGCTTTTTGCATTATGTTCACATTTTCATCTCTCAGAACCAAAAAATCAGCTTCTTCAAATACTTGTGACAAGTACTGTATACATTGCCATCATTTGGGTTCGTTTAAACCAGTGCTTCTCAACTTTTTCAAGCCCAACACACCCCATGACACAATCTTCATAACAATAACACCCACCCCCCACAGTTTAAATATGAGGGGTACCCAACACAGAATTCTAGAGACATAGAGTAACTTGTCATTATAAAAGAAATACATCAACATTCTAAAGGTTTTATTGAGGAAAATGTTATAGTAAGTATATTGATGAATTTCTAAATAGACACTACTTGATAACCATTTATAAATCAGAATCAGATGTTTATGGATTCTCCACAACACCCCCTCAAGGTGCTTAGTCACCTCAATGCCTCTTTGAAACACCCTCTCCCCAGAAGATGCTAGCGTCCACATTGAGAAAGACTGATTAGAACTGAAATTAGAAAATACACTGACAAAAATATGTACCAGGAGTGTTGAAAGAGTTAAATCCACAAAGCATGACCATATATATAAAGATCCACTTATAAGACTGATTCAATTTAGATTCCTATGGAATGCGTCAGAATAAAGTAAGAATTTTTGTCCTGATTCAACCATAAAATTGAGTCATCAAGCAAGCTACATCAAACTTGAGATAGAATTTATATAGCCAGCATTCATCTTTCTTGGAAATATTTATTAAAAGACTAGTTACCCATGCCATCAAAATTTAAGGCATGTACAAAATATATGGATACACACTGCCTTTCAGACATGGATAATAGAGATTTGCATTGTACTGAACTTGGAGAATAGAGTTCAATTGACCACAAATGTATTATTTTTTGTTAGTTATTTTCATTACTTTTAAAAATTCAGCATTTTTACGTCATCAGAATATAAAATTCTATTTTACAATGTCAGTTGCATCTCTTTGCAAGACAGAGTACAAAAACACATTGGTAATCATTATATGTTTGATACTACTAACCAAAGACTTGCCTTATGGTTGAAATACACATTTCCTATTGATGCCAGAAGCCAGTGTTCAAGACCAAATGAAAGCTAGGATTTCAGACGCAATTTTTCGAGACTGGCAGAAAACAATTAGCAACTGCCCATCAAAACTTAACTTCAACATGGGTTTCTTCATTTTTGAGTGGGAGTACAACATATCTACGGTCTTCTCCGGGTGGGTGTTGTCAATGGAGAGCATTTGGAATGCTCAGACAACAGGCCTCCTTTGAAGTGTGGGGACAGAATGTTCTCATTCCACGGTCTATTTTCTGGTAGGAGAGTTCCCCTAGTCATAATTATGTTGTCCATTTTTGGTATTATAATCATGTTGATGTCCATTATTATGATAGCCAGTAGAATGAGGACATTCTGCTCCCAAACTTGAATGGGACCCCACTCATCCTTGCATTCAAAACACCCCTATTCATGACAGATTTGAAGAAGGCCAAAGGGAAGGAAGGTTTGAATATATTATAACACAATTTGTAATAACACAGGTGGATGGTGAACCACAGAATATTAATCTAGCACAAAAAAGCTAGATTGACAATTGGTTACAACATGGTTGGCTTACTTAGGAGGCCTGTCTAAATATTTCATTTTTTTTTCCTGACTCTTTAATTCATATATTGTAAACAAGGCGGAGGGGGGGGAGAATTGTCAGTGGTCAGTAATTAGTGTAAAGCTATGCTATCACAAGTAATGTAAAAAGCAAAAATAAAATTTAATTAAAAATAATGGTAAAATTCTAGTTTACTTGCAAATATAACCTACTTGAAATTGGATCATACTACATGAAATTATGTTACATCATTTCTGAAGATGCAAGGAATATAATTTCCACATTTAGGCAATGTTATCAATGAATGAACAATAAGACTGATTTCAAAAGTAGAGATTTTCAGTTGAAATACAAAAATATAGGAGAAAAGTCAGCCGAACCCATCAATTGATGAAGATTAGAAGGTTTGGTGGAAAATGATCCCGGAATATCAGTCAGAGAATTTGAAACAAATTTCAATACACAATAGATTAACACCATTTGAACTTCATGATAAATGCATTCCATTTAAACTGAAATAGAATTTACACTAACAAACTAGAAAGCACTCAGAGAGCGTATACCTCTGCCAATGTCATTAGGAGGTAATTGTACATTGATCTGTCCAAAAATTTAATCATTCCTATGACCTATTGCTCACTCCTACACAAAATTTCATTGGGAACTTATCGGGGCATAGTTTTAAAGACTGATTCTATTTAGATTTCTACGGAATGTGTAAGAATAGAGTGAGTCATCAGGCGATCTACAACAAACTTGAAACAAAATTTATATACAACAGTCCCTCAAATTTTGCACTGACTCTGCATGACATTGAAATCCTGTGAACAACTTTTGTTATACAGTTACAACATTTGTACACAATCCTGATACAAACAACTTATCTATATGGAAAGATCATATAATCATTTATTTTGTGAATAGAATTAAGAAATGAACAACAATAAACTAAGATAAGACGCATGACACACTTACTGGAAAATTGACACATATATGAAAAAAAAAAGAAAAAAAGAAAAGAAGAAAGTCAAATAGAAAATCAAAATATCTACAGAATCCTTGTGCCATTAGAAAGATTGGAAAAAGATACGAGATAAAAACTATTGATTTACACCTTGAAAACCTGAAGATATTTTTGAATATTGATAGCATAAATGTTGGGCTTGTATTACCTGTAAAAAAAATTTCAAACTTTCACTCAACACAAAAACACCTACATTCTAAAAAATTACCAAAAAATGACAACTACGTACTGGATTTTAATCAAATTCTCAGGACTTATCTAATAAAGGATGAAATTTCTTGTAAATAAATTTCGATTCCAACAATATTTGGGGGGGGGGAGAAAATTCCTGTTTTATTCTTCCACTTTGCCCAACTAGGATTTTGTTAAGTATGATGCAACAAAAGGTTTAATCAAAGATGATCAATGAAAAAAGAATAATAAGTTGGAAGTATTTTTGGTGTTTTTTCCTCTCAAAAAGAAGCTTTTTTGTAAGTATAGATAGCTAACTCAACTCAAAGACTCCAACATTTAGGGCTTTTAAACACTTTTCAGATAGATCACTTGATTCTTTCATGTGTTTATTCCTGTTAGGTATGCCTTCGCCGATTGAAGCTTAAATTTTATCTAAATTAACATTCAATTACACTTCAGACAATCACTTTTTCAAAGCCTGTCAATACGCTGTGAACATGGCGATGTTTTGCTGGTAAAATTTAAAAACAGCCCGATTCTACATTATTATTTTTGAAATTGTTTTAAAAACAAATATTTGTCCTTTTTTCTTTCTTGCAAAATCAAAAAAAAACCTTGAAGAGAATATTCTAAATTGGTTTCTCTAAAGAACATGAGAGTAACTTCCCCTTATTGATGAAAAAAGATAACATGAATAACCAGATTCATGAATTTTAAGTACTTAAAATTTAAGGGACTGTAGTTTGCATTCCCTCGGAAGCATTTTTCAAGATACTACAGGTGTCTCCCATTTTAATGCGGGTGTAAAGGTCCAAAAAAGTTAAGACCATGCTATAAACAAGCCACGATCAATTTAGCTATTTTATAGCTAAATCTAGGTAGAGGCCTGATTGATATTGCGTGGTCCATCCACCCGCATCATAACATGAACCACCTCATAACAAGGGAGGACTGCACTGAGCAAAGATATGCCTTATGACTGAAAGAGTTACATATTTTCTATTGGTGTCAGAACCAGTGTACAAGTTGAGATAAAAGCCAGGATTTGAATGCTGATTTTCTAGATTGGACGAACACAACCTGTATTTGGTCTTATGCTTTACTAAGGAAGAGGTGAACAATTCATAGACAAAGAAAGAAATTAAGTTTGAAAAAAAAAAAAAAATTTTGTGTAAAGTGATTTTTTCATCATGAGGCTATGGACTATCAAGCCTACATATAAAATAATAAGTTGAGCAAATTGATGCTGTGGTAAGGTTGGTACCCATATCTCATTTTGAGAGTTTTGGGTCACTTTTTGCGTGGTCAAACTCCAGTCCAAGTTGGAGTTGACTTTATTGTTCCCCCCCTGTAACAATAAGAACAATCCTCAGCAAATCTAAGGGAGTAAACACTTCACTTTATCTATCCCATCACTATAAACCAGACCAATATATAAAATTAATATTTCTTAACCATGATTTGTAGGAGGCTCTCTTAGCAACTGAGCCAAATCGACAAGTCTTATGTATTTGAAAATTTATTCATTATGTATACAATACAAACATTGCAGAAATCATCTTAAATTGGAATAGAAGTAGGAGTAGAGTTTGACCCCGCAGCTGGAAGTCTCTTGAATCTCCATTTATTTTGTTTTTTTCAAAAATTTTTTCCTCTTCCAAATCACAGTTGATATCATCAAGATGGTTATTGTTATTGAAATCAGTTGGTCCGAAGCACTTTATTTAAAATGAATTAAAAATTACCAACTTTTGCTTGAACAATTCAATTAATATCTTCTTCGCATCTTTGATGCTTTCACGTTTCAGCCAGAGAAGAGAAGATTAGTTAGTCTGAATAAAATCTGGTATACTCATGAGCCTTAAAGTTATAGGAAATGAATGAAGATTATCAATTTTTATGAAAATGATTACAAAAATTTCATGAAGTAAGATTGTTTATAAAAAGGAATTCAATAATATAACAATAAATGTAAATTAATAACAATGAATGTGAATTGTTCCAATTTTTACATCTAAGAGACACTGTCCAAAGTGATTATAATAAGCAGCTTCTTCCATATAATAGAGTTAGTGTATGTCTTGCTCTAAAATTGAATCACTCTGAAGAAGAGATAAGACAATCAGATAGAGCCAGGCTTCAGAAAAAAAAAAAAAAAAAAACTCACCCAATTTCTCACTTTCTATTTTTATCTGAATTTCTCAAAATACTTTAGCTTCATCAAAGGTATTTTTGTGTGAAGAGATAGCTGTGTTTGATGCAGGGTCACAAAGATAGAAGAAAAAAAGTGTTGATTTTTTTTCCCTCCCACCAAAAGAAAACAATGAGTCCTAACCAGTGGAAAGAAAATAAATTGAAACGGGTCGAACCTTACTAATCCAGCAAGCTCGGGACCTGACAGGCACTAGAATATCAGATTTTCTGAACCAGCAAAAATCAGTGTAAAAAAAAATGATAAAATAATGTATATACTGTGGTGATGATGATGATGATGATTGCTGCCATCTGATACAAGGATGGCAACTCCAAGAAGAGTACACCATCATGTGTCCTCCATAATTTCGAGCATTCCCAGACCTAAAAAGTGATGATGGTACGTTGAGCTGTGTCATTTGAGGTTGGTGTCATTGGGAGGTGCAGGGGACTGGGATATAGGTAAGGGAGGGAGGTGTGCAGAGCCTGTATAACAGCTTCCAGTAAAACGAATCCCCTAAATTATTTTCATTTCGGTTTTAGGTGGTGTGAACCGAACTTTCAGAATGGAAGGTGGGGGCAGGGGTGGTACCTGAAATTTTCCCTAATTTTTTTTCTTGTGTAATGTATCTCAGTGGAACAACAGTTGGTTGATGATGTTACATCAATAACCAAAAATGTTTTTGGCTCATTATTCAAATCGTAAACAATGGAACAAAACAATTTAACAGGTCTGGTTAGTCACTCAATAGAAACAGTCATGCCACCAATGTCTTCTGGCAGTGATCAAATGAAAAATTGGAAAAAAAGGGGGATGATCAATGAATAAGTCACTTCTCTCGAGCTTTGTTAGGCAGTGATCACTAAATGAGTCATAATTTTTTTTTTTTTTTCTTTCCAAATCAAATGCTGCCAGACACAGACATAATAAGGAGTAAATGGTTCAAATTTCCTGCCCTCTAGTTCCATTGGTTCAGCCTGTATGCATCAAACATACATGGTCAGGCTGGCTGACTGGTTGGCTCAAACTGAAAAAAAACCCATGCTGACAGTTTTGGTTGACAGTTTCTATTAGTAAATGTTCAATTTTAATCACAAGATAGGTCATTTTGATGGCAGGAGAAGAAATAACTAATTTTGAATGTATACTAGACACTTTTGGTACAAGTAGTATGTTCCCTCCTACAGAGTTTGTAGTATTGCTTTCTTTTCACATCTTATACTTCAGTGACTATTGTCCAGAGTTATCTAAACTAGTACAACAGGAATGTCGGCAGTGTTAGAGCATAAGGAGCAAAAATAAAACAATACAAACTAACTCTGAAAGAGGGATCGCACTTCTTCAGAGATTTGTACCATACAATGCCAAAATAAGGGTACGAAAATTGTGTTGTGCTATTCTCCCAAGTTATGGGCCAGCCTGCCTATCAGTTTTGAAGAATCAGCACAAGAACAGGCTTTTACTTGGATTCAATACACCTCATTTACAACTTTTAAGTACTTTTAATTTACTCAAAAATTACAAAAAATATACCAGCAAATGCAAAAATTTTTGGAGGAGAAAAAGAAAAAAAATTTTTTTTCAAATATATACCACACTTTTTGGTTTTGTAGATTATTAACGAAAATCACTTGGTCATACTAGAAAGCACTCAAATTCACTTCTGCGAATGCCATTGTCAAGAGAAGTAATAATGCGTGGATTTGTAGCCCATTCATAATCCTTCCACAATTTTTTTTGAAATCCATGGAGAAGTTTTTGAAATATCCAGACAGTCATGAGCGTATATATAAATGAAGAGAAAAAATTACGGTATATATATCTAAATCAAGAGAAAATTCATGGATCCACTCAAAATTAACCAACTCTTCCTTAAACCATTACTAAACCTTCAATGAAATTTGACTGGAATTCATTGAGTACTTTTGGAGATATTGTATAGACAGACCAACAAAAAAATGCTATGAATACATATACCTCTCCAACTTCGATAATTTTTCTCAAATTGAAAATCAAGTTTTGAATTTATGCTTAACACAGTTATTTAGAAAGATTAAAGGAAAATACTTAAATTTGAACCAAAACTCTAAACTCAATTTCTCAAACTTTTTAATGCTCTTTTAAAACAGCGAAATATGAATAACTTTTTAGAGTTGTAATTATGGTTAAAATTGCAAGAATACAGCATGAAGACAGTGGTGAAAGGGGGAAAAAAAAAAGAAAAAAAAAGGAAAGAATAGAAATCCTCTGTGAGTACAGATGTAAGTGATTTCACACTGTGATTATGTAATTTGACTAAAATTCCAACATTTTTGAGGTTTTAATGGGAGCGTCAACAGAGATAAGGAACTCAATTTTAAAAAATCTTTACCTCAGAGAAATTAGTTAATTTAATAATTAATTGACTGGATCATGCAAA
The DNA here is from genome assembly GCA_963457665.1 of Thysanoteuthis rhombus. Classification (NCBI taxonomy): domain Eukaryota; kingdom Metazoa; phylum Mollusca; class Cephalopoda; order Oegopsida; family Thysanoteuthidae; genus Thysanoteuthis; species Thysanoteuthis major. The sequence goes on from OY735224.1 coordinate 18,898,850, forward strand.
AATATTGCTTACTTATTTTGAGGCAACCAAAACATTAATAAATTGACAACATTTGAGGAAAAAAAAAAAAAAAGAAAAAGAAAACAAAAAAATTCCTGCTGATTTTTCTCTTTTCATTAAAAACAATGTACACTTCTTGTGTGAAAAAAAAAAAAAAAAAACCGCAATAAAAGAAACAATGTTTTTGGCTTTTGTTATTTTCGATTCAAAGCTAATTCAAAATAAACTGGAGGTAGGATCAAATAAAATGGCAGAGGCTCCAGTTTTTCTTGGGTATCATCTTCATACAGATGTAATAGGGTTTGATCTGAAAGGATGTTTCATTGAGGAGTTTGTTTTTTTGTTTTTTTACATTTAGATAGATAAGGTAGACTCAGAAGAAAAATTTCCTACAGGATTTTCTGACAAAATCCCCTTAGCAAAATTCATTCAAATTGAATATATATATATATATATATGAATTTTTATTGAAATTGGTCCATTAGCATATTTTGGGTGGAATTTTAAAATGTATGGGGAAATCAGGCTCAAATTTCTCAATGCAATCTCTACAAGTCCAGCAGTTTGCAGTATGTAAACAAGTTTTCAAACCTGTTATCTCCGGTTTCATATTGTCAACAGAAAAATATTTCTGGTGAAAATTTCCAGCAGTCTTTCTTTAATTGATAAACATTAACATTACTATGATACAATTGATAGATTTCAAGTTACAAACATTTTGATCAACACATGTCGCTTTTTGCCGAAAGTCCATGAGAGTGTCTATTGAAAGCACATTAAAATACATGAGAAAATTTACATTCTCCTACAAAAATACACTAGTTTCAAAAAATGAATCGTGACCTTAAAATAAAGAAATCTTCACTCGGTACTAAAATTTTCAGACATTTTTTCATAGAGGAGGAAACACAATGCTTTTCCATTATTTTGTCTCCACACCCTAAACAGAAAAAAAAAAAAAAAAAAAAGAGAAAAAAAAAGACTATTGCAAATAATAAACATTAAGAATTTTGTTGTCAGTTAGTCTCTCACATATCCCTCAAAACAATGTTGTTCTACAGATATCTTAATCATGAAGAAATAAGAAACCGTCACCAAAAGACAGGTTTCTTCAGTTTTTGAGCTGGTATGGTTGGCTACATACAAACTTATGACACATAAAGGCCATACCAATGGAGCTAGAAGGCTGAAAATTTGAACATTTTCTCCTTATGTCTAGGAAAAACATTTTTAATTTTTTTTAACCCTCCATTAATAGATTTTTTTAATGGGGTTGCATCAATTTGCCATGTATCTTTATGCTAAATTGGCCCCTTAGTTTGAGTCAGGCTGCTTTACTCTAATTTTTTTCAAATTGGGCTTTTAGTGATTACTTCAACAAAATACAATAGAAGTAATTTCATCACTGATTACCCCTTTCCCAATTTTTTTTTAAATTGATCACCCCAACACAGAATGCTGCCAAAAGACATTGGTCACGTGACAGTTTCTATAAAGCAACTAACCAGACCTGTCTATTTTGTTTTTTTAGAAGACTAAACCATGCCAAGATACGTTCTTCACATACCAGAGTGCTTGTATACAGTCTACCTCTCCTTCAAAGTAAGGAAGATCAAATGTGACATTAATTTTAACGGCTTGACACCATATGTAGTACACACACACACACACACATACATACATACATACATACACGCAAGATAATAAAACTTAAGAAAACACATGTTGATTGGAGTCGAAATAGATACGCCTCTGACACCATTGACCTGAACTTCGCTGACAATGACAAAATGTTAAACAGTCGAAAAAGAATCTTTATATATGTGCCATTTTTGTATAAAAAGTGATATTCATGTACCCTTAAAGTAAAAATCTGCAACAGACACGGACACACGCATGCATCAGCACATATTGTACGCGAATGAGTGTAATGATGAATTGTCTGCATACTCTGAGTCTCTTACTGCGTGTACACACATATCAGTACACAAGACTAATGTATAGTGTCATCCATAAATGAGTACAACCTCACCACTGTTTTATAGAAGATTAATTTTCTTCTAACTGAACCAAACACTGCATGATTTTCTTATATGTAACACTACGAAATGAAATGAATACTATCAGGTATTGTTTGCGACTACAGCAATAAAACTGTTGCCAAAAAAATGAATACATTGCTGTTCAAAATAAATACATCCCTAGAGAAAAAAAAAGAGTCCATTTGAAACCAATTGATGTAACCACCTTTACCACTTGATTAGGTCATGTTCCACTAGAAATGATAAAATCCGGCTATTACAAATAATAAACATTTGGAATTTTGTTGTCAGTCTCATACATATCCCTCAAAACAATGTATAGCTTAGATTATGCAGGTGAACTCATTTTTAGGCAATACTGTTACAGACTATACTTAGCCTAGTTGGGCACAAGGCCACCAGTACACATCTATCAGTGTGTACACACACACATGTATATATATATATATATATATATATATATATATGTGTGTCATCCACAGACAGCTGTTTTGTTGTATTACAACTCTTCAGTGTGGCTATAGACTATCCCTTTTCCCATCCAGTACCACAAGGCAAGATTGAAACCTTCGCTTCAGACCCGGAGACGGTATCCTACCTCTGCTCGACGGAACTAGACGGTCAGTAAGGTTGAATTTAAGCGATATATTCATTTAGCTTATATTCCCCATTCACCAATGCTCTATTCCAATGAAAGAGCATTGCATAAGCTTACAATGAACAAGATATATATATATATATATATTTGCTTTGATAAATAAACACATACACACATGTACATACATACACACTGATTAAGAAAAAGAAACATCAACACTGATTGTATTGCTTTGTTTAGACTATTTGTGTTGTCTTCCCTTGCTTTCTTGGTATAACAATTCAACTGCTTTGCACTTGGGCTTTCTTCATATAAGTGAGAAATTTAATGAACTTTCTAAAAACATTGATAACTATATTTCAGTGCACAGCTTTAAACTAAAACATAAAAATCATTCGTTATATTATCAGTAGACCAATTTTGTTTTTTCTTGGCTCAGTCCTTCAATTGTGGTTTGAGTGTCGTACAACTTGAATCTTCCAGAAAGTGTTTTCCAATTTAGTGAGTTATTATTTGAAGCTTATTCATTAATTAATGTTTTTATTGGGAGAATTTGTATCACATACTGAAGCTAATCGCCTTCATTCAAATTCAATTATTCAGTTTCTTGATTTACATAAATGTAAGTAATTATTAAATTAAATAGGTTTGTTTTTACTTCTAATACCTAGGCAGGAGAAGGGTGGAAGAATACCTTCAAGGTAAGACCATGCTCCCCTTACAGAGCATATGTTTTTAATGTAATAAAGATGGTTTTGTTTTTTGTTTTTTTTTTACTTTTTCTTTTTTTAAAAAGTTTAATCTTGTTCTGTTTGGGTATATGTTACCCAAACACATCACATCTGGGGTGTCTGCACATTTGTGAAAACTCAAATTTAGCATTTATTTTCCAATCAGTGACTCCCATCTACACTTAACCAACTGATTGCACGATTTGAATATGGTGTATCATTTCCCAGTACTGCTCCCCATCAAATATTTTGACTTCATCCCACCTTCCCGGCCACACATGATCAGTAAAGTCATTTCTGATTTCCAAGATTCTCCATGGATTTCCTACGTTCCCCAAGTAATATTGTGTGTGTACACGGACAGGCATATACTTATATCTACATATACAAACACATCCAAGATGAGCGTCTATACATTGATACTTCAACACATAACAAGATAAATATATGTAGCCATATTTTCCGCTGACATTCTTTTTATTGTAAACTTATGTAAGTACAAGTCGGACTTAAAAAATTCAATTAAAAAGCTATTTTCTTCTATTTTAAAAAATAAAAAAGGTACCGTAGATAAAATGTCAATATAGATACCTAATAAAATGGCTGAAGATATGAAGTTCTCCAGTTTTAAAGTCAATCTTAATGGTAGAATATGTTGGTTATTTCACTCAGATAGGCAAATTTGAAACATTTATTCAAAAGAACATGAAAAAGAAGGAGTTCAAATCCCAAGACATTTACATGATTTTTTACATTAGTTTCTGTAGTATCACTGTTTGTTTCATTTGATTTTTTTCAAGCTAAAACGTCAGAAACAAATAATCATTGAATCAAAAATAAAATGAAAGCATGTGAAAGGCAATATAATCAATTTACAAATGAAAAAGTTATATATATATTTTTCATTTTATTTACAAATATTGAATAGTTTGCTCTCTTGTACTTTTTTTTTTTTTTTTTTTTTAAAGGTGATAGGGTATGATATGACATAATGTGAGGTAAAAAAAAAAAGAAAAGAAAAAATATTCCTCTTTCTCTGCCTGCTCTCTTTTCTCTCTTCATGCTTCCAACAATTCAATTTTGGTTTGAACAAAAAAGATTTCGGCATTTATGAACCTGTCAACATTTGTCACAGGCAATAAATGCTAAGAGTTCATGTATATCTCATTTCTGCATACACACAAAATATCATTTGTAAAATATATATATATATACATATATATATATATATATTTTTTTTTCAAAAATGAATTTCTAATATAAGCAAGTTGTTGAAAGATTTCCGGAATATAAGAACAGGTGCTATCTTTTATAGATTAGATGATTGATATTATTACATCCGTTATAACAACCTATGACAAATCAGATGACTGAAAAAGATTACAGTCAATGAGTTAATCGGTAAAGATATCTAAAAACAAAAAAGCTGTTAATCCTGCAATTAAATTGGTTAGTTAAACCAAACAGCTACAAAAAAACTTGAAAAATAAGTTCTAAAACCTGATCATTAATTATCTAAACATACTCATAATCTTTCTCATCTTTCAGAATACCTTGCAACTTTCTGCAAAGTAATAAAAGACCAACCACATGTTATGAAGATAAAAGACAGAAATAGACATAATGCACATTGAATAGAGTGAATGTTAAAAAAATAAAGAGAGATGCGTTAAAAGCAAGAGACATGCAAAAAGAGACAAGGTAAACAAAAAAAAGAAAAAACAAGTTTTCACTGCCATATTTTACACTATGTTGGGGAAAGCTTAGAAGCGTCTATGAAGTTAACTTAGCTCTCTTTCTTGCTTGTGCAATCAGTCAGCAGTAGTACATTATTTACAACCCTAAAGTTCAGAATCTAGGAAAATGGGTTCAATGAATTTACAGGAAGGAACATCGGTCAGCTGGAAATTGGCAAAAGGTCAAAGAAAGCCGGAGAAAATAGTTTAATGACTGAATAATAATGCTATGAATTTATATGAATAAAAGATGCTGTCAAAAATGGCCAGAAACATTTGCATCAACCTAATATGATGGAATACACAATTTAGCAAAAAGGTAACATAAGGTCATAGAAAGCCAGTGAAAATATTTGACCGAATAAGTATACTATGAATTCATATATATAAAATCTTGTAAAGGAAGAAAAAAAAAATTCAAGGAAATCATTTAAACTCTTTCTTCAGCAAAATATTTAGTGGTTAATTGGTCGTAAGTAAATTTTGAGAAAAAAAAATTTTTTTTTCAGTTTTCTCGAGATAGTAAATAGTAATGTCTGAATCTTAGTAAAAAAAATTAGTACTGACAACCTTAATCACAAAAGCAGGTCTTGTCAACAACTTCTCGATCTAACCTTCTACTTCACTATAAGGAAGTCATTATTTTTTTAATTAATGTTGGAAATGAGAAAGTAATAAGAGAGAGAGAGACTTGTTTGATTCATTTAATGAATTATCTGTTGTGGACATAAATATCAGACAATGATTAATTTCAAGTAATTATTGTAATTGGATCAATTAAGGAACCATAACTCTCTTGGTGTTTGCACTTGAACATTACATCTTTGAGTGTATATGAACAGAACAAAGACAAAAATAATGTTCAGTAATAAAGTCCTGAAAAAGACTATAAGAATAGAGGAAGAGTTTTAGGAGAGGTTAAGGAATACATCGACTTGAGTCAGGCGATAAAGTTAGAGAAAGACCACAGAAGCGAAATAAAGCCACACATAATGATTGGTTGGAAGGATTCGATACGAATAAAGAAATACTGGAAAGATGACTGCCAATATGCTCAAAACATAATTTATACAATCAATGCATGATACCTGCCATGACGTACAGATGCAGAACCTGGCAACTAATAGAACAATTCCAAAACCAATTCAGAATTGCATGAAGGGCACTTCAAGGAATAACTCAGAGTGATGGAAAAAGATCAACAGGGATCTGAAAAGGGGCCATGATGAGTGTTATCAAACAAGTAATAAAAATGGAGATGAGCTAAGCACTTGGCAAGAAAGATGGACAACAGATGGTGCCAAAGGATAACTGATTGGTGCCCATGGACAGTGAACGCAGTAAGAAAGATCAGACAAGATGGAGGGACAAGACAACACAGTCAAGGTTGGCATGGAAGAAGATGGAAAAGGCTTTTGTCCAACAATGGACTTATGATGATGATGATGATGTGTATTTAGGCAGCATTTCATAAGTGCAAGTTTGATAGAAGCTGTCAAAGTTGATGGAAACTCGTTTCCATGTAAGAATACATGTCTAGGTTACAAATGTAAAGATTGTCCAGATATATGTGAAATAGTGCTTTCGGCCATACTCATGCAAAAATGTTTTCAGCTAGGTCTTCTCGGAATTGGATGAAGTTCTTCGAATATCAAAATTTTGTAATCCCGTAGTAAACCAGGTGGCAGCAGTACTTAGTTGGCAGAACCAATAAATGATTAAATAAAACACTGACCTCTTATTAATGAAATCCTAAAATAGGAATACTTCAAGATAGACTAAACACTAAGTGACAAACAAGAGAAATTATAACAGGTCTAGTTAGCCACTCAACAGAAACAGTTCTGTGAACCACCATCATTTGACAGCATACCATCTTGGAAGGTAGGGGTGATCAATTACAAGATTGGAATAAGGGGTGATCAATGAGTAAGTTACTATCACACTTGTAGGACAGTGATCACTAAAAAATTACAAATTTGAAAAAAAAAGCATGAATGCTACTGGGCACAATCTCAGGAACCAATTTAGCATAAACTTGCATTGCAAATTGAACTCCCAACTTTAAACCCATTTTGGTAGGGAATTTTGATAAAAACAAAGAACCTTTTGAGAACATGAGTAATTGTTTAGATTTTTAACCCTCTAACTCCATTGGTGCAGGCTGTACATGTCATACATACTTAGAAAACCAGCTGGCCAGACCCACTTAAAAACTCAAGAAACCTATGTTGATATTGACAGTTTCTAATACTAGATTATAGTTTGCTTCCTAGGCAAATGTTAACAAAAGGAAAAAGTATGGAAGTTTTCAAAAAGATTTAGATGAGGAATTCAAGTATCTTTCGAGTAAGTGGATATTTAAAATACTTGACACCACATCTAAGTGGATTAGTGCTTATTTATCTCTTTGAGATCTCCAAGACATTTGATTTAAGAGGACCGTTGGGATTATGTAATACAAGAGGTATTAAGAACACCTGACTCCCTCTTGAAGTGGAAGATAGAAACATTTTCTGTTGAAAGCCATTGACACTATTGTATCCTCATAAAGAGGAAGAAAAAAACAAACCCATACGCCATTTCAAAGTGGGATTAACAGACATTAGACCATCTGATTTAATTAAAGACTTTTTTCAAAGACACTCCAAGGAATACCACCCAGCTCTGGAATTTGTTTTTAACCCAGTAAAATACTGACAACTCTTAACTACCAGTTTGAGAATTTTGTGGTGGTGGTGGTGGTGGTGGTGGTAGTGGCGAGATATCAATGACTGTCTAATTTGAAACTAACATCATGGCTTGGCTCCACGAATGAAGACCCGGGAGGGTTTTCAACATCTTTTCAGAGGGTAGGACCTGTACGTGAACAGCCCAAAGGCCTGCACAATAGTAACCGCAAAAAAGATTTTTCATGTAAGGATAAAACATACAGCTAGAAGGCATTCAGAAAGCGGATACCTCTACCAACATGTCAGTGAAAACTGAACGAAAATGAGTTCATAAATATTTTTGATATAAGGGAGGCAACTGTTAGAAATTCCTGGATCCTCCACAAAATTTAATCAATCCTTCCTCTCAAGGCCGACTTTTTCACAGTATGTCATTGTAATATAGGGAACTTTTAGAGATATTGTATGGACAAACATAAGTGGATATACAAATGCATGAAAAAAATTTTTTTTTTAAATTGATAAATAAATGAATAATAAAAGAATAAAATAAAAAAAAGATGATTCCTGGATTCACCCCATTCTTCCTAAGCCCATGGCCCAACCTTCCACAAAATGTTATTGAAATTCATATAGATTTTTTTTTTTTAGATGTATTGACAAAACAAGAGCAATGTTCCTTTGATTTATTGTAGTAAGTGTTAGCAAAAATCTTATGTGGTGCAAGTCCCCGCCCCCGCAACAAAAGTATGTCAGCAATGAATGCTTCCGTAAATGTAAACTTGAAATTGTTTTCAGATATTTTTTTGCACAGCCTTGCTATCATAGCAAATTAATCTGTATTGGTATGTTTTTTTTTATATATATATATATATATAAGTAAGATTGCATTCTATAAAGTAACTAGTTAATTAAGATTTTATCCTATACTTTGAACTACTTTGTTCAGTTTGTAATTCCATTAGACAGAACATCAACGGGTAAGAGCTCCAACAAAACAAATGTCATATGCAACTAAAACGTTGAGGACACAGACATAACAGTCAGAATCTGAAATGCAGAGCTGAGGATAGTCCAGAAAATCTCCTTAGGACCACGAATCTTCATGAAATCCTCAAAAGAAGAAGAAATCAAGCAGAGAATCAAACCAGGTTGGCAAGCTTTTGGTAGAGCAAGCGAAACCTTCAAAGACAAGAAAATCCCATTAGTCCTAATAAGAGGAGTATACAACCTATGCATTCTTCTAATGGTCACCTATGGAGCTGAAACATAGAACCTAACCAAAAGATCAACCCAGTACTCTGATGTATACGGTATCTACACCTCGTACAGTGATGGCCTTCATTATCTTAGAGATTTCCACCGAGTCAAAAGCCTTTTTGAAGTCGATAAATACTACAGCGAGTGGCAGCTTGTAAGTATGCTATTAGAATATAATTATAATTACAAGTACAATTATCAGGTACTACATTATTTCAGATATCTGACCACCTGTGCGCACATTATTTCCTCTGGCCTCTAGTTGCAAAACAGCTAAAAAGCATCTATAGACTCCAGTGAATACACATACGAGAGGTTGCCAAACTTGCTTAATGTAAGAGCAACATACTATTAATCTGATGTTCGAGAGCCACAAGACAAACAAAATTTACACATCTCTCATTGTTACATATGCATTTCGTTATAAACATTCTATGTAGATATTAACAAATATATATATATACTCAACAACACACAGTCATGTTTGTAGTTTCTTTCAAATTTCAATTTGTATGTTTCAGTAATCACCAAGTATACATACTTGTATACATCAGATATTTTCTACATCTCATCAGATGACTCGACTATATTGAATGTATTTAATATTGTAATGAACTATGGAGACAACTTGGAAAAATATGCAAACTTTCATTTCAGTAAGGAGCTCAGTCAACATATTTCCAGGAATCGCACACTAAAGGTCAATGAGCCACTGCGGTTTGGCCACCCCTGACATATACCTTTCCTAACTTAGTTGGTAGAGATAAAATTTTTTAAATGTATTTCATTTCAGACAAAGAAATGCATACATTAAATGAAGTCCCCCCCCCGTTGATCTTGTACAACTTTCTGTATTTTTTTAATAATTTTCCAACAATGAGGCAACAGAATTGGGTAAAGAAAACTTTATTTTTTTTACAAGAAAAACATCAGTTTCATTATTTGAAAATAAGTTCATATATAGCTACGATGCTGTGGAGGTAACAGTGTTGCTTATACTTATTGAAATTGAAGATTCATTTTACTAGTAAAATAGCAGTAATAGAAGTGATGTACATACAGTCACAGTAGACCCTTGCTTTATACCCTTTCTGATTGCTTTAGCATGACAGAAACCAATCAGACAAAAAAATTAGATAAGTTTCATATTATAAAGATTGTGAAATGAAGTATTTTTATTTTTAATTTCGATTAGATTTCTTCAGCTTGCAAAAACGTTCCTGGCAAATCCATTTTTGGCTGTTGAAGTAAACGACATCACAATCAGAACAATGAATCAGCCAAGAATGTTGCAATGAAAACAGAAAAAATTTTTTTAAATTAGTCAAAATTAATCATGAAGTACTTCTGGCCAGCAAATGAGGATGGCCTCTTGCCTATCCAGGCAAATGAAGATGGCCCGACAAGAAAAAAAAAAAACAACAAAAAAAAAACGAAGAATGAGGGTGGCAAAATGATGAGAGACCCTGTTTCACCGCAAAAGCTTCGATATCCTAATTGGTTAGGCAATAAACATGTGAGGTAAGCTCTAAATGTATGGGATGCGATTCTCATCAGTTGCTCGGTTTGGTTGGCTGACGATATATGTATTGCGCATACAAGCCACATCAGCGGAGCTAAAAGGCTCTAAATTTTGACATTTTCAATTATTTAACGCCTAATTGGTCCATTTGTTCATGTCCTGCAGCATTCACACTTTTCTTTTTGAAAATTCAGACTATTTTTAGAGATCACTACCCAATGAAAAGCGAGAGAGGTAACTTATTCATAGATCACCCCCCCCCTTTTAATTGATCACCCACAATACAGTATGCTGCCAAAAGACGGTCACTTAATGGTTTCTATATAGTGACTAAGCAGACCGGATTTAGCTGTATTTCAATTGTCACCAGGGGCTACGTAGAGACCCTATCTATAACGCTAGGACACATTTTGACTTCTTCAAATATTTCGAGAAATGATGCTCTTCATCTCAGCAGAGAATAGTGGGGTGACTTTGGATTCATAAGGGCAAAAGCACTTCGGTAGAAACTATTTTCTGGATTGGATCCAGACAGAGACAGACTGGAAAATACGGAGCAGATATTTTGCATCTCTAGAATTCCCTAAAGACAAGGGCAACATGAGCGATGGATGTCCCAGAATTTCAGGGTGGTGAAACAAAACAAAAAAAAAAAAAAAAAAGATATGGTGTTATTTGGAGGAAAAAATTTTATGTCAACTTCAACAGAAATTTCGACATCTTCACTGGAAAATCTACTCGCAAAAGCTTTTATTTTTTTCCAGAAACTGGTAGCAAATATTTGAAATTCTTTTGTAATTAAGACATAGTTTTCTAGGTTAAACATTTCATTGCCAGTAAATATTTTTTTTCAACTAGTTGAATCTTCAACAATAATTTTTTTTTTTTCATTTTTCAAAAAACAGGTCTGGTTAGTCATTCAATAGAAATAGTCATTGGGCAGCATGCTGTATGGGGGGGGTGATCAATTAAAAAATTTGAAAAGAAGGTGATCTATGTATAAGTTACTTTTTTTGCTTTTTGTTGGGCGTGAATGCCACAGGACACAAACTGAAATAACAATCAAGCATAAACATACATTGTAAATTAAACTCCACCCTAAAAACCTATTTCGGAGGAAAATCTTCAAAGAGCAAAAACATTAGACACTAAGAGGGGTAAATATTCTAATTTTCAGCCTTCTAGCTTCATTGCCGTGGCTAGTACACACGATACATACAAAGCTAGTTAACTAGAAAACTGAAGAAACCAATGGTGACAGTTTCAGTTGACGGTTTCTAATCAAGACATACTGAAGGGAATAGGCATCAGATGAGAATGCAGATCAACTAACCAGAAGTAAGCTCTGGAACGAATCAGGCTAGTCACTAAAAAACACTTGGAGAGCACATACCCCAGCCAACATTATACCTTTAGAAAAACTGAATGAAAATAAGTTCATATATAGCAACAATGCAGTGGAGGTAACTGAGAGCCTCAATTTTCTATGATTTTTTTTCGCAAATCTCGAGTCAGAAATCAAGAGATAGCAAATCTGAAAGCTTCTGTAATTTTTATCATGAATCCACCACGTACAACATTACATATCAATGCTAGTTTGATTGGTGTTGCTTTTCAAATTCCCAATAGTGAACTTGACCAGTTTTAGGGAAATCCATAATTTAGGCTGGTAATTTGCCTTCTCTTTTTTTCAACCACACTCAGTTCCCAGCAAAATTGTGCTCATTCTGCTAACAATCTTCAATATCTTTCAAGATGGTTATCTATTCGAATCAGTTTCAAGTTAATAGAAATATTGTATATTATGGAATAAAAAAAAAAAAAACAATAAAAATAAAAGCTACCCCCACCCAAATAAAAGAAACAAATCAGACGGGAAAAAAAAAAACAACAAAAAACAACACGCACAAAATTCAAAAACATACACGCTCACAAAAACACTCCCACCTCCCAATTAAAAGCTATTCATCAACTTTTAAATCATGGGTAGAAAATTTTCCTGAAGTTCGATACAGATGCCTTTGCACCTTAAATCAATTCTACGGATTTATCAACAATTGCCATAGAAGAAGAGAAATCAACAGAGGCACGTTCAAACTAAAGACAAATAGAGAGCAGCACTGGGGAGACCATTGGTAGAAAATCACATATAAAAGGTATGATGCTCAATACCAGATGCTAAATTGTTGAGGTCAAATAGCCTAAATGGTATCCAAGAGCCATCTTCTAAAAAAACTATTTCAACAAAACTCAATATTGTTCTCTGATAAACTTCAAAGAAAAGAAAAATACAAGGAAGCTATTCAAATTTCATTACCTCAATATCTCTGAATGAATAAATAATTTTGCACTTGAAGGTTTCTTCTTGAAGATGCAAGATGATGAAAATAGAAAAGTTAACCCTACTAGTGTTAGAGGGATTGACAAAAAGATACTTCTGTCATTGTCAAGTAAAAAAGATGCTGTTGGTTTTCAACTGGAATAATGAAGACAGTTATTTAGGATACCCTGAGATTTGTTTTTATAATGAAACGGGGGGGTATTTTGTTTTTCACATCAGATACATCTAATTAATACCTCAGGGCTATTTAGAGTAAATAACCGCAAAAACAAAGAAGTAAACTGATTGTGATGATGATGATGCGAGATCAATGAAACCAAGTTAACAGATCAGAACAAATTTTGTAGGAAGAAAAAATTTTTTAGATTTTTAGGCGGTAGAAAGTACCTCCCTATTCTTCACATCTTGTGCAGATATTTTGGCAAAACTCTGCATCACCCAGGTCTTTCAGCTCCCTTCACAGTTCAGATTTGGCTCCCAGAGACTTCTAGCTTTTACCAAAGAGATTTCAGACCACGGACGAGATTGTGGAGAATGCAATGAAACAGTTGAAGATGTTCTTTGCAGAACATACTAAAAAGTGGAAGAAGCATTGGAATAAATGTTCAAAGTTCCTAGGATGGCACTTCGGAGGCTATTTCTTTGTTAATATCAAATTGCTGGATACTTTTCTGACAGATTTCATATACATTTAGGCTTGACACGAAGCTCAATTGAACTGACTTCTATTTCTTTGATGTCATTTCAGATAAGATTTCCTCAATTGTCTAAATTTCGATTACTTGACCAGTGAATAAATTCCAGTACCTCCGAAAAATCAAAGTGATCAGATAGGACATGAGATCTGAAGTCTGAGTACTTTTGCATAGATTTAATTTTACTGGTCAACAAAATTGAACTTTTTCCTCATCAAAGTTGTAGTACAACCTTTCGAGACTAATTTTTGATGTGAATTATGAATTGGTTTCACTAACGTGTCTCATTTTTTTTTTTCCCAACGGACATGTTCTGTTTTTAGTTCTGCTGTATATGAGGCAATAAGGGCGAATCTTATAAGAAAACATGATTTGTACCAGTCAGAACTTTTCTATGTAGAAAATCAAAAGTATTATGTATGAGATATATGAAGAAGATACTAGGTGGAAGGGAAAGCTAAAAACATTGAGCTTTAGATCAATATATGGAGGTGGCCAAATGACCTAGTGCTGTGCCGAACTCTAGGCTTCCATGGCTGAATCGATTAAGGTGCTGTCTATGAACGAACTTCCAGGATTGGTTGAGAGTTTGTCCAGTTGGAAGCTATACCTTCATTCTTATAAACACAGCTTACTTTGATGGTCAGACGGTATTCAACCAGGAACATTAAAAAAAGATTAAGAAAAAAACAGCTAAGGCTTGAAGCTGCATTCCACATCAGGTAAGCTTATCTTTCATGGACAGAGCCCTAATCAATTTGGCTATGGGTAGATGGGGCACAAGTCTGCAGTCATATAGTCACCTATCTTCTCAAAAACTTTGGTTAAGGCATCATTCATGAAAAACAAGCTTCCAGGATGGAATGTGAGAGTTCATCAGAAGCTACTTCCTACTTCAATAGCCAGAAAGTATTTTACCGACAAAGTTGTAATAAAAAGCAAAATCATTAAGAAAAGACTGAAAATTCATAATAATTAAAGTGTGTAACCACTATGCTCTAATAAAACATGTTAGCGAGGGACTTCAATAAGAGAGGAGACAAAAAGAAAGATGTGTCAGACTGGCACACCGGGTAGGTACTTTAATGATGGAGTAGGGGGGGAAAAAAAAAAGAGATGCTACTGCTTGCAAAGTGAAGACGTAAAGAAAGAAAGAAAAAAAGAAAGAAGAAAAAGTATGGGATCACATTCACCAAATTAGCCATTTTTCGGCTAGATCTGGACAATTCATTTTCAATAAAAATCTATGATAGCCAATTAAATCTGATGTGTTATAAAAATAATTTATTCAGGAGTCTTCATGTATAGTTATTTTCTTTGATAATTTAGCTAGAAATGGAAAAACCATTTTTGAAGGTAGCTTTAGCTGTAAATAATGAACCATGCTTAGTCACACCGTGTAGAATGGGAAGGATTTTTTTTTGTATTCCGTGTCAAATTTCGAGGACAATAGAGTTAAATATTAAATAGACTTTTATTTTTTGTAGTTTGATATTTTTTATACCATGGAATATCTATGGGTTACTGCTAGTATGAATAAAAAAAGCTTCTTCAAACATCAAGTCATATAATTGCTAGTTTCACTTTCGAATCAAGGAGGACTTTTAATTACATTGTTCAAGGCATCTTCCATGACTTTCCCCTGTATACAGCTTGTGAATTCAAGTCTTGTCAGAAGACTCTTCTTTATCTCAACTTCACACTACTTCAACAGTAGGAGGGTATTTAACCTAGAGCAATGGTTTTCAGACATCAAGGTCATATTTCTCCAAAGTTTCCTGAATTCCTCCCCCTTTTTAAATAGTTAAAAACAGCCACCAAAACTGTCAACATAAGTTTCTTCGGTTTTCATGTGGGTTTAGCTGACTGACTATCAATCTACTTGTCTGTTGCATGTGCAGGCCATACCAATAGAGCTATTAAACTGAAAATTTAAACATCCTCTCCTTATTATGTCTAAGAAAGTTTTGGTTTTTTTTTTTAATTCCCTCCTAAAATAAGTTTTAAGTGAGGGGTGACTCAATTTACAATGTGACTTCAAGCTAAATTGGCCCTTTAATTTGTGTTCATGTTTGTTTTTTGAAAATTTGGACTTCTAGGGATCCAAAAGGCAAGAAATGTAACTCATTCATTAATCAAATTTTTTTTTTTTTTCTTTTAATCGATAACCCCCAACACAGCATGCAGCCAAAAGATGTTGATCACATGACAGTTACTATTGAGTGACCAACTTGACCTGTTATCTAGTATATTTTCATAATTACATGTTCCTTCCCTGACTAAAATACCCCACCCCTTGGAGCAAATGCCTCCTGATAGAGAATTATTAACTCGCTGATTTGTAATAAAAAACATGACAATAAGATCAAAAGACTAACCAAGAATTTTCATTTTAATTTATTGATAAACTTCACCCAGTTTAGTCTGGCACAAGGCCAAACTTCACTGAACATGAACAAATCTCACAATTACTGAGAGGCAAATTTTCCATAGAAGTATAATTGAGTACAAATATGCTTTAATTAGAACGGTTAATTTGCTTTTAAACTGCACTGTTTCTTATAATGAACAAATGTGCTTTTATTTTCAGCTTATACTTAGTTACATCAAATTGTACAGCAATACTTCAACTATACTACATCAAAACCCACAGTATTCAAGGTATTACTGTACAAAAATACATGCCTTACTCAACCAAGTATGGCACAACACAATTTTCCTTGGAAATCATCATGCCCTGGGGTAATCTAGACATTGAGATTAAAAAAGAAAAAAAAAAAAAAAAGACCAAAACCCCCTATATCCTTGCCTTCTGTAATATTGCCAGATATCTTAAAATGTTTTGTCACTGAAAGGCCACGATGGCTGACATAGCAGAGAAAGGGTGAGTGAGCAAAATATTTCGTAAAAAAAACAGTCTCCCATAACTACCTTACAGCACATACAATAATGACAGTAAGAAAAAAAATCTGTTACACTCATTGTCAGCCTTGACAGGGGCTAACAAAACTCAAATTGGTTGGGATTCACAAACATCTATTCAATGAATATGGCTTTAAAATGTGATTTTATAAGCAACAGCAGCAGCAGCTTTTCAGTATCCATCATTGGAAATAAATCTTTCAAAGATCAACTAGTTCTCTCATTCCTGGACATCATGGTGCAACTATCTTCTGAACTTGTCTGAATCATCATAACCATCCTATTTTTTGCTGGCCACAATTTTCACATGTGATCTCAGGGGATCCACATTGTGAAGTGGAATATCAAGCGGTTGTCTGACATTTTTGCGGTATAGCCTGCCAATGGCTATTTGTGCTTTCCAATGGTTTTTATGATATTCCTCTTGGAGTTAAAGTGTCCCATCTCTTGAGACAACTCTCAATGGAGTAAGGAGGCCAGTGGCACACTACAGGTTTCTGCTGCATGCATCAGCTTAGTGATCAGTACAAGTCTCATCAAGACCAGAACTTCATTCCTACAAGTTTTTAGGACCAAATCCTTGGCAGGATGCGAGTCCATTGAAAAGATAGCTCCACCCTAATCACCCAGCTTAGAGTGTACTTAATCAGCTGCTGAGTGCACAAGGAAATTCGTCCTGATGAAGAGTTTCCCTACACTCTTTGCTAATACCAGGAACCGAACCCAGGACCAACTATGTTAAGCAGACATACTAACCATTACACCATCTGTGGAAACATTGTTCCCAGTTTCCTCTACAATGTAATATGCTGTGCATGTTGCATGTTGTTCTTAGTTTGAGAGCCAATCTCTTGGTTAAGTTCCATGTTTCAGCTCCTTATGATTTACTGGCATTAAAATTCCATTGAAGTAGAAGTGAACACTCAAATATAACCCTTAACCAAGTCTGGCTAAAGATCATTTTTCTTTCAAAAAAGGTATCAAATGCTAGTCTTTGAGACATAGACGTGCCATCAATCAGCATTGAACTTGGCCTTTGCCAGATTCCAAATATCAACTACTGACAGCAAAAGACTTCCAACCACTCCCCAAGGCAAGCCATTAGAATTGGTTCCATAACAAAAAAAAAAAAAAATTCCAAGATAAAAATAATTCAAATTAAACTTTTAAAATACTGAAATAGAAACGAATGCTCAAATTTCATTTGTTGTGGTGATGTAATCTTTGGGCAATCTAAGGCACAGGGTGTTGACGGTGAATGAGAAGAGAGGGATCATACAAACGAGAGCCAGTCTGACTTGAACTCCTGAAGGTTGACCTTTTAGATCGCCATAGTTTATAGTTCTGGTAATTGTTAGAATTTTCAATGGATAATGTCAGCTAACCCTCACCTTCCCCATTCAAAAAGATAGAAATTCCCTATTTAATGAGGAGATACACATTTGAACAAATACAAAGAAAAAAAAAAAAAAGCAAGTCAAACGGTTAATTTCCAACAGCAAGATAATGTTTTTTTTCTAAACCCAAGATACTCTCTGTGCATGTGTGTGTGTGTGTGTGTTTTCAATTTCGCCAACATCTATTTTCTAGTTTACCCATGCTATCAAAAATGACAGCATATACAGACATTATAGATACACTCTGAATTTCATAAACATAGGTAATACAGATTTGCATCGCCAATGTTTATTTTTTTTTTTTATTACAACTCTTTAGATTCAACATTTTTACAACATAATCAGTACATAAAATTCTATCCACGCACTTTAAAATCCTATATGTATCAGCCAATAAAATGCACTTTAAAAGAGAATATACCTCTGCCAATGTTATACACTAAGTAATAACTGAATGAAAATCAGATCATAGCTAAGATTTTCCAATTTTCAGACCATTGAATTCATATGGAAGAACACCTCTCAATCAAAGAAATTTAACCAATTCTTCCTGAGTTCATGGTCCACACCCCACAAAATATTGATAGTCATTGAGATTGAGATATTGTTTGAATAAACAAACATGAGTGAATACATAAACCTTTTTCAGCTTAGAGGCAAATAATAAGATATCAAAATATTATGTTATAAAAGAGGGTCCAATTATAATCAAGAGCTCAAGCAGTAAAAGGTGGTTTCAGGGTATGTTGTAGCAAAACATCTAATAAGCCATCAACTTGCAGGAATGATTTGCTTGATTGAAATAACTATCATGTTCATCCTTTGTCATCTAAGATGATCATGGTTTCAGTTCTCAGTGATGCTGCAGTGCACTGTAGAGTCTGAAATCCGTCTGCCTGGGCCAAGTACCAATACATAGTCAGGACAATGGATGTTCATTGTCATGCCATGCTCTTTGAGACCCAATGTCTTGCTGGACATTTTACACTTCTATCAAGTGACCCAATGTTTCCCTGTGCATAGGCTTATAAACCAGGGGTGAAGTAAGGGCAACTGCCAACCCTAATTTGGAAAAAACAGTGGAAAATATTCCAGCAATTGATATTTTTACAGCTAAGAAAAGCAGGAAAATATTTCTTTCAAGGTGCATGTTGTGTGATTTGCAGCAGCTGTGTATCCTTGATTGATAAAAAGCCTCTTTATTGGAAATTAGTACTTGATTCTTAATATATGTGATATTTCATATGAATCAAGCCATTTCACAAATCTATCAAAATCACACCACCAGTAAATAACTTCACTTTCTATAACTTTTTCATTTTCTTAGTCCCCCCCCCCAAAAAAACTATTGGATAGCACCTTGTATATCTTCGCAAGAAGATTCTTTTCAGGAACCTTCTGTACTCATCTACGTATACTGTCAATTGGTTCCAGTGAGTCAATAAAGCTGGTGGTTAGATATACAGGATTTGAATTTTTCTTGTCCGCATGGTACATTCAATAAATCCCAAGAAAGCAGAACAACATTTGAAAAGTGTGATTCCTGAACAGAATAAGCGCCATTTGGGAAAAAAAGAAACCGTCCAATTAAATTAGGAATTAAATTCTGGATTTGAATTTTATCTCATTACAAGCTATATATATATATATATATATATATATATATATATATATATATATATATATACACACACACACACAGAGTCTATAAGGTTATAATAAGATGAAAAAAATTCAAATCCAGAATTTGATTTTTGATTTGATTAAACACACATTTTAAATGACACTCATCACATTTTGGAACCACATTCTTCATTTCTATGAAACAGAGAAATCAACCTCATTTCATTCATATTAGTAACCAGCAGAAAACCCAGTGTTGCTTAGGCTGAAAAGTAGCTATAAATGGGCGAGAACTGTTGTTAATGAAGGCATAATAAAACCATTGGATCCTCTGTGAAAAGTTATTTTTCATGTCAGAAATGAAACGGCTTTCTACAATGTTTATAGCAGTCCAGTGTATCTCACATTCAAGTAAGCAAATTTCAAGGGTACGTTTATTCAACACCTCTGGCTACAATGCTCCATTTGGGAGAGGATAGACATATTAGATTGATAGACAGATAAAAAAAAAAATCAGGTCATTATCATAGGGGAATGAGCAAATGGAGACCCCACATTATAAATATTAAATTACACAGATTTTTTTTTTAAATTCTTCAAGTTAGTACATTTTAGAGGTACCTTAATTTAATACCTCAGGCTATAATGCACCATTTGGTAAGAGAAGATGGACATACATACACACACTTTCTCAACTATATATCAGATACGACTTCTTCATCTTAAATGACCTACTCACCCAATTCAACAGAGAGAAAGATAAAAGAAAGAAAGGACAAAAAGAGGTACGACAGAGATTAGAGTTAATAAGCAAAGGCCAAGCTGTATCGGAACCCTGCTAAGAGAAAATAATTGCACACAGCTATGAGATGTACAAGAGCTACTAAAGAGGAGTCATTTACAGAAAGGAAGAAGTTTACTTAGTGAAGTAAAAGTGGAAGATATCAGAGGAAGTCGTTGACAGAGAAAAACATCTCCTGTGTACACTTCCTAAACTGGTGTTGGTATTAAACCATCTCTACAATTCCAGCAAGTAAGGGAAAGTTCTTATGCCGTTTCCAACATTGAAGCAAGGGAAAATTATCATTAAATGCTTTTTCCAACTGCACCCCTGTCCAACACCTCCCAAAAGGTCCGGGCAGGTTCTTGTGCTGACGGCTTATTAAGTGCTTCCGTCATTGAAATAAGAACTGCTTTCTACACTAACAACAATGGTCTCGATAGTTTTTAAAAATTCAGGACGAGTTACAAAATAGACTAGCCGAGTTCTTCCTCCCTGATCAGGATTTTCCGGACTCTTTGCATTTATTCAATGAATACGGCTTCTTTATGCGTGTCAATACTTGAATGTTGTTCTACTGTAACAGACCAATTTCATATTCTGATGTGATTTAACAAGCTAGTGCCCTTACGCCGACTACAGCATCAGTCGTCCCTGCCTGGCCTTCCCATTTTACAAGTTTCTCTCAATTCGGCTTGCAATATGTGGAATCGAATTAGAGGTGACAAGCATTGGGAATGATATCACTCACTTCACCATTCACGCTTGCAGTACCTGGTATCCTAAGAGGTCAACCATCTAGATGCTGACCAGGCTCAGCATAGCTTAGCTTCACTATGGTAAACTACACAATAACCAGTGTATCCAACGTGATTTGGTGGAAAAACCTAATGTGGTTTACAGGCATAAGACTCGGGACAAGTTATAACATGGAAATATAGAGTATTCATATTCTTCCTCTCAGAATTTTCTGGACGCTTCATCTATAAAAATAATATGGCTTTAAAATGTGATTTACAGGTATTGAAAGACATTGAAAACTAATGTGTCAATACACAAATGTTATTGAGTTTACCAACATCTTTGCTGAATAAAGAAAACCACATGGTTTGAATTTCATATAAGCCTGACTTATGCACCTGGCCGACAAGCATAGTTTCCTTCAAGCTGTGCTCGTATGCATGTGCTCACAGGAAAGTAATGAGCGTGCAAAAGATCCCTCATTCTGTAGATAGATTACTGGTTTTTTTATTGAAGAAATTTTTAGATCACTATGTCAAAATCAAAGGGGTGCTCATCCTTTTGTGACAAGGAGAAAATTAGTACAAGATTTTTTTCACACACTAACTACTTGAGGGAGCATTGCAGAGAAGTCAATATATACTGCCCCCACACAACTTCTTCAAAGGTCTTCCTGTTGATTATCTGAACCACATCCCCGAGGGGATAATATCTACCCTTCCCACTCTTTTCTATTGCTACTTTTTTTTTTAATAAAAGGTTTTCCTCTTTTCTCATGGATCATACAGCTGATAAGCCAAAACAATGTGTTGACAACATCAAGTACGCAAAGAAGAGGTTCTATTTTCCATACAAAATGTTAATGACTGTAAGTAAAGCTATTCATAAAAAGGAAAGTACACTGTTCCAATTTTTCTATTCTTGGCTTAACTCTTAAATTCAAAAACCACTTGTAATTAACAGGGGAAATCTTCAATGACTAGCATAAAAAATAGTGTTCAGGTAGTGCAAAAATATATACTGGTTTGGTAGAGAGAATCAAAGTGGTATGATGAAGAACAATTAAAAACCTTTGAAATCCCTAATTAATTCAACTCAGAAAATTCATCAAATGATCAAAGGGAGATTTTTATCAGAAGTTATTTACCTGAAATTGACATTCTGTTTTCTTTAAACGAATTTAAGAGTTAATGTTATCAGCCAGTAATTTTTATCTAAGAGACCCTGACCCAAAGTGATCACAGTAAGTGGCTTCCTCTGTATATGCATATATGCACATAGACAGAGTAAAATATGCAGATAGCATCCAACCACACCCAGAGTTGCAAAGGAATTGGTCAAGTAGTAAATTTTAACACCCACCCATAAATAAATGTAGCCTTCATTCTGAACACAATGTCGCAAGAAGATTCTAGATAAAATTTCCTCAATCGAGACCTCATTCAAATAAGGCCAACTTTTTTTCTCCTTTTTACAGGAATCCCCCATTATTACAGGTCTTGGAATCCAAGGAAGCCAACCACATTATAATCGAGGTAATATCAATTCAGCTAATTTTAAGATAGATCAAGCCATTTTGAGCTAGCCGTTTTAGAGCCAGATTAATATCTCAGGATCCATCTTCTACCTATGTTACAACAAGGAAGCCTGTATATTACATAACAAACGGATAATATAAAGGATGGCCTTCATTCAACTGGTTTGATACCAACCCTTGACTGTACTGAATTTAAATTAAAAAAATATATTTAAACTTTTTTTAAGAAAATTATCAACTCCTAAAACACTCTTAGGGAAAAGGTTGAATCAGTGCTGTATTGACCATGATGTACAGCCCTAAGGCCCTAAAAGTCAAAGGGGTCCCAGAGCTAGTTTAAGGGGTCCCCAAGAAGGAAATGGCATGAAAAATCTAATTTTCTCAGAAAAAGATTGCTGGCACCCATTGAATTGCATCAAAACATGCCCACATGATAATAAAAATTTTCCTGATGTACAACCAGCTTTTCTTATGGGTTTTTTTCTTTTCACCTTCCAATTGTCACTTTCATCAACATTCTGTAAGATCATTTCACATCCACAAAACAAACATATATATAACTCTTTAGGGTGGGGGGGACCCCAGTTGATAGAGGCCAGAGGAATATGTTTGATTGATATGTATTATGTATTTGCAATAATGAAATACATCAGTGTTGTTTTATGCAGGATCAGAGCCTTCAGGACTTTCATTTGTTATTTGCTTTTGATGAATTCTGAAAACTAATCAACATTTCACAAACATACAAAATCTGAACGTACAGTATATTAACAGCAATGAGTGGGTGACCAAACATTCAATGGCATGGAGAATGGAATTAGCGAGTAAACCCCAGCTCAGACAGTTCAAATGTTCTTCACACTGATGCCCTTGGGAAAGGTGTGAATCCACTTCTACCCCTAACTATAGGGAAATTGCAAGGCAGTTGGAGCCCCTCAGCTAAGTGGGGAAGTTCATCTCGGGTGTCAGTTTATGCTAAATGGATACCTTCGTTTGTGCTCAACAGCACTTACGCTTTCAAATTCAATTTTTTTCAGTGATCACTGCCCAATAAAAGGCAAGAGAAGTAATTTTTTTCAATTGATCATCCCAACATAGCATTATACCAAAAGACATTGGTCACATGACGGTTTCTATTAAGTGACTAGATAGACCTGTTCTTTTTTCCAAGCTTTAAACAAAGAAAACTGAATAGCTGCAGAATTCCAGGAATTTTTCAGACTATTGATCTCATTTCTTGATGCTTTTTTGTTCTTTTAGTTATCTGGTAGACCCATTGTACAGCCTTCCTTTAAGTACAAAGACACTTTATATAATTTTGAGGAGTGAATCATTCCAGAAGCTACTAAAAAAATCTATTCATCTCATTGTTTGAGTTGCTTTTTTTGTGACCACAATATTTCAACCAACCTATTCAACATCCTTGATATACAAAATAAAAAAATAATTTTTCATCATCAATAAAGTTTTCTGAAATCCAGTATCTAGGTCAAAAGGTGACCAAGTTAATTATTAGTAATTTTTTTTTTTTCCATCTTACATAAAAAAAATTTTTTTTCAAAAACAATGGCATTTTTGGAATCGACATCTCATTCTGATTCCAAGTATGTATTTTTTTTTTTATACAGCTACAACTGACAAGAAAAATGTTCGGAAATTATGAGGTCAAAGCCTCACCTCACGTGTAACTTTTGAACCATTGGTCGAATTTAGCTAAGAGCTGAAGAATCTTATTTTTTGCCCCAAACCTATACCAATGCCTAATTTCAGCAAAATCGAAGTGATGGTATTGTCCATGGACTGGAATACACAATCAATCATCCAAACAACTTTCAGAATGATAATGACTCATCTCCCAGTTAAAGAAGGCTGCAGAATTATTCACTTAGACAAGAATAGAGATATATATACGTGGAGTGGATTTGGAAAAAAAAATCTTCCGCTTGTAATCATAATGTTACAGGTAGATGGGGAGTCATGGGGAGTCATGGGCCATGCCCTGCCATGCTGGCCCATGACGTGTTGGCAGGAGACAGGTAGATGGAGACTGCATTTTTTTTTTTTCTTTCTTTTAATTCTCCTTTATTTTACTTGAGCAATTTATCAAAATCAACTGGGCCTGTGGAAGCTTTACCAAAGCCCCGTTCACCCCATATTTAGGAAACATGCACTGTACTCCGACCTTTGACTGCCTCTCACAATGAGCCAATTGTTCAGTGTTGGTTTAATAGGTTTAGATCAGGAAATGAGGATAATCAAGATAAACCCCAAAAGGAAGACCCAAAACTGTTCCTAATAATAAAGAATTATGAACAGTGGTGACCAACAACCCACAATCAATAGTTCAAGCACTATGATTTCAACAGCAACCATATCAGATCATCTCAAGGTTATACGAAAGATTAAAAAGTTGGAAGGATGGGTCCCACACAAACTGAATGAAATGTTTAATGAAAGTTCCTGATCTCACACTTTTCAGCTCTCTGTGCCTGAACTGACAGAATTGGGATATCAAGTCTTGCAGCATCCTCCCAATTTACTCAACATTTCTTACACAGATTACTACCTTTTCAAGCATTTCAAACTACATAAATAGGGATCAATAATAGGGAAGTCATATTTCATGCTATTACTGACTTTGTGACCAAAAAGCAAAGAATTCCACAGAGGGTCTATTATTATCAAAGGATCATTAAGAAAATTTTATTGCTTCAAATAGGCCACATTTTGATTGAATATTTACTGTTTTTTGTTGTTTATATCATCCTTTTCACAATTCAGCAGACAACATTACATATATAACTATACAAAATATCTTAGCAAAGACTTGCTGCAATATGCTTGGTTGGGAAGTGCCCACTTCCACAGTAAAATGAAACCAAAATGTTTTCATTTTTTTTATTTTCTTAATTACTTTTCAATCCTGACTGAAGATGACAGTCAAAGCCTAGGGGTAAATAAAAAGTGAGATTTTAATTTATAGGTCTAAGATATTTGTAGCAGTCTGCAGCTTGCAATCATTGCCCATTCAAATGCATACAATAATTTATTGTTAAAATAAATTACTTCTCATTATCCAAAATAATTATTGCTGTCCTTACTGCCTATTCGAATTTAACCTTGAAGACAGGTTTGGTTAGTCACTCAATAATAATTGTCATGACCAACATCTTTTGGCAGCATGCCATGTTGGATGAAGGGGATCAATAAAATAATTGGAAAAAAAAGGTGATCAATAAATGACTTCTTGCTTTTTGTAGGGTGATGATAAATGTCTTGAGAAAGAAAATTGAAAAAAAAAAAAAACCACCAAAACAACAACAAACAAGCAAGAATGCAGCCAGACAAACAGAACCAGAGTAAAATCTCTTATTCTGACAGCTGCTGTTCAATATGGCTAGCTGGACACTTCTTATACATGTTCATTGATAGAGCTACATAATCCTGGAAAACTTGAGATGTGTCCAGATTACATGCTCTGCTCTCATTTGACCATATGTAACATTGACATGTTCTTTGATCATACTACCATGATCTTGTGTGGTCAAGCCATGCTGTTGAATATATTACATTTAAAACCATTAAGACATTGAGCACTTATTCTAAAATTCTTTTAGTTGTATTTTGATTGGCTACTATTATATGAAGTTACTACTTTCTTCCAAAATTCAATGATTTAACTTAAAAGCTTGAATATATCAGGTAAAAGCATTGTCAGAGAGAGAGAGAATATCATAAATATGTATGGATGACAATATTCCATCTCAGAGCTTCGGAAAACTAAAACCATTGATCCTAATAGCAAGAAAACGATGAAGATACTAGTCAAGAAAATAAGCAGAATAATAAAATTATTCAATCTGAGAACTTGGGAGGATGTAAAACATGGTATTAAATAATAGAAAGGAAGATACTAATCTAATAATGTGTAGAATAATAAAAATTACTTCATCTCAGAACTTCACCCAACTAAAAGTATTGAGCTAAATAACAAGAAACCGATGAAGATACAAGTCAAAAAAATGTGTGGAATTATGAAAATACTTCATCTCAGAGCCTCAGACAATTCAATGCACTACCATTGAATACTTTTTCTAAATAGTCTCTGCTGACAAGGAGGGGCATCTTATATTCCCCTGTGCCTCATAGGTTACCAAATATGGCACCTCCCTTCTTGAATAATAACAGAAATTATCAAGCAGTTGCTAATATACTGAAACAGTTTGTAACATTAAAATTCAAAACAATGAGACTTACACTTAAAAGACCTCACACAAATCAATCTGAGATATTTCACCAAGACAAATGGTAAAGAGATGACCAAGTTAACAACACTCATAACTAAACATTTAAAATTTGATAAATCAGCAAGTCTGATCAGTCACCAAGTAGAAACTTTTGGCAGCATGCTGTTTGAGGCGATCAAATAAAAAAAATAGGAAAAATAGATGATCAATAAATAAGTTATTTCTCTCACCTTTTGTTGGGAGTGATCATTAAAAGTCTGAATTTTTCAAAAAAACAAAAAAAAACAAAAAAAACATGAACACTGTCAGAAATAAACTGATGGACCAATCTAACAAACTTACATTGTTAATTGACCCCCAACTAAAAACTAATTCGAGAGAGGAGCCAGATTGATATTCCAGTACACCACTAGACAATACTAAAAGAGCCAGGAAATCCATCAGCTGAAACATAGGGATCAAAATAACAAATATAATGATACTAGTCCAAATAATACATAGATTTAGACAATGTTTCATAGAGATTCAAGGTGGGATCTAAACTTGTCTCTTACATAGTAATGGTCATTAAATTTACAAACAGAAAAAGATTTTGTTCAATTTCTGAAATCAATGATGCAAAACTTTCCAGCATGATTTGAAAAAAAAGGAAAAATCTTTCATTCATATATATTTCCAAATTCTCCACAAATTATAATAAAAGTAGCCAGTTTTCTGGAAAGTGGATAAATGGACTGGTCCCTGTGTCTCATTTAGTATAGGCTACAAGCTTGATCAAAACAAGATAATTTTTTCTTAATTAACAATTATAAATGAATAAAAGTAAATAGCCACAGACAATTATACAACCTATCCTATTAGATAAACTTATCATTAAAATAACAAAAACAAACTGGAGAGACTCCAGAATCAATTCATAATGAAACAGTTCCAGTTGGTCACTCAATAGAAACTGTCACGTGACTAATATCTTTAGGCGGCATGTTCTATTAGGGATGATCAATTAGAAAAATTGGAAAAGGGCATGATCAATGAACAAGTTACTTCTCCCACCTTCTGCTGGGCAGTGATCATTGAAAAAAGTCCAATTTTCAACAACAACAAAAAAAATGTATGAATGCTGCTGTATGCACAAAATAATTGATCAATCTAGCAAAAGCTTACATTGCAAATTGACCCCGCCCCTCACTAAAACCATAATTTTTTCTCTAGAACTAAGGAATAAATGTTGAAATTTTCAGCCTTGTAGCTCAATTGGTGTGGCCTGTACACATGCTACATACATACAGCTAGCCAGAAAACTGAAGAAAGCAATGTTGACAACTTTGGTGACAGATCTGGTTGGTGGTTTCTAATAACAGAATCATCTTAGCAAAAATAACAAAAGAACAACAAACAGTAATAACAAAGGCAGTAATTAAAAATGTCTGTGCTACCTGTTGTTCTAGGTGTTTCCGGAGGGACTGAGAGAAAAAAAAATTAGATGAGATATTAGAAAAATACAGAGAACTATCCACTTGGCAGAAATCCAGTGCATTGTTTTAACAAGCTCCATGAATAATTCTAAGAGAATCTATCTCTGGTGATAAACATGAAAATTATCTTAGGAAAAAAAAAAATCTATTAATTGAAAACTTTTATAAATTCTAAAAAAGGAATGAACTTTAAATATATTGAGAGCTGTAAATAACTTTCACAGCCTTATTTCCGTCTTCATACAATCATACATAGTCCACTAAAAAAATCTATAAAAACGAGTCAGGCTAGTCACTGAATAGAAACTGTCACATGACCATGTTGGGGGTGATCAATTAAAAAATTAGAAAAAAAGAATTGTCAATGAATAAATCACATACCTCTCTGTTTGGGTTGGTGATCATAACACAAGTCTGAATTTTCAAAAACCAAATGTGAATGCTGCTGGACATATACGAAGGAACAAATGTGGCATTGTAACTTGAACCTCACACTATAACAGATTTTTGAGGGCGGGATTTAAGGAAAGGAAAAAAAACAAAAAAAAACAAAGAAAACGTTTTTTCTAGACAAAAGGAGTAAATGTTTGAATTTTCAGCCCTCTAGCTCCATTGGTGCAGCCAGTACATAGAAACATATGGTGACTGTTTTGGTTGGCAATTTCTAATAGAGTTGTTGATAGATAATTATCATTTCTATATGAAGGTGGATCACTCAATCAATCAATAGCCTGACACAGCTGATTTTTCCAATGAAATTTATATTGTATGATGTTTGATGTTTGTATGTGATTATTGGATAGGCATTGGGGTTGAGTGCATTCTGAGATCTTCATTATTTAGCAGTGGATTCGACTTGAAGACATATACATGGTGATTACAAAAGAAATAGTTTCAAAAAATTATCCAAGATATTGACACTTGTGATGCAGGTTTGTCAAGAAGCACCGAGTTTATTAATGCATTTTACAGTTGCTCGATGTGTGCATTTATATTTGCATTATAGAATTTTTTTTATTTTGTTTTTTCTTTTATAAAATTTTGTCAGCCTTACATACCATTTGGCCTAAAATCTTGCAAAATCATACAAGCACTCCACTAAACAACTTTTTTAAATTTTCATTTTTTTTTAAATTCTTTTTTCCCTTTCTAAATCTTAGCTAGAAGCACAGATGAGATTTGCCCTCAAAATCTTGAAAATTTGCAAGAGAACTACATCAAAAAAAATTTTTGAATTTCCAAATTTGTTAAAAAAGATTTTTTTTTTTTTAAACTCTTTTAAACTTGTGTCAGCGCTAACGGACACACCTTTTTGTGTAGAACCTTGCAGTAATGAACCTCAAGTGTTCCTCTACAAAACTGTGCATCACGGGTGTCATGTTCTTACACCTTTTTTTTTTTTTTTAAATCATTTTTTGAAAATGTCAATTTCTTTTATAATCACCCTGTACAATAATAGGTACTTCCATATGAAAAAGCTTATCAGGCAAGGTTTCTCCATTTCAAACAATATGGGATACATTCAGTGGAGATTTATTCATGCTTTTTGTAGCAAGAGTAGGTTTAAACAGGTCTGGGGTACTGGCTCAATACTCAACAACCTACTATTGACTGCCTTACAGGGCTAAAGAGCTCAGACAGATCCATAGTAGGGGTAGAAGTGGATTCATACATTCCCAAGGAAATTAGTGCAAAGTTTTTCTGAGCTGATAATCACTACATCATTCCATACCTCTTATTGACTTGAATAAATGTATTCCTGAGCCCAAGTCATAAGAGTCAAACTCAAATCTAAATTTGTAACAACTTATAAACAGTGGAAAGCAAATCAATAGTTATAGAGCACATGCTATATAGTACTACAACAATGGGGTAAACAGTGAGGATTATACCAACTATCAATGACTTCGGAAATTTGCTTCATCATCACAATTCAATGGCAAAAACCTCAGAGCAGTTGTCCACCTTGAAAGTTTAAATAAAAACCCCTCTAAACATTTTTTCGCTGCACAGTCAGACAGCCAAATAAACCTTCATATAAAAAAAAATTTACGAAGTACAATGACTTTATCCTGTCTTCTAAGACATGATGTGGGTATTGTTAATCTTCATTTTGATTGGAGTTGTCCCCCTTGTATCTTGCGTAGATAGAGTGCCACATATAGTTGGCCATTAGAATTGGCAGTTAGACAATGGATGTCTTACCAAGAAGCAGAAAATGTTATCCTGCCAATAACTTGCTGAAAGTGTTGTTTGCCCTGTTAAGGAGAATAAGATCTCAGTAATATGGCATGGTAATAAAAATATTGAGTAAGTACAGGTATCCAAAAAGGAGAGCATTCCTACAAAACTTTGTAAGCCAAAATGGCATAAAACAAAGAAGCAATTACCATTAATTTAAATGTGAAAAATAACCTAATGTCAGCCAGTTTTACACCAAGTATAACATGCTCAAAAGATTTTCTAAGCTATTCTGATAACTTAGGACAAATTTGTCCTAACAGATGCACAGAATAAATCGAGATGAAACACAGATGATCACAGACAGTCCAAAGCGATGCCACCTTGAGACCTTCTGTAAAACAAATTTTCATAAAGCAGGAGACACCTGTATTCAATCACAAACTTCCCAGTTCTTTCAACTACTGCCACAGGTATTATGGCACAGTCTCTGACTTGAACCTTTTAGTACAATGGGAATGAACTGCCAGGGAGTCGGGTTCTCAAAAGCCAGGCTCAAGTATACGATCTCCAGCAAGGGATAGCTAGGGAAAAAAAAGGGGGGGAGAACAGAATATAAGCTGTTTCAATACACATCTCCAGTATAAAAGATTAGGTTAACCTTTTAATACAAACGGACATTTTCAAGTATCTCTCAAGTCACTGATCAGAGTGAATACTACCTTCATGAATCAAGTCAATTACTGCTCACTGCCCTGTCATAAATTTACGATTAAAAGTCATTTGAATAAATGGTTGTTTTGAGAGCGAGACAGCAATCAATTTCATATTATAAAAAATAATACTGCAGTGAAAATTCATTCATACTAGTTTTTATCTTAATAAACAAAGATTGATCCACAATAATGACTTTTATGACAAGGTTGCCGATGGATTTAATAGTTTGCTGATACTCTCAAGGTAGTAGTTGGTTGAGTGTGGTTAATTATCTCACTAACAAGCCATCATTGTCAAAAGAAAGTGATGGCAGAAAAACCCTGGGTAAATGCATTAATTTGTTCAATTTCAAAATAGAAATATTTCTGTGCTCTCTACAAAAGCATTCAGTGAAATAAGACCAAAAATCAAATTATCCTCTCAGTCTACTATTATTTCTAATAGTAGAGAGCCAGCCCTACAGGCTTGAATAAGAGACCAATGATGGACAAACAGTCATTTGGTGATTTATAAAAAAACTGGCTGAAAAGTCGCCTTATCAGGCCAGCCTCAGGAGAAAAAGAAGATGATTTTGAAAACTGAGTGTTGAATTCGATTATAGTTTCATTTTTTGTCTCAGATACGTGGTTCTAGAATCTTAAGAGTACAAACATACATGCATATACCTAGCTATAGATAAGAATAGCTTGCTAACAATTGTTCCACAGTGAGGACCTGGTAATCTTTTTCCTCCAATAACATTTTTTTATGAATCTCATCAACTACCAGATTTGAACAATAAAGTTTTATGCTGACATGGGAAATTTTTCGAGTAGAATGTATGGGGAAACCATAGAAAGCACTTGTGTTCTACAGATATGGAAGGCTTAAACAGACATTATTCATTTCTTCAGTTGAAATTGACAGATCAAATTTAGTTATGTGGAATATGAGGGAATCATTCATAATTAACTTCAACAACTTATTTAAACAAGCAGTTTATATTACCCATGATATCATAGGTAGAATCTTATTAAACAGATATTCAAAAATCTTCATTCACTCTAATGGTTACACATATAGTGACAACAAATACAAAAAAGATCAGAAATACAGTGAAAATTTTAAACTGTTGCCAAAAATATTTTTCACATGGGTGTACTCATTTTTGGACAGCAACATATTCATACTTTTGACAACCGAGTTTCAATCCTGTAAAGTTTGATCATGAATAATACCTGAAATTACCAGTTTTGATTGAGTAATGTTCCACTATAGATAGTTAAATCCTGCTCTACTTGGTTTTGAGAAAAATTAACTTTCTATTAAATAAAAAAAAAAGTGCTAAGGATGTACTCA
Organism: Thysanoteuthis rhombus; assembly: GCA_963457665.1. Lineage (NCBI taxonomy): Eukaryota > Metazoa > Mollusca > Cephalopoda > Oegopsida > Thysanoteuthidae > Thysanoteuthis > Thysanoteuthis major. Next base: position 18,931,406 of record OY735224.1, read on the forward strand.
TTTATGGATGATACTGTACATAGATATGCACTGCAAATTATTTTCAAATGTGGTATCAGGAGTAGGATTTATAAACAAATAAGGCAAAACTTTCACTTTAATTATTATATGTATAGTGACACAGCAGATACCAAAAGTGTATATATATATATATATATATATATATATATATATATATATAGGAAGTAAGTAAATGCCAAAATTTTCATAATACATTCATCATGTGAACAGATATACCGAATGTAATATTAATTCAAAAATGGATCATTTAATACTTATGTTCCGCTTGAAAACTTATACAAAATATAAACCAAATGTACCCTTTGTACCCTCTAGAAATAATATCTTATTCTGCCTAGAGAGTACAAAGTGTACATTTTCGCTCCTCCTCTTCAAAGAAGAATTAGTGATAGCCCACTCTCAGTGAGTATTGGTTCTGCTGCAAGGTGAAGGTCATTCACGGGGCTATGAATGAATGAAATTAACCAGAGTAATACGAGTGCTTGAAAGTGGAATTTGATAATTCAATGACCAAATTTACAAAATTTTGACCTAAAACCTGTTTTAGCAAGAGTCAGCTCTAAATCTACAGTGTGATCTTAAAGTCTTTCCCTAATTTCTAACATATTACATGAAACCTATGCTGTATGCAAATATATAGTCTATTGTGAATGATACGTTAACACAACTGGATTATTTTCTATTATTCACAAACTTCAAAATGTACTTCATTATTTGCCAGGAAAAATCATAAGTCAGGGATGGTGAACCTTTTCAAGAGTCTGTGCTCATATTGGTGATAATCTTCTAAAAATAGAAAATTTTATAACATTTTAAAAAATCCGCTCACATGCCAATAGGAATTTTTGAGCAAGAGATAATCATTTTTCCTATATTTGTATTTCATAGAATATCTTATGGAGAAACAAAATGCATGAATGTATTTTTACAGAAGTCTGTTCAGACAATCAATAACTGAGATGACAGCTGATAAATCAAAGGTTGATTTTGGAGAAAAAAAAACATCCTTAACAAAAAATTATAGCTCCCACAAGCCAATGAAATGTATTCACATGCCACCTTGGGCATGCATGTCAGATTCAACACCAACTCATCCTCTAGAGTCAATATTGCTAAAGCTGTTCTTGTCTTGTGAATCTCAATATCAGGAACTGAACACTTTGTCCTTGGTATACCCCTACCCTGAGGAAAAAAAAAAGTCAAGAAAGGTGATGCCTGGTGAAGTTGGCAAAAGGACTTAATGCTCACCCTGTCTATGTTGTGCAATAAAAAAAAGAGAAAAGAGGAACAAGTTGTCAGAGACCAGGAACTAAGGCAAGCACTACCAAAAGTATAAGGTTTTTATGCATCTAACTCTGTATATTTGTATCTTCATGTATATACAATATCTGTTTTGTATATTTTTCTAGTATAAGCAAAAGTTTATGGTTGCCCAAAGGTGTAGGTCAGCAATTCTGTACAGATGTGATATCATTCAGTCAACATGACATGCAGGGACAGAGTTATTTTCAGTTAATACTGTTGGAGAAGGCATGATCCTTAAAACTGTAAACTATATAAACAGAGACTTGTAATTTAAGAAAATAATTCATGTAAGACAAAAAAGCTTGGAAAAAAAAAATCTATTTTCAACGATGTATTACGGTGGAAATTTGATCACTATCAGTCAAAAATCTCAAAATTTGGCAACTTCAAGACAAAAGAAAAATGTCCAAAAAGCTGCCTTTTTGCAAGAATCCATACATGTATGTATGTCAGCATGATGACCAATGTATCAAATCAAAATTAAAATCAATGAATTATTGAAAGAAATTTTTATCAAATTCAGACTTCTTCAATAATTAGAAAAAAAAGAAAAAAGTTAACAAAAACTGATTTTATTGGAAAAATTCAGTCTAAATTCTGGAAAGAAAACAACAAACATCAAATTTAGATTTAAATTAAATCTCAATTAGAAAAAAAACAAATAGAAATAGATTGAAATTTTAAAAATCTAAATTCAAATTTCTACAAAATTAGAGAGATATAGCTACATGACAATGTACAATATACCGTATTTATTTACTTGTAAATGAATTACAAGGCTTAGAAAAGAAAAAAAAATTACAATTTCATTTTTATGCACTGTAATCCCCCCCGCCCCCAACATCTTTTTTAGTTGCCAAGGATGTTTGAACACATCAGTGTTTGAGATAATGGGTACCCCTAAAATTATGATTGTACCCCAATATAGTGGAATAAATGGCTACATCCTTTTTTTGATGGAGTTCCTGAAACCTTATGATAAGAATAAAAGTAACATCAATTCCAGCATTAAATCTGATATCAGTTACCTAACCAAATACACGAAGAAAAATTTAGTAACAAATGTATATACACGAAAATGACACAGCTGAATTTCAAATACAGAGACATCTATTATCTCGGAAAATAGAACCAATCTAGCAAAACCAATGCTATTTTTACACTATAATTTCTCCTATATCATTGGCAAAAAAAAAAAAAAAAAAAAAAAAAAAAAAGAAACCTTTCAATTTTTTTCTAAACTGAGCAAAAACAGTTTATACAAGTTTATAAAAGAGAGGGAGAGATTCACATTCAAAAAATGAAATTATTATTTAATGTACCTTACTTACAACATCAGCACCTCTATAATGTGACCCACTATTTCTATGTCAAAAGTTTGAATGTTTTACTTTTGTCGATAATAAGAACCCTCATTTACATGAAAAGAATTAACACAGGTATACCATGAATAGTTTGGTTAATTCTTCCCAAAACTTTCCATACTGAGGGAAACCTCTGTTCAAGGTCTTATAATTTAATGTGTTTTTTCCAGTTTATACTTAATTACATTAATTTTTACAGCTATGTCTTATTCACACAACAATAAAACCACAGTTTGGGGTATATTACTTTTGTACATAATATTGTCATGATCCAAATCACCAGATTCACCTACATGTACTAAGAAGTCTTGGGGGAATAAAAACAACCGCAAGATAATTGGTCACAGATAATTGGTCAAAATCGGCTTGACCAATGATAATCTGAGAATGCAGTCATGTGACAACCACCAAATACAAATCTTTCTCTCTTCTTCCTGAGTCCTCGTGGAAAAAAGAATGGTATATATCGTAACTTTCCTGTGTGGAGTCAGCGTTGACCCCAAATGGAAGACAAAGCTGGATCAATACTGAATTATTTAAGAATCTCACCTGGATACAATTCTACATGATTCTTTGAACTTTATTTCACATGCACACAAATACAAAGACTTTAATCTTCCTACAAAAGCACTTACACAATTATTTCTCCTACTTGTATAGAAAAAAAAGCTTGTCACCTTTGTCTCTTTGTTGCCGAGTTGTGTCTGTATTTTTTAACAGAAATGCATTCATCAGTGTTCCAGATCAATATAGTCCCGTATTTTATACCAGGTTATAACTAATTGGAGTCAAATCAGATGTGAGTATTAATCTTTTTTCAAATCAAGCTTTTACTTATGGTAGCCATGTCACCTGCCAAAAAGAGATTGGATACCCACCATTATCTCTCAACAAAGAGGTACACTAATGACAAGTATTCTAGAAACATTTCTTTTCTCACGTATTTATAGGGACTCCCATCAACTCCCTCATGCAAATGAATAAGGCTGTTGACCACCATAATATGATCCTCACTTGATAGTGTATAGATGGAAGGCATAAAATGATCACTTTTTAGTTCATGCTATACATCATCTTAAGACAACATCTTTGGCAGCTCAAGAGAGGTTGAAGATGAGGGTTTCTGCCATGAAAAAGTATCTTTCAGTCAGAAGCGCACAATGACCATTCACAAGAAATTAACATTGCGAATCATTCAGGCCTAACAAGAGCAGCCACATATGAAGACTGAATGTTCATCGATGAGAGGGGCTGCTTTTAAATGCTGGTCACTTGGCTGACAGACGTTAAGCCGAAGGACATTTCACTGATGTATATTCAGCCTAATGACTAAATGGAACCAACATATTGTTCCTCTTAATAAATATACAGAATATACAGGTAGGAAACTTTATGGCAAAAGGGGTCAGAGCTGAGAATTGGAATTATCCTGACCTACAGTTTCTACAAGTAGGAAACATTAAAATCACATTCAATTGTAAAAATACACTTCTTTATTTACTGTTCATAGTTAGAAACAATTGACATTACTTTCTACAATTACTGATTAAGTAGCAGTGGATGTAGTTGTATCCATTCGGTGACCAGCCAAATGTCCAGCCACAACTTGTTTATAGCAGTTACTTAACCGATATAAGTAAATGAAATTGCAAAAATAATTTCACAAAGTCAATTTACCTTTTTTTAATGACCATTTCAGAAAGTCCAGAATCCAAATTCGTCTACATATACTAACCCAACAAAGCCTTACTTTGGCTATTGGCTACATTTTTAGTTGGAATATCAAGTATACATCTTTATAATGATGATAGTTGCACTTGAATACGTATATCTATTTGGGTCTCCTACTATAAAAAGTATGGTGACAGACATTGATACAACCACTTGCTGGTTCTGTAACTTAATATCCTCTTATGTTATTGATTTATTATTTCAAAAGAAAAACACCGCAGTTATGCAAAGAAAAAAAAAGAAACATTCTCACTGTTAATGCTATGATTGTACTGAACCGTGTAATAGTCTTCAGCCATTTTAAACCATAGTAAATCTACTCAATCAACAGAGTGATTTTCTTTGTTCCTCATCCATAATGTACTCTTCCATGTGAAGGTAACAAGTTTGCAAATAATATCTCCAACCCATGATTTGACACAATAGGCTCTAACACTGAAAGAAGTTGTTTATTTTAATTTCTTTTCTATAGAATAAAACAAATAAAAATTATCTAATAGCATTAAAATACAGGTGGTACCTGCTTTTTTGAATTTTGCTTCATTATAGAGGCAGTGTAAACCCTCTCCCTCACCCCAGTCTCCTGTACCTTCCACCATGATAATCTCTGATGAAGCACTATCCTCACTACTTTTTGTCTGTGAATGCTTGAAGAATTTCCCGATATAAATTAATGGTAATTGCTTCTTCGCTTAGGCTTACAAAAAGCTTTTATTGGCACACACTACTTTAGATAACATGGAAACCTGAATATTGGTGAATTTTTTCATGAGGATCAACTAGTTTCTAATAATTGCCAGCTTATAAGTAAATGTTTGACATTGTGTCTTTTACAGGTGAAATGTTGGTGTTTTCAGAGTCATTTTACCTAATTATCATGTGTAGCAGCAAACTCTCTAAATGACATGGCAAGATGCTACATAACCCTCAAATTGGCTGTACAAAGAATAGACAAAATTGCCAAAATCTTATTCATGTATATGGTGGCCCCTCGTCTTGGGCTTTTGGTACTTAAACAAATTTCTCATCTTGTACACGAATACTCTCTCACACAGAACAATTACATAACATTATATCAATACCATACAGTTTCAATATTATATATAAGGTTGGTGCAAAAATAATTGCCCTGGTTATTTTTAGCTTTGGATAAAGTATTATTCAACTATGTTCCTGAAATATACCATTTTAAAGAGTGAGTTTTGGTCTATTCATCAAAGGGGAACGTTTCCTTCTCACTGTTTATTCTGATTTACTTCAGGCTGTCATTTCAAAGATGGAAAAAAAGTAAAAGTTCAAGCTATTTTGTTGTACTAGTACAAGATAGGATGTAAAGCAGTGGAAATTGCTCACAATAGCAACCAAGAATTTGGCCAGAGGATTTTCAATGAACTTACAACTGAATATTGTTTAGAAATTTCACACAAAGCAGTGATTAGAGCCTTTGAAGACATGGACATCCTTCTGTGATTAATGATATCCCATTGAGGGCCATTATCGAGGTGAATACTCATAAAACAACTTGAGAACGTGCAGAGGAACTAAACATTGACCGTTCAACAGTTGTTCCACATTTATACAGAATCGGAAAAGCAAAATAAAAAATTGACACGTCATGAGAATTACCCTGAATGATAAGCAAAAAAGCTTGCATGTTGTACAAATGAACATGCAGAAATTGAAGAAACTAGGCAACAAAACTCCCTCAACAAGCTTATCCAATGCAGCACCTCCAACCAATTACTACTCTTTCAAGCATTTCTTCCACTTCCAGCAAGGGAAGTTCTCCAAGAACCAAGCAGCAGCTCAAATCATCTTCCAAAGAATTCATAGGCTCAAGGACACCAGAATTCTTCCGGAATAAACTCTTTCTAGTTGTCAAAAATCTGTAAATTCTAAAGGTGCGTGTTGCAATTAATAACTTTCATTCCAAACTGAGAAATACTGGTTTAAAGTTGATGGTGAATAACTGCAATTATTTTTGCACCAACTTCATACTTATATTATACGCCATATGATGGACTATATTTTGTCTGTAACATTTGTCGATAGAAATAGCTATTAAATGCTAACTGTAGAGCAACCTTCCTCTGTTTCATTGAAAAGAGGTAGAAAAAAAATCTAGGTTTGTTTTGGTTGAGCATACAGTAAATGTAGAGCAACATGTTTTATATATTTTTGAGTAGAGCACAATTGCAAAATTATCTAAATACATTTTTTGACAGTATGAACTAACTAGTATAACTATACATAAAGAATATATAGATAAAATACTCACTGATAGAGCAAGATTCTCTCAAGGTGGATATAAATTGTTTCAATGATTTTTAATTTTATAACAGTATTCAAGTTTGGGGGGGGGCGTAAGCCGAAACTATTCATTACTACCTCTGCCAACGAAGTTGGAGAGGTATATATATTTGATTGCATCTGTATATCTTCACAGGATTTCAATGAAGTTTTGTGGAAGGGCGGGCAATAGGATAAGGGAGAGGTGGTTAAATTTTGGTGCAGACAGGAAATTCTTTTGATTAAGAGATATTCTGTTTTTTCTTTTCATACATTTACATATATGATTATGACAGTCCGCATAATATCAATTTCAATTGAATTTTCTGAAAGGATGGAGAATAGTGATCAAATTTTTGAGCAGATCCATGCACAATTACCTTCTTGACAAAATAGTTATGTCCATACCACATAATATTACCAAAATTTCATGTCAGTCCACATGATATTTCCAAGAGTTCTCAATAAATTTCTATGAAACTTTATGGAAGGGTAAGCAATGGGCTAAAGAAGAAGCGATTAAATTTGGGGGTGGATCAATACACAATCACTTCCTCCTACAATGACATTGGCAAAAGTATGTGCTGAGTGCTTTCTAGTTTCTTTCTGTGAAAAAAAATCATCAATCTCTTGACAACATAGTATTCCTTTTATCTTAATTTTAGTTGCTTTTCATCGCTACTGCTCAGACTACAATTCTACTGCTATCAGTTAACAGTGTGAATCTGACATAAAACATGGAGAGCAACTAAAATTAAGATGAAAGAAACACTAGTCAAATATTTATAATGGTTGACAATGCTTCATTTAATAAATCAAGATAATATTACAGCCATCAATCTCTTTTGAAAGCAACTCTAACATGTGTGGGAGTTCAGTGCATTTTGGGGGACACAAGTAAAATCTGTTGAAAAATAAATTACTTGTAGCCGAGCAAATGTTAATTCAATGTGACATTAATGAAATTATAAACAGGTCTGGTTAGTCTCTCAATAGAATGTCAGGTAACCAATGTCTTTTGGCAGCATGCCGTGTTGGGAATGATCAATTAAAACATAGGAAAAAGAAGTGGTCAATGAATGAGTTTCATCTCTCACCTTTCGTAGGACAGTAATAGCAAAAACTTCCGAATTTTAAAATACAAGCCGACATAAACTAGGAAGCAAAATAGCACAAACTTAAATTAAAAACTGACCCCCCCACCGCCCCGCTAAAAACCTTTTTAGAGGAAGAATTGAGAAAAAAAAGTATTTTGTAGATATGATAAGGAGTAAATGTTGGAGCTTTCAGCCCTCAAGCTCAATTGGTATAGCTTGTGCACATTATACATACATAGCCAGCTGAACTGATTTGAAAACTGAAGAAAGTTGACAGTTTCTAATATAATAGCCCTACTCTGTTTGTAATACTTACATTATTTTCTGACCACTGACAATACCTTCCTTCCTGAATGTTGGGCCACAAGCAGAGGAAGAAATGATTAAATTTTTCAACTGATCCAGGAATTTTCTTCAATTAACAAATATTTTTTTTATATATTAAGACAATAGTCTGAATATCAAATCTAAAAATTACATCATTACCTCCCCTGCACATTCATAGCTATATATGAATTGATTTTCATTTAGTCTTTATCAAGTGTATGAAGTTGGCCAGGGTATGTGCTGAATGCTTCCTAGTTTGCAAAGCATTTCTTCTGTAAAATAAAAAATAAAGCTATCACATTATATATATATATAAGAGCTTTATTTTAACACTTGCTAGACTAAAGTAATATGGGGGAGAGGTGATAAAGTCAATGGACAGAAGCACATTGAGGGAGGGGGGCTGCAGCTTCCTCTAATCGGTTGGCAAATTTCTTCTCTTTATGAGACGATTTATTAAAGAAATCTATTGGATTAATAAGCTCTCCAAAATGGATGTGATTTACATATTCATTCATAGGGCATGTCCAATTTCTTCACCTTTTCTTAACGTACAATTCAAAATTAAAATTACTTGCCATTTTGTCAGCAATTTAGAGGCCTGCACCTCATCCAATGAAAATCAATAGATGCACCCTTGTCAATGGATAGGGATAAGACCTGACACTTTGCCTATATATTTACTGGGGTTCAAATGCAGTTGGCACTAAAGTATAATGTGATAGTTTAATTTCCCATATCCACATAGCTATAGAACAAGTGTAGCCATATATGGCTCTTTAGAAATATGTTAGCTGAGCTTTTTTTTCTCTTGTTACAATCAATCTAAAAGGTAAAATAAAAAAAACATTTTAAGCTTTATAATTATAATGATTTATGAGATACAAACTGCAACTCCACTGTTGAAACTCATGTTTAATGTAGAAAATGTTCATCTTTATTGAATCCTAATACAGAATTTGATATATTTAAAACAATCATTAGTCAAGTTTAAAACCACTTGGGATATATTTGTACCAAGAAGTTCCCAAACTGGGATCCACAGAGGTATTAGTTGGAGTCTGTGAGCTTGTTGAGTCAATCTAAGTTTCAAAAGCCTGGGATCAGCAAGCTTGTTGAGTCGGCAGACCTTTTAGAGGCCTAGGGTCCATGAGCTTATTGCGTAAGCAGACCTCTCAATGCCCTGTGGTCTGTGGAAAAATTCATTCAAATAAGAGGTCTTGTTTATAATAAGTTTGGGAACTACTATACGAAGTGATTACTGCAACTAATACAAATTAACAGTTTAAAAAACTACATACATGAAGAAATATTAATCTATACAAGTGCATAAAACAATAAAAATTTGTGTAAATTTAGTTTGTCATGCATCTCTCAAACATCTTAATTCTATCATATATGACTGACATTTACCAAGTTTGATCACTCCTCCGATAGAATTTGCAGTATCACTATATATGTATGTAATTATCAGAGTGAATCGAAGTTTTGCCGTATTTGTCCATCAAATCCTACTAGTGACATCATGGATTACATATACAGCTAGCATGAAAACCATGAACATGGTATGTCTATAGAAAAACCGTTTACAGTGTATTACTTATTTATTTACCGGGCATTTCTATAGTAAATTCAGGGCCTCTGAGATGGGGATGCAGCTGGCGTTTAACAGGGCCCAAGAATTCCCTAAAGAGAGTGACGTACTGAAACTTTCAAGTCGATACAATGGCTATCAATGAAAGAATTTGACAATGGTTTACCAGTGGAATGTTAAAAGGGTTACAGGAGATAAAACAGGATGGCTAAAAGAGGAGGGTGCTAGCGCAGTGTATATGGGATGGGGAAGGAAACAGCTTTGCACCACCTTATGAAATTCCACTTGGGAGGCCCTAAGTAAAATAATTTCCTATGAACATCTATGCATGCTTTAAGGATTTGCTTTTATGATCAACTGATGTAATGTGAATTGTGACCTTTTCTGTTTTACAATGGACTATTACACTAAACGATAATCTTGATTGAAATATCTCCTACCCACCAATCTGAACAACTGAGTTGAACGAGATAAGTCACTCTTCAATAAAGCCTGACAAAATTGATAAGACAAACATTTATTTGCACTATTAACAGCTTCGCAGAAGAGAACTATTAAGTCTAAAAGTGAAAGAAATACTGGCAGATATTTTTACCAAATGTAATACAGCCTCCAAAGTATGCATGTGTATATGATTTTCCTCACAGGTAATAACTAGTTTACATATATGTATTGCTTTATAAACTAAGTTAAGCTGAGATAATAGATTAAAAAAAACAAACATATATACCTTAGCTGTACTATAGTATATATTGATTGCCAATACCTTAGCTGTATTATAGTATACATTGATTGCCAATACCTTAGCTGTATTATAGTATACATTGATTGCCAATACCTTAGCTGTATTATAGTATACATTGATTGCCAATACCTTAGCTGTATTATAGTATACATTGATTGCCAATACCTTAGCTGTATTATAGTATACATTGATTGCCAATACCTTAGCTGTATTATAGTATACATTGATTGCCAATACCTTAGCTGTATTATAGTATACATTGATTGCCAATACCTTAGCTGTATTATAGTATACATTGATTGCCAATACCTTAGCTGTATTATAGTATACATTGATTGCCAATACCTTAGCTGTATTATAGTATACATTGATTGCCAATACCTTAGCTGTATTATAGTATACATTGATTGACAATACCTTAGCTGTATTATAGTATACATTGATTGCCAATACCTTAGCTGTATTATAGTATACATTGATTGCCAATACCTTAGCTGTATTATAGTATACATTGATTGCCAATACCTTAGCTGTATTATAGTATACATTGATTGCCAATACCTTAGCTGTATTATAGTATACATTGATTGCCAATACCTTAGCTGTATTATAGTATACATTGATTGCCAATACCTTAGCTGTATTATAGTATACATTGATTGACAATACCTTAGCTGTATTATAGTATACATTGATTGACAATACCTTAGCTGTATTATAGTATACATTGATTGACAATACCTTAGCTGTATTATAGTATACATTGATTGACAATACCTTAGCTGTATTATAGTATACATTGATTGACAATACCTTAGCTGTACTATAGTATACATTGATTGGCAATACCTTAGCTGTACTATAGTATACATTGATTGGCAATACCTTAGCTGTACTATAGTATACATTGATTGACAATACCTTAGCTGTACTATAGTATACATTGATTGGCAATACCTTAGCTGTACTATAGTATACATTGATTGGCAATACCTTAGCTGTACTATAGTATACATTGATTGGCAATACCTTAGCTGTACTATAGTATACATTGATTGCCAATACCTTAGCTGTACTATAGTATACATTGATTGCCAATACCTTAGCTGTACTATACCAAAACCTACACCATTCAAGGTATGGCTATATGACACTTGATTTCAATTGCTGTCAGGGAAATACCAGGTGCTCTAATTAACGAGTTCTGCGGCTGTCTCAGCCTAAGCTCTGTCACAAAATAACAGAAAATCTTACTAGGCTGGCATCGGACTGTGTATCCAGTCCCTTCTCAAATATACTCAGTTTCATGTAGAGCACACTGTCGTGTGTTTTCCATGGAGCCGCTACACACGTATCAAGTGGTAGCGACTATAGGATCATCATCGTCATCAGTCTTTTAAGGTCCGTCGTTGGACATAGACCTTCCCCAGGATCCGCCACCTTTCTCTACCATGGGCGTCGCAGAGCCAGTATTTTCTGAACTTGTCCAGTTCATCTCTCCATCTTGTATTTTGTCGGCCTCGATTTCGCATGTGGTGTCTGGGGATCCATATTGTGAGTCGTGATGTCCATCGGTTGTCTTTCATTCTCGCAACATGACCAGCCCATTGCCATTTGAGTTGGTTAGCAAGTTGGCCTAACAGATCATTAATACTAATTAGAGAGTTTGATCCTCACTGGGTACGATATTGAATTGAATCTCAAAACTACGCTATGAAAATTAGAAATGTATGTTTGTACTGTCATACAAAAGAATGCAACTCATCTATGATAATGTAAATGTCAAATTTTTTAGTTCCGATGACACGGTAAGAATGCTGAATTCAAAGTATAATAAAAATAAAAAGAACATAAAAGTAATAAAATCAAAAGCATAAAAATTTGTTTATGGTCAGCAGAACTTAATTCTCCAAGCTCAAAACAATACAAGTCTATTATCCACATATACAAAATACATTTTGTATCTCATATAGGCTGTCATTTTTGATAGCACAGGTAAACTAACATACATTAAGACAAATTGTGTTCATCACAAAATCACCTTGAATACCAACAACTTTTCTCTTCAACAACAAATATTAAATTTGATTGAATTAGAGCACATCTGTTCAAAATGTGTATCCAGCTCCATGAAAATCTTCAGGAGTTTTAAACTTGAAATAATGAGACACCGTTCTTAATTTATGACGTGAATAGCAATAATCAAAACAGAATTTTTTTTCAAGATGCTGTTATGTCATCTAACTATAAATCAATCACGTTCTATAGAAAGATTTGGCAGAAAAAAAAAAATCCCTAAGTCAATCACTTTCTCAATAAACACCAAACATTTTGAATCTATAAACGCCAGTAACATAGTATACATTTGGGGAAAAAAAAGATATCCATTTCAAATCGAATTTTTATCATGAAAAAGCACCCCTCCCATATAGAGAACCATGAATCAAAAAAACTTCAAACTTGACACTATAATGTCTAGTGCACTGACCAACATATCTGGCAAATATCAACTTCATATAACAGCTAGTTGTTAAGTTATCATGGTGCATTTACACATTCCTCAAATTATAATGAGATGAAGACAATTGGAATCAAAAGAAAAGATTATGGATTGATTGGAATTGATGTCATTCTGCAGTTTAATTATGATCTGGCCAAATTCAAAACTTATATGCAAGAGTAAATTTTTCAGAGAAATCAGTTTTGCACCAAAAAAAATCCATCAACACAAAATAAGCAATGTGTGTTAGTCTACTGTCACACTTATGTCATTAGTGACATAACTGAGTAGAAATAGAATTAGTATCTTTACTTAATTTACCTTTAGTTTAGTCAGGAAGTATTGAACACAAGACAAGAAAATGTGGAGCAACATGAGGTTTTTGATATTTCATAAATACAATGCATTTGTAGAATTACTTAAATACAGCCATCATTTTTTGGCAACATTGGTAAACTAGTTGATATATAATATGAAGTATTAAGGAATACAAGATACAATGTTTGTAATTTAGGTGGGGGCACTATAGATTTGAATAAAGTTTTGTAGGGACGGAGACAAAGATCACTTTCCACCATAATATTTCAAAATAAGACAGAATAAAAAAAAATTAAAAAAAACAATTTAGGCATTACCAAAAGGAATCACAGATTTGGCTCTATTTCTGTAGCACTTCATAAGATATTTTTTTCCAAAAAGTACTCAATAGCTGAGGAATGAATATATAGATAGAGAGCAAGAATCATTTCTCAACATAATTTCCTTCCTTGTCAATTCAGTAGTGAATATCAATGACAGATTAAACATTACACAAAGAAATTTCCAAAAGAAAATTCAGCTAATAACCACGTGTCAGAATGCACAGAGACTCCTTGATAAACCCTAGGATGTATATACATATTTTGTTTTGTTCTGTGCGCATACACACACAGAGGGAGTTATTCCTTGCGATCACTCTGAGACAGTCATTTAGGTAACAATAACTGGTTGATGATATAGAGGTAAAGAAATTGGGACAATTCACATTTATTGTAATGAATTTACATTCATTATTATAGATTTATCATTTAATCAAATGTCTTGTTATAAACAATTTCCCGCATAAATTAATATGAAATTCATTGTCGTAAACTAAGTATCTGGGACCAACTGATTTTGATGACCATAACATCATACATGATTATAATATGCAGCTTCCTCAGAAATTATTTTTTAAAGAATAGTCAGAGATTTGTTATATCAATACATCGATGGTAATGAACTTGTATGCATACGAATGGGAGTGGTTTTATCCACTGCTTTCTGTATCTACAAATACATTATTTGCAGGATTAAAAGTTGTTAGGTCATCCAAAAATTGCCCATTTGCCCAGCTATAGCCGCAGACATCAGAGTGTGCCGCTTTTTAGTGCAATTGGGAAGTACTGCCTAGGGGATATGTCCCCAGGCACTGTGCTTAATTATTATGCATGATTTATCACACACATCATCAATCTTCATATATACATATATATATATATGTATATTCATTCAAGAAAATTTCCTTTGCCAATTAATTATATTTCATTTCCCTTCATTTGTGATGCAATGATATTTTAATTTTGTTTTGAATGTTTCCACACAGATTAACTTGAAATATCAACAGGGGAATTTATGCTGGCGTGTAGAATCACATGCTGAGGGAAAGTAATACTTTTTTGTCTTCCAATGTGTACCTCAATGATAAGACTGACTTGACCATGGGTTGAACATGGAATGAGAGAACATGGGTACATGCCTTTAGAACAACACCAATGGCAGACAACTTGACCAAAACTAGTTAGCCAGCCTTTCTTCCCTGAGATTACCTCGCATCTTAGAATTACTGTATTTGCCAGACAATAGGATGATGAGTTTACCAGGGTATTTAGAGTATTACTGCTCATTGCAAATCGTACAGGCTCACCTGTCCATATCGAGCTTCAGTAGCAGCCTCCTAGTCATAATACCAGTGCATTAAATGCCATATATTTGCATTTTTTTTGTAATAATTAACAGCCCATCTAAATGGCATATCAATATTATAACAGAAACAATTTTTTTTCTTGTTTCTAGGAGAAATTGATATTTAAGAGACTGGTAAACAGCATCACAACACCTGGAGGAGTATCATCTCCTGCCTATCACCACATGGAACTCCACTTGCACTGACACAAACACACACATTGAGGGTCAATATTCTGGTGATAAAGGGGGGGGGGGCTGACAATGAGCTTGATAACTAGTCCAAGGCTCCAAGTGATCTTGTCTTTGACAAATATTTCAGGCTCTATAAGCAAGGCATATATATATATATATATATATATATATATATATACACACACACACACACACACACAAACGCACACTTGTTAAATAGTAAACATTATCGATAATATTGAGAAGAGAAGACTTTGAAGGTAATTATGTTCAGGAATGGGAACCGTTGCTTATCTGGTACTGATTAGCTGCCTGTTTACGTATATAAACATCGTTGGGTACAAGTAGAGTGGTTCTCAAAAAGAATCGTGGTCCCTCCAAGAGAGCTAGTATTTTTTGCATTCTCCTCTACTGTAATCCCAAATTCCGTAACCCTTAAAAGAAATCTCAGCAATGTTAGGGTTAGTTATTCCCGAATTCATGACCACATCATTGGAGGGAGTATGAGATGCGAAAATAAAAGCAATACTACTAGCTCTGTAGGAGGGACTGCACTATTTGAAATGAGTTCAAATCAAGAGCTGGTGTCCTCGGCTTTTTTCATTTGTTTTTTCGTAATCTAATGTATTCATTACGATCATATAGTTGTGAAATCCCCATCGAATTAGACAATTACCAACATATTATTTCTTATTTTATTTCACCATTCTGCACCCAAAACTAATTGAGGTAGAGTTTGCCTTTCTAGTCTGTTGGACAGTGCTCCGATTATTGTCGGTGTAGGGTCAGTTCGATAGAAGAGCCCAAATCTTTCTCGTCCTCGGGATGGACGGTGGATGAAAATTTCTAAGGCAAAGCATCTTGCTGCTATTCATGATGGTGGCATCTCACTCTTTTTTTCCCCCTTGACGTTATGTCTTCTCCCACCCCAGCCCATGGGGATAAGGGAATTCATTTCGGTTGGGGGGAAATAGAAAAAAAAAGTTTGCCACCAAAGAACGGTAGCTAATGAGGACATTTCAACAGAATGAAGACAATATTCGCACATTCGTTTTTTGGAGGGGAGGAGTAGTAATAAATAAAGGACTTTTATAATTTATTTCTCATTTAATTGTTTCATGCTGAAACCGACCAACTTGTTAAAGTTATGCACTTTAACAGAGCGAGCAGTAAACTTTTGTTAGCAAGTGTCCTCCCTAAATAAATGATAAATAAAACCACAATACTTTCTCGACATATTATTAGTTCTAAACTTTTTATTTTGTAATCTGTACGTAGAAATTACCACGTCGATTGTATTTACTTGGGGAAAAAACTGAGATAATTATGTAATCATCGGAATTTGACTCTTTAGTACAAATTCATCAAAAATTTGAAATTCTTTACGCGCAGATTATAGTTATTTTATGCTGTTCATTTGATAGCAAATTGTAAACATTTGACGAATAAAACAGCTTTCTAAAATATGAGCGTGAGTGCTCAGAAATGAAACGCCTAATTAAAATATTTAATTTAGGCATCGTTATGTTCAAGTTTATATCAATTCGTTAAAGGCAGTTATTCTTTTTATTAATTCAATTTTTTCATACTAGGATGATATTGCTATTGTGTGTTCTCTAAAAGGCTTTTTTTTTTTAATTAAAAAAAAAAAAAAAGGCGAAATTCTACAAACACCTGCTTGTTAACACTTCGCTTACCAATAACCATAATCAAATGTTTTCACTGACTTTTATTTGTTTATTTTCTTAAAGAATCAACGATTACAATATTTGCATTTGACAACTTGGTAACAAATTACTTTTTAGTAACTTTGAAAATACTTTAAAATATTTTTACACATTCAATGGTAATTTAAACCCGAAGGAACTTATATTCCAAGACTTAGACAAAGTCAGCAACTCGACTCAACGTTAACTTCTAGCACATAAACAAAAAAGGAAGATTTATTTTCATTTATAAAAGAAAAAACTGTCTATAATCGCAATAAAAAAAACTGAATGGGTGTGTATACAAAACTAAGAAATAGAAGAAATTTATTCAAAAACAAGTACAAAAAAAAATTCTTAGTTTACAAGTTTTTTGTCACTCGACACTCGGACGCTAAGCAAAGCATCATGTGCCAGGATAATGTTTATATGTCTATATAACTACAATACTTTTACTTTTATTTCGTGGATAGATCCAACTTCTTAGATAATGCAATAAAATATTATAGAAGAAATCCATCACCATCATTAAATCAATCAGAAACGAAACCATACGAAAAGTTTCACTTCAATACAAAGAAAGTAAAGACATGTGCCATAACTTTGTAAAGTACTTCGGATGCTGTCGTTAGGGAAGTAATGTTTCCTGAAACAGATACTAAATTAACTTATATAGGCCTCTAATTCTAATGGCATTCTGGATACAATCATTGTTCAAATAGGAGACAAAAGCTTAGTAATAAAAAAATTAAAATCCAGCCATCTCTTTGGTCTAAGTTGGTTTTTATCGAAACCGATTTTTTTTAAATACTCAAAAAAAGTTCCAAGTTTTAAAACATTCACTCTTGTTTTTAAAACGTTGTATGAAGTTGCCAAAATAATTTACTGGCTAATGTCAAGCTAAGAACTTTTTTTATACTGGGAAAAATAACAGAACTCGAATATATGTTTACTTCATGATGACGCCTAATTTCTTTATCCCTCCAAAAAGTTTTGGTCATGCCAATAATGGTTTTCTAAAACATACCTTTCGGGAAGAGTCAAGATATTGAGAAAAAAGGATTTTCCACAGAAATCTTATGTAAATAAAATAAAACTAATAAAAAATCATGAATATTTCAATGTATAATACACAGCTTCTTCGGTAGAAAACTTTTGTTTTCCAACAAGTTCAGGCCTCATCATTTAAATCTGTACAAGACCAGCAAGCTGTAGATAATTAATTAATAATCTAAAATAATTATTTAATTAATTGTTAACATCTATTTGAATTCACGTGTTTCTCTGCTGAAAAAAAGTGGGGTAAGTATTTTTTTTTTTTTTTTAATAATTTGTAATAAAATGAAAAAGGAGGAATGACATGTGTTGCCCCTTGAGTGGACAGGAAAAAAAAGGGCCTTTCCAACTTTTGGAAAGTAAGTTAACAAACTTACCTGCTAGCACCGTGGACAAACAAGACAATGTCGCGATCAAAATAAGGTTCCGCGGGTAAGTTTTCATGTCTCCGGCAAGTAGAGGTATAAAATCTCTCAAAAAATCAAAAAGTTTCGGTTGACCATAGCGTGGTCTGACACTATAGCCGAATAAAAGCACAATAAACAATTCCTATGTTCAGACAAGAACAAAACTCGACATCACTCCTACTCGACACTCCTCCCTCGGTTCCTGAACCAAAGAACTCTCACTCTCTCTAGAATGACTACTCTACCTCCTCCTCTTTCTCGCACTCTAGTGCCCCTCCCTGTCTCATTCTGTGCCTTTGTTCTTCCAGGCTCTTCCTTCTACTCCTATGATTCTATCTACATCCTCCCCTTCACATTCTTCTTTCCTTCCTCTTCATCACTTCTTTTTCTTCAATTTCGTTCATCTATTATTCCCTCGATTTCTTTCCTTCCTCCCGTTTCTTTCTCTTTGTCTTGGTTTATTTTCACTCCTACTCTGATTGTTCTCTCAACACTTCCTCTCCCTTTCTCGTCTCACAGAGAAGAACCAAGTGACTCTTCACGAACGGTGAAACCTTACAACCTACGGATGAGTGAAGGGGACATAATAATGGTAAAGCTGATTAGTGTATTTCAAAATAGCACCGCTAAAGTTTACTTACTTACACATATGTGTTTGCGTGTCTTCTCAGCTGCTGCTACTCGCAAATAATATGAGTCGATTCCAATTATTTCTATCTGCCCCGTTACCCGAGGAAGACCGAGGACTCTCAATTTTATAAGTTAACCTACAGCCAAACATTTACGGAGGGAGGCGACATTATTTTTTCTTTGTTTTTTTTTTCTTTATCTCGAAGAGATATACAGAGAGATAGAAAGAGTGTGTGTGAGAGAGAGAGAGAGAGAGAGAGAGAGAAAGAGAGAGAGAGGGGGAGGAGAAAGATAGAGAGAAGAGCACTTTCTTGTTTAATCCTATTCGAAACAAATTCAACGGCTTCGTTACATTTTTTGTGATGAAATCGGCTCGAAAAGGTTAATCAAGGGCAAAGCTGAGGAGGTAAATTTCAAATCGCCTCCGGATCCTCATTGAAGGGAACCTCCAAAAGCTTCATGAATAGTAGTTCACCTACTACATTTCTACCAACGTTATACAATGTCCACGGCTCCTAGGTTGGGAACCACTTTTCTACAACGTGGAGAGAGGGGCCTTTTAAGAAGTCAAGCTCCGGGGTCCAAATTCTCAAGCTACCCCCCTGAGGTTGATAATTCATTGTCATTATTCTTATTGGTAACTTTTCATTAACTTACGCTAATTTATTTTTTCAGATCTAATTTTAACATTGCGGATAAAATCAAAGAAAAAAATGATTTTAAAGCAACTTTTTAAAAAAGTCTTCATCAGTTCCTTTTTTTTCAATTAGAAATATTTTTCTTCCTCCTGAATGTAGTACCTGTTGACTCTACTGATACGGAATCGGCGAACCAAGTTTCAATTAGGACCGAGGCAGCTTACGTTCGCACTAATATCCCTGGGAAATGCATGAATCCATCCCCAGCTACGGATTCATACCAGGGTAACTGTAGCCGATTAACGCTGTTAGATAGTTCATTCTCGGTATGGGTCCAGGGCCGGCATTAGGGTTTCAAGCGTCCCAGATAGAGCTTGAAAATTGCGCCTGGGTTTTATGCATCCTGGGCGAGACTTGAAGTTTGCACTCCCAGTTGCTTGATCTTTTAAATTTTCACCCTGAAAGGTCAGTGCTGCGTCCTTCTGAGGTATGCGCCCTGGGTGGCTGCCTAGTTTGGCTTAATAGGTAGCACTAGCCTTGCATGGGGCTAGCAACTCCACCCCAATGCTGACCAATGACCCCCAAAGAATCTAAATGTACCCTCACAAAATCTGTGGTAGTAGTAGTAGTAGCAGGGCGAGAAGAGGAGAAAGAAGAGCAAACATTCTTTCTTTGAGTCAACTGATTCACTTACTTGCAAAGTATTGCAAGTATTATTTTCAATAAAAATCAAATATGGCCAATTTTGACGTTTTTTGTTGTAGATTTTTCCATCATTTTTGGCTTTTTTTTTTTCAAATTGAAAATCTGGACTTCGTACATTCCATTATGACATCAAGGCAGCTGATAAAAAAAATGATCGGACGTGTGCTCTTCTGATGAGGTCACACCTTCTAATGCCATCACACCTCTTCCCTCTTTTCTCCTCCTTTCGGTTGATTAACTTAATAGGAATGAAGCGACCGACCGGAAAGCATCTTCTTGAAATGTGTGGATACTTTTAAACGCTAAAGCGGGGAATCTGATAAAGTTCTTGATAAATATAGTAAAACTTTATGTCAGATGAAGCTTGCCTTTTCTGAGACACATTGTCGTTGGACGATAATGTCAACTTGGGTGCTTTGCGCTCTAAGTGACGACCAAACTCACACGGTACAGTTCGCCGACGATCGCTTGGCAAAGGGGACGGATTTGCTGAAAGATACCAACAGATCTTTACCAAGTTTCCTCTGGTACATAGAAGAGTCATGAAATAATCTTAGTTGTCCACACCCGTGGAATTTCTGCGTGTTCAGCTAGTATATTTTTATTCATGGATGCTATTGTTAAAATACGCGTGTATTCAGATAGACAACTTTCTAAACATCCTGTGATAACATGTATCTTAGAGAGAAATTGATACATGCACATGTTATTTGCTTTGACCAGTGCATTCATATGAAATATGCAGAAAAATCTGCATTAAGGAAAAACAAGAAAAAAGAAGAAGAAAAATGGCGGGAACCCTTCGTTGCTGGCAAACTCTGATGTCAAATGGCCACGGGGAATTGCAACCCTCTTTCACATTTATGAATAGAGGAAATAAAGGATTATTAAAATGAGACAGGTCTTGTTAGTCACTCAGTAGAAACTGCCACGGGCAAACTAGTTATTGTAATATGCTGTGTTGGGGTGATGAATTAAGATGATTGGAATAGGGCTGATCGATGAGGGAGTTATAACTCTCTGAAAAGACAAGCGTGAATGCTATCGGGCACAAAATGAGGGACCCATTAAGCATAAACTTACATTGTGAACTTCTGAAAACCTAATTAAGTGAACTAGAAGAGATAACAAAACTTCTTACTGGACACGATAATGAGTGTGTTTTTAAATTTTCAGCCCTCTAGATCCATCGGTGGAGCCTGTACGCACAGCCCATACGTAGATAGCGGGCTAGCCAGCCAGTCAGACCGACCAACTTAAAAATTGAAGAAATTTATGTTGGCAGTTTTGGTTGGCGGTTTCGGATATCAGCACTCACTTATACACAGACAGACAGACGTACACACACACAGTTATATATAGACATTGAAGTTGAAACATACGCATGCAGACATGGGAGTTTGGATAAAGTGCATGTGTATAGATACGTATTTGTGAGTGCGTGTATGCGTGTGCGCTTGCATGAAAATAGTATCCGTAAAAATGACAGAATTATTTAGTTATGGATGGTTTGGTATACCTGCTCAAGGTCAGAGTATGTGTGTGTGCTCTGCCTAGGATAAAACTGCCATTCCTCAGTCCTCTGCATAAGATCGGAGTGTAATATCTGTGCGCTCTTTAAAAGAGTTACACACACTCAATATATATATATAGATAGATAGATAGATAGATAGAGATATAAGAAAAGACATGGGATCTATAAAAACGTGGAGATATGTATGCTCGTGCGCATGTGTGTATCATAGTTTCATATGTATATATGATCAGCGTATTGATGTAGATTATAATCTATCCGACAATATAAGAGTGAAATGACGATTCAGATCTCGTTGTGTATGAAAATACCATTTGTACACAACAATGTCATCTGAATTTTCATTTCACTCTAATATATATGTTAATATAACCATTTTGTTTTTAAATCCCCTAAACCGTCACATGATGAACAACTGGCGATCCCAACAGGATAATTCACACATAGTACCACAATATATGATTCTGTGTACAACATAAAACTCATTGAAAAGCTTACATAAATTGCATCAACAGATATTTCGAAATAACCGACTGAAATGACATTGTTTCTTTTTTGGTTTATATCTTGAAGCTGTAAAGCTTTTTAATATATATATATATATATATATATATATATATATATATATATATATATATATGTGTGTGTGTGTGTGTGTGTGTGTGTGTGTGTGTGCAGTGGTCATAAAAGAGATCTCTGTATAAAAAAAATTCAACATGGAAGTAAACAAGCAAAAGTTTATCTGGTTGAATTTGATTTTCCGCCAGCTATAGACAGAAGGGAGTCATCGAACATCTGACAGGCATCCACACCTTAAGACTTTGTGCCAGTGTAGGGTTGGTGGCAGAGTATCAAGAACTGTCTATCGGAGAGGACATGCTGATGGCCACTCGCTCTGCAAAAATTTGTTTTGTTTTTTTTTTGTTTTTTGGCATTTTTGGCTGCTTCTGAACGCTGCAATGGTACGTCGTAAGCTTACAACTGAAGAGAAATCTCATGCCAACTGCACCATGGCATGGGATTTCTCTTCAGTCGTAAGCTTATGCCACCCCATTGCAGCACTCGGTAACAGAATTACATATAAACAAACCAAACTTTATATAAAAAGTACTGCTTATAAGTTTTTGAACAAGCACAGAATCCGTTTTTATTGCTCAAGATTTCAGGGGTCATTGGAGATTTTGAGCAGGTAGGGAACCAAACTTTTCCAATTAGCAATGAGTGTTCACCTTTTCAATCTCTTTGATTGTTCCTGAACAAGATTTTAGAAAGATTAGAAAAAACTTTTTTTCTTCATTTAACAGCTTAATTCCTCTAGGGAAAAATTTCTAACATTCAGAACCGCAAAATATGATTAAGTACATACCTTGTTATGTTGCTTGCAATACAATTTGGTTCCTCTTGTGTGATGTACCTGTTTTTAATTCTTAAAAAACAAGGCACAATTATTTTATTAAGAAATGCATACTTAAAAGAAACAAGTAGAGCAGATATAGACCATGAATAAACAAGGTGAGAATTTGGAATTGAAACAGTTATTTTGGCCCTTGCCTTACCGGCTGCTGTAGAAGCAGTTAACGTATCTGTCTCGGGTTTGATTCCTGCAGCAGCCTCATTTTCTTCTATTCTTTATTCTTCGTTGCCTAGGCCAAATGATACATTCACCATGTTATAACGGGAGATCATTCCAAGCGGAACTTCAAGATGATATAACGCAATTCATAATTATTCATATATACATCGAGTGTAAGATGAAGCCCCTACTTCGTCTGCTCCTACTTTGGACGACAACTATTTCGCCCTAATTTTTAGAAACTGGAGTTCTTAAATTGAACTTTTGATCTTATTGTGTTCATTTACATTATTACATTAACGCGAATGATTTGTGAATGTGCATTTTAACAAGAAAGCAAACTAATTTGATAGAAAATGAATTGTTCCCCAATTCCAGAGTGGACAAAGCTCTAAGATTGTCCATTTTCTCGGAACGCCTCAGTCCATACATATTTTTCTGATATTCGTGTGCGTTGGCACGTATACCTATACATAATGCACGCACACGCGTGTGTATGTATCTATGAGTGAGCAAAATGCTCATTCTGTTATGAGACATATGAAGATTTGTGTCTGCATTCTATGCAGAAAATGTCAACGTTAGCTTAGTCTGACGCAGGGTCAAAAGTAATCGCAAGATAATTTTTCAATGTATGTCAATATATGTTTGTAGTATTAGTTGTGCCACCGTATATGAAACCATGAAGCTGAGTGAAAGTTTTGGCATAACTGTTTGATAAATCCTCCGTGCAAGAGTTACATAAATAGTATTAGAATAATTTGCAATGCATTTCTCTTGTGAAGATCAGCTACCGTAAATTTCTATCATAAAAATTATTCACAACGCATATATATATATATAGTGTCATCCATCTGTTTCGATGTATTACATCTCTTCAGTGTGGTTATAGACTTTCCATTATCCCATCCAGTACCGCGAGGCAGAATTGAAACCTTAACATCAGACCCGGAGGCTGATATCCTACCTTTAAACTACGGAACTATATGGTCAGTAATTTAAACACTATATCGATTTACACAGTAATTCCTCATCCACCAGAGTGCTCTATTCCTGTTGAAGAGCATACATATCCCCTTGTAGTATTTTCTGTGTCACTGAATATATTATCTTTAGAGTGGATAAAAATGTCTTTAATAAATGCTACCTGCGATATAATGGGTAATATAAACAATTAGTATAACGCGGGGACTATCGGACAAGCATAACACAGTAAAAGTAGACTCGAGAAAAGAAGGCACCCAACATTTCTATGATTTTATTCGCGTCATCTGGCGATATTCTATGTTTTCGTAATCGGGCATTCAAACCCTAGTCCAGCATCGTGAGAGGCGGGAAGTGGGGGGGGGGGCAACTGACAGAGGACGTGTTCCCGAAATGTACGGTTCGACGGGCCTAGCAATCCAGATGTGGATTATTATAAATTACTCAAGTGAAATAAAGGAGAATAAAAACAGACGGACGAAATAATGCGACCGCCGTCACCACCACTGACGACAACCCGAGTACTAGCGGAAGATTAAAAAAAAAAATTTAAAAAAATATAAATACACCAACATAGAATATCGTCAGATGATGGGATTAAAATAATATACATGTTGGGTACCTTCTTTTCCTGCGTCTACAATTACTGTGATATGTCATATCGAGGCTGGAAAGACTCTTATTAGCTCTCTTTTTTTTTTTTTAATTTTTGTTCTATTCTTGACTACTTCTTCCGTAACTTTCATGTCAGCAAGAGGAAATTCCACTACTTAACTTACTTAGGTAGTTCCTAAAACTTTTCATTTTGTGAATTCGACGTCCTTCCCTTTCCTGATCCGATCTCAGCAGATTAAGTCCATCCCGACCATTAACATAACGCCCTGTTCTGCCCTACACCGGAGAAGACATGATCCGCCCTAAATTAAAGCTCATATATTCTGAAAGGTTAATTCAGGGTAGAAAATTCAGCATATTAACCATTCAGTCGAAAGTTACGCAATTTTATATTTCACGATTATCTACATTCGATATTATTAAGCGTACAATAATGGAGCAGTCCTGGAAAGGACAGACTCATGCCATTTTGTCAAGCATAAAAAAAGTGTATCACAGAACAATATAACTTTCGTTTCATTGTGATTAATGGCAACTCAGTTCTCTCTGCGGGTCAGGGCTTTTATCTCGCAATGGATGGCCTTGCAATGGATAAGGGGTTTTATCTCGTAACTATTGCTCTCCGCCACCTGCCACAGTTAATGGGTTAATCTTTTCTAACCATTGAAAAAAATCAATATGAAAAAACAGTCAAAGAACAACTAAAATTACCTTTTTTCTTTGAGCCAATCCGAAAGGTATGAATATTCATTTACGCACCAGTGTTGCCAGCGAACAGATCGTCTTCAGACGAACACACCCGACTTAATCACAATGACGTTATCTCCTGTGAGTCAATTGTCTCCGAATAAGACAGCACATTTTGTATATTGACTCACTCAATCTCCAGTAGTTGGTTCCTTAGCACCCGGAAAAACACACTGCAAGTATCTAACCAGTATTAACTAAGTACTAACAAATATTAACGAATTTACTTACTTCCAAATCGTGTTCAAAACAGCTAAAATCCCCCCCCCCTACCGACAGGCAGGCAGTGAAAAATCTTCTTTTCTGGCTAGTAAAGATAAATGTTATCTGTTATATAGTTATGTATTGAGCAATGAGCTGATATCTCTCTCTCTCTCTCTCTCTCTCTCTCTCTCTCTCTCTCTCTCTCTCTCTCTCTTTCTCACTTACCCACTCACTGACTGTATGTGTGTGTGTGGCATGTAAGCTATCTCGACCGCTGTTCGAGTTGAAAAAATATGATCTTTTATCACTTTCTTATATTTATTTGATTTTTCAAATATTCAACTTAATCGTTATCAGGGGTGGACTGAGCTGAAATAAACACTCCGATACATTTGTCGTGCGAATACCAAAGACGATAGAGTTAATGTATCCTCCTGCGAAACCTTTTTTTCTTCGCAAAGTTTGTTCATCGAGATCAGAAAAGGTAAAAACAATGAGATCAAAGTCACAATAGTTCATTGCACTTCGTAAGTATTTAATCTTCTTTGCATAGGTATTTCAGTTGAGACCAATTATTAGAGCAGCGATCTAGTTACTTAAAAAAAAATCTTATAGCCTGCATGTAGCTGTTATTATCACAACTGATGATAATGATATTAGTTCTTTATAGTCGAAGATGATCGTGGCTCCAGTTCTGAGTGGTGCAGTTGTATTGCAGGGTCTAAAGTCACGATTTGAGCTTGACTTGTATCAAAATGAGGAAGAGTTGCAGTGGGTGACCAAAGCGATCAGCGTGTCGTAGTGTGTCGTATCGTGTCGCAGCGTGCTCTCTGCGAATTTCTGCCTGTTGTACCAACTGATGTTTTGCTCTGAGTCGTCCACCGAATTCATTGGAATTTCCCTGTTTGAATTCAGAGTTTTCTCCGCCTAAACTAGATGTCAACCAAGTCCGAAGGGGGCCGGTCTGTCCCGTTTTTTACCCATAGCTGCACCACCTAACAATTATCGTTACATTATCGTTACATCTGGCTGTTAATGGAACGTGTGATATCACCGGTAGGATTTTTTTTTATCAAATGCGTCAAAACTTTCATTCAAACTAATGATTACATAAGTCTTAACACTGCAAATTCTGGTTGTAGAAGGAAAAATGAAACGATGATCATACAATTTTCGCTAACGTGCCGACTGCAATTGAACCAGATATACGTAGGCATGATTTCAGCTTTTTCATCGTTACCCACTGACTTAACCTCTACTCCACCTCGCTATCGTTAAGCTTTAGTTGTTTTGGGGTTTTCTTTTTTTGTTTTTTTTTTCAACTAACCAGCTGAATATAAGTGATGGTAGTGGAAAATTTAATGATTAAACATCGAAATTCACATTTTTTAACTTTGAATTTATTTTATCGAGTTTCAACACTCAGTCTTTATGCTGTACATTGAAGATCGGGTATTGTCAGTCGTCAGGAATTAGGACAGAGTTACTATCAGAAAAAGGCAATTATATGAATTAAGTAAATGCATCGCAATGATTTGACAATAGAAATACATTGAAAATCAAGAACAAAATGAATGTCTATTGTTAGAAATTGTCAAACGACACTGACAGAATAGAGCTCTTTTTATATATGACTGTAGTGATTTTTATATAAAATAAAGGTAATATTTTTGAATTTCATAAAAGAGAACCAAATGTGAACAGATTTATGATGAAATACTTGAAGAAGTCTCTATACATAAATTTTTGGAGTGAAAGTCTGTAAGAGATTTTTTAAAAATCTTTTGTCGCATGAATTGTATGTTCTGTCTATTTATTCAATTATCTTGATTTTTCTTTCAATTTTGCGTAAAATATTTCTTGATCTCCTTGAGCCTAAAAAGTCCAATCCAGAATCTATGCTCTCTCCAACACTACACATTATAGTCTATTAGAATCAATTCATACCTTATTGATCAGGGTATGGTGAAGTGATTGTCGCCTTCAAGTCTCTTTCACACATTGCAAACCTCAAAGAAGTAGACGAGACGGAAGACTGGGCTGATGCCGTAGAGGGAGATAACTCGTGCCATAAAACTTGGGAATTATTGCTAGTTACTTAGCATAGAATAATACGGCATAGAGAGAACCAAGTAGGGATGGGAAATTCTGTTGTCCTAATCTTTCGAGTGGTGAGACCCTTTCTGCGTTAAAAATCAATACTCAAAATGTTAATTTTTACCTGGGCCCAAATACTGATCTATGTTACCAGTGGGAAAGACGCAGCTCTCTCAGTCACCTAGTAGCCCATTTTGTAATTATTATTGTGAGGATCCATCAAATATAGTCAAAATGATTTGCAATGCATTTCTATTGTAAAATCATTCACAAAACATATCAATAGTAAAAAGCAATGCTTTTGTATTGTATTTATATATATAATGGCTTCATTCTTTGAGTAATGGTTCTCTTAATTCATTTTTTCCTGATTACCTCTGCCAACGAAGTTGGGGAGGTATATGTATTCGATTCCGTCCATCCGTCGACCTTTCCATCAGTCTATCCACATGATATCTCTGAAAGTGCTCAATGGATTTCAATTAAATCTTGCGGAGGGATGAGAAATGGTGTTAGCAAGGAATGGTTGAATTTAGGGCGGTCCCAGGAATTTTTTTTCTCTGATTATGAAGTATTTTTTCCGTTTTTTTTAAATACATTTATGTTTTTCCATGCGATATCTCCAAAGGTTCACGAAGAATTTAAATGAAATTTTGTTGAATGGTGGACAAAAGGCTACAAAAGAATTGATTAAATTTTGATCCATCCCCTGACAATTGCGTTGGCGGTAGTATACACTCTCTGAATAAAAAAAAATCATAGATTCGTCCTAAAACTTAATTGACAAAACAAATATTAGCTTCTGTGTTGTGAATTTTCAAGGACATATACTTAGGATGTAGGGGAGGCAACTATGCGTAGATCGGATCTCAAATTTATCCCTGCATTATACTTGATATAGATGTATGTATCATTGTTCTCTGCTTATACCATCACCAAGAGTATTGCAGGGTTAAAGGATACACCGGCAAATGTTTACGAAATCTACTTCCGGCTTGTTAGGCTTGTCGAAGCTTCGTTCTGCCTACAGTACCTGCTACCCCAATAGTCATCTATTGTTTAACTTCGGTAATCTTACGAGAACCAGTGTACCCAACGTGATTTGACCGAGAGCCCTTAGCCTCGTGGAGAGGTTCCTTAATCCTTGTCCTTATGCTTCTTAGCTGTGAGGCATTAAGTACATTTCTTCAAAATCATCGGTATGATTCAGCAGTTGATTGGACCACAGCCTACTGAACCGGTAGCGAGCACTCAATCACTTGGCTACAGTGATCGGTATGATACTTGGTATCCCCGTGAATTCTGGTTCAGAACGGCCGAGTAGTGTCTGGGTTATCAAATTTTGGATAGATAGCCACCATGGAGCAGCTTCATTTTTCGCTTAGTATTTCTTTCATCTTAATTCCAGTTGCTTTCTATCGTAATTCTACGACCGTCAGTAAACAATGGGGATAAAAATTAAAGATCAAGTGTTCTTTTCCTCGGGGAGCCCGGCATCAGCTGCTCTACCTCATGGGAAGACCAACTCTAGAATCTAACCATATGATCTTATTCCTTATTTTCCCTGAATATCTGACAGTATCATCTCTCATGCCATGTTCACATAAACTGGTATTTTTCGTGGATACATTATAAAAAACGTCAACCCAAGCTGACAACAGTGCATTTATTTGATTTTGATTTCAGTTGCTTTATATTTGCAACTACCCAGACCGTCAGTCTACTGTAAAAAAAAAACAAAAAAAACAACCGAATAAGCTCTCGACAAAATTCTGGAAGCATATTATACCGGGGTAGCTGTTCTTACTAATTGGGTTTCACGAGCATTTCAACCGAAAAAAGATAAAATTTTACCATGTAAACTTACTCTTTATTTCTCCCCGATAAAAGAAAATAGGATGCAAGTTTGGGTTTCGCCGATAGCTTATCCTTTATTTCTGATCAATGCTATTTACTCACTGTTGTTGACCGACGGTCTGAGTAGTTGTGATGTAAAACAACTGAAATTACGATTAAAGAAATACAAGTGAGAAATTAACTATATGACTGCGTCAGGTGACGAAGAAAAACAGTTTTTACTATAACTGCAATGACTGAAAACTTGGCCATTCGCATGGGTTAATAATGGTAGACAATACTTCATCTCACTACCATTGGAGAAATATGTGTATGTGCCTGCAGTACAATCACTCAGCAACTGCTCATCGTACGAAGTTAGCATTCGCCATGTATATTAGACAGCACACAGGGTGGGACAGTGTCGAGTCTGAAGTTATTGGGATCAACAGTTTTAAAGAAATCTAATAAAGAATTAATGAAAAAGAAAAAAATATAGATCTTTCTTCATAATTTCAATAAATCATCTCCCTTGACTTTTGCTCTTTAGAATTATGTGAACTTATACATGAAATAAGTAAATTGGCAACATTGAAGAGAAGTAAACGGAATACTTCGATGCCGTAGTTCCATACGATGAACGGATAAATACTTTTGCATGATAATTATGGCGGGGTGCTCCGTGCACAATATAGTCCGGTCCCTTCCGAAAATGTTCCTTTGTAACAGACACTGCCTCGGTCTAATCATTAACTGTAGCTTATAAAACTCGCTTCTCAACTATTTCGCCACAACAGGCGCCTGTTGCAGAAGACTAGCACCAGGCAAAAATCGAAGGGAACGTCTTTATTCTCTCACCGAATAGATGACACAGAAGATGACTATGGGGTCTCTGCAAAACATATGGCGCCCTAAAATGTCAGAAAACTTTTTAAAAAATCGGGCGTTCCTCCAATAACATTTGACAACAGTCGGTATTTTTCTGGCGCTCCATTGGTGGCATCGTCATAGAGTGTCAACATCTGGTGTCGGAAAAATGGTTGACGACATCTGGAAATGCACTATGACATCTGTTCAAAGAATGTACACCCTGAGTTGCGAGAATTTCGGATATTGCTTTGAAGCATTTGCTGGTCAGGGAACATTTTCAAAGAATCGAAAAACACTTAAGATAAATGCTTAGAGGAATATGTTTTCGTTTCTGGGAAGTGGGAGTGAAATAAATGGCCCTCATGCTAAGCATACGTGCTTTAATCGGCATAATTTGTCTTGTCACTAAAATGTCTCTGATGGGTGGCACTCAATTTCCCGAATTCAAGATTACTGACTTTTCATTTGCTCAACTCCAATCGGCCGATTCAGAACTCCCTGCAAATCAAAGGAAGACAATTCGAGGGCCTTCGTTTGATAGCTGATCATTTACAAAAACACCGGTTGACATTTTGTTCTAAAATCAGTGCGATGAGGGTTTACTTTTACTTACGATTTATGAAAATATGACATCTATTGTCAAAGTAGAATTCATTTGCGATAAGGTTCAGTGTATACTATATATGTCATCTATGCCTATACACATACGATCGTACATAAAAATCCAATTTAAACGGCTGGCTATTTTTCGCCACGGAGGACCATAAGCGTAAACATCTCTTGCTTTGGGAACCAGGATTTTTTTTTGCTTACGTATTCACCGTGATTATTCGAGTATAACATACACCCCCTTTATGGACAATAGAATCCTGGAAAAACATATCTCATGTACAACATGCACTGATTTTTCAAATTTGTATAGGCTAAGTTTAAGCTCTTTTCGACTTTTAACCTCATTCTTATCTTATGATTTAAATTGTGTTTTGAAACATCATCAGATGACTGCCTGAAGATTTTTCATATACTTTCTTGGTAATTATTTTTTCATAATGAAACATACACGCATGAAACTATCCACACAATATATCCAGAAGTGATGTATTTCAATGAAATTTTTTTGGAGGATGGTCGATGGGTTAATGAAAGGTTGGAAAAATTTGAGGACGGATCCAAGGATTTTCTTTTGATTGAGATCCAAGATCACCAAAATTCTAGATATCCTTTGAAGAGAGCAAGTTTTAGCGGAGAGGGTTGGAGTAGGTGACACCATGAGTTACCACCCTGAGTGACACCAATCATAGGCCCGCCATAGCTACACGCTGACAACGTTGACGATGATTTTCTAGTGTTAATGTGCTGAATAATATTGATGTAAATAAAACATTTTGAACAACTCCAGTGTTTGGACAGTGTATCTAAACTCTTCGATACACATCAATTAGCTTGGACAATAGCTCACTATGGGTCATGCTGTCCTGGATGTGGCTACACACTTGGCCAGGAGGGAAAAAAGTAACACTTAGTTATCGTGTGTAATACGCATCCTGAGTTTAAGGTTCGAAATCTGAGGATCATACACGAATAATTACGGACTTTTTTTCAATTCATAGACCCAAATTGAACTACGTATTGATTTTCTTTTAGTTGATAAAAGTTTGCGTGATTTATAAAAAAATTATTTCAAATTTTA
The DNA here is from genome assembly GCA_963457665.1 of Thysanoteuthis rhombus. Lineage (NCBI taxonomy): Eukaryota > Metazoa > Mollusca > Cephalopoda > Oegopsida > Thysanoteuthidae > Thysanoteuthis > Thysanoteuthis major. Next base: position 18,963,849 of record OY735224.1, read on the forward strand.
CTTGATTTTTGCATAAACTTCTGGTTGTGGTTTCAAGATTAAAAAAAAAAAATACGTCAAGAGATATATTTTCAGTAGACTTAGTTTTGAATTTGTAAAAACAGACTCGTGTCTGATGCTTCTTTTTTTTTCAAATCAATTTAAACTACGTAATACATTTTTATTCAAAAATAAATATGTATTTCAATTTGGTCAGAACTGCATATTTATTTATCTTTAGTGAAAAAAAGTTTGATTCCACTCCTTGATTTTTTACGTAAATAAAAACATTATGTCACTTTTGAATATATAGATATGAATACGTAGTTTTATATATTTACTTTATCTTTTTTTTCATTTACATAAAAAAAACGTGTGATTTCAAAAAAATTAAAAATGGGTTTTGCTCACGTATCAGAAAAGTTTACGTAAAATAATATATATATATAAAGAAACAAGAACGAAACAATATTTAAAGGAAATCTTTTCCATATATTCGTATAGATTTCTTCCCTGAAGAAAAATATAATTAAAGAAATATTAGAAAAGAGAACACCATTGAATGCGACTGGACTAAGATTAAAACCAAAGTTTTTAGCGATTGTTCTGAGCTCAATTCAAAACTCATTTTCAGCATTTTTTTTATTTCGCTGCACTATTTGAATTTAAATTATTCAAAGTATATCAGTCAGGGTTAGTGTTTCTCGGATTAGTGCTGTTTTTAGGGATTGGCACTTGATTTATAGCCCTTCGACTGACACCAATCTCTAGAAGTACATGATTATATCGCTAAAAATGATTGCTGAATTCAATGTAGCACGGAAAAGGTAAGAATTGCTTATTATTTGAGATCATATTACAGCAGTGGATAATAATGAGATAACCAAAGAATAAAGTACATGAAAAAATTATCGACTCCATTTTGATTGACAGTTTGTTTGTTGCTTTTTTTTGTGAGTTTGAAATATCAGCTTTGTAATTTTTAAATTTGTTTCGTTTTACTTCCCATCACCTGTAAAATACACTATTTCTTTATGAATTTAGCAACCAAAAGTTTACGGGATAATCAATTGATATTTAAATTGGGTCGATAGATTTTTCTAAAAAAAGTATATACGTAATTAGAAAGAACCTGGTTTCTAAGACAATAGATGTTCATGCTTATGATTGGTTCTCCGTGGCGAAATATTGCCAACTGTTCGTATTGGATTCTTATATACGATTGCATGTGAACTGGAAGAACGCTGTTTAGTTAATTGATTATCATACTTGAAAATCTTTTCTTCTCTTCATAAATTTTATACATGATGTACATGGTAGCCATTAATTATTGTAAATGAATAGAATTCCTACAATGGATGCTCTTATACTCATAGATCATAAACATACCCTCATCACACTGATTTTAGAAGAAAAAAATGGCCAGACGGTGTTTTTGTAAATGATTAATTATCAGACAAGGGCCTTCGAATCGTCTTCCTTTGGTTCAGAGAATTCTGAATCGGGTCAAGAAAATGAACGTCTCTGATGGTAAGCACAAGAGAAAAATGTGAAGTTGCAATTGTTTAAGTCTCTTTCTGTTAATTCTGTAAAGGTTTTTGAGTCTGGCAATAAAAAAAAACAGAAATCATTTTTGAAGCTCTTAGGAAACAAGTTTTTAACAGGTATAATCAAAACGTGATTATTTGTCAATCCATTACTTGTAGTCTGGTAATCAAAGAAAATGGAAGTCATTTTAGAAGCTCCACGAATCATAGCGTTTTTTAACGGAAGTATTTGAAAAAAACTAGCGGCTTTTTAAATTCAATGTAACAAATCTGGCAGCTCCAATCGTCTTCGTTTTCTTGCCATTGGAATCAATTGGTTAATTTATGAGGTATCGCGTGCGACTGCAACAAGTACACGTTAAACAAATGGATGCACAAGCGTCTCCGTTCCGTGCAACATAGAACATCACCCTCGACCTCAAGGAATTGTTACTGCGACGGCAGAAGCTATAATATCTCAAAGAGAATTCGTGCTACTTGTCGTTCGTCTTTTTCCAGCACCAGATGGTGGTATCTATTTGCCTGCACACGAAATCAAATCGGTCGGGTCGGGTTTAATGGAGGGGGCCCCACACGAAAGCGTGTGGGTAGAGGCAAAAATTGCCCAGTTAAAGACGCCAGACAACTCATAAGGCATTCTCTTTAGCACGATGTGGACTTGATGCTTTGGGCTTGGAATCTCAAGGGACGCGACAGATCTGATTCATTTTTTCCCCTGTCTTGCAATATTGGGGAGGGATAATGCTTTCTCTGACCATAAATTTTACCCTATGTCCCTAGCTTATGTATATAATTTAAGCTCAAAGCCTAAACTTGAGAAACTGATCATTTTAAAATCGTTCAGAAATGTTTATTTTTTCCTTTTAGAAAATATTCTCTGAAACTTCTAGCCATTCACTGATTGGAGTTTGGATGCCAAATATCAGCCGTCATCGAAACTTGATCAGCTTCCATAAGCAAAACGTAGAATCGAGAAATAATTAACTCCCATCAAGAAAATAGCGCGCGGCTGACAACGCTCAACATCTCTCACAGTTTGTGGGCGTTGCGCATGCGCAGATGTACCTCCTTTAAGAAGGTGGGAAGACGCACTGATAACTTTTATTTTACGAAGTTTATTTTGGGAACAAAGTTATCTTTTGAGACCCTGTTAAAATATGTTGCAGGCGCTTCCACGAGATCTTAAAATAAAACCACTAAGAAATGACGAAGACTAACGCCATCACGGAATTAGTCCTGACCCCGTGGATAACACTGATTTTACTAGAATCTGTACTAACCACTGCGAACTTCGGCCACCAGTTTTTGAATTCTGTCAATTTCGGAAAACGCTAGACGCCCGAGTGTTGGCCTGAACCACTGCTTTAAGATCTAGCACGTTTATCTGACAAGCTTTGAAAATCATGATGTCATTTAGGTACAACTTGGACGTGCGTAGTGGCGTAGTGGTCATCGAAACGTAATATTCTGGCAAGGACTGCTTGTATCACATTTACACTTATGCCCTGGAAAGGGTATGAAACAAAGCTTTCATTTTGACCATACTCTAAAATCACATAGAAGGAAGAAACTGATTTTTATCTCTTAGATATCGTCCAAAATAGCTCGATTTAGAGAGCATTAGACAAACAAGCTTGGCTGCAGAAGGGTTCTTTCTTCTATTTCGACTGAAGATGACTTATGCGACAAATTTCTGTCATTTTTTTTTTCAGTATAAATGTATCTATTTATTAGAATTGATATACCCCTGCATATTCTTAACATAAGCTTTTGTGATTTTGTAAGACTTGTCAATTTATCCCTGTCGGTGAGAGGGTCGCCGACTGATCATTGGATCGCGTTTGTGAATCACGGTAGGGAAATATTGATTTTATAAATCAGTTTGGTTTAGCGTGACGGACGTATAAACCATGAAGAGTTTACTCCCCTAAATTTGGTAAAGTTCTATCTTATTCTTGTTGTGACGGTAGAAAAATAAAGTCAACTCCAGACTTGGACTGGAATTTGAGAAAAATTCGAAAACCTCTTGGAATGATAGTTTAACAAATAATGGATACTGCGAATGCCTGGGGAGGGTTGTTGAGCCAACCGATGGAGTTTTGATAATCAAAACAAATTTGGGGGTACAGTTTTCAGCAACTCGTGAAATAATGACAATAATTCACCCCAGAAACTTAGACAATACTTGGAAGACTGGAGAACACAGCAGACGAGACGGCGTTACCCAAACAACAATGATAAGGATATTAGTTTGAATAATTCTTGGAATAATGACGATACTGCATCTAAGGACTACAAACAGCAGAATGAAAGTTAAAAACACAGTCGACAAAACTGGTCAAAGCAACAAAGTAAAGAATACACGTTCGAATAATACATGAATTAATGACAATACTTCATTTTAATGGTCCAGACCAAATTTACCAGACTAGAAAATACACCAACTGAAAAACATAATGATCAAAACAACAGATGCAAGGATACTCGTCTGTTAATCAATCGAATGATGGGAATAGGATGTCGTATAAACGAAAAATAGCCTTCCAATAGTGATGGTGCCTTTGTCCCTTCAAAGTACTCATACACACACACACTTAACTCAGCGTCGCTCAGACTTTTCAAAACAGTCTGCAAAGTCCTCTTTCGGGATCGCTATCAGCTGCATCGTTGCTTTCATTTTAATCTTGTCCATGGCCTGAAATCTCTCCCCTTTCAATCGTGATTTTTGTTTTGGGGAAAAGCCATGTCACATGGAGACGTGGGTAATGCGATGTCTTGCGCAAAAACACTGAACGTGAAGTGAAGAATGGTCAGCTTTGGTCATTATGATTGTTCTAACCACAGTAATCAAGCTAACTCAACGTTATCTCACTGCCGACCGAGTAACCTGAAACGAGAGTGTCGATTTACTTAAGATACCCTCTGATTGATTGCTCTTACGTCAAGGCTGAGATATTCAAAGTGACTGAATATTTTCTGGACACACCCTGTACTTCACCTCAGAATTTCAGACAAACGATGACCTAAATGTGACACTCTCTTTTGTAGAAGTAGGACCGGTGCAGGGATTTTATGAGCCCTGAGCGAAACTTGAAATTTGCCCAAAAGTTTTATGCACCCAAGGTGAGACAAAATTTACTCCCCAGGTTGTTTGATCTTCTTTCAAATTTTTCTCTTGAAAGGGCAGAACTTAACCCCTCTGAGGTATTTCTAATGTGGTGTTATTTTTACTTAGTTCAGCTTAGAACGGTTCAAGGCTACATGTGTGGAGTATCCAAGGAGTATCAAATACACTACAATACACTACGGGGAGAAGCAAAGATGAGCTTAGAACGGTTCAAGGCTACATGTGTGGAGTATCCAAGGAGTATCGAATACACTACAATACACTACAAGGAGAAGCAAAGAATAGAAATCCTGACACACTGTGACTACCAACGTAGCCGCGTAAACAGCTATCAATTTTTGAATTCTGTCAACAGGAGAAGCACTCGTTCGCCGATATGTATCCTAAATGGCTAACATACCCTTAACTCCTTAACGGATTATACCGATTATATTCGCCAGAATTTGCTGAGAGTATGGGGATTATGTCGAAAATTTTCGTCCGAAAACATTCCTTGGTGCAAAAAAAAAACAAACTCTCTTGGGTGCTAGACGTAAATTCTCTCGTATTTACGCTTTGAGCGATAAACGAAAATATTCGTCCATGTCGTGCGTTTGACAAGGGTTTCCTTCCGTGTTTTTTGTTTTCCGTTTCTTGTTTTTTTTTCCCTTATACAGTCAAGACTTACATGTTAATTTAGGGCATTGGTTGGGGATTTTACGATAGGTCATTCGTTTTTTCATTCATTGGAGTTTGTTACCATTGAAAGACGAGTCTTTTCGTTCATTGAAATTTATTGTTAATGAAATACTGTTGATTTTTAATGACCGAATAAAGTGAAAATGATTTTAGTGATTTGTCATAGTGGATCAGAAATTTTGGTTCGTTATGGAGTGGTCTCACGGGACTCTATGTCAGAGCCTGATTCGGTGGGAAAAAGTGGTAACGATTCTTCTTCAGTGGATTAAGGCGACTCTAATCTCAATGCCCGACAATGGTGCAAAGGGAAATGTAGACCCACTGTGGATTTAGGGGTCCGGGATGCTCGGTGCCTAGAGGGGCCCTTCGAACATTTAATGAGATTTGTTATCGTATCACATTAGTAGAAATGCAGTAGGTGAACTATGGTTCATAATTCTTATGCGCTCCCCCCATTTAGAATTACCCCTTCCCTCAGCCACGCCTCTCTGGGCCTACCAATTACGATACCGCACTTTCCACGCTTTCTATCATGTGGTACTAACGCTATGAAAACCGATATCTGTGATGGAATGATCCCCTTAGATTTTTTAGTTTCTATTTTGATGAAGAAATGTTGGATTGTATTTGTGAAGAAACCAAGAAATTTGCCACTCAAAACAGTGTTACGAATTGGAAAGAAGTATCATGAGCGGAATTACGAGTGTTTTGGGTTTTTTTTTCAGTGAAAATTTATCAAGGAATCTTGGACATGGTATCTCGTGATAATCCCTAGGGTGTTATTCTCTGCATAGTTTTCCGTTATTTAATTCACGAAAAGACAAATATATTCATGTTTTCTCCATGGGCGTATTGTTTTTTTGCACTGAAAATTCATCAAAGAATCGTTGATATGATATCTTGGGATTATCCCTAGAGTATAATTTTCTGCATGATTTCCGTCATTAAATTCACGAAAAAACATATATATATATATATATATGTGTGTGTGTGTGTGTGTGTGTACATGTGTTTCTTCATGGGCGTATTGCATGCTAATCTTTTTTATTTCAGAAAAATTAAGAAAAACTTTAAGAGGTTAAAGTTTTCTTTGCACTGCTAAAGAGACATCAAATATCAACTTCTTTTGACTAAAATTTATCAGTCCAATAGAATAGAATTTATTTTCTAAGAAAGTGAGGTGGAGAATCGAAACCCCAACATCGGGGATTGAATTGATACCCTTACATGCGACTTCATTTCGTATGAATATGACCTGCAGAATGGTGTAACGGTTATCAGAGTCAAGTTTGAATTCCAGTTTATGTTCACTTCGCATTTATGACCTTGGGTAAATCATGAATCTACTTCAACCTACGTAGGCATATGAACCAGTGGCAGGGAATAACTGCACACCCTATTGGGGCAAATCAGTGTAAAATTTAGGCGAATCAGTCTAATTCGGGAAAAAACATGTGAAATTTCGAGTGAATAAAGCTCTATGCCCCCTTAACCAAAGAGATCTCATACTCCCAAACACAGTTCCATCGTCAAAAAGAGTCTAACAAAATGTCACGTCACTGGAAACTCACAATAGCTGACAGAGAAGGAAAATGGGTGAGTGATAAGTTAGGCAAACCACTCTCCCGTTTCTCACATCATCACCAGTGTTTTTAACGCCCGTCGTTGGACATAGACCTTCCCTAGGATTCGCCACAATTCTCTATCATGGGCATCGCCAGTATTTCCTGAATTTGCCTAGTTCATCTTTCCATCTTGTGTTCTGTCGGCCTCGGTTTCTCGTGTAATCTCTGGGGATCCATGTTGTGAGACGTGATATCCATCGGTTGTCTTTCATTCTCGCAACATGGCCTGCCCATTGCCATTTGAGTTTTTTAATAGTTTCTATGATGTCACAGACCTCTGTTTTCTTCCTCAAATACTGTGCTGTCTTGTGATCTCTCCATGTAAGGTTGAGTATGATTCTCTTATGCACACGTTACATACTTCTCAGTTTGCAGGTCTGTCTCTCGGTTAGGGTCCATGTTTCAGCTCCACAAGTGACTATCGGGAGAATGCATTGGTTGTGTACTCTTCTTTACCAAATGTCTGTATTCGCAAAACTCAAGAACGGCTGAGGCCATGGTCACTAAATCGTGTTATTTTCTTATATTTTTTAAAAAAAGAATGAGGAATAATTCCCGAGACTTTTCTTAAAATGCATTTAACAATTGGGAGTGATGTTAAATCAGCTAATCTCACGATCCATTGATAGTGATTTGATCTACGTTGAGTATCTCCGAGACTTACACGCTTGTCACCTTGTACAAGACTGTATTATAGTAGTCTTTTAAGTGGGAACTTTAACCTAAGCTTCAAGTTTGACCACCGCCACCACCTAACTCAGCCCCAAGCAGACTCAAACTCAATCCACTTGTAGATATTATCATTATCTATGCAGCTTAGGCTAGCACAGGATCAATGAGAGGGAACGAATGGACTTTTAAGTGGGGAGGAACTGCATTTGAAAATCAGCATTCAAAATTCCGCTTTTTACCTGAACTTGATCAATGCCAATCGATACGTATGGCGGTTCCTTGAGGAGCACACTGTCATGTATCCTCCGCGGAGTAGCGTGTGCTGTGTGGTTCAGAAAAAGCCGGATACTCACTCTGATCCCAGCTTAGTAAGATGCTCTCTTAATCGGCGGCAGTACATAGACTGAGACGGCAGCAGAGCGAACTTGTATGCGACGCCTGGTATTTCCAAATCGTCCTCCATCTGGGCAATGATCAGGTACGGCGTCGCTTGAGTTCGGTGGTCTTGCGGGAACCGGTGTATCAAACACGATTCGACCCTACCGTACTTGGATTTGAACACTGACCAACGGCGTAGACCCGAATTCAATCGATACGTGGAAGCAGACAAAGTAGACTCGAGCCAAGCCGGACTACAATGAGTTAAATCCAGAGTGTCTGCGACGGCGAAACCCAATTCTACTAATTGTCAAAACAGGAGTGTCGCAATTCCTGATAACGGATACCCATCTTTACCATCTTTGGAAAGAAGCATAACAACAAGAGGGCGGGATTGGTGGGGTCTGGATACAAAGAGACGACAAAGAACAGACACTCCCAGTTTAGGATGACGATAATGGCAAATAATTTTTTTTTAAAGTGTTGTGTGAAAAAAAAAGATGGGGAATGATTTCTAGCCTGGTGTTTGCGCAATGACTTGTCCGTTATTATATAGAGCAGTTTTATGGCGTGCAGATTTCGCTGAGCGACGCAGGCCGATAGCTTTCGTACAGCTCTTCTTGGCCCAGGGGGAGGGCACAAATATGCATGGAGACACACATTAGCCTCAAGAAGGATAAACACACACATAGACATACGATGTACACATTCGACCGTACCGAACCATTTGCTTTAACCCATTAACTGCAAATGACGTGAATTCAGTTGCAGGTCCATGGCCAACTCAATGGCATTTCTATCTTGCTGTGATTGATGGCAACTCGGCTCTATCCACGAGTCAGGGCGTTCATCTTACAATGGATAAATTGCAATGGATAACTTGCAAAGAACATATGTTTTCATTTTTCAATGAATAAATATTGCTCTTCGACACCTGTTAATGGACTAATAGACGTACTAGGGTGGATCAATAGATCTGTAGCCTCACAATAAGCTATAGATTGAATTTAGATTCAATATTCTCACAGTATAAAGTTTGACTAATGTGATTAAGATTCACTATGGGATTAAGAGCATTGACAAGGAATTAGATTTGGCTAGAAAAAAAAATTGCTGTGTTAAATGATAACTTCTGTCATCATCGGACTTATTGTTTTTCCTTCGCACATTCAGAGAATACGTATATACTTACAATTATAACAGTGCACATATATGCATACACTTTTACGGAAAGAAGTGTGTGCTTTCAAAGAGTTGTTAGCATGTTTATTTTGCATACCATCCACCAGTGTAGAGAGTTCGATAGCCACCAGAATTGTGACTTAATGCTAAACATTGCTATTTTTACTGATAATCTAAACACCATATCTGGTGGCCAGAAAATACTCACACAAAAGAAGCCAACGAATAAGCGCACACGAAAAATGCCCACACAGAAAATGCTCGCACAGAAAAGTGCCCTCAAAGGAAAATGCTCACACACACAAAAAAAATTACCATCGGGAAAAAAATCATATAGAGAAATACCTATACGGAAAAAAATCCAAAATAGAAAAAAATCTTCGTATGAAAAAATCGATCAGAGCTATTCCTGTCTTCAATTTATTTGACTTTACGTTTAGAAACACTAACGCTGAATTTTTTTCTCAATTTGTTCAATCAGTTCTTTCGTAGCTTATGGCCCACCTTTCCACAAAATATCATTGGAATTAATTGAGAACTTCTGGACATAACGTGTGAATAAACATAGAATTTGGCGATATTATGATGTACGAACATACGGGAGATAATTCTAGATGGATCTGCTCCAAAATTTAATCAGCTCTGTCGTATCTTATCGTCCATTTCACACTAAATGCTATTGAAATCTATTGATAACTTTGGGGGATATAGTGTGGGCAGTCATGAGCGTCTACATTGATATAATGAAAAAAAAGATGGAAAAGTATCTGTCAATCAGACAAATGCGTGGTTCCACCCCAAAATTTTATCATATTTCCTTAGTGTCCGTCCTTCGACAAAATTTCATAGAAATTCATACAATACTTTTGGAGATATCGTGTGGATAGATTGAAAAAAATGAGTGATATTATATGATTTTGACAGAGTAGGTGGGTTCAATATGCATGGATCCGCTCCAAAATGTTATCAGTTATTTTTGTCCACCCTTCCACGAAATATCATTGGAAATCATTGAGAATTTTTGGATATATCGTGCAGAAAGCCATGAAATTCTCCCAAAATTATGAGTTTAAGGGATATAAATGCAACGTAGGGTATGTAATTATGCATGAATCTAATCTAATCATTTCTCTCGTAGCCTTTTGATCACAATCCACAAAACTTCATCGAAATTCACTGAGAACTTTCTGAGATATCGTGTGGATAGTCATGAGCGTATATTGAAATGTAATTGAAAAAAAAACAACGAGAAAATATCTCTAAATCAGGGAAAAATCCTGCATCCACCTCCAAATTTTACCAATCTTTCTCATCTCATTGCACACTCTGCCACATTAATTGAAATTCATTCAGTATTTTCGGAGATATCGTGTGAAATGACGAACCAACAGACGAAAAAATGAATGAACGAATAAACCAGCGGACGAACAGAGGTACAATACAAGCTTAATTATATAATGGTTATGTAAATTTATCATTTTTCACCATGCAAAGATATCAATTTGCTGATATGTCTCTAGGTTAGGTTCGAAGTTTCAGCTCCATAAGTGACTATTGGGAGGATGCATAGATTATATACCCTTTTTTTTTAAAGGATTGATGCAATGTGAACATGAAAGAATTATGCTAATGAAGAGACCATAAGACAGCAGAGTACATCCAGGAAAAGATAAGAGTCAGGGACATCATAGAATCCATAGAAAATCTCAAATGGCAGTGGGCTGGCCATGTTGCAAGAATGGCGGACAACCGATGGACATCGCAACTCACAACATGGATCCCCCGAGATCACTTGCGCAACCGAGCCTGGCAGAATATTAGATGGAGAGACGAGCTATACAAATTCAGAAAGTACTGGCTCCGCGACACCCATGATAGAAAAGTGTGGCGAATCTTGAGGAAGGTCTATGTCCAACGACGGACGTTGGAAGACTGAAAATGATGATGATGATGATGATGATGATGATGATGATGAAGAAGAAAAAAGATATCAGGATTTTAGATCTAAGAAAATGAAAGATTCTTCCTGTAGCTTATAATATTTATTTTGATATTTGGCCTTTCACTCTACATGAGTAATTTTCCACCTCTATCAATACAATTTATCAGATGACTGTCCATTTGTATTAGCAAAATTCAAGAACAGTTGCAGCTATGGCTGCCAAATATTCTGTGATCACTAATCAGGCCCTGGTATTGATTTTTAGTTAGTTTTTGCAAATGCCCCCCCCCCCCGAAAAAGTTGTAAGTGAGGGGGGCAATTTACTACGTAAGTATTTTGCTAAATAGGTCCCTTATTTTATGTTTAGGTGCAGTCACCTAGAATTTGACTATACTTTAATTTATTAGGTGTCTGTCCGTCCGTCCGCGCTAACATAACTGTGGCTATCAAATTTTCTGTGGTTTCTCATGTGACCACGGTGTATGTTTTTTTCTGGTTATACACAGCCTAATTCCATTAATCTGTTGGTGGATGTAACTGGAATGGAGCATTGTAGTCAGTATGGTAGAATTAAGGTGCACATGAAAAAATAGTTCTGATAGCTTATATAGACCAAAGGCCACTTATAGGACTCCCGCAGGAACTAACTGGAATGGTTTTCTGCTAGTATTGATAGCAATCCTAACGTAAGAGCATGTAGTGAAAACTAAGTGGGTGAGTATACTGTTTCAAATAGTGGGTGGGAGATATTTTCATCCGCAAAATTGTTACCTTTAATTGGGAAAGTCCATTTCTATATACAGTGAAACAAACAGAAAAAAACTACACCGCACAGAATATGTATTCGCCGAATAACTCGTTCGTGGGCGAGTAATTAGCTAGTTCATGAAATGTGCATAATAATAAGCGATTTAAAACTTGACATTATTTGAAGGTTGAAATTAAACGTTAAAATCAACATAATTTTGATGTAATTTACCTCTTCCAATAGTTGGAAGACAGACACGCAAATACCACCCCGAAGGTATGAGTAGTTCATATGTTTATCTGTGTCCGTCATTTCACCAGTCTTTCTCTTTGACCAAACGATATCTCAAAAGTATACAATGTAACTTTTTGGAAGGATGGGGAATAGGGTGAGGAAGAAATGATTAAATTTTGAGGCTGACCAAGCATAATTATTCTTGATTGTTTTTACTTAAAATTATTCTGCTTCCTTATGGAACTATCGCTTTAAGCACATAAAACTATATAAATGTAAATACATTTAGACTTTACGTATGATAGTTATTGAAAAAGTGGAATGTAAGTGACTTCCATCCTAGTGACGTGACTGGGTGCTTAATCATCAATTTTTCTCCCCTACCGCCAGAATTATTTGGTTTATCATTGCCAAAAATGACCAAAACTAAGCAGGGTGGTGTTGGAGTCAGTCAGCAGCGACAAATAAAGACGAAACCTTGACTACTTATAACGGACTAGGCTCTAACAAACAACAGATTTTATTTCATTTTCTTCTCTCTGTCCCCAGAATTTACTGTGTCACTGTATACATAAGTAATCATTAGTGTGGATGAAAATTGTGACGTGCATATTGAATAAATCCTATTTGTGATATATATATATATATATATATATATATATATATATATAGAGAGAGAGAGAGAGAGAGAGAGAGAGAGAGATGCATTATATATATGTACACGCGCAGTAACACACACACACACGCACACACGCACACACGCACACACACACACATATATATATATATATATATATATATATATATATATATATATATATATATATATATATATATATATATACTAGCAGGGATACCCGGCGTTACTAGATGGGTAAATAACTTGGACAAATTTGATGTCACAGTGGAAAGTATGCTCTCTATTAATGTATTTCTTCATACATAGCACAGCAAATCTAGCAACGCAGTTATGAAAAATGATCTGTAATAATACACCTTCGAACATAACACAACCAGATGGGCAGAGTTGGCATGAGCCAAAAAATGGTTTTCGTGTATTGAGTTTACTAACGCACAGATTGTGCGATCGAATCGCGTGTCTCGCACACCGTCGGTCGGGTTTCAGGCACCCTCCTGTACGCAAGTCTAGTAGATGAATGTAGTTCGCGTTACTTTTCGGTTTACCGTTATGAAAATGTTTGAAAGTGAAAGATTGGGTCTATAATATAAATTAGTAAAAAAAAATTTCTTACAGCTGCGAAAGATTTTTTAACTAATAGGGAAGTAACCGAACAGATCTAAGGGAAGTAACCGAATATTCCGAAGATATATTACCGTACAACGGGCGGAAAGTAACGGTCTATTTTAGAATGATAGTAAAAACGGCTTGAGATATTTTAAATCTTGACCGAAAAGAGGAAAATATTGGCAATAAACATAAACTCAAACTTATAAAATTTGTGATTTTTAAATTTTCGAACAACCATATTTAGACATGAATTTACAACTTAGTGTGGCGAATCCTGGGGAAGGTCTATGTCCAACGACGGACGTTAAAAGACGGATGATGATGATGATGATGATGATTACTCCGAAGATTGAATCTGACCTTCATTTCGATGACATCGTGAAGTTAAAGTGAAATCGACCAAAACCAAAAGATAGCCAAAATAGACCAAATAATCGTGTTTGTTTTTAAAGATTCAAATCCACCGCAACGCCCTTCTCTAACCATGTATGTAATCTCACAAATCGGAAGTCTTTAATATTTGTTTGGGTATGCTTTTTCGATGAAGTAGGAATGAAAGTACAGTGCAACTACTGCTGATAACGTATCTTTGAATTTTATCTCATTCGCATATCTAGGTCCGAAGCCCAGTGGTTTGGTTGGAGCGCTTTACTATAAACTGACAGTTCGGACGTTCAAATCCAGGTACGGTCCGGAGGAACTTGAAATTTCTATTATTGATCATTTGTGCTCGCAAATACGATTAGAGACCACCATATTTATATTATCATCTGCCATTATAGGTCCACTGCTGAAAAAAGATCTTGTTCTTACCAGCAAAACTTACCATCTCCTGCCTAGTCTGGTCTTGTCCTACTGCGTTTACAGTCACATCATACAGTTATTCTCTTGCTTCATCAGTTATCATCTTCTCTTGCTAAGTGTCCAGCCTATCTTCGTTCTTGTTGCTTAATTATTTGTATGTTTCTGCATGTGAGCAGTGATACTCAAAATTCCTTGAATCCATTGATAGCACAGGAATTGGGCTTGGTCATTGAAACTGTCCATAGGCAGCGTATGACTCCAGCTGGCTGAATCATTCTTGGATTATGCACATAACTTCGGCGATTTTTCCCTTCGAGACACCATGGCAGATTTTAAAAAGCGAAGTCTTTGTGTCACACCCGTAAATCCAAGTCTCATGACCCGTAATGACCTCAAACAGGAATTCTGGGGTCGTTCCTCCACTGTTCTTCTCAATCCTCACCCACGACAACATGATTTTTTCCTTTTTGATCCTTCGTTAGAAGGTGAAGGACAAATTTTGCTGAGTCCTGTCGAGATATTGTCAACATCCGTTAAATTGAAAACCAGGAAACGCCCGTGATTTCTGCCAACCCATCAACATTACGATTTTTTTATTAGCGAAATAATAACCCATCTAGGGCAATGGTGTCTGCAGAGTCCTTTTTTCGGGATCGCAATCAGCTGTTTCGTCACGTTTCCATTAATCTCATCCACGGTCTAAGATCTTCCTTTCAACGACAATTTTAGCTTAAGGGAAATTCAAAAGTCATTGGAAGCCAAATATGGACTGTAGATGTGTTGAGAGTCATGGATGATGAGATGTTTTGCCCGAAACCCTAGATACATCTTAGCTGATGAACTTGCTTTCAAAAACAACTTTTATCTGTACATAATGCGAAAATTGTTAAGGACAATAGAAAAGAATTATGAAATTTTTCATTGATTTCATGATTCATAATCATTTTTTTTGTGATTTCCTTATTTTCTTTATTTTTCTTTCTTTTCATTCTCCTTCCTATCTCTTCCTGATTCCCTTCATTCTTTATTTTTTCCAGCTTTCCTTATCTACTTCTATCTTTCTCTCTCCTGCTTTCCTTCCTTCTTTCTTGCTTTTCCCTCTTTTTTCCTTTTTTTTATATTCGTTATGCTGCTCTTTGTCTCGCTTTTTTTTTGTTTTCTATTTTATTTCTTGGTCCCTGTTTCTCCTTCTTCCCACTCCTCGCAGTCGTCTTCTCTAAACCTTCTTTCTTCTCGTCATGCATGGATTTCGCCCCCCCCTTATTTGCTTATTTCTTTTCCTTATTTCTCTAATTTTGTTCATAACGCTCGGAGGCTAAAGCAGACCTTGTTTTTTTTTTTCCACCTTAACATCGACAAGAACAATCCTCATCTAATTCAGGGGAGTAAACTCTTCACTGTTTATCCGTCCCATCATGTTGAATCAAACCGATGTACAACATTAACATTTTCATAACGTGACCAATTGACACGGTAAGCGGCTCTCTTACCGACTGAGCCATAAGGACGTCTAAAAACATAAAATTATCAATAGAAAATTTGCAGTAATGGCAGCGGAGTTTGACCCTGCAGCAGCTGTCTTGTATTGATTTCTTTTTCATACTGACCTGTTTCTTTCTTTTTTTTTCTTACACCCACTGCTTATATTTACTACTCTCTCTTCTCTCCCTGTTTCTCTTTCCTTATTATCTCTCTCAGCCAAAGAACATTATTTTTATGACTCTTGCTACTACTAACAGTTTTCTCATTGTTTAGGTAATTTTTAGCCGATGTCATATGATCCGAATCAAAGATCATAGATTTTAGAGTTAAAAGTTGTCTTGGCGGCTTTACTAAGATCTTATAACCGAGATGATTTTGGCCCTGCGAACTAAAGACAGACGTCGGTTGATGCAATTTCACTCAATGTTTCGACAAGGTCAGCTTAGTACTTGAGACTGATATTGTTACTTAGAGATGCAATCTTTCCCGCAGTCGAAAAAAGCTTCAGGTTTCGTCAAAACGTGACCAAAACATCAAGAGGGACTGAAGACAATCTTTGGTTACGTTATTTGGTTGTGTTGAGTGGGTGGAGACCAGCACTAACTGATTCACAGAATCTTAGGTTTTATTCAAGAGGAAACAACGATCATTCCAAAGGCAGATCCAGAATTTTGAACTGGGGTTGGGAGTTCAAATGAGAAAATTTATTTTTTGTGAAGGAATACGTGAGAAAGAAACAAAATTAAAGATCAAAAACCAGAAAGTGATACGGCATTTTCACTCACATTTGAGTCATGGCTTTTTACCATGGAACCAAGAAATGAGCAATTTATAAAGAATTGGAAGATCAATTTAATCAAATCTAAAATAGGAATTTTTTTTTGTAGTTTTTAAAGGTCAGTTTATGATTACTTTAGATTATTTGGGTTGATTTTTTTAATAAAAGTTCTTCTTCTTTGATAGTAAAATAAGGGGATCCACGCCTGCTTCCTCTGAATTATCTCCTGTATCATTTCAAGGACATCATTTGAGTGTACGATTTGTGAGGCGTTGAAAACCATCTTAGCTGTTTTGTTAAATAATCAAACGTTACTCAAGCCAGTTTATACGAGATCTGTCCGGAGGATATCGAGCTATTTTGAATATCTTGAGAACCAGTTAGGCAGCCTTCATGTAACTAAACAACCAGTGAGACAACATTGGGTGAGCTTGTGAACTGCGTGACCGTCACATTCACAGGATAATATTCTTTTGTTGTTTACTAATGGTCGTGAGGTGACAGTCTAAATAGTTGTGGTGAACGGCAACAATAAATACAAGTCAATATTTAGTGGTGGTATTCCTTTAAGAAAGATTTTTCTCTTGTGGTAGCGGCAGTGGGAGATTGATGTGGGTAGGGATAATCGTAGGCTAATGGTATGCTTTTGGGTCATTCTGATGCAATACGTCAAGAAACACAAGAAAAGAGTTGGAAAATAAATTTCCATCGTGTGTCGATATTGACGCACCGGCCTACACTGAAAGGAATGAATTGGTCCTAGCCTCGCTACTGAAATAGTTGCGTATTTTACCCAGGTGCCAACAATCGCCATTCGAGCCTAGGTAAGAGCTATTTTCAAGGCAGGCCCAAAGGCCTCCTTCACATGGAAAATTAGTGCAACACAATCTTCCTGCACCTATTCTCTTATTTTGCCCGTATGCCATACTGAGCTAAGCTCAGAAAATATCTATCTGCTTGGTGGCTGAGTTAGTTGCTCATTTCCAATCAACACCTGTGATCAGTATTTGAGCCCAGGTAAAAAGCCAGGATTTCGAATGCCGATTTTCAAGGCGAGCTGCCCCCCTCACGATGAAGCTTGCTAATTTGCCCTTTTTGTCGTGCAAGCAAAGCTTGGAAAATTTCACAAATAATGGGATTGCCACATAGCTACAATAGCTGTGTATTTCCCATAAGCGTCAAGGGTCCAGTAAAAAGCAGAATTCCGAACGCTGATTTTCTCGGCTGGCCTACCCCACTTGAAAGATTGGTGTGATACTATCCTCCGACCCTGATCTATTTAGATTTAGTTTTGTGTCGCACTAAGATTGGTAGTTATCGATATTTACTGAGCTTAACTTAGTACGGAACAAGGCCAGATTGAGTAAGGGAGGACTGAAAATTATCAGCATAAGAATTCCTAATTTTTATGTGTGCACGAACACCAGTCTGTAACCCCCTACACGGCGGTATCTTTTTATCCCTATCACTCCCTGCCATTCACTGTTTCAATGCTAGTGAAATAATTTGATGCAGAAACGACCTGCTGCGGACGAATGAGATATTTCGATACGAAAAACTACCCATGCCACAACTTAATACAACTATTTCTCAAACGTTAATGAAACGTGTGACAGGGAACGGCAGAGAGTTTGCTGATGTTTAAGAACTATCAGTATTGAGAAGTGTCTACGAATGGTACGGAAATGGCAGGGAGTTTGAAGGATAAAAAGTATCGCCCGACCCTGGAGGAAATGTATAACTACATAAACCAAGGAAGCAGGCTAAATATTCACAGAATTAGCTTGGTCTAAAACGAGGTCTCACGAATGGGTATTGGACTCATTGTAGGAGTAGCGGTCAGCAGAATTACTTGAATACTCCTCCATAGGCTTAGTAAATATCAAGTACTACAGATACTCCCTACCTTTTCGACAGCTCGCTTTAGGTCACTTTTCGCTTTTACGAAAAAAGCGAAAATGGAGTTCAGCGTTTGTTTCACAGTGGGTCGTTTTAGAAGCAACGCACACCCTTTTCCTCCCTCACCCTCTCTCTTACACCTTAGTCCCTTGCACCTCCAACCACCTCAACCTCTGACGACTCAGCCTTACATACTATCATAACCGTTTGGGGGGTAATGGTGAACAGCAGCACGGTGTAATCCCTGACTATATTTTGCATTACAAGTATGAAATTGTTGAGCACAAGAGAGACAGAAACAGATAGAGGCACAGAGAAAGTGAGAGAGAGACAGACAGACAGAGAGACAGAGAGAGAGACAGAGAGACAGAGAGAGAGACAGAGACAGAGAGTTAGAGAGAGGGGAGAGACGATCAAAGAGAGTGAGAAAACAAACAGTAAAAGAAGCAGTCAGAAAGAGAGAGAAAAAGAGAGTGAGACACTTCCGAGAATATTTCTTCCTCTGTTCTACAGCGAAGCAAGATTGCTTCAGGCATCGCAGGACACACAAGACAATGATTTTTGTCTCCATTTCTC
>OY735224.1:18985248-19020248 GCA_963457665.1 Thysanoteuthis rhombus
ATACGTACATTCAAAAGTACACGCACTGGCATATATAGAGCACACACGCATATGCTCATAATTAAAGATACACACGTACATATGCACGTATCTTAATGCATACACATAACCACAAAGTTAAATGCACACACACACATTTAAAAGCACGCACATATAAACGCATATTTGAAAGCACGCACATACATATACTTAAAAGCACACATACACACAGAGAAGTGCGTTCGCACCCACACGTACATTACGTTCTTAAAAAGCCTGCACGGACATACTAACAAGTGGAAAGCCAGCAGTACATCGGTGGTTAACAAGCTATTTGGTTAGTGCGAAAATAATTGCGGTTTTTGTTATTTTAAACTTCGATGCTTATTTTGGGGATAAACTATTACCCAACTCTGTTCGTGTAATATACCATTTTAAAATGTGATATTTCACTCTATTTACTCTAGCCAAATGT
This sequence comes from Thysanoteuthis rhombus, assembly GCA_963457665.1. Lineage (NCBI taxonomy): Eukaryota > Metazoa > Mollusca > Cephalopoda > Oegopsida > Thysanoteuthidae > Thysanoteuthis > Thysanoteuthis major. The sequence goes on from OY735224.1 coordinate 18,985,703, forward strand.
TTTATTTTCACTATTTATTCTGGTTTATTTGATGCTGTCAAATCAAAGATGGAAAAAAAGCAAATTCGTGCAATTTTGTCGTTTAAGAACTGTTCGCATCATCAACAAAGTATTTGGCCATGAGACTGTCAACATGCATACAACTCAACATTGGTTCCAAAACGGGGATGAGAGTCTTGAAGATGTGAATATTCCTATGTGATTAATGACGTTCAATTGATGACCATTATTAAAGCGGACCAAAACAACGCAGAGAAACGAAAAATTGACCATTCAATAGCCGTTCGACATTTGCACCAAATTGGATAAGCAAAAATAAATAAATAAATAAATAAATAATAACTTGACGGGTCGCTCGGATGACCCTCAATGGCAAGCAAAACTAGGCTATGAAACTCTACCCAGTTTACTCACCAGATCACTCTCCGACTGACTACCATTTTTTTTCATGCTTTTCGACCACTTGCTGTAAGGGAGGGTCTTCGACAACTAGACAGAGGCTCAAAACGCTTTCAAATAATTCCTTGGTTCCAGGAGCCCGGATTTCTATGCTTCCTCAATAGACTTGTTTCTAGTTGGCAAAAATGTGTAGATTATGGAAGTTCTTCTATTTTAAGCTGGGATATACCACTCTAAAGTTTATGGTGGACTGCATCTTTGCACCAACCTAATAATATCACAGACTATTCCCTCATGAAGTGAGTTCAATCCTCATTCGGTGGTTTTGCTGAGACCTTATACCACACTAAGTTATTAGAAACGGTCAACCGAAATTGTCACCAAAATTGTCAAGATATGTTTATTCAATTTTGAAGTTGGTCCGGTTGGTCTGGTTGGTCGGTTGGTCTGGTTGGTTGTGTGTATCACACGTATAGGTCGCACCAAGGGACTTTGAGATCTGAAAATTTGAACACGTACTCCTAATTATATCTAGTATTTTTTAATTTTTCAAAAATCCCCCTTATGAATAGGCTTTTAACGGTGGTAGGACTATTGTTCACTGCTGCTCACTCATCCAAGCCCAATAACCAGTGCCGGAACAACGGGGGTAAAAGCAATGGCCCATCCTTGTTGACACCATCGGGGGTTGACGTCAAAAAGATTGCCTGAATATTTTTTCGTATAGTTTCTTGGTAATTCTTCTTTCGAATGAAACATTTATCAGTCCACAAGATATCTCTAAAATTCTTCGATGGATTTCAATGAAATCTTGTGGAAGACAGGATAAACAATAGGGTAAAAAAAATGCTGGTTGAATTTCGGAGCGGATCCAGGAATTTCCCCTTGATTGATAGATATTCCGTTTTTTTTCAGTACATTTTAGTATATAGTCATGACTGTATATACATTATATCTCCAAAAGTTCTCAATGAATTATTATGAAAATTTGTAGAGCGATGAAACGGGAGAAGTGATTAAATTTTTAAATGGAAACATTTTCATGGTATCTTTACTTATTTTTTTTAATATCATTTCACTAATTCAGAACCGAATATTTGGAAACCAAAGATGAATAGAATTGTTAGTATATGTAGCTTGTGCAATCGCATTAATTAATATGGGAGAATCATGGTGAATGATGTTTAATGCATTGGTAAAAAAAAGTCACCAAAATTCTCGATATTCGGGGAAGGGAGCTAGTTTTCGAAGGAGGAGGTGACACCATGAGTTACCGCCCCGTTGACACCAACCATAGGCCTGCCATTGCCCACCACTGTCCATATCGTGCTTCGGTAGAGGGCCCCTTGTCGTTTTATCAGCGCATTGGGTGTAGTGTAATGCATTTTTTAAAATTAAATTATCGTCTTATACACCGGTATTAATATGTAAGCTCTACTGGAAAACTCAAATAAAATTCAGTCATCTTAAATTAATTATATAGTCATCTATTTTATTATAAATGTTATATGTCATGATACTAATATACACCACATAAACTGTACTAATAATATACACGAGTTTACCCGTGCCATAAAGATGACAGCGTATGTGAAATATATGGACACGCATTGCATTTTATATTCATGAATAATAGAGATTTACACAGCAGTGAGCTTACAGAATAGTCAACTGTTGACTGCAAACAGATTTTTATCATTTTTTTGTTTTTGTTCTAATTACTTTATATATACATATAATTATTTGTTTTTCTTTAAATTCCACGTTTTTAATTCGTAATACATAAAATTCGTGTCAACATAGTTTAGCTAGGGTGACAGAATTCAAAAACACATTGCTAATCATTATGTGTGCGGATTATTCTCTCGTTGGTATCACGGGCGCTTACTGCAACGCAACACAGGCTAGTTCGCCGTAGAGTGAGTTCGGTCCTCCATTAATGGGGACCTGTGACGGATTAAGATGAGCTCAGTACATAACTAAATTGTTGGGTGTCGCGTATTTCCCGCCGACGTGAGAGAGTAGAATGCTGATTTTCAAGGTATGCAGGCCCTACCCACTGAAGAGATTAGCATAAAACAATTTTCCTACCCCAGCATTTGGCCTCTTGGCCTACTAAGCTAGCCTGAGTAAATGTCAATAAGATATTGAATTTCAAAATTTTCCAACTACAATATATATATATATATATATATATATATATATATATATATATATATATATATATATATATATATATATATATATATATATATATATATATAATCAACGCTCCTTTATTCAGGGTTGAACACTCTTTAAGTGAGGAAACTCGTTTATTATAAGCTTATGCAATGCTCTTCCAACTTGAGAATAGAGCACAGGAATTATGCGTGAGTGAATATATCACTCTAATTCAACCTTACTGACCGTCCAGTTCTGCGTAGGGGTCTGAAGCGAAGGTTTCGATCCTACCTCGTGGTACTGGATGGGATAATGGATTGTCTATAGCCACACTGAAGAGTTTTAATACAACGAAACAGCTGTCTGTTGATGACACAATAATATATATATATATATATATATATATATATATATAAAATTCAGCTGGTTCGTTGAATCACAACTCTTCAGTGTGGCTTTAGACTATCCATTATCCCACCCAGTACTACGAGGCAGGATCGAAACCTTAGCTTCAGAGCCGAAAGTTGGTATCCTCTCTCTACTCCACGGAACTGGACGGTCAGTGAGGTTGAATTTAGGCGATTATTTATTTATCGTATATATTCTTCATCCACCAGAGTGCTCCATTCCATGTTGGAAGATATATATATATATATATATATATATATATATATATATATATATATATATATATATATATATATATATATATATATATATATATATATATATATATATATATATATATATATATATATATATATTAGGTTATTACAATTAAAATGAAAGTTAATCAACAATTTTTATCAATAATTTATTCTGACGTCTTCGTGTATGATATTTCTATTGGGTAAGTTGGCTTATAACATGGATATATAACATATTTAGCAATATAGTTAGCTGGAAATTGAAAAGTTTAGCTGATTTTAGCCATTTTTAATGACAGTTTCAACTACTTATAACAAACGATACTTGACAGCACTGTAAAAAGACTAACGCTCGATAATTCGTCTATTGATCAGCAAGGATGACGACACGCATCCCCCTCCTTCCTATTTTTGTGCTGTTTACATAAACGGGATCAACTCACCAACCGACCGACCGACCGAACGGACAAAAAAAAAAGTCCAATAAAGATACATGGACACATCTAAAAATGCGCAATTGTAAACGAATGCATCTGGTGTTTTTATTTTGATTATTTTCAAAACTGCGCACAGTCATACGCGTGGTTAAGTATATATACATAAAAAGCTTTGCTATGTACATCCGGATAGTCATTCCTGATCACATATTGCCCTGAGTCGGGGTTCATACTTACACACTTATGCACATAAGTCTTAGCACACACCCATAGATTACGGGATTCTTCTTCCTGCCAGAACGTATCATATTTATGTAAATTAATCTGTGTTCTCGTGATGCTTGTTTACAGACCAGGGTGCTCTCTCGTTATCTGAACATAGAGAGATGTCTATGGACATCTGGGTTATGTATATACATCAACTGATTATAACTGCTGTCCCCTAGTCTGGAGAATAATTGCGAGTGTCGTCTCAAACCTCTTACGCATTATGCATCCTTACACAATAAACAAGAAAGGAAGAATGGACGCCATCCAACGAACGAGGGTCAAGAGCAACACTTCCTAAACGCTGCAATGTCCGAACATTTTAAGGCATTTTAAGGCGTTTTAAGCTGAATAGTCGATGATATATTTAGAATTGATATGATGATTATTTTGGGTTATCGTCACCCCTTCTTTTTTTAAGATTGCCGTACACCACAGACCGGATTATACACTGATGAACCAAAACATTACGACTAATTCCATGCGGCTGATAAACAGATAAGCTGGCCCCGTGTACCTTATTTTGATGTGTTGAATGCTGCATACAAGGGCGAGAGGAAAGACTCGAATGATTTCGTTAGGACCTAAAGACTGGGTCAGAGCATTCCCAAACGGTACAACTTGTGGGATGTTTGTATTCAGTTTGGATGAGTAACTATCGGCAAAGAATACGTTACAACACACAACACCGATCCTGCTGTGTAGCCAATTGCAGTAACCATGTTTACCAATGTCCATCGTTGGAGTGTCGAAACTGGACCTTGCATCAATGGAAAGAAGTCGCTCGGTCCGATGAGCCTCGATTTCTCCTTCATATGTTGGGTGGCAAGGTACATGTGCATCGATACCCTGGCGAAACAATGCTTCTTGGATGCATTGTGGAAAAACAACAATCCAGTGGGGGCAGTGTTGAGGTTTGGGCAACATTTTGCTGAGAAACACTAAGTCTCTGTGTCTTATCATTCATGTGCGGTGTACTTTGTCGCATGCCATCTATAGCACCATTCTTGAAGACTCGGTACGTCGCTTCATGGCAACGGTCAACGATGGCAATGGCATCATTCAGCAGAACAATGCGCTCTGCCACACAGCTCGAGTTGTATAGGAATAGTTTCAGAGACATGAAGAAGACTTCACCAGGCCATCCAAACTCGCTAGATCTCAATCCCACTGAGCACCTATTTGATGGGCTGGACCAACAATTTTGCACCACAGAACCCCCAACACGTAACTTGCCGCAGTTAACATACTTGCAGTTAACACTCTAGCACTAAATCCAAATGGAAACCCCCAGAAGTCTTGTAGAGTCCGTGCCTGGTCAGGTAAGAGCTGTTTTGCGAACATGGAGGACCGATACGTAAATCTTATTAAGGTTTTCATTAATCCTCAATCACATTCAGCAAGACACGTACATACACAATTAAATGGCGGGTTGGGCCCCCGTAGGAATAATGGTTCACACATTAACATTATAAATTGTCCGCGCCCCCTCAACCTAGTTAGGAACCACAGCACTAAATTTTGGAGAGAGGCCCTGAAGGAGCCATGCTCCCTAGGTCCTCAAATCTCCATACACACACTCACATATATAAGCACACACACGCACGCACACACACACACACACACACACACGTGGAGAGAGAGTTACCATTAATCTATAGTGGACATTTTTATCGTTTAACCCCTCCCCCCTCCAGAAAATAATCTTTTTATTTTGCTACGAGTTAACAACAATGATTACAGAAAAATACGTCCTTAATTTTAAAAGAGCATGTAGGATTAAGGCAGGTTTATAGAATGTTCAGAACGATGTCAAGGAACTGAATGTTAAGTTGTCAAGCATACAGTCGTACTTGTAAGCATTCTACGCCAGTCGCAGCAGACGAATAACGTCGACCATTGACAGGAAAGCAGACACACATGAAAAAAATTCCCATACAAATTATTGGTAATTGCTTCTTCGCTTTACGCCATTTCGAATAGGCGGGGGAAGTTGTACTCATGTTTGTATTGCGTAAACTGAAGTGGCGTAAATTGAACTTGCAAAAATCGGTGGATACCAATGTTTTGATTCAAAGAAAGATCTTTATAGAATATGACATTTTTACTCCCCTGTCAAAATCATCTGACATTACATGCGGTATCACCCAAGAGGATGGGTAGAGATTAGAGATTACCAGTTGTGGGTGGGTTCATTGGTTTACGTAAGTGCAGAGCCTCGATGCCACAAGATATCACCATCAATAAATGCATAGTGGGCAAAGTTGTGTAAATATTTTGCAATCTACAACTTCAAACTTGCAACTGACTGGGTAGGAAAATGTATCCCAAGAGATTAAATATACTGAATAAAACCCCCTTTTTTCATATTATGATCCTTATTAAACAAATACATCTTCATTCACTCTTATCATTAATATAGCAGGCACGGACAAACTTTTTGATCTTGCAGGCCACAGGAGACATTTTTCATCTTCGTTTGGGCCACATATTCACTTCGTAATGTATATCGTATTACAGAAAGCATACTTAATTTCTATTTTAGTCAAACATATAAATTACAATTATTTTATTATTGATTTGCGAAGCCGGAACAATAATAATTTTGCAATATAGATTATGAAATAAACTTTCTAAGAAAGATTATATAAGATTTTAAATAAATGTTTAGATTGGCTTCAGGCCACAAAAAAAAACAACATTGCCAAGTGCCAACAGAGTGACACAGAAGATTTTTGTGGAGAGAGGAAAATGAATGGTTTTTTTTTGGGGGGGGGGGGGATAATGACGAACGGAGTTAGTTGCTTTGTTTAAAAGATGAACCCCTTGTCTTTCAAATTGGCGATTTGTTTTTTTTAAGCTATTAATGTTATTGACGCGTTCAACAGCACAACACAACTGGGTATCGAACAACCGTAGCCATCAAAGATGGCGCAGGGTTCTATCTCTTTTTATATTTGGGTGTGTTTGTGTAATAGTATGTGTGTTCCAGCCTTCCTGCCCATACCGTTCTGTCTACCGATTTGAAAATTGGTATCAGTACTCCACTAAACGTTTTTTGATTTTCGGCAATAAAAGCTCGTTTGATCTTTCAGGGGCATTATTCTCCGAAATATAGATATTTCTTGACGTTTTTTTTTATTACTTTATTTTAGATGTTTTCCAGTGGAAACCGCCGGTGATGTCATAAATAGCGTTTATTCTGACCATATTTGTTCGTCGATGGCATCTTTTTACATGAATTCAAATTTTGACGCTATGATTGTTCAATTTTTGACTGATGGCAAGCATATATATATATATATATATATATATATATATATATATATATATATATATATATATATATATATATATATATATATATATATGTATATATATATGTTAATTTATAGTCAATTCTCGGTTGTATTTTCCGGGTAAGTCAACTCTTATTTATTTAAAAGACGGTGAGACTAGTAGTCGAACGGAGAGCTTTTGCAAAACTGTAATTTCTCACAAATTTGTCTTTACGTTTCCATATCAATTTAAGATTTAATGGTGCATATTTCTAACTGCAACGATAATCAACAGCTCTCAGGAATATTAAGACCAATTTTCAAAACGGTTAACAGTGTTTGTAAGGAATTAAGTGAACCGAAGAGCGAGTGGTTAAAGAGAGACAGACGGCTTTCATTTTTTTCCTAATAGTCCCGTAACGTTGGTAAAGATACACAGATACCATATTGAGAGTGGGCAAAGGAAAAGGAATATTTTCTTTTTCTTTTTTTACGTCACACAACGTCGTATTTTTCCTTTTTTCCCCCTAATCTACTCGAGATGATAAAAAGTAGAAAGTAAGCGAGAGAGAATTGTGGAAAAGCATTGAAAAGTAGGAAGCAGAGAGAGAGAGAGAGAGAGAGAGAGAGAGAGAGAGAGAGAGAGAGAGAGAGAAAGAGAAAGAGAAAGAGAGAAAAAGAGAGCATACCACTGCCAATGCTGCTGTCATCAAAAATTGAATCAAAATCAATTCATGTATAGCTACGATGCAGGAGATGTCACTGCAAAAAAGATCCAGACCCACTTAAAAATTGAATCCAGTCTTCTCAAGCCCATGGCCAACTCTTTGACAAAATGTCATTGGAATTCTTTGAGAATGGGGAGGGGGGTGTTATGTGGACAAACATGACAGAAAACATGAAGGTAAAAAGAATATGAAAATATTATATCTCAATCAAAAGAATTCCGGGATCTTCTCCTAAATTGAAGCAATTCATCCTTATACCATGGCCTACTCTTCCAGCACTTTTTGAGATATTGTGTGATACAGGGAAGATAATTGTACATGGATCAGACCCAAAAGTTAATTACCTCTTCCTTAGCCCATTACCCACCCTTCCCAAAAGTTTCATTGAAATTCAAAGAGAACTTCTGAGGATACCGGACAGACGGATGGATACGAGTGAATACATACACCCCGTTAGTAGAGGTTATTCAAGAAGAAAGGGATTGCCAGTGGTCCAAAATTAAAGCCAGTCTTACGGGCAGAATCTATATTGTTAATACGCTTATCCCAATCTCCTTACTCTACAATATGATCAAAAGTGATCAATCCCGAGAGAGAGAATTTAGGATGCTGAAATTCAAATAATGCAGCCGATAGATATGTTCATTTCTATGTTTCTTTACAGAGTTACAAGCTTGTAAAAACATCTAGGGAGTTTGGTAGTTTACTTAAAGGGGTAGGAAAATTGGGGGAAAGGGTTGTTAGGTAGTTTAGTAAGATAGTTGGAAGAAAAGGGAGGAAAGGAAGTTAGATAATTTTATAAGAGTGTTGGTATGGGGACAGCAGAAAAGACAGGTAGTTTACTGAGGGGGGACAGATAAAACTAATCCATATTTGTATAACATTAAGATAAATTCATGGACCAGCAACGAAGGTTGGAAGGGATAAGGGAGAGAATCATACAGGCATAGTCAGAGAAGAGCACAGGCATGAGATAATGAATAATTTTAGTTGTCTGCATCCGTAGAATTTCTTCAGGTAGGACCATAGGCGACCGCTGCCGCTTTTCCAGAGGGGGCAAAAGAAAACATTTGGAGGTTGGGGGCAGAAGGGTATGTAAGGAATATATCTTAGCAGTAACCGTGTAACCAGCAAACAACAACACCATCTTATGGGTACATTCGGTAGGGGTAGCATTGTACAGCCCTTTTATCCTTATTGAATGTAAAGTCCCAACTTTTAACCCTCCCTCACCCTTGGCGAAAAGGCCTGATCCAGAGAGGGGCAAAAGCCCCGCTTGCGCCCCCACCTTAGCAGATGCCCCGTAAGTAGGGCTATAATACGTGTAATATTTTGTGGTTATCATTATCTTCAATGCCTTTAAAAGAACTTAAACACAGTACCTTATATTGGAAATGATTCCACGTGACGTCATGTCACGTGATTTGTCGTCTGCTAACATCAAAGACATTTTTTACCGAGACAGACTGAATAAATCTTGTCTTACCTGTCTTCTCCAATGTTTTCAAGAAGAAAAAAAAATGAGAAATATTCATGAAAGTTGGATGGAACGTGAATTGAAAGATAATTGAAAGAAGAAACAATTTCATATTCACTATTCAGGTAAGGGAAAGTGTTAAGAACTATCGTTAAATCAATGTTTTTGTTTCAAGCTGCTTTTTATGTTTAGTTTTTTTTTTACTCCCCAAATCTCATCTTAAACGCATAAAACGTACCAAATTCCCTTGTTTTGGTATAATAAAGTTTTTCATATCAGTTCTACCCTTTCTATAAAACTTTTGTCTTCAAGTATTTCCTGGACAAAGGAAACAGTTTGAAAATTTTTTCTTTAAATAAAACCCTTAATAATGATGATTACGATACGATAGCTGGGGGGCTTAATTTAACACTGAAAAAAAAAAAAGAAGAAAAATTTGCTACTGTATAAGAAAGAGACAAGCATGATATTTTAAGAAAATAATGTCATAAAACAACCTGACGACAAGCGGAGAAATTTTTTCCTCCAAGTAAAAAGTAATTCTCAACAAAGTTAGTTTTCTTAACTATTCAAAAAAAATTACTGTTTAAAAAGATATATTATCTTGATTTTATCAGTTTCTCTTTATCGCCGTTTATGATGAAAAGCAACCGATAAAATTAGGGTGAAAGTAAAAAAGTATTCGTAAATTTTCATTATTTATAATACTTGATTTAATAAATAAAATGGGAATGGAGTTTTCATTTTGAAAAAATGGATAAATTGGAAAATTAGACATTGTAAAAGAAAAGACTAAAAATAGTTTATTTAAACTTTAAAAAAATGTACATCTAATTTTTATTTATTTCATTATTTATTCGTATTTAAAATATACAGGCATCCTTCATTTAAAACCAGTTTGAAATTTGCCCAATTTTTTTTTCTCTTTAGTAGGTAGTATTTCATTAATAATCATCTATCTATTTTATATCTCGAAATAAATTGACATAATATTCATAAATAAAAATTTATATTAAAAATGCTCATATAATGTGTTTATTTTGCCTCCATTTCGTTTACGCTGCCCCCTATAGAAATATACCTTGGATCAATATTTGGACGGACTGGACTATCCATAAAAAATCAGGATTTGCATACACAAAAAGTAAAATATCGTCCGTATTCATAAAATTATTCATGAAATGTTTCTTTTGATGAAAAACAAAGCAAGCAGAAAGCAAAGTCGATTATTTGAGAATGGATTTGCTAAATAACTAGAAAAACAACAGACTTGGTTCAAAAACCGCTACTTTGTGAATATATTTTTTGACAGCATTTGTTTACATTTTTAACTCAAAGAAAACTATTTGTTTCCAATTGACTTTTCAAGCAAATCTCCGTTGAAACGTCCGAAACAAAATAATGAAAAAATAAAACGAAAAGTATCGTCCAGAATGCAATAGTTATAAATGTATGAACACTATGGAGTCTTTCTTTCTTTCTTTCTTCTTTCTCTCTTTCTCTCCCTTCTCTCTTTCTCTCTTTCTCTCCCTCTCTCTCCCTCTCCCTCTCCCTCTCTCTCTCTCTGCTTCCTACTTTTCAATGCTTTTCTACAATAAAACCATGTTGTATGATCTTATACAATAAGATTATTAGAAATGCAGTTACATAATAGTCTATTCTGTCAATGAATTCTTGATGACTGACAATTCACTCTTTCTTGATTTTCATGAATTTGTATAGAATATTTCTATCATGTAATATTTCATCGTATTTCTACACTAAAATGATTTTCAGTGGATTTTTGTTTTGAAATCATTAGAAATGCATTTTTATTATACATATGATAGCCCTATTTCCGTCAGTGACACTCGCCTTCATTATCTTTAATTTTCATACTTGTACATTTTTGTTATGAAACAATTAGCAAGGCATTTACATTATACCTATAATAAGTCAATTCTGTCAGTAAGACTTGCATAGATTTTGTACAAATCCATACAATATACTTATACAATAGACTGCATAGTTGTGTATATTTTTTGTCAATGAAATTTGTCTAAGGAAACAAATACTAAATGCTAATTACAGAACAGTCTCCCTAATTTATTCATCATTGTATGATTCTGGGTTCATTCTGGTTGAGCATAAACAAGAAATTGTACAGCGACTTAAGGCTTCTGATATTTCTAAGTATTGTGCAATTGCAAAATTATTTGAATACCGCCATTATTTGGGGGGGGCATAGGTTAACTGATGTGTGAATAAGATTGAAGGGAAATTATTATCAAATCTGACAAGCCTTTTACCTTCCCTCTGACTTTCAGTTGCTTTTTATCACAACTTTAAATCAACAACGATTAAACAGTCCAAGAATACGCCAACCGTGTGAATCAAACTCTTCCGTACCCTCTAGCCAAATGGGGCCCATTATAGTGTCAGGCCATTTTTAACGATTCAGCCGCGGGGACTTCAGAACGGAAGCTGATTTTACATCCCATATTCCACGCTTGTTGATGTCAACCCAGAAAATCTTTTAATACGACGATATTTTTTTTTTTTTTTCGGTTTTTTAATACTTGGATGAAGTATTGCAACATTATTATTAGTTATGACAAGCTTTTTACTTAGACCTGGATTTAAGAAGTCTACTTTTCAGGCAGAAAATTTGAAGCTCGCACACTTGAGTAACAAAACTATTATGATAAGAACAAAAACATTCATTACTAAAATGTGGGAAATTGGATGCTTCCGAGATGGGGTCTGTATATATCTTTTTCATTTATTTATTTTTATTATTTTTATTTTTTTGAGTGGGGCCTGTCTTAGTTTTTGATTGATGTCAGAAAGTGATGGTACCCAGAGCTTGCAAGGATGAGCTGGGAAGAAAGAACAAAGAGACAGGAACAGAAATAAAACGAACACTTGCAGGAGTGAGATTTGTGGTCGGGATGAAATCGTATAAGTGCTGTTCCCCTTGTTTCCCCTCGAACTGGCCAGATGTAAGGGGTTGACAGGGCTCTTAAAATTGCCCCAGTTTTTCATTCGTGCCAAGAAAAATGGTGTCACAGGAAGAAGAAAAACCCATCTGAGTGAACACCGAGGAAAATATGGCATTTCAGTTTGTATTTCTGAGATAAGGAATTAACATTATTATTCAAGTCCCCAACCCGCTATCCGAAAACAGAGGGTCCCCTTAAAAAAAAAAAAAAACTTTCGTAAGCCGTTCCCATAAAAACGTATTGTTAACCGAAATGGCGTGAAGCGAAGAAGTAATTACCATCAATTCATAGGGGGGGATGACTGTGTGTTAGGCTGGGTCGTCTGAGTTTTGGTTCATGGAAGGTACGGGATACTGGGTTGTAGTAGAAAGTGAATATGAGAGGGTGCTACCTACTATAAACCATGACCGAAACCTTGTGTTTATAAAACTAAAATGAGGACCAATAATGATTTGAATAAAGCAGTGCATAATACACATTTAACACTCTTTATACTGCATATAAGAAGATCCCACTAATTCTAAAAAGAAGGGTGTATAACCAATGCATCCTCCCAATAGTCACTTATGGAGCTGAAACATGGAACCTAACCAAGAGACAGATCCGCAAATTGAGAACCATGCAACATGCACATGAGAAAATTATGCTGGGCCTTACATGGAGAGACCACAAGACAGCACAGCACATCTGGGAAAAGACAAGAGTCAGGGACATCATAGAATCCATTAAAAAGCTCAAATGGCAGTGGGCTGGCCATGTTGCAAGAATGGCGGACAACCGATGGACATCGCGACTCACGACATGGATCCCCCAAGATCACATGCGCAACCGAGGCCGGCAGAATATTAGATGGAGTGACGAACTAGACAAATTCAGAAAGTACTGGCTCCACGACGCCGATAATAGAGAAGTGTGGCGAATCCTGGGGAAGGTTTATGTCCAATGACGGACGTTGAAAGACTGGTGATGATGATGATGATGATGATACACTATATTGTCTTGTTTATCCGACTTTAGAATTCTTTCCGAGATTACTGTTGATGTATTCATTGTGAAGCATAGAGCCGCTTTCTGGTATCAGTAGCAAATATGTTTTTCAGGATAGAATTGCTAGCCCTGCGCTAAAGATGGACAGCCTCACAAGTCTATAGGCCACCAACTGCCCAGCTTTTAACCCATAGCTCAACAAGGATTCATACCTTTTTAAAGAGCGATAAACGAAAGCAGCCTCGAATGAGGCCCGATCTCGGTTTTCGGATTCCACTAACTGCTGTTGTCTTGATTGGTAGCACTCATTTAAGCTCAGAATCGAAAAGACCAACGACCAAGTTGTAAAGAAATTGGGGAGCGATATCTGTCTGATTATCCTACATATTGTTCGAACTAATATCTTCATCTCTCTTATTTTTGTCACAACGTTTTAGTTACTATGTTTTTCATGTTTATATTTTTTTTCTTAGATAGCATGCAGCAGCCTCTTTAAGTCAGTCATTGTTTTCCATCTTGAGTCTCTTTTTCGTTAGACCCCACCGAAAGGTAACATCCGTAATAAAAAGAAAAAAAAAGATTTGGTTGCGTATTCTTTTTCTCACCTGTTTTTGATTTGATTGGAAAGTGGACCGGTGCCACTGAAATTACAGTTTTAAAAACACGTCGAGGGACAGAGCAAAGCGGCCTGGGGTCAGAGATAAACGCGTACATGCAGTTAAGATAAAGAAAGAGAAATTATTTGGCAAAACACAACGAATATCTGAAAGACTGTCTGCCTCCTGACACCTGTGGAGGGCTTATCTTAGGTGAATGTTTGTACGTGCTTAGAACAAAAAGACCAAACATTGTTTTTCGGGCGGCAGACAACCCTGCCGCCAACGCTGTCGGAAATGCGTCCGCGGTGCACATCTCAAAACCCGGCCTCTGTTCTTTGCTCATTGCCGTTCTACCCAGGCGCGTCTCAGCGGGTTTCTCAGGTGTGCTTGAACCCGTTGACCCTGGCACCTCCCATTCTATATAATTGCCAATCACGCCCTTGTGAGCGCCTTTTCTTATGGTGCAACACAGTAACCACGATGACTTGTCGCTTGCTATTGTTATCATTAACGTCAGAAGTGAGAGAGAAACAGGCGGTTTCATCTCTAGGCTTGGATATGGGGGTGACCTCTAACCAGGTTTATTTGGTACCGCACCCTGAACACGCAAACTCTTCAAGGAAAAATCATTAGGAGTTTGCGTACACAAATTATTCACACAATCATGCCGGGTCGTATCTATATACACACATGCTTTCATGTGTGTGCTAGTGACATAACAGTTACCGGTAAGGATAATGGAATCAGCAAACCGAAAGTCATGGATACATCTCTTCTCCATCAGCTATAGGTGAAACAGCTGGGTAGACTAGGCTCTCTAGCCTTGTGAAGCAACAAGTCTAGAAGAAAGATATCTCTAATTCAAAACCACCTCATCATAAACACGACCGTACAATCGTCATGGGATAAGATGGGAGAAGCCTTTTTTCCAGCATAGCATCTGAACAACTGATATATATGTATATATCTGTGTGTGTGTGTGTGTGTGTGTGTGTGTTGCGTGCGTGTGTGTGTGTGTGTGAGGTTGTGTGACGCTTACAGAGAATAAAATCGGCAAACCAGGTTCGAGTTTAAACCAAAGTCGCTTAAGTCTACTCAGCAGTAATACCCTTGAATCCAAGAATCTGCATCCTTGCACTCTAACCCACCGCCAGATATCTTTACCAAATATTGTTACTGGCTTTCCACGGTAGTTGATGGATAACACCCCAAATGAATGAAAGCTTGTGCATGACCCCTCTCTCTCACTCTCTCTCTCTCTATCTATCTGTATATATATATATATATATATATATATATATATATATATATATATATGTCACATCTAATTTACCTGTTATCATATAAAGATGCAACTAACAATAACTGAGTGAAATGGCGATCCTCCTATGTAAATGCGTTAATATACATAGAACTAGTAATCTGAACATAGTATATCAATTGCGATCGGATCGGAAAATAACAGACGTGCATGTTGTTTTGGAACTGAATGATATATATATATATATATATATATATATATATATATATATATATATATATATATATATATATATATATATATATATATATATACATAATTTATTTTAAGAAGCAACACAAGGACTTTCCATAAGTTGGGATGAATAGGGAAAGGAAAGAATTGTGTTACACCAATCTTTCTAATCTTATAGAAAACAGGCATTCAAAATTCCAACTTTTATCAGGGCTCGGAACCAGAAACCAGAACCTTGGTACCAGTGGTAAATATTCAACTACGTCGGCCGAGAGGCATTCCAAGATCACATCATAAAACAACAGCAAAATCAGAGTCTGTTGGTTCCTTGAGTTTCATTTAAATTTATAGAAGACTAGTAGAGCACCCGTCAGAAAGACAGGTTTATTTCCGTATTGGATCGGCACCTCTGCCTTGGATCAGGGTATCTGTACTCTCTACGCAGAATCAAAATCTCTCTCCTTGGCTAGGATCTGGCAGTATCTGTACATATAATGAAAAGTATTACATACAAAAAAGATGTACACACTAGTGTACATGTTTATATGTGGATGCATTGATTCTCCGAATTTTGTCAGAATTCACGATACGAGGTGTGGTTACTATAACACGTTTTTTTTTTCCAAACGAGTTCCCTCATTTTTGTTGTCTTCGTCAATACATTCTGGCCTATGTACTCTTCAGTCTACATTCTGTATGAATTTCTGAGGTATTATAATTATTATGGGGTTAGTGCAGAAATAATTGTAGCTTTTTATCATCAGATTTAAAGCAGTATATATCTCAGCTTAGAATAAAAGTTATCAATAAAAAAAGGGGGACCTTTAGAATCTACACATTTTTACAAACTAAAAACAAGTCAATTTATTCCGAAAGAATAGAATTCTGGTGCCTTTTAACCGATGAATTCTTCGGAGGGGTTTTGTGCTGCTGTCTCGTTGTTGATGATCCTCCCTCGCAGGAAGTGGTCGAAATACTTGAAAGAGTGTTAGTCGGTCGGAGAGAGGTCTGGTGAGTAAACTAGGCGAGGTAGTGTTTCGTAGCCCAGATCGTTCAATTTAATACAGGGTCATGCTCTTCCTATTCGATGCAAATGTTGAATGACCTCTGGCTGATCAACGTTTAACTCCCCTGCAACCCCTCGAGTTGTTTTGCATCGGTCCACTTCAACAATGATCCTCAATTGGACATCGTCAATCACAGGAGAACATCCACATCTTCAATGTTCTCGTCTCCTTCTGGAATTTTCAGAACCAATATCGAGCCGTACATTCGTTGATGGTCCCCTTGCAAAATATTTGGTTGATATTGCGAGCAGTTCCCGCTACCCAAGTCCCATTTTGAATTCACCCTTTTCCGTTTTTGATTTTGTAGCTTCAGTAAAACTGTGAAAAGGAAACGTTCAGCTTAAATAAATTGAGCGAAAATCGCGCTTCGAAATGGTATATTTGATTATTATAGTTACATAATAGTTTATTCCAAAAATAAGCATCATAGTTTAAAACAACAAAAACCGCCATTATTTTTGCACCAACCTTATGCTATCCAACATTTTGGCCGCTGTACTCTTCATTGTTAGAATTAACGAGAAGAAATTCTTTCCGCCTTTTAATAATGACGTTAAAACTTTGTTTGAAATCGATTTTCTCGTCGGTTTTTGATCAAAGTTACTTGAAACCTAATAGAGAGATTTTCTTCGATAAAATGCTTCTTATGTAAATTTACCTTCTACTCAGGGTCTTGTGATCTGGTGATAATGGCGTTTAAACTTTATAGAGGACGCCTCATTGAACTTTTGGTTATTTCCATACATTTATGCATATGCTCATGACTGTCCTCATGATATCTCTCTTTTGGGACGGATCCATACACAATTGCATCCCCTACAGCTACACCACAAGACATCGCCAAAAACTCATGTCTCTAAGAGTTTTCAATTAATTTCAATCAAATTTCATGGGAGAATGAGAAATGGGCTACGAAAAACGTGATTGAATTTTGGGACTGATCCATCCAAAATTACCTCTCCCCCATCGTTGTTATAAGCTCATACAACACAGTATCGCCAAAAAATCCATGTCTATCCACGTAATATCCCCAAAAGTTCTCAATCAATTTCAGTTAGATTTTGAGGATGAGTAAATGATCAAATCTTCAAGCAGATCAATACACAATTACTTCCCTTGATAATGGCGTCAGCAGAGGTATGCACTCACTGACGTCGTTTGTTGACTGCGTGGGAAACCAATGTATTTGGGAACCACTGTAATACACATGCACATCTTTCTCAATTGTTTCATCTAATTCTTCAAATTTCGCACCTTACAATATCTGCACTCTTCCGTTCAACCACACAGAATATAATTTGCTCTCTGTGGCACGCCTTCAGCCACTTCTGTTGTTACAGATTCGTTTGTTTGCGCAAGCCACCGGCCAACCGACCGGGCGACTCACACCTGCCGCCTTCCGCCTAGCTAATTAGTGCACCCTCCCAACAACGTCTGTTTACATTAGATGGAAATTCACTGCGCGAGCCTACCTTGGTGGGACTATTTGGCCATCATCTCACGTGATCCAGACTCCGGAGCAGAGGTTAGACGTACTGTTGCCATAACGACGCAGTACCTCAACTGCGCCAACCGAGAAATAAAGGAGAAGCGTCACTACAGTTCACGCCCTGTCAGACCCCCTTCCCCACCTCCGGTTTAGCCTCTCTTACCTGAGTGCACTTTTTCCCCCCTAATTATTCGGTCAGGTCTTTTCGGGCGTTTTTGGGGAAATATATCAGTGGTGAGTTCACCCCCTCACACACACCCTCACAATCCCCTCACATACATACACGCCCTCACCCACACACACACACTTCCGGCGGCAACAGCATTTGTAGGCGGATTTACAAATACAGATTTTTTCAGTACAGAAGAAGCCACTTATTTTTATCATTTTGGGACAGGGCTTTTTAGATAACAATAACCAGCCGATAACATGAAGCAAAGGATATTAAAAACAGGTCTGGTTGGTCACTGGATAGAGACCGTCTCATGACAAATGTCTTTCACCAGCATGCCGTATTGGGGGTGGTCAATTTAAATTTTGGAAAAAAAGACGACCCGTGAAAAGTTTATTTATCTCGCTTTGTGTTGGACACTACAAGGTCTGGATTTTCAAAAAAATCAAGAGTGAACACAGTTGGGGACAAAATCGGGACCAATTTAACATGAACTTATATTGTGAATTGAGCCCTCTACTAAAAACCTATTCCAGTGGAAATTTTTGGGGGAAAAGAAGTTTTTTTCGAGACATAATAAGGAGTGAATGTTGAATTTTTCAGCTCTCTAGCTGTATTGGTGTAGCCTGCACACACCATACGTACATACATAGTCAGTCAGCCAGCCGAACCAACTTGAAAACTGAAGAAACCTATATCGACAATTTTGATGTTAGTTTTGGTTGATGATTTCCAATCGGAACAATTTGCATTCATTGTTAAAAATTCATTGATATAAACACTTTCACTTTATGAATAAACGATATAAAATTTTTAATACAATTCAAATTTGGCAAGTGTGGGACCAATTCTGATTACATGTCCGTTTGAAAATAACATCCGTGATTTGGATAAAACGTTTCGTCAGTAGATGTGAATTTCATTTTTGTTTGCTTTTAGTCATCCTGAGCAAAGCCTTTCGGACACTTTCTACATCAAAAAGTCAGTAAAAGGGGAGTTATATATGTATAAGAATTGGGAAAAGTAAAGGAGGAAAGATTGAAATAGCTCATTGATATCAAAATTGTTTTGTTGGAAATGCTAAAACACGACTTGTTTAAAATGAAGACTAAAAAGACGACTCGAAAACGAGCAAAAGAAAACTTTGTCGGGGAGTTTGGGATCCGGTTGAATTTGTTTTTATTGTAAGTGAATGCGGTGGTCTGATGCTGGATTCTGTTGCAGACAATCTAGCTTAACGCTTGGAAACTGAAAGACGTGTAATACTGTTAAAGAGCAATGTATTCCGCAAATTAATCGAGCGAGTATTCACATGAAGATCAAGAATTAAATGAAGACAAAGTGACCAACAAGGAGCGGTGTAAATAATTAGACAATTAGACAAAAGAGTATATGAGAACAAAATAGTATGAGGTCTACCTGGAAAGTCTCCAGCCATTTAATATTAACAACAAATAGCCTCCCTAGGACATTGGCACCTAAGTATCCTTTTAATACCTCCCTTGTGATCTCATACGTTTATCTCAACGTTCCTTCAATTGATCAAAACCATGTGAAAAGTCATTTCCCAAGATCACTATCAGCCGTTTCGTCATGTTTTGCTTAATCTCGTTCACGGTCCGAAATTAAGAGGGTCGCAGGTATCCAACTTCGGATTAGGGGCTGCTGACAAACCTGGATTATGCCATATCTTCCAGAAAAAACTCACTCGACGTAAAGAATGGCTCACTCGGTCATTGTGAATGTTAATGTCACACAGTACACAAGCTGACTCAATGACATGTGACTGTCGAGTGAATAATCCCACGGGCGAATGTCTGTTTATGCATACGCAGTAAGCACATTTCGATTAGTTACTTCAGAGCATTTCAATTGATTCTCGAGATATCTAAAATGACTGGATACTTTCTGCAGATACCAGACGTAGATGATTTACTATGGATTCCAAGTTCGCCTGATTATTTCACAAGAAGTTTTTGCTTTGTAGAGGAGGGGATACATTGAATAGCCGAATTACGTTAATAAACCTGACACCATAGCAAAATAAATTGACAGGTTAACAAATTCCACAAATCATTCTGATTGGTATCTTCATCTTTACATTTTTTCAGATATGTCTACGCATCTCAATCAGTCGCCTTTCGGTCAGTCGGTTGGTCCCGAATATGTAATCATGATATCAATTTCCTCAGCCCTGGCATGCTTTTTGAATAGATTTGAAACTTGGTCCAGATCTTCGGGTCAACCATTCTTATCTTCTTCCTCAAATATGTATAATAATAATAATAATGATTTTTTTAAAAACTCGCAGGAGGCCCAAACAATGAAGAATTACCAACAGCAGTTGCCATTGACCCACAGACAATGGTTCGAGCTCTTTGTGGAGACAACGGGATTTCAACAGTGACCCTATCACCTCATCTCAAGACAATAGAAAAGGTTAAAAAGTTGGGAAATGGCCCCCATGAACTGAATGAAATGCTCTATGGCATCCTTGCAACAACAACTCTCAACTGGTCGGGTGTAAACTTACAGAATTGAAACATGAAGTCTTGCAGCAGCATCCATATTGAACCCAAACTTCTCCTCTTTAAGCATTTTCAACCTCATATAAGTGTCAAAATGTTCAAAACAGGAAAAACAACATTCATTGTAGTACAAAAGGAAAGTCATTAATCTTCAGCGTTACCGTTGGTATAATAAACATATTTTTCTTATTTCTATTGATAGCACTATATTCTTCCGGTAACCCACTCTACAAGCCTGCCACTCTATTATTTAATATCAATTATTTGATATTAATAATAGGTAAACGTCATAAAGAAGGGTGTACAACCAATGCATCCTCCCAATAGTCACTTATGGAGCTGAAACATGGAACCTAACCAAGAGACAGATCTGCAAATTGAGAACCATGCAACCTGCACATGAAAGAAATATGTTTGACCTCACATGGAGAGACCACAAGACAGCAAAGACGGGGAAAGACAAGAGTCAGGGACATCATAGAATCCATTAAAAAGCTCAGATGGTATTTGGCTGGCAATGTTGCACGAATGATGGACAACTGATGGACATTGCGACTCACGACATGGATCCCCCAAGATCACATGTGCATAATATTAGATGGAGGGCGAGCTAGACAAATTCAGAAAGTACTGGCTCTGCAACGCCCATAATAGAGAATTGTGGCGAATCCTGGGGAAGGTCTATGTCCAACGATGGACGTTCAAAGACTGATGATGATATTCTTCCGGCGTTCCTACTTTCGGACCTACCACTCTATTGTTTAAGAATTGGTAAGCGTCATAATTAGTGCTCTTACTGAATTAGTGACTGAATTTTACAGAGATGGCATATTACCATCGAGACCCTCACTTGATCCACAGGGATAAAATCGTCCCGTCGTCTGTGTCGGGGGCGGGGGATTGTCACACTGGACCGTGTATATCACTGGTTTTCGAAACTGAGGTCCTCAGATCTCTGAGGGTCGGACAAATGATGGTCGGGTCCGCACCAGTGTTCCCCCTGAACCTGACACTGCGAATCTACTGACAGAGAAACATCATCAATCATCCATCGCACAGCCACCGATAAACATGTATACAAACTAATGCCATGCATTATAATTTTGAATCTTCATCATCAGCCAGTAATTTCTCAACTTGTCTGATTCGTCGATGCCATCTTATTTTCTGCCGGACACAGTTTCGCATATGATTTCTAAAGATCCACGTTGTAAGTCGTGATGTCCAGTGTTTGTCTGACATTCTTCCAGCATGACTAGCCAATTGCCATTTGAGTTTTACAATGGATTTTATGATATCACTGACTCTTTTTTTTCCTCCAATATACAGTGCTGTCTCGTGGTCTTTCCAAGTGATGCTGAACACGATTCTCCCTTGTACACATTGCATTGTTCACACTTCGAGAGTCAATCATTTGGTTAGGTTCCATGTTTCAGCTCCATATGTGACTATCGGGAGGATGCATTAGTTATATGCCTTTCTGGTCTTTGACGGTTGAGCTTACTCTACCGAAAGCTTGCCAACCTAGAGTGATTCTTCGTTTGATTTCCTCTTTTTTTGAGAGTTTCATGAAGATCAAAAATTGCTTTTTATTAAAGTTCATTTATAAGTCTAACAACTATAGATAGGTGTCCGCCAGAATATTTCTTTTGTAGAAAAGGTCCTTAAGAGTTCAAAATCTCTCTCTCTCTCTCTCTCTCTCTATCTCTCTCTCTCTCTCTCTCTCTCTCTCTCTCTCTCTCTCTCTCTCTCTCTCTCTCTCTCTCTCTCTTGCACTTTTCTTCTCTTCTTTCCCTATTGACCGGTTTCTTTTAGAGTCCCTGAATAATTATTACATTATCTGATTGTACAACGGTGGACCAATAAGTCTGTAGCTGAGTACGAATTTATTTGCTGGATTTTGATCAGAAATTGTGTGATGTTCGATATGAGTGATCAATATTCGCTGCCGAATGAAGTGCATTGACAAAAGAATGAAATAGCATTGGAAAACAAATGCTTATTGTGCAAAATAAATGCATGTTTCATCATTATGTCACGGACCTATTGATGTATCTCCGTACTCGCACGTGCACGTGGATGTATGCACAAAAAATGCGAGAAGGGGAACAAATTTGCCCGTGTATGGGGATGCGTGTGTGTGAGGGAATGTGTTTAAGCGTGAAAAAAAGATGAAAAGAACTCAAATGGGTGTTGGGCTTTGAAAAAAAGATAGAAGGGAAAGAAATATGTATATGCGTGTTATGTGTACGTGCGCGTGAAAAAAGAAAGGGAAGGCGAACTTCAAGGTGTGTGTGTGTGTGTGTGTGTGTATTCGAGTGTATGCATGCTGATATGGGTGTTTGGAAAAGAGGTATGTGTGTGTGTGTGTGTGTGTGTGTGTGGATGGGTGTGTGGGTGTGTGCCAAAGCGTAGCAGAAGATTTGTGGGATCGAGTGTTCTTGGCTCCTGGTGGGAACCCTCGAACGTTTAGTGAGATTTGTCATTGTGTAATGTTAGAAGGAATACAGTAGGTGGATTAATATTCATAAAGCCTTCACCCCTTCCGTTCGGGGCCAGGGTGAGGTATGAAATAATCCAATCCTCCCTCAGCTCGGCCCTTGAGTAGTGAGTGTGTATGTGTGTGTTTGCGCATCTGTGTATATGTGTGTGTGTGTGTGTGTTTGTGTATGTGTACGTTTATTGTCGGTGACTACTCGGCTTTTTAAAAATCTCTCGGATGTACTGCACTGACATGTGGGAGGGGGAGACAAACAGACAGAGAGAGAGACAGAGAGAGGGGGAGAAAGATAGATAGCTATATATATATGTGGAGAGAGAGAGAGGGTGAGAGAGAGAGGGGGAGAGAAATGAAAAGAACGTCCTCAACCCATACCAATATCCAAAACAGTCCGGTGCCATCACACACACAAAAAAAGGACCAACAAGGTTATGATGGATGTAGTTTCCATGACAACATACCATCTTTAAACTATAAATATGAAATTCTCTTCCTTTTAAGAGACCGAAATTTGTTTACACCCCTCACTTCATCCAACTTTCTCCACGCACCATTTCTCCTTCACCTCCCTAGTCGTCTTTGACCTCCCTCTCCCCCCTCTCTCTCTCTTTCCACACACTCACGTGCACACACACATACGCATACATTTGCGTGTAAGATCTGTAGTCAAAATTTCCGTAGTAACATCTTAAGTGCTCTAAGACTGAAAGACTTTCAATACTAAGAAAAGTATATATATATATATATATATATATATATATATATATATATATATATATATATATATATATATATATAATACAAATCAGGAATACAATATAATATAATGCAATAACCAATGTGTGGTGGGTTTATTTCATAAAATGCTCGATACATTCAACATTAAACATCAAGTTGAGTTTAAGTAAAGCTTAAAATATGATGAAATAGAGGATTTGCCACACAAACATGTTTATGATTCGATTTATTTCAGATCCCTATTTAGGACGTTTTTTGTGGGGTTTATTGTTCTGGGGTGTAGAACCTTCCTCTTATTCTGTTTATATGTACTTTCTTTTCCTTCTTTCTTTTCTTTGATTAGTTGTTGGTCATTGCTCGTTATGTTTTTTTTTCTGTTTTACATAATGGAGATGCTTTACTGTCTGGTGGTTAGAAATTATGAATAAGCATGTGGCACATTAAACATTTTCCTTATCATTATCATGTTAAAACATCAGCTCTTTATGATATGTTTCGTTTTACTTGAATCTATTTCCAAGTGTTGCCGTTCACTTTGACATGACCTTAGTTGTTAGTTTAATTATTCTAGGTTTGGTATGTTTCTACATATCTAAGATAATTGTGAAAATGTAATTGGGTTGTTCTCGAAGTGGCTGGATGTATAAAATGATAATAATGTTAATGTTAATAGTAATGCAGCTACTACTATTGTTAATAATAACGAGGAGAATAAGATATCTATGGTGGTTAATTTTCTGTATATCTGTACGTGGGATGTTGAATTATATTTTTTGATAGAAATTCTGAGCAGTGCCGGTACTTTAACGCTACTTCATTTTTTCTATCTAATAATTCTACTTTTTTTTCTTTTTTTCTTTTTGGTTCTATAGCAAAGGTGAGGATTTCAAATTTCTCATTTAGGTATAGGTAACATGGGGTTTCAATCTTCTAATTTCCAAAGGAGGAATCTAAAATAAATCAAGTTCTTCGCCTGAAGAAGCCCAAACAGCGTTGAAACATGAGCGTGTTTGTGTAGCAAATTCTTCATTTCATTATGCATGTATACTAGCAGAGACACCCAGCGTTAAAATATAACCAAACAGGAGGAAAACGTTCCTTGATGTATTTCTTCTTACACAACACAGCAAAAGGAAAAAAAGGATTCTTCTGGATACATTCCATGAGTGTTTCCCAAGGTGTGGCCCAGTATGAAAAGGTTGATTGAAGATCCAACCCTAGAGCTGCCAATATAAAGCTGTCCATGGGAAAAGCAACTAGAAGCCAGTTGAGGGCCACTGATTTTGAGAGATTGTCCTCGTGCCTTGATAAAATTTCCTGGAATTACCTCAGGTGACCTCTAGTGGTCTCCAGCATCAACCTAACATTGTCTATAACTTTCACCGTGTAAAGATGTACCTCCAAATAAAATTTTCTGCATCTTAGGCGCAATATTGTGGCCAATAACTTGGAAAATTCGTTTGAAATTACCAGATCACGACATACGGTGACTTCAAGTGAGTTCGATACCAAACTCCCATTTGTGAATACATTGGTTGTGAGAGAACACATCTCAATTCCAAATTTTAGTTTTATTGGGTACCACAACCACCGGACAAACATAAGGTAGGTGGATAGTTGTGGCCTCTATGGGTCAATTAAAGGCCAGGTCAACTTAGGCAGGCATTTTCAAATCTAACTAAGACCATATGGGTCGCAAATTTATGTAAAAGGGTAGCTAGACCCCAGGATGGAGATATGTGCTGCTAAATTGTGTACAAGGTAACTTGACCCCAGGATGAACATGGGATAGGCTGAATTGACCTTTGGTGGCCCTTAAGGGCCGATTCAAGATAAGGTCAATATTACATTCTCAAAAAGGTTAATTTTGACATTTTCTCACCAATGTTCACTAATAAAATGCATGAAATGAACACTTTGAAGATCTGGTCTGTAAATTACACGTAAGAAGAAATTTCTCCAAATGGGGTTTTTGGAGAATCATTTGCTTGTCTTACAGCGCAATGTAGATTATGTTTTTTGGGGGCGGGGTTTAAAATCTGGTTGCCACTTTTAATGTCTGGGTGTCAATCTTTACCCACCTATTACTGAGGAAATCAATCATAGAAAACAACTATAAGACCAAGATGGCGGTAAAGAGTAGCGAATTGATATAAATGATAAAACACAAACAATTACAAATAATGAAGTCTCTTCTGATTAAAGCAAAACAACCTATTACCAATAGGATATCTTCCGACATCTGACTTGGGTGTTCTTGACTGCATGTAACGTCCAGGCATGCAAATGACATCATCAGTTAGTTGCATTAGTTTCAGTTACGAATTCAAACATTAATCTATGATTAGGCTAGTTGAAAACACTTAAAATATAAGTATAAAATTGTTATGAGAATTAGTACTGATTACTCTTTGAATACATATATATATGTATTGTGGTTGTTAAGTGATTCGGCAGTATGCTTATGAAAGTGACAATTCGGAGGTGGAGAGAAAACCTCAACAGAAAGCAGGTGTTATGTCTAAAAATAAATTATCGATGCATTTCGAAGGGCGCCATCCATCTTTTTCATAGAGAAACTTGCAGCGGTCCAGAGAAAGTTTTGCTGTTTACGTGTTAAAGTTTGAGGAAAGAAATGGGGACATTTCTGTGTTTGGTTGTTCAGTTTGAGTGGGAGGAGAGGTGTTTGTATCTGAGTAGGTGAGGGTCAAGTTTGGTCTGAAATAAGAAAGGTCTGAGAGGAGGGGGGTCAGGCGATGTTTGTTTCCTGTCTCTGTGGCTGTTGGGCTTGTTTTACATAAGAAGGGCCCTAAGAATATGTAGCCCCGAATACCTTGATGACGAAGAATAATACATCAAACAGTCCATTCGTTCACTCCAGGACCCACCACATTTCATACACCACGCAAGGAGGGGAGCATATAAGATCCATAAGACTAACACCAAACAAGACAAAAAGAAAAACACCATTGTCACTTTAATCAACATATATATATATATATATATATATATATATATATATATATATATATATATGGCACTTTAGTCCCTGCAAAACCATCTCATGAGATTTTTAACCTTGTCTACGGATTCAAATCTAGGTAAGTGGGGAGGAGTTGACAGACCCTGGTGATGAAATGCTTTGCAAAAAAAAAATAAAGATGTGAAAAATCTATACTCTCAATCAGTGTGAGCGCAACAGTCACACAATACACAGATAAACTCAATAGCATCTAATCGCCAACTGAGTAACCCCGAGTAAGGGAGAGTGTCTGTTCGCGTACACACAGTAAGGTCCCCTCTGATTGATTGCTGAATTTCATCAAAGCTGATTATCCACAACACTACTTACTTAATTCAGGGAGCCAAATATTCAGTGTTTGTCTGTTTAGCTTTACAGTTTTCCACGTTTCGACAATTGCTAAACCGTCGGAGCTAGTTAGTGAAAGGCCTGCGCAATGGAGTTTTAGGTTGAGGTGCTGCCGACCCAACCCTCATAAATATATATATATATATATATATATATATATATATATATATATATATATATATATATATATATATATATGTATGTACGTGTGCATGTGCATCTAGATACATTTATGTGTGAGTATGTGTCCCTCTCTATATATATATGTACATGTGTACATAAAATGTTTATCTATGTGTACGAGTACGTGTGCACTTATATATATTTACACACACACGCACACACACATATATATATAAATCATTTAGTTTCTCTCTCTCGCTCTCTCTCTCTCTCTCTATATATATATACATATACATATATATATATATACATACATATATATATACATATATATATATATATATATATATACATATATATATATATATATATATGTGTGTGTGTGTGTGTGTGTGTGTGTGTGTGTGTGTATAGATTTGGTTGTCTGTAACAATTGTAACAGGTCTGCCAGATGGTCATGACGGTGTGAAAAATCCCTTTAATGAGAGAGAAGAAAAAAAACTGACCTGACCGATGGTCATAAGATTAGTAAGATTAACCTTTTTTCGATTCGATTTGGCCAATTTTTTTCCCAATTTATCCAATAAAAATGTACGAAAGCTGTTCGCACAAATGAATTTTGCACAACAATCAGTCGCATTTATATCATTCATTTCCATTTTTAATGTTAAAGATAACATTTATTGTCAACAAATATTTTTTTCTCTATTCAAGTTTTATCGAAATTAACTTTTCGACTTCAGTCAATAAGATATTCGAAAAAAAAAGATATTTGAATTTTTTTTTTAACCTACCTCAAGAGGCTGGTATTGAACGTCTGCCTCCACTTGATTCAATACTTGTATTGGGTAAGTCTCTGAGATAAAGATTGGATTATCTCCCTTTCTGTCCCAGTCTTGCAACCCTTGTCGACGGTTCTGGGACTATCTTTCTTCGTTATTCTAAATATTCTTCAAACTGTATCTCCATCTTCGTCTTTTCTTTTTCGGCCCCTTTCTCTCTTTCCATTTTCTCACTATTTTTCCATCCCCTTTCCCTCTCCCCCTTTATCACTGTCTCCTTTTCTTTTTGCTCTCTCCTCTCGATGTATCTTTCGTTTTTTGCCTTCTTTCTTTCCTTCTCTCCCCCCCATCTCTCTCTCTCTCTCTCTCTCTCTGTCTTCCTCTTTCTATCTCTCTCTTCTTCTCTCGTTCTCATCTGATTATTCTTCTCAGAACGCTTTTTGTCCATCCGTTCGAACTCAAAATACAGAAATGATAGTCTGCGAGATAAGCTTACTAACCATTGGTCCACGACGAGGTGACCATCGATATTTACTACTCTCTGCTTGATACGTCAGTAGGATACAAGTGTGGATCACCTTCAGAGGCGTAATTAAGGGAGCGGGTGGTTACAAGAGCTTTTATGAATAGTAGTTCTATATTTCTTCAACATTTCACGAACATTATGCAATAACAAATCTCACTGTTAGTTGAGGTGGGCTATAAGGGAGCCTACGTGCCCCTGAATCTACAGCAACATCCTTGGTCTGCAAGTAAGAATTGAACTCAACTGTAAGCTAAGCTTAAAAATCGTTGACCAATAGTATGTGCATCCTTTCAGTTTAAATGGAAAGGAAAACAAATAACTGGCCTACCTTTATTGACAGCTCGAACAAAATGGTGGTTATAAGCTTTTGGGAAAAACGGTTGAAGGCGTTATTCGGTGCCGTATCAACCATGAGGCACTTGAGACATAGGCATGAGGCCCTAGACTTTAAAGGCATCCAAGGTGGATTTATGGGGCCCCAATTGGCCATAGCCTAGATAAAATTCCAAATTAATTCTCTAAAGGTTAGTATTTTTTTTCTTATTTGACACCCCTAGCTTTCGGATCAATATTTAGAACCATATATAAACCAAGTATCACAGTAAATAGTTACAATCAATGTAATTCTTTTTTTTTTTTTTTTTTTGTTCAGTAGATATCTCTTATATAAGTGAGATGAGTCTGTTTGTCTGACATGCTATGAAAAAAAAGACAGGTGCAACTCAACCAAATCTGCCATGCATACTCTAGAGACCCACGGAAGGTTTTAAAATGAAAATGAAAATTCTAAAGGTTTAAGAGGTGGGGGTCTATTTACAATGTATCTTCCATTGCCAAAGTGGAACCTCACTATTCGTCCATGTACAAAATGAAGGGAGACTCAAAAGTGAATGAAGACTTTTTCCTCTCTGAAAAGAATCAAAAGGACCCTGTTTCTATCCATGTGGAATCGAAAGTTTTGGAAAAGTGGATCAAAAGTTAAGCGGGGCTATTCCTTTTAAAGGGTCAGTAGTAATGGGAGACTTCTTCCCCTTACGAGGGTTTAAAAGTTATTGGAGACTCCCCTTTTTTTCTAAGGGGATCAGAAGTGAAGGTAAACCTTTTTCCCCCATAAAGGGTCAAAAGTGAAGGCAGATGCGTATCTGAATATAGTTCATCTACTGCATTTTTACTGATATTATGCAATCAAAATTCGCTTAAGGATCGAGGTGCCCCTCTCTGGGAGCCTAGCCTCCCGGACCCCCGAATCTCTAGCTACGCTCCTGAGTGAAGGGAAACTTTTTTTTTACAGGTCTGACAACTTTGGTACTATTATTTATCCTTGAATATTCTACCCGTCGGAGACGGGTATTCAGCTCGTATATATATACACGATAGTGTGTTGAGGTGACGTCAAATGACAAGTGATGGGGAAAAGGAGTTTCTTTGCATATTGGGGTTTTAATTGTTGAATGAATTCAAAACTCCCTAACCATGCCCAAAGAAAACTTCATCAAGAGTCGGGCTCCTAATGAAATTGAAACGTATATGAAGATCGTAAACATCCATATATCAGACAAAAAATAATCCCAAAATTTGTCTTTCAGAAATCGAAACTCCAACCTCTTCCTCTTCCCTCAAACATTCACTTCACTCTTCCTTCTTCCCCCCTCAATTCTTTCCTTCTTTCTGTTCAATGGTGTCTTCTTTCTTTTCCCTGACTTATTACACGAAGGGGCCCAGTCAATAAGTTCGGCGAATTCAGGGTTGCAAATGGTTTCCCTAAAGAGAGAAAAAAAAAGACTGTTGGAGAACGAAATTCTCTCTTACCTGATGGAATCATTTCGAGAGATGCATGAAAAAAGTGGGAAATTTGACATGAAAGATTGACCAGTCTGTTCAAACTCCTCGTATTTTTGGGGGGGGGGCACCATGAGTGAACGTGCACGCATACACACGTACACACACACACTCATGCACTTGTATATATTGTTCGGAAAGTGATAAATTATTTTTGTGTGTTCGGAAAATTGTGTTTTCAAAAAGGATATAAAAACTAATGCTAGTGAAGTTTGGTTAAATACCATTTATCAATAATGTAATCATTATCATTATCAATGAATGCAGCCCCACAGAAAAGCGACTTTTCGATTCCTCGTCTTGTGCAATTTTTTTTTTTTTTTCAATTCTGCATTTTTTGCCCCCCAAAGTCTGCATCTCCCATCGGGATGAACTTCCCTATACTTAATAAACGAAACACTGCCGGATAGAAGAGATGATGAACTAAATCTAGACGTCGTTTCGTACCAGTCAACCCTGGTCTTGTCTCAGTTGGTTGGCTTATAATTCATAATTGTAAAATACGTAATTACTTTCCGAATTCCGAACACCCTAATGTATACAACAAAAAAGTTGTAATGATCATCTTCAGTCGAGATAGGAATAGAAGTTGAGTGTGACCCTGCAGTAGCTAGGCTTTTCTCTCTCTCTCTCTCTCTCTCTCTCTCTCTCAATATATATATATATATATATATATATATATATATATATATATATATATATTCTCTATTTTTCTCCTCTTTCTTTTCTTTACTCCGTTCTGTTCTGTTCTCTCCCGTCGTTTATGTGATAATGTTTATCTTGTCACATTTTTCATACACACACACACACACACATACAAGCATTCTTGTATTCAATCACACACTCACGCACACGAGTACGAACTCACACTCGCACGCACATTCTCTCAGAGTGACACACATACACTGACGCAAATTCCCTCACACTATCTCAGATGCTCACACTTGGACAAACACTTTCACACGCGCACATAGATATATACTCACACGCGCATATATATATATATACATATATATATATATATATACACACACACACACACACACACACACATATATATATATATATATATATATATATATATATATATATATATATATATACTTGTATATAAAAAAGCGCCCTCTTCAAGAAGTTGTTATGGCAGCATTATAATACTTCAGAAGTTGAGATCCGAGAGCAAAGAAAGTGGGTCTGACTAGGTTGGGGTCTTGGTGAGATTCTATATGAGAAAAAAATTATTGGGTAGGAACAGGACCGGGGGTGCAGGGCAAGTGGGGGGAGGGTGGTTAAAAGTGCCAAGTCCCATCTTCAGATACTGAGGCGTCCTCTTCGTTTCCC
Source organism: Thysanoteuthis rhombus (assembly GCA_963457665.1). Classification (NCBI taxonomy): domain Eukaryota; kingdom Metazoa; phylum Mollusca; class Cephalopoda; order Oegopsida; family Thysanoteuthidae; genus Thysanoteuthis; species Thysanoteuthis major. The sequence continues at coordinate 19,017,636 of OY735224.1, forward strand.
CCCCCCGCCCTGCCAACACCCTCCTTAACCCAGAAGCTTTCTTTGCCGTATGTCTTCTTCGTTTCCCCCACCCACCCATCTACTTCTCCCTCTCTCTGTTGTCCTGTTCCCCGCCGACATCTCAAACCAAACCAAGATGCGGAGATGAGACTCAAGTACGAACGTTCTCTGTCTTAGGAAGTTGGTTTGGATAGGGGGTGAGTGGGTAGTAAGAGAATGTCCCTCTGCCCTCAGTTTTCCCCCCCTCCGTCAGCCCCCCCCTCGCCACCACCACCACGTCCCTACCCTTACCAACTCCCTATCTGTGAGCCACTGACCGTGGGAAGTTCCATCACTAAGACACAAGACTGACCTGGGTGGCACATCGTTGACGCTGTCGTATTTCAGCGCCATTTTACATGGAGTGGCGTAGGAACGGCTTCAAAGTCTCCTGCTAGGGTGTATGACGTCACCGTGAAGTAACAAAGCAACAAAGATAGTGATGAGAAAAGACCGCCAGCCGTAAAAGGATGCCAAGCCAGTTTAACAGACAATCCACAGACATTTCGCCCTGGGTTGTGAGTTCTATCCTCGCTCCGTAGGTGCCCAAATCTTGTGGTCTCGTACATTGGCGTCCATTGTCGCTCTTCCAGGGAAGAGTAGGGGGGGTAAAGACCCTACATTTCCAGGGGGTCCAAAAGAATAAACGAGTATCTGCTGGCAACCCTATTGATCATCATCATCATCATCATCCTTTTTAGCGCCAGTCGTTTAACGTACACCTTCCCCAGGATTCGCCAGACCTCTATGTCACAGGCATTGTGGAGCCATTTCTGAACTTGTTTAGTTCGTCACACAGTATCACATAAGATTCCTTGGGATCCACGTAGTGAGTCGTGATGTAGAGCGCTTTTCTAATATTCTTGCAGCTTGACTAGCCCATTGCCATTTGAGCTTTTTTAATGGCTTCAATGATAACCCTGACACCTGTTTTTCCTCTCTTATACACAGTGTTGTCTTGTGATCTCTACCTGTTATCAGCGTGCAATAATTCAGTCTTTTTATACGTATAGGTTAAATTGTGGTTATCTAGAACAATTGTACTGCATCATTATTTTTTATTGAATGTAAGGTTCCAACGTTAAAAAAAAAACTCTCTGGCCCTGAGTGAGAAGGCTTGACAAAAGGCAGTTAAATGCCCCGTTTGCCCCGCCCCCAAGCGTAACAGACTAAGCTCAGTACGATCTTTCTCTCTATCTCGCTCGCTTCTTTCAATCTTCGCTTATTGTCTTACTCACACAGAGAGAAATGCTAGGAATAACTACCGACTGAGTAACCCCACGGGAAAGTCTCTAGTCATGCATGCATATTAGCCTGTGTTATCATCAGTAAGCATACTCACACATGCAAACACACACGCGCGTGCTCATACATATATATTAGGTTGTTTGGAATGTAATCTAACATAATTGAATCGCCGTAGCCAGGCTCGCTGACCCGATCAAACCACAAAAACACAGACTAGAAGTATTCTTCCCTTTTCATTCGTCTGTTTGTCTGCCCCACTTTTCATTTCAGGGAGAGTGAGAATGAGGAAAAGTATTAGAGAGTAAATGTTTGAATTTTTCTTCTTCTGCTTTTTTTAAACTACATCCTCTCTGTCCTACTGGATTTGTTACATATTCCCTTAAATCTGACAACTCCAGTCGGTCGGCGCCTTTGATCTCGTCGAGTCATGTATTACTCTATGTAACTTTGTATCACTGTCCGAAGAGTCGGGAATGGGTAGGCGAATTAATAAAGTCTCCGGTGACAGAGAGATAAGAACTCACACAGAGGAGGCATTGTGAGAAAAATGAAGCAACTTGGTTACGGTGATTCATTTTTAGCCAGACGTTGCACTATCTTTATTATTATTATTAGTTGTAGTTTACTCATGTCTCCAAAAATTACGACATGTATGAAATACATGGATACACGTTGCAACTTATGTATGTGGTTCATAGAGATTTGCCCAAGTTGTTTTGGAGAAATTATTTGTTGTACATGTGCTCAGCAAGATATCGATTGGTTAAAATGAACGCAAGCTATTAACTTATAACACTATGAAAGGTGACAATGCAGTTTAATTTCTTAATTAAAAAATCTGTTCTTAGAATATTGATCGGTTAGATTGCAAATCAATATAAATTGCAATGATGTTGGAGAATAGCGTTCCATATTTGCACAAACAGATTTTCATTATTTTTGTTATTATTGCCTTTTCTATTCTTAAATCATTCTTTGAATCCAGCATTTTTATCACGTAATTAGAATATGAATGAAATTCTATTTAAATACATCAGTTACGTCCCTTGGCATGAGAGAGAGGACAATTGCACTTTGCTATTTATTACATGTGTGGATTCGATGAAATGTTGTAACACATTTTTTCTCATTAAATTTGACTAGTTTTTATCTTCATCTTGATTTTTAATTGTTTTCATACCCCTTTCAATTCGATGGAGATAAAAACTAGTCAAATGCATTATTTTTTTTTAAATAGTGTGTAATTCAACACTTTTAAATATCTTTATATTCAGATTGCTAGAACATTTTTTGTGTCAAAACCTCTTGAAATATGGAAGAAATCAA
>OY735224.1:19025248-19187748 GCA_963457665.1 Thysanoteuthis rhombus
TCGGAAATCTATCCGTGAATATGAAAAGACAAAACTCGCCTTTGTCAATAATTCCTGTCCAGCCACATTCCGTCGAATGTTTGGAAGATACTTATTACCTTTTATTCACCTCCCCACACACACATATGTATACGTATAGGTATATTCAATTGCTTATCAGCTGATATACTTCTAGTTGCTTATCCAGTGCAAAGAGCAGCTTTGTGTGTGTTACTAACTGATAATGAAGATTGTGGGTGTAGCAGTGTATCTTGTTGTTCAGTAAGTTTTCCTTGATGACTTTCAAGTTTAAATCTTGAAAAGCATATTCTTCCACGCACAATGAATGGAAATTACTTAGTGATGTTTCGTTGTTGCTGATTGGTTCTTGGTGCTGCTTGCATGTTTCTCGTTTGGCTTCTGCGTTTGATCTAGGGTTTGGTTTCAAATTTCTTCGTTCTGTGGTGGCAAATTCCTCTCCATCTCGGCCGATCACGTGCAGATGTTTCATAATTGAACTGTACGATAGTCTTGAATAGATCGCTTTATCTTTTTCTTTGACCAATCCTCGTTTTTTTTGTTTTTTTTTTTTTCTCATTCAGAGTTCAGAATAGACGATTTGCTCCAGGTCTTACGGAGATATGAAAGTTCACCGTATTTTAAGATTAGGTTTAGAAATTGAAATTACTAAAAGCTGACTCCATGGTTTGGGTCATATGTGCGAGAGATCATAAGGCTAAAATAACTCATTCCTTAGGTAAACGAATTACGTTAACTTCAGTTAATCAAAGAAAAATACGTGAGTAACAAGATTATTTTTATAAATGAGATGTTCTATCAATGTCTCTGTGCGTTACGCAAAGAGTATGCAAGATGGAATGTATTATTCTGATGCATATCAAAATGTGATAATGTTTTCGTGTAGGTATTCGTACGCGAGATATAATGAGCTGGTGCGTAAATTTGATATAATCAAGGTGTATATGTGTGATTCGAAGTGTGTGCGTAGGATGAGGTGTATGTACTTGCAAAGGTATTCTAGTAGGTTTTCCAACCCTCTCAAACATGTATGTTTTCGGAGGGCTGCAGAACCGTCGGCTTACACGTCTATCCGAATACGTCAAAATAGGAAGAGGCAGAAATTCAAACATGACGCTAAGATCACGTGACTATGTTTTTAGTTCCGATTGGCTGCGCTATTTTCAACAACTGAACTTAGAGCATTCAACCTATTTTCATCTACTCCTGAATACATATTTTTTTGTATTCTAATTCTCTCTTGATAATTTGAATCACCGTAGGCTCTTTCGTCTTTCACGCGGAAAGAATATATATAGGATAGGTGAAAAGAAATCTCCTGTTGGAAACTGGTGATGACTTTATCAATTATTGGTCGATTGCAGTTAAACTAACTTTACCTTTTTGGTTCGTGAAGTGGTAGAATTTAATTCATGATTAAACGGATATCAATGAAGAAAGCAGTCCAAAATGGCGAATCGTCTTACTCACGCAGCGCTAGCCGATGCACCATTTAAGACTGTTTCCTTCACTGATACCTGCAATGAAGAATCAAAAATCAAATTATACCACTCTCAGAACCAAAGTAAGATTTGTTTCACAAAAATAGATAAATATTTACAGAAGTTACATATAATTATTACTCAACCACCCGGTGTACGAGAGTATTTATGGAATCCTTTGAGAAATCTATTGCGAAATATTTTATAGCCTTGTGCCTAACTTGGGTTACTTCTGTATTTCAGGGTAAATAGTGGTAGGTTAAGTGAAACGAACCTTGGGAGTTCAGGAGGCTCTGGGAGTAATCGGGGTGGGTGAAGCATAAGGAGGGCAACTCTGAAAGAGATAACTTTTAAAAGAATAGGGTTGGGGTACTTCGTCTCATCTATGTCAAAAAAAAGCGGGTTGCTCATTATCTAAAACAAATTCCGATAGTCAGCATGGAGATATAATTTCATACCTAATTTCATCGTCACTACAAGGAGACAATCGTTTTAAAATGGGGACGAGTCAAACATGGCCATTCTTACATGGCATCTGTAGGGTGTTGGGTGATGGATAGGGTTTCACTGTTACTCTGCCCGTTAGCCAAGCACGGGCGGACGGGCGTGTGGTAACCACTCCCTGTTTGCGTATGTATGTGTCCGAAAGATAACTCGAGAACAGTCTGACAGATGTCGACAAAATTTGACACGTAAGTTCACGGGGTAAATATTCAAGAAGATCTGGGATTTTGTTTTTCTGCCTGCCGCATCGGGTATATATTTGTGTTGAACTAATTGGATTTGGGGTTTTATGCACGTTAGGAGCGGGTGAGAGGAAACAAAGTTGAAGAAATGATATTAACTTGATGATGATGATGATCATCATCAGTCTTTCAACGTCCGTCGTTGGACAAAGACCTTCTCTAGGATTCGCCACACTTCTCTATCACGGGCGTTGCGGAGTCAGTACTTTCTGAATTCGTCTAGTTCGTCTTTTCATCTAATATTCTGCCGGTCTCGGTTTCGAATGTGATATCGGGGGATTAATGTCGTGAGTCGCGATGTCCATCGGTTGTCTGCCGTTCTTGCAAGATGACCAGCCCACTGCCATTTGCAATTTTAAATGGATTCGACTCTTAATTCGTTCGAATTTTCTAGATGGGCCATTGTCACCACTATTAACTAGCAGAATACCCGTAAAATTGATGGGTTTATCCAAGTATGGATAAATTTTTCAAATACAGTAGATTCTGGTTATAAGGACCAAAGAATGTGAATGCAATAACCGGCTCGTCCAATATATCGCTCAATTTTCTTTCATGTACAGAACATCATAATTCTTTTAATTCAAGGGGGAAAACTTATATAAAAACAACAATGATTTACGTCCCTTCACTTTTCTACTTGTTTCTCAAGAGTCACGAGCTAAAAAATATTTGAAAGATAGTTGTTTGAGAATCAAACGTATTTTAAGTAATTCTTTCAGATATTGTCTTTAAAAATAATAGTTTGGAAGTGTTGCAGCTTAATCCGAATGAAAGGCAACAAGTTCGATTCTCACTGGGAGCCCCACTCGATGCAGACTGTTGCAAGCTTAGTAAAATCAGTTAGTGAAATCCTGTTTTTCTTTTTCTTCACCTGGGCTCAAATACTGATTTTGGTAGGATGACAGCGCAATTTAGTAGAATTCAACTTTCGCTGCGTTTCAAGTTGTAAAAGTCAATATGCTTTTGATAATAATCAAGTTTAGCTAAATTCACCAGACGGCCAAATCGGATGGAGAGAGATTGTATCGCACCAAACTCTCGAAAATGGAGGGCAGCCTACGTAGAAAATCAACATTTGGAATTTCAGTTTTTACCAATAACTCACAACAGCGCGAAATACGAAACAATTTTAGTCACAAAGCAAGACAATAATAATCATCAATTTTTTAATGTATTTATATATTGTCATATTCTGTATTGAATAAATTCGGTTTTTTGAAGTGTGACACTTCTTATCGAAAAATTTCATTGACACGACTTTTCATCGAATCGACTTTATCGAAACGTAAGTTGATTTCTTGTTGACACTTTTGATTTTTGTATACAAAAATGATCAAATAATTATTTATCTACGATCTATATCACGAAACTTGTAAAACTGGTGGTTGTATGTATCCCAAAAAATTTCTATTGGGGAATCGACACCCCATTTTTGAAACGTAACTAAAATTTTAAAAAGCTTTCTTTCAACTTTTTATTTGTTCTGCCACAACTTTCATCTAAAAAAACAAACAATTTTTTCATTTATTAAATTGTCATAAAGTCAATATTTACTATTTTTCCAACTTATTCCCGCTTTTTCTTAAATTTACCAACATGAACTTTTTTGTTTACACTTTTCACGCTGTCAATCTTCTTTTTTTTAAAATCTTTGGTTCAATAGATTTTACTCAGAGAAAGTTCAGATCTGATTTTTCCAAATTTTCTTCCAACTAATGACACATAGATTTTGACGATAAACTATCTTTTATACAAATTTGGTGCTTATTTTTTTCTCTTAAATGTCAACTTCCAGCGGAAGTTTATGGACATTCTTATGTTATTGTTTTTGATAATTGAAATTTTAAAACGGAAATTCTATACTTAAATTATTAAAATTATTGTTAAATTTCAATTTATTCAAATCATAAATTTGAAAAAAAAGTCGTCCCAATAGAGTCTTTTCAATAAAACATTCGTTCGATAAATAGTGGTGGTACCTTTTTGAAGTTATATTTGTATGTATGTCATATTTTTTAATGTACACCCTTTTAGTAGCACTCTCTCTCCTTTACAGAGGTATCGTTACTCCCATTCGGAAGAAAACTAAAACATAAACAGCTTTTCTAATTTTCGGTCTGACAATAAAGAATGGAATAAAGGTGAGACGGGCTGTTGTCTACCATAAATGGATTTAGAATCTTGGATTATGTTCACATTGGCGTTTTTTGCACAAGTTTAAGGAAAGTTCAGAAGTATCTTCAAAGTTTCCTCAAAGAATTCATCGAATCTAGGCCAAAACCTTTCCTTTATAATGAAATACACAATTTATCCGAAAGTCTAAAAGTCCGTTGAAATAATTTGACGACTGAATAATGATGCTATGATTGAATGAATGAAGTGGTGTAAAGTCAAAGAAAGCCAAAGGAAATACTCTGATAAGAAAAAGGTGCGATGAATTTATATAAACGAAATACTTTGTCCAAACTTTCAAACACCCGACCTCTGATACAGAATATTGATGCCGTGAATTTTTATGAATAAAATATCTTGTCAGAAAATGCTGGAAAGTTTTGCATCATCTTGATATGATGGGATCCCCAATTGAGCTGAAAGGCGGTCTAAGGTCATAGAAAGCCAAGGAAAATATTTTGATTACGGAATAATAATGCTATGAATTTATATGAATAAAAGATTTTGTAAAAATAATTGATACAAAGGGGGTCACAAGGTTTCATCGATAATCCATCTGTGAGATGTGATAGAAAGATAAGTATTTGGATAAACGATTTTCCCCGTTTCCGACGGGAGGGCGTCGACCAATGAGTGAGCGGTCGGAAGGGCTAAGAACTTCGCGGTATCATGCGAATTCCATTGAAGAGGGTATTATTTCAGGTCTTCAGGTGTTATTTGAATAACACTGACGAACTCGCATTATCTATTTATTCATCTATATCTACGTAGATTTAGAGAAATAATAAAGATAGATAATAGCAATTTGCCAGTGTTTTATATATTAATTGTTTTTGTAACCCGCGACATGACGGACAGGATTTATTAAACAAATACGTCAGAACTTTGATTCAATTTAACGAGTACATATATAGTGATACAAACAAGTAGTGAGGGCTTATGGTCTACAGACTCAACAGCTCCATGGTTAGAGCTCTGTTCTAGAAAACTGGAGACTCTTAATCGAAATCCCATAGCCCCCCCCCCCACTCCCGGTTAAAATTTTATATCGCAGTTCACGTTATAACTTGGGTGGATGCTAAAATATCAATATAGCCCCAAAATAATCAGATTTAGCTCTAAAATAGCGAGATCTTGCTCCAAAATAGCTAATCGGTTATGACGTTGTTGATATTATAATGGGGAACGCCTGGAAAGATAATGATCAGTGATATTAGCTTGCTAACCGTTGTGCTACGGCGAACGTCCCTACAGACATTTATTTAACTCAATCTGCCGCTTCGACAGTTCAGTGTTTGAATGTTGTTCAAGAAAAACTCAATGATCTAGTCGAAATCTCTATAATAGTAAAGATCTGCAATACTCTAGCTAACCATTGCGCCATAGCAAGGATTTCCTATTGACTTTTACTATAGGTGATTAACGTAATCTGCTGCATCGACACTATATTTTAACCGTATGTGTGTGTGTGTGCTATTCATTTACTCTCCCACCGGAGCAAAATGTGACTCAAGGTTGGGGCTTTACGTGGGGAAAATATGAGACAACCTGGAAAAATAGCTCCAGCCGACGCAACTTTGCTTGCGAAGCAACCAAAGAAACCGTCGCCACGAACCCTACCTGTTCCGTTAAGTGCAATGGAACAGTGCTACCCCGGGGCGCTGTATATCCGCAGCTGGGTCGAGTTAAAGAAAGGGAACCTGAAGGTTCAGTTCCCAATGCGCGTAACAATGCGTAGCCTCAGTATAGTCTCATTGGCTGACGCATTGCACCAGCGCGCTCGGTCTTTGACACACAGCATCTCTGGGCCATTCGGCTGGCAAGTGTCATTACCGGCTCTGCCGGGAACAGATACTACACTTTAATCCTGCCAAAAGGGACAGAAAAAGGGGTGCGTGCTATTTATGTACTGTCCCACCACAGCAAAATGTGACACAAGGTCAAGGCTTAACGTGGGGAAAATAGGAGACACCCTTCCAAAAATGGCTCCAGCCGACGCGACTTAGATTGCCAAGCGACCGTAAAAGCTAAAACAACCTCCGCCACGAAAGTGTCAGGACAAGTCCCGACCTGCTCCGTTAAGTACAATGGAGCAGTGCTGCCCTGGGGCAACGGATCCCCCGTAGCTGGGCCGAGTAATAAAAAGGAAACCCGAAGGTTCCCGATGCGTGTAACAGTGTGCAGCCTCAGTAAAACCTCATTGGCTAAAACACTGCACCGGCCCACTCGGCTGGCAAGTGTCAGTACCGGCTCCTCGGGCTCTGCTGGGGAACAGATGCAACACTTTGATCCTGCCGAAAAGGCTAGAAAAAGGGGCGCGTGTGTATCTATTGGTGTACAGTCCGATTGATATCAACAGTTGACAAAGTGAAAGGAAACATTAATTGTTCGTAAAATCAACAATTCATCAACGTTTCGCTGGCAACAGCTTCATCGTTGTGTCCACATACTACGGGAAGGGATATGGCGAATATGGTAGGTATTCGAAGTGAAACTGATGATAAGTGAGGCTCTACGGGTGAACCACGGATAAAGGAGGGCCACTGAAATGTGCACCACGGATGAGGGGGCCATTGAAAAGGAAAACTCGGATAAGAGGTACAGTTTGAGTCGAGTTCTTCTTTTTTTACTCTCCCACCCGAGCAAAATGTGACACAAGGTCAGGGCTTTACGTAGGGAAAAAAAGAGCAACCCATCAAAAATAGCTCCAGCTGACGCAACTTTGCTTGCCAAGCAACCGTGGTTGCTAAAACAACCGCAGTTACGAAACCGTCAAGATAGTCCCGACTTGTCCCTTTATGTGTAATGGGATAGTGTTGCCCTGGGGCAATAGATCCCGCGCAGGTGGGCCGAGTAATAGTGAGAGAGCCCAAGGACGAGTCCAAAGGCTCCCAATGCGCATAGCATTGCGCAGTCTCAATATAACCTCATTGGCTGGCGCATTGCACCAGTGCACTCGGGCTTTGATGCTCACCAACGCACAATCTCCGGTCCATTCGACAGGGTAGTGTCAGTACCAGCACATCGGTCTAAACGCAATCTTTGTCCATATACATATGTATGTGTGAGTGTGTGCGCATGCACGTAGCACTTTTCAGCCAGTGCACAGATCCTAGGCAGATGTGTCAGGGTGTGAAACTCTGATCTTGGGTATATTGCACAGATACTACAGTATTAACCCGCTTCCCCACAAGAACAAGATGTGACACGGGGTCGTTTTTAATGTGGGGTTCCACTTACGGGAGATCTACGAAAATTGCTCCAGTCTCTGCGACTCGTGCTGCAAGGCGTCGGGGCAAGCCTGGCCTGTCCCTTTTAATGCGATGGGATTGTACTGACCCGGGGCGTACTGCTCCCCTGAGACTGGGCCGAGTAACTTTTTGAGACTCAAGTACAATCCTAGGCCTCTTGCACTTAGCGATACCGATTCTCAGTGAGCCATCACCGGCCACGGCTTTGCACCGGTACAAAGTCAAAGCGTGTCCAACGAACAGATACAACGCTCTGGCAGAGGGCCGGGAATGACACTTTGGTCCCATGCGGAGCGCACAAATGCACTGATCCTAGATAGATAGATAGATTGATAGATAGATAGATAGACAAAATCTGTGTGAATAATCAGTTTGAATATTAGTTTGTAAACCCTCTGAATTGAGGAAAGTAACATCTGTATGGATATTGTTATTTACGAAGATTTGCTTGGTTTTGGCCCGAAGCGCCACGCATAGGGCACCCTGTGAGAATCAAACTCGCTATTCATAGATAGATAGATAGATAGATAGATGGAGAGAGAGAGAGAGAGAGAGTTGAATAATACATAGATTCCATCTGCTCTCTATCGATCTATTTGTTGTAGCTATCCACGAATAACCTTTTTTTTCTGTCTGTCCTTTTTTAGGTTCCTTCACTACAAATAAATGAATGCTAACTTCAAATGAAAGTGTATATGTAAATTATCATTATATATATATATATATATATATATATATGTGTGTGTGTGTGTGTGTGTGTGTGTATGCGCACGCGTACATGTGCACGCATATGAGTGTGTGCACGTGTGTGTGTGTGTGTGTGTGTGTGTGCGTGCGTAGATAAATAATAAATAAATTTCATTCTACCCACCACCCATTAACTCTATCAACTCTATCCCTCTCTCTCTCTCTCCTTATCAACTTCTATTTTTCTTTCTGTATACACACAGTACACACACACATATACGTATAGATATGTGCGTGTGTGCGTGTGTGTGTGTGTGCTGAGTGCACTTTGACGGCAAAGCAACTGCGAAATTCTTGCCTTAACATTTTGATACAATTTGATTCGCATGAATCTCTCAGTATCGCTCGCAGTCCATTTCATAGTAAATCCCATGCAATTCCGTTTCTGTTGCTCTAGTCATACAAGATAAATCCCCCAGAAACGATTTTCAGTGCATTTCTCTTTTAATTCATTTACAATACGTTTCCATCCTAAATCTTGTGGGTTCCATTTTAAGAGGAAAAGCATCTCAGTATCTGTCTATAATAACTGATTTACAGTGCAATGCGAAAGATGGGGTATGAAGCAGGGTTTTTTTTCTCGGAGAGGGGGATTCGGTCGGTGCATCGCACCTGGTCCCTGAGGGCCAATGGGAGCTGGAGATTCCCTTGAGCGGGGCAATGAATCGAATCGTTCAAGTCGATAAAAATCTATTTGTTGATAAAATAGATTGATGAGAATCACTTATAGGCGAACGAATGTTGTATGACGTGCTAAAAAGCGTTATAGCAGATGAAAACAGGATGGCAATAATCCTTGGAATTTCTCGAATGGCCATTTTGAATCGGCTAAAAGTGGCTAGATTTAAGGATGATGATTTTGAATCGTTAAAAGTGATTAGAATACATTTTTAGGTAAACTGTTTAGCCTACAACGGCCCTCAAAAGTATTATCATACAACGTATCGATCAGATATCAACACAGTAATGAAAATGAAGACTATTGATTTTTTTCTGACTTTATTTTGTAAAACTTTATTTTATTTCAATCCTCCTGATGAATACGCTGTATGAAATTAGGTGTGCCCGTTTAGATGGTGTAATGATTACATATCATAGAACAAATGTCCCTGTGCACTCAGCAGTCGAGTACACTCTGAGCTATGTGATTATGGTGGAGGTATCCCTTCCATATGTCATTATCATCACCATCATCATCAGTCTTTTAACGTCCATCGTTGGATATAGACCTTTCCCAGGATTCACCACGATTCTCTATCATGGGCGTCGCAGAGCCAGTATGCTCCCGCAGCAGAATATTGCACGAACATTAGCCCTTCCAATAACTTGTCTTCTTTCTTGTATCTTGTGCAGTGACGCTATTTAAAGTGTAGATGCTAAAATCGAGAATAACATTATTTGTAACCGTTAATATCTTATCAATTTGTTCTATATTTGCACTTGTTGGATCCTTTGTATGAGTTTCTAGAGCTGATAATGTTACCTGGTAATGGAACACCCGATTTCAGCCATATGTAGTTAAATCTAGCCACTTTTAGCCTTATGAAATAGTTGACTCAAAATGGCCGTTCAGGAAATCCAAGAAACAGCGTTTTTACAAGGATTGCCCATGATGGCTAACGACGGAGATGTTTCTGCAGCGTGCGTGTGTTAGAGGCCCGAGAACAGCTTTGCGCTCCCTGACAAAAATTTCTCTCGAAAACCCTACTATGGTGTGCGTCATCTTACTGAAAAGGAACCGTCACCCATCTGCATTTCGCTCATCAGCATCATCATCAACATCATCCACGACATTCTCTATCATGGGCGTCGCAGAACCAGCATTTTCTGAATTTGTCTAGTTCATCTGTCCATCTTGTATTTTGTCGGCCTCGGTTTCGCATGTGATATTTGGGGATCCATGTTGTGAGTCGTGATGTTTATCGGTTGTCTGCCATTCTTGCAACATGGCCTGCCCATTGCCATTAAATTTTTTGAATAGATTCTATAATGATTCGGACTCCTGTTTTCTTCCTGATATATGCTGTCTTATGATTTCTCCGTGTGAGGTTGAGTATGATTTTCTCATGCGCGCTTCTCAGTTCGTGGGTCTGTCTTTTGGTTAGGTTCCATGTTTCATCTCCATAAGTGACTATCGGGATGATGCATAGGTTGTATACTCTTCTTTTTAGGATTGATGGGATCTTGTTTTTGAAGGTTGTGTTTGCTCTGTCGAAGACTTGCCATCCTAGGGTGATTTTTCGCTTGATTTCTTCTCCTTTTATGATCGGTCTTTAAACCAAAGAGAGTCTAAATCAGTGGTCGCCAACCTGGGCAATAACACCAACTAGTGGGAGATTTAAGCTTTACGTGGGCGGTGGACCCATTACTCGGTCGCAAAGTACGTCTGTATTCGTCGCAATAAAGTCTTTTAAATTTGGAATGCGCTATTCTTTTTTTTATTATGCTAACAGTGCGTTATTACAAAGATTAACTACCAAAACAGTGGCTTTTATCTCCAGTATTGTCTCAACATGTGATAAATACGTTCTATATTTACTCCCTGGAGTCTTTGTTGGAGTTTCTGTAGCATATACAGTTGCCCACTTATCTGGAAATAAAATTTACGCAACTCTGACCATTTTTGATAAATGCAACCATTTTTAGCCATTTAACTGGATTTAAGAAGTTCGTTGGTGGTACGGAAAATTTACCCCCCCCCACACACACACACACAAAAGTCTCCAAAATGGGCGCTAGGCATGAAAAGTTTCACGACCTCTGGTCTAAATAATTGTTTTCCCTTTTTAGGCCTCCTCAAAAACATCTTGGATCAAATGAGTAGAAACGTGAACTGGACCGCTCCACTGGAATAGTGGATAGTAGGTGGGTATCCCAAACTATTACTACTGGTGAGTTCAGTCCTCACCGGTTACCCCAAATTTAAGGACTTGTGCCACACTAATCTGAGCTTGATAAATCTTTATCATAATTTGCAAGCTGTCAGTCTATCTGTGACTTAACAAACAGAAAAAGACGAGGGAGTTATTGCGATAAAAATGATTACAAGAATTCAACCGACATTCATTTATTCATTCATTAATTCATTCATCATCATCATCATCATCATCATCATCAGTCTTTTAACGTCCGTCGTTGGACATAGACCTTCCCCAGGATTCGCCACATTTCTTTATCATGGGTGTCACGGAGCCAGTATTTCCTGAATTTGTCTAGTTAATCTCTACATCTTGTATTTTGTCGGTCTCGGTTTCGCATGTGATCTCTAGGGATCCATGTTGTAAGTTGTAATGTCCATCGGTTGTCTACCATTCTTGCAACATGACCTCCTCATTGCCATTCAAGTTTTTTAATAGATTCTATGATGTCTCGGACTCCCGTTTTCTTCCTGATAACCATTTTAATTACTGTGTAAACATCAAGTCACAGACACAGCCATAATGTTAGCAAAGTGATGAATATTTACCGGTGATGATCAAAAACGCTAGAAAATTAAAATCAAGTCTACAAAACGGGATTTTGTTTTATCAAAACGTGTCACGGAGGGCTTGAACCTGAAATGACCTTCATTCTATTAAAAACCGACTTTGTCTTATCGTTTCCACTTACGACTCGAAGCAGCAAAAATGGACGACGGTGGTGCAAAAGAAATGTCTTCCCAATTTCAACTCAACTCCACCAAGATTGGCGGGGGCATTTTAATGGTCCTAAACTCAGGTAAAAGAGAAGGGTTGGTTGTGTGGCTAACTACTCCACTCTGTAAAAACCTAATTAGTCCTGAAAATGCGACAGCGTCACTCCAGGGATTTCCCCATCGATTAAGTCTGCGAGGGCCTGTACAGGATGATAACTCTTCAGAAGAGCTCACGACGCATGCTGGCGAAAGTTTACGCGAAAGTCAGTTCGCCGAACAACCGTCTGACGATAAAAAGCAGAACCTGGAACATCAGAACCCTGGGTAGAAGAGCTGGAAGACTCTTGACTCATCTCCACCAGGTCTTCTTTAGGACCTGGGTGAAGATCAAAATCAATCAAAAGTTTGCAAAATACGACCGGGTGGTCATGGGCCTAACTGAGGGGCGGGTGGGGTGAGTCCGCTGGCATGGTTTGGTTGCAATCTTACGCTCAAGGACTCAATGATTCCACGGGGATAAACGGTATTAACTCGGGTTGAAATCCCCAAAGAAGATTGCCATGCATCATCAGAATTGGCACAGATATGTGGGAGATGCGCCTCCGAAGAAACGGGTGCAACGAACGAGAAATCGGGTTGAAGGCGTTGATTGAAGATGGCTTCGCAGCTGCAAGATGCGAGCAATAGCTCAGATAAACAGGATGCTCACCCACCCCCGCTACCTCTGCTACTCTCAGCATCCCACCCAGACCCCCCCCCAAAAAAAACCCACCCGACCACCTCTACTTTAGACAAATCTGAACTCAACAATGGTGTTTCTCCTTTCCTTTGCCCCTAACGGAGCTGGCACCAATGACAGTGGTGGGTGTCGGGGGAGGGTGGAGGAGGCGGGGTAGGATGATATGCTTCGTTGGTGGGGGGAAGATGTTGGGGGTGCAGAAAACTCAACAAGAAAACCCCTCTCACTCTCCTGCTCGTCAGGGTGGTGGGGTTGACGAGTGGTTTTTGGAGTGGATCTGTGGGGGTAAAGGTGCAGGGAGGGTGGGTGTACTTGGCAGGCAATAGGCCAACAAGTGCATGATGAGCATACGCATATTGTTATACAGAGGACATCATCGACCGATATCCACATATTACGCACCCGTAGTCGCCCCCTCCTCACATGCATATCTACTTTTTTGTGTTTGTGGACATGAGAATATATATATATATATATATATATATATATATATATATATATATATATATATATATATATATATATATATATATGTACGTGTGCATGTGCATCTAGATACATTTATGTGCAAGTGTCTCACTTTCTATATATATATATATATATATATATATGTGTGTGTGTGTGTGTGTGTGTATGTTTATCTATATGTACGAGTACGTGTGCACTTATGTATTTTTACACACACACACATATATATATGTACATATAAATCATTTTATCTCTCTCTCTCTCTCTATATATATATATATATATATATATATAGAGAGAGAGAGAGAGAGATAGATAGATGTGTGTGTGTGCGTATATATATATATATATATATATATATATATATATATATATATAATTTTCTGTCAGTACTCATAGTTAGATAAATAGATAGATATGAAAAGACGGATACGAATAGCAAAACACTAGCTGACTGACAAAGATGGATAGACAGGTAAATAGATATGAACATATCTATATACATATGTATGTAAAGAGAGAGAGAGAGAGATAGATCTGGATGCTATTTTCTGAGTGTCTTTCTACGTATATTGGTTTAAGACCACATTGTCCTACATTCAAGCTGATGATCAGAAAACAGAAAGTAGCCAGATGACCGGGAATCAGTTCTCTCAATCAACACCTCCACATCGCAATATGAGGGCTTCAACCAGAGCACTAAGAATTTTTCTTATAACCAAACATTTTGTTTTTCTTTGGGAATGCATGATGAGTATCCCGCATATATTTGTGTCACTCATTTAGATACGAGTAGATATTTACAAGATAAGATTACTCTATAAAAGGGGTGGCCAAACCGCAACTCACAAGCCTCATGCGGCTCTTTGACTTTCATTGTGCATTTATTTATATTTATATATAAGGGAAGTGAAAAAACAATTGAGCTTTATAATTATCTACCAGGTATGAACTGCAACCTCACTGGATTAAAACGTAAGTTCAATGTTCATGGTCAGTAAAAAATATTCTGGCCCGTTGCCAAAGGAGAGGGAGGGTCGGCCCCTCTCGCAAATCATCGCTAATTGATTGTTGCAAATTTAGCGCTTTTTAGCACTAAATTCAGCGCACTTCTTGTTTCGGCTTTGCGAAAAGGCGGTAAATTAGCGCTGGCTTGTTGAAACATTTTTGCCATCTTTAGACCATTTCTAGCGTTACTTTGGTGTATTTTGGCCATGTTGGCGTTTTTTTTTTAGCAATTTGATATTGTTTTAGCGCTCTTTTTGTAACACTGAGAACTTCTACTTGCGACCTTCGGACTTATTGAATCCCCACCATCCCTGCTAATCGTAGTACTCTGTTCATGAGCCTTGAAATATTTAAGAATTTAATCTTAATGCTAGATTTGAATTGAGATGTTGATCGTCAGTGCTGAGGGACGGAATGGGAAGGAATAGGGGACAGAAGAATTAAAGAAATTCGAGGTCAGCAAGGGTTATAGGGGAATGTCAGAGAATTGAGGTAATGGGCAATGGTACATATGTGTACTTTGTGATTACTGAAAATTATACAAATTTACGAATTAAAAACTTGGCTCATGAATAAATATCATTACGTACAGGTATTAGTTAGTATTTACATGAAATCTTTGTAAAAAAAACTTTACTTTCAATGAGGCGTAACACTGGGTGGAAGATTTTCATAATAAGCATCTTATTAAGGGGCATCTTCGACCAAGTTTCAGGTAAATCTGACTTGAAACGGCTGAGAAAATCGGTTTCAATCGATTTTAAAACATAGAGTTTAAACGCCATTATTGCTAGATCACGTGACCCTGAGTTGGATATTTTTCTTATATAACGAGCATAAGGGACATATTTTTAACAAGTTTGAAGTGAATATCTTGCACATGTTCAGAATGGTAGAAAGATTGGAATAGGGAAAGCGAACCCGCCTTAAAAATCGGCATTCAACACCCTGGCTATTACCTCCGCTTGAACATTGACCGATAGCGAACTTTCCCATCGGACTGATACTGCACTCAAGTGTAGCAGTAGATAACAGCTGATACTAAGCTAACATTATACCTAAAGTTGTATTCTGTGTCAGTATTTTTACACAGGAATTTGAAAGTTTAACGCTCGGTATTGTTAACTAAAATTCTTGATTTAATTTTGTATTCAACTTGAAACAACTAAAAAGCTTAGCCTTATGGCTTTATGGTCATTAGATAAGATTACAGAGAGTAAGTTTGGGTCATAACTGCTAATGGAGAAAAATCTGATACAAAAAGTATTTTGTCTTCCATCACATCAGAATGAAGTGCATTGTTCGGTTTGATATTTTTTTTATTTAAAAAAAATCAAATTAGGTCGGGGGTCCTCCGTGATATTTCCACTGATTATTTCACATAGTAACATTTTCGTCGATAAATCCAGTAATTAAGGAGTTGTCTATCCTAAACGGCGTGACAGAGATGTCTACACTCGATGACAGACAGGCAAACTCGTTGCAAATTATAGTACAGATTTGGGAATATAGCAATAGTTTGATACCCCCCGGGGATAGAATTCATGACAATCGTGAGTTAGTCTTCTAAATGACCTTGCTAACCACCAGACTGTCTGTCTGTTCTCCAAACTTAGCTTGGCATATGGAAATGGGGTTAGTAAAGATTGTATTCCACCAATCTTCCAACCGGGAAAAGCATGTCTTGGGAAATTAACATTGAAAATCTTAGCTATCATCTATGCTCGAACATCGACCACTGGCAACAGGCGGATGGGTACAATAAGCAACTATCTCAGCCAAGAGGCAGATGTTAAACATGCCTGTGAGTAAACTTGTATCCCCAAAAGCTATGCGTGGCTGCACCGTGTACGCTTATAAATACGTGGAGCTGGCCTGGGGATTGGAATCAACGAACCGATGTCAAATCCTGATGAGGTTGTTTGTAATCACTACGTACTTATGCTCTTGTGAAACGGGAGATCAATACACCGCCCTCAATAGGTCAGATTACTCCAAGCAGCTAGTACCACATAACCCAGTACAACCAGTTACATGTTACTCAGAGAAAAGATGGGCATCTTCAAACGCCCCGAGAAATGCTATGAAGGACCTAGCATGATTCCCCGGTAATCTACCACATTTTTCAAGCACGTCGAATGACAATATATAAAATGGATGTAATCAAGAGAAATCATTCGTGCGCTTGCAATTAGGCAATGTTTGAACAGACTCGTCTCTCAAGTCATTCTTAGTATATATGATGCACGTCAAACGCCCCGTTTTTTTTTTTACCCTGTTACTTGGGTTTTCTTGTACAGAGTTGAAGCAGCAGCTTTAGTTACAATTAGTAAATGTCAATAGAGAAAAATTTCGTTGTGTAGCAATGGTTAACAAGTTAGTTTGACACATCCTTACTATTATACGGATTTCGATTCAAAGTATTTATTTTTAAGATCAGCGCTTAAACCACAGAGCTATTTGAGCGATAGGCCTTTACTGTTACGTTAAAGAGAATCAAAGTTTTGACGTTTTTAATTAGAAATGTCCGTCATATCATGGGTTACATAAACACTTGGTTTATAAAGCACTGACAAATTGCTATTATCTATCTTTATTTTTTCTCCAACTCTCCATAGATATAGATAAATAAATAGATAATGCGAGTTCGTCAGTGTTATTCAAATAACACCTGAAGACCTGAAATAATACCCTCTTCAATGGAATTCGCATGATACCGCGAAGTTCCTTGCCCTTCCGACCGCTCACTCATTGGACGACGCCCTCCCGTCGGAAACGGGGAAAATCGTTTATCCAAATACTTATCTTTCCATTACATTTCACAGATGGATTATCATTGAATCTTTTCGACCCCCTTTGTATTAATCTGATGGCAAAGTTTCCGGCCTTTGGGGGCAATATCTTCCATTCATATGAATTCATAGCATCATTATTCCATCAAAGTATTTTTCTTGGCTTTCCATGACTTTACACCAACTTTCAGCTTGATTGAGGATTACAGCATATTGAGTTGATGCAAAAATTTCCAGCATTTCTTTGATAAAATCTTCCATTCATATAAATACAGAGCTTCATTACTATTTCAAAGTATTTCCCAATTTTTTTTTCTATGAATATACACCACCTTTCAGCAAAAAGTGTATTTCATTGTACGAGGCTATTACGAAAGTTTCCCGGAAGTTTCTAAATCTTTCATTTCTATATATTCATCGTATCATTATTTAGCCATAAAGTATTTTTCTCTGACTTTCTATAACTTGCATTACTTTTCAGCTAAATTACGTATTTCTTTATTGAAGAAGCAGTTTTCATCATTTTTTTGACAAAATCGTCTGTTCATATCAATTCATAGCATCGAAGTATTTCCCCTGGGTTTCTATGCACCACCATTGTGTATTCCATCATGAAAGAATGATTTTGTTTTTTGATTCGATTAATTTTTCGAGGAATGTTTTGATAGCCTGATACATTATGGAACGGCCTACGAAAGAGTTATGTAAGTAATTGTAAGACGGCGACAGGTCTGGAGTAATGGCTGTATGTAGAAGAGCTTCACATTACAGCTCCATGATCTTTTTCTGTGTCACAATTGCAACAAGTCTATGGCTGATTTTTTTATCAAGATTATGTATTCTTACTTCCAATAAATCATTCAATGAAGCCAATTTCTCACAGTAGCGTTGCAAACTGTGTTGCCAATTAAGCGCACTTCACACTAAAATCAGCCCGTTTCTTGCTTTAGCAGTGTGAAAAGGCGCTAAATTATCGCAAGCGTGCTTAAACACTTTGGCCATTTTTGAACGTGTTTCTAGCCATCACGAGCATTATTTTTTTCGTTTTGTGGCCATTTTCAGCATTTTTAGGATATATTTCTAATTTTGTGCCTTTTAGCCCTTTTTAGCAGTCAAACTAGATCGAAAATATTTTTGAGTTGCCGACACTGGTTGAAATAGTTTGCTCGTGTTCCAGCTATTCTTAATCAAGGATTTCCTTCGGATTTCACCAATGAAGAACCCCTCCCCGAATTATATTCTGTTTGGGTTGAGATGTTGAAGGCTGTCCGGGATCTAGCCTCATAATTCTCTGTTTTTGACTCAATTGTATCAATTTTTTTGTCGTCAGTGATTTCTCTTGTCCAAAATTGATCCTTCTCTGTTTTGAGCAAACTGAGAAAGAAAGCCAGGCCTGGTTAGTCCTTCAATAGAAATCATCACGTCACCAACGTCCTTTGGCAGCATCCCATTTTTGGGGTGATCAAATAAAACATTGGAATAAGGGATGATCAAAGTATAAACTATTTCTCTCACCTTTTGTTTGGTGGTGATCAATGAAAAAGTCCGATTTTTTTTTAAAAATCGTGAACGCTGCTGGATACAAACTAACGGTACAATTTAGCATGAACTTGCATTACAAATTTTACTACCTACTAAAAACTTACTTTGGATGAGATTTTCAAAGAACAAAACAAGTTTCTTGTAAACATATACATATATGGGGGTACACAATAATTGACATAATAAGGAGTATTTGTTTAAAGCCTTGTAGCTCCAATGCTGCGGCCTGAACGTGCAATACATACATCGCCAGCCAGTAAGCCCAATTTAAAAACTGAGAGAAAACTACGTTGACAGTTTTGCAGGACGGTTTCTGACAAGTACATTTAAATGCTGACGATACTCCTTTTCATCAATTCAAGTGGAACCCATTTTCTTAGCTTCCAATTTATTTTAAGGCTTGTAAATGATATGTTACAGTTAACTGATTCGTAGAGAACTGAGTAAACTTCGAAGACACTTCTAAGATTTTTCTTACTGTGAATATTACATTAGCACCAAAAAGACACGATTTTCTTTGCTTCTGATACCCATAATAAACGCATTTTTCATCGCCAATGACTCTCTTGTCCCGAAATGATTCCGTGTATCGAGCAAGAAGAAAAAGTGTTCAAACGCTGATCTTTTCCGTGAATTCATATGGAATACATTTTCTATTTTCTGTAGGCTTGTTAGCGACGTACTGCATTTGTCTAATTGCACAAACTACTAGAAAGAACTCAGACAGCGCATATCTCAGTTATTAACCAAAAATATAGCAACGATGCCAAGGAGATAATGTAAGTTTGAATTTTCTATTTGTTCGGACCATCGAAAAGCATTGCTAGATCCACCCCAAAATGTAATCGATTTTTTCTTAGCTCACAATCCACTCTTAAACGAAATGAAACTGAAATTCATTGAACACTTTTGGGAATATTGAGTGGTCAAAAGTATGGTTCAATGCTTGACTGTGTGAAAAAAATTTGAAAATATCACTCAATTGAAAGAAAATTCCTGAATTCACTCCAAATTTAACCAATTTCCCCTAACCCCATAGTCTATCCAGTAAATTTCATTGAATTTCATCGAAAACTTTCCAAGATATTGTTTGGATAAATGAAGAATCATGAGTGGATATATACCTCTTTCAACTTGCCAAAGGTCAATAAAGAACTGAGTAATCTTCAAAGACACATCTGAGATTTCCTTCACAATATACATATGACGACATTGGGGATTTTTGCATCAACGTAATAGAATAACAAGACTGGCTGCTAAAGGGTCTAACTTCTATCCCTACTGAAGATGATTACACCAACTTTTTATTGTGTATATAACAAATAAGAAATTATTTAAAAAATTATGTTTTTTGATAAAACTTGCACGTACGGCTGTAAATTGGCCGTCGTAAATATAAAAAAGAATTGAATAATGTTTACATTTTCTATTGAAAGATATATTATATTATATATCATAATGATTATACTTCTCATTTTCTCAAGTTATTGGAAACTTTGTATGAATTTTTGAGAGCACTGATCAATGATTTCTCCTCTGATGGCTAAGAATGGCAAGATTTTTCCATCATTCATTTTCAGCAAACCTAACAGCTAAAAAATGCTGAGTACCTCAAAAACATATGATGGCTGGAATCTCTGGATGTTTGAATTGTATATATATATATATATATATATATATATATATATATATATATATATATTCAAATGAAAAAAATGAAAATGAATTATTAGAGCCTTAAGTACACTCGAAAAATCATACGAATCAATCATTAGAGCCTTGATACGATTTTCGAGCTTACTTAACATTAATTAATAAACAATTAAAACAATAATGAAAATAGCACAATAAATAAAAAGTATATATTAAAATAAAATTCGAACATCCAAAGGTTTCAGGAACCATAACATTTATTACTATAAAGTTAGGTGGAAATGAAAAATTATTTTAAAATCCAGCCACTTTCAGACATTTTTGACTGCCGAAGAAGGCAACTTGCTTTTTTTTTATATTTACGGCGGCCAATAATTTACATCCGTGTGTGCAAGTTTTACTTTTTTTTTTCATATAAATGTATTCATTTATTATAATGAAATAAGCCAGCGAGTAAATCTTGGTTTATACTTAAGAGAGCGCCCCGGCAATCATTTGGTCATTGCTTCAAATCATGATAAGGGAATGTTGATTTTTGCATCTCAGTTTACATCTCTCGTTGTGATGAAGATTATTCTTGTTACGGTAGGAAATAAAGTAAACTGCAGACTTCGGACTAGGGTCTGACAATAGATGAAAACCTCTAGAATAATCGGAATCAGAACAGTTAGTGTAATAATCATACCGCACAGAGGATCTGCTCTGAAAATCATACGACAACTCCGTACAAACCAAATGGAACAGCGTTCTCGAAAATATTATCAAACAAAACATGACATGCACCAAACCGAGAGACTAATTACCAATCGTCGTATATTATAAAAACATTGAATTAGTCGACCTCCTCCAAGACGAACAATACAAACAATGGCTGCACAATACAAAGAAAGCAAACTTTTACAAGGGAGAATAACGTAATGCACAAAACATGACCGTGTATTTGTCGTCAGTATCATAACGTTGCGTCTAAGGACAAAACTTAGACAACTTAAAAACGGACAGATCGTAATCTATTATTTATAAATGGTGTTTTCTTTCGCCATCTGTCTGCCCTCCATGAGGCTGTGTGTAAACGCGTGTACCTACGGGGGCGAATTTTTATGTACGTTAAGCGCCAAAAGTTTGCAAGCAAAGGATTTTTCAAATGAAATTTTGAATCAAGATTTGCAAGGATTTGTTTTGTAAATAAATGAACAATTATTTCAAACAACTTTTTTATCTCGATTTTATATTTTTTTGAATGAAGCATCGTCAACCATTTTTGATTTTTGGCCAGTATTTTCTTTTCTTAATTTTAGCTGCTTTTAATTGCAACTACTCAGACCGTCAGTCTATGACAATGAGTTAACAGCGCAGATCGGATATAAAGGATAAGCTGCTGGTATGATAACTAGGCTTAACGAAGCAAAAGAAATGTGAGTTTGAGTCTCGCCTGAACTTTATGCCCAGTCCGTGCTGTTTACTCATCGCTTTAAACTGTAGTCTGATTGCGATAAAAAGTTACTAAAATTAAAATAGAAGAAAATACTAATCAAAAAGTAATAATGACTATCCCTTTTTTTACTTGCATTTTCTCTTTCTTTCCTTTCACTTTTCTTTTTATGGTAAGGTTTTCAGTTGGTCTGTTCTTCAGCCTTCAAACCGAATTTCAGGGATACGAAACTAAAACGTTACTTCCAACAAAACTCAAATTCCCACTATTAAAAAGTCAAGAAACATATCGATAGAATGATGTCAATGAAATAAAAAGATAACAAAGATATTAGTAAAGAAAAGTACAGAAAAATGAAAATACCACAGACATTGAAAGCCTTGTGCTAAAAACAAGAAAAAATGAAGATATAAGTAAAGAAAATGTGTGGAATAATAGAAATCCTTCATATCCAATAAGCAAGCAACTGAAGATCTGTGCCAAATAACAAAAAGAATAGATGCGGATGTTAGTCAAAAAATGTGTGGAATAATCGAATTATTTAATCTGAGAACTCCGGACAACTTATAACATTGTGTTGAATAAGAATAAAAAAGGAAGATACTAATCTTATAATCTCAGACAAGTGAAGGCGCCGTGCTAAATAACAAGAAAAAGATTAGGATATTAGCCAAGAAAGTGTTTGAAATAATGAAAATACTACATGTCAGAAAGTCGGACAACTGAGGGCATTGTGCTAAATAAGAAGGAAAATGTGGAGATATTTGCCAAGATAAAGTGTGGAATAATGAATATGCTTCTTCCCAGAACCTCAGACAACTGAAAGCATTGTGCTAATTAAGAAGAAAAAGATGAAGATATAAGCCAAGAAAATGTGTGGAATTATGAAAATACTTCATCTTAGAACCTCAGACATCTTAACGGAGCGTAATTTATAGAAATTGTAAAATTCTAAATGGGTGATGATCATTCTAAATTCATTGAAATTGATATTTATTGATTCTCAAACAAGTGTTTTTTTGTTTTTTGTTTTTTTTACTTTCAACTTTACGGGGAAATTTATATCCTTGTATTTTAGAATTGTAGGACTTCAATAACCAAATAGTATCCTTTCTTCATCTTATTCACTTAAGTCCTTGATATCAACATGTGTTTGATCAAAGGGAGTTAAATCACAAAATAGCCGTTTTCTTTGCTGATTCTCACGTCTCGATTTCGCTCCATTGGTGACTCACCCCTCTTAAAGGTTGACTTATTGAAACATATCTGAGAGAAAGACAATCGTGACGATGTTCGTTCAACTTTCAGTTATCGACTGAAAGGGATTGATACATTTTGGAATACTTGCCAAGAAACAATAGAGTAGCAAAGTCGTGACATCATGACTGAACTTCCGGTTCCAATTCATACGATGAGAATCTTGCTTTTTTGTGATTTTTTAAAAAATTTCGACAGCATTTTGACAGTTTGTTGGTATAGGATATCAAGTTTATATTTGATAAAATATAGTTTGATAACTAGCAATTTTCATCAATTTTCACGCGTTTTCTCCATCGGAAAGCGGACGACAAAGCAGAGCAAATCAAAGCAAGCACACAACTATTATTATGGACCACTGTTTTATTCTCGATTGCAATCACCGATCTGATCGTCACTGATCCAAATATTGAGAGACGATCCCGGTTTTGGAAAGCACTAATAAGGTAAATATTACACATTCTGATAACTTTGAAGTAATATTTTCAGGGTCATAACAAGAAACAAAACAACCAAGTTTATTGTACATTGTAATAATTTTGGACGCGATAAATTTCAATTTCAATGAATTTAGAATGATCGTCAACCATTTGAAATTTTACAATTTCAATAAAATAAGGCCCTTTAAGATGTCTGAGGTTCTGAGATGAAGCATTTTCATAATTCCACATATTTTTTTGGCTGTTATCTTCGTCTTTTTCATCCTATTCGGTACAATGCTTTCAGTTATCTGAGTTTCTGAGATGCCATTTGAATCATAATAGTGGCTGCTAGCTTACTCTGCTTTCGACATAGTGAATCAATATCTGTCGTCTGGTTTCCGATGGAAAAACGCGTGAAAAATCGAAGAAAATCACTAAAAGTTATCAATCTCTTTTCATATCAGGTATAAACTAAATGTCCTATACTGAGAAAGCGTGCGAAATGGCTGTTGAAGAAAAAGAAACGAACATGATTCTTCTAGTACTAATTTAGTATGGAATGAATCCTTGCTGGAACCGGGAGTTTGGTCTCTCAGTAGCCAGTTTCATTTACATAATCTATTTTCTCATATCTACGCGCTCCTTTTACTTTGCGTTTGATTAATATGATTATTCCATTGAATTTTCTATTAAGAGTAATATACCGAAGGAATATCTATTTGCTTAAGGTATTTCACCATGTATGGTCAGTTACCATAGATAACACCGATTGAGTTTCCATTGCAAATGTAAAAGATATTACCCGGTGTATAGAATTATGTATAGCAATTATGTTTCTGTGAATAACACGCACTTGGATTCTTTAGCGAGAAAATCTCCGAGAAAATGCAGATTATACATGATGACATGCAGTATTTGATTCAGAAAATCATTAATTTCTGCTGATTCTGTTTCAAAATGAAAAAAATGCTTTATTGAAGGTCGTTCGTTTGACATTTGATAGCATTAGGAGAGTCTGGTTTTAACTAATCCAGTTACTCTAGAAAATTTGAAGATTCAAGCATTCAAGTACCTTAATAGGTTAGTCTTGGAAGAGTTAACTCGAGGTAAAATGAACCGAGTCGGCTTGTGGATGTTTTTCGAACGGGGCTGAGGACTGTGAATTGAGATGATTTATGACCTGTTTCTTTTGAGGTAATTTTCAAATTATCTTGGATGAGAATCCACAGTACCGAACTTCCCTTGTTTCTGGATGACTCTCGACAGAGGTTAATAACTCCGTAAGTACGTTTAGATTATGAACGACCGGAAGACTTCAAAACGCCAGCTGATCAGGTTGCATGGTTTGATAGATTCGGTAGAAAATAAGACACAAAACCTAAAAAGAACCAAACAGCAGAAAAAGACGAAGAAGAGACAGAAGAACAGGTTAGGGAAATGGAGGGAACAGTAAAAGATGGCGTCAGCAGGGTGGCCAGATAGTTGGAAACGTTGCTGGCCAAAAACCGCCAAATTCCAAAATTGTTGATTAAAGCTATTATTGTTTTACTAGTTTACCCATGTAAAAATGACGGTGTATATGAAATACACGCATATTGCATTTTATATACGTCGATAATGAGAAACTTGCAATAGAATGAGTTTGGAGAATATGTTTGACCACAAACGAATTATCATTTTTGTAGTTGTTTTTAGTACTTTTTATGTTTTTATTAGTCTTTAAATTCAGCATTTTACCATGTCATCAGAAAATAGTATTCTACCTTTACTTCATCATAGATGAGTTGGGTCACTCTGCTTGACAGGGCTTCAACACACATTGTTAATTATCATTTGTGTGGATGAGGATCTATTTTTATTAGATGGAGTATGGCAAATCATTATTAATAATTTATTTTTGTTCTTATTTTTTATACTGTCCTTTACCTCCATCTTAATTTTCCAGTTGCTTTTATATTGCAACTTCACGATGAAGGCCTGAAAGGATCTATTTTTCTAAAACTGCAACTAAGTTAAATAGGCCACAAATTTTAAATTCGGCGAAACCAAAAAGTTCATGGCCAAATGCTTTTTCAAATTTGGCTATAAAACTGCCAAAACGGCGACCCTGTTCGTCAGTAAGAGAACGCATGGTTGAGAAGTAACGAGAGGGTGATACTGAAAGCAAAGAGAGAGGAAGGGGGATGACAGAAAGGGTTAATGGGTGGAGGGTGAAACGTACGAAATAAGAGACATTTGAAGGGGGCGATTGTAAGGTCTTTGTGTTTAGTGAATCTAAAAGGATTATGATCATGGCGGTGTATGGACGATGACAGAGGAGGAATGATGATCACTTAGAAAAATAGGCCAAGTAGACGTAAAAACAAGTGTACCTAATGTGCATTCGTTCGTGAGTGTGTGTGAGTGTGTACGTATCTAATTTTACATTGGATATGTTTACGTTGGCTTGGTATTGTGATTTAACCCTTTCAAAACTATAGTTTCCTCTGATCTGTGCGCACGCGCGCACACGTTTCGCAAGCAGCGCACAAAGTGAATCAATATGCACCAAAAAAGATTTCAAATTCTCTTGATAGCTTTCTGGCAATAGAAAAAGACGGAGAGAAGTAGAGACAGTGGAAGAGGTTTGGGAAATGGAGAGAACGGTGAAAGGTGGCGTCAGCAAAGGTTGCCAGATAGTTCGAATCATTTCTGGTCCAAAACATAACAAAATGTGTTTTTTATTGAAAAAATATCGATTCATTATATCGAATTTAAAAGTGCGCACATAATTTTGTCAGAGAGAAAAAAAACGTGCACACCAAGATTTTTGCGCTCACTGACTACAAAAGATAATTAATGGAAACATTGTTCAAGACTAATCTTTAAAGATACATAATGCCTGAATTTTTCATCATCATCATCATCAGTCTTTTATCTTCCGTCGTTAGATGTAGACCTCCCCAAGGATTTGCTGCACCTCTCTATCATGGGCGTCCCAGGGTCAATACTTTCTAGCACGTCTCTCCATCTTGTATTCTGCCGGCCTCGGTTACGCTTGTGATCTATGGGTATTCATGTTGTAAGCCGTAATTTCCATCCGTTGTCAGCCATTCTTGTAATATGACCAGCCCATTAACATTTGAGTTTTCTAATGGATTCTATGATGTCTTGGACTCATGTTTTTTTCCCTGATATGCTGTGCTGTTTTGTGATCTCCCCATGTGAGGTTGTGCATGATTCTTTCTTGTGCATGTTGCATGGATCTCAGTTTGGGGGTCAATCTCTTGGTTAAGTTCTATGTTTCAGCTCCATAGGCGACTATCGGAAGGATGCATTGGTTGCACACACTTTTTTTAGCGCTTGTGGTATTTTCCACGCTCTTCTCTTTAGGACTAATGGTATTATCTTGTTCTTGGAGGTTGGGCTTGCTCTACCGAAAGCTTGCCAATCTAGAGTGATTCTTCGCTTGATTTCATATTCTTCTCTCGAGGATTCTGTGGAAATTCGTTTTCCTACGCAGATGTAATGGTCTACTTCCTCCAGTTCTGCGTTTTCGATTTTGATCGTTGGGTGTTTATTCTTATTACGTGTTTCTTGCACATGAAAGGTATACAAGGCCAAAACTTATTCATGTATCAGTAGAAGAAAACTATCTTTTAATAATCTTTTCTCCATATTTTGAAGAACCAAAATCGTGACGTGATGCATTTGTCCAAGAAGGCATAAATCCCAGAACAAATGAAAAACACGGAATTAGAATACACAACTTCACCTAAACGTGTCCGGTCACGTAATGCGAAATAATTTCTGCGTTTGTTTGATATTATGATGGTGTCATTGCCAGTGGTATTCAAAGCTGAAAATCTTATTTACTTTTTCTTTCGTGGCATAAACGTGCCAGTAGACACCCGACCAATGCATCCTCCCGATAGACACCTATGGAGCTGAAACATGGAACCTAACCAAGAGACAGACCTGCAAACTGAAAAAGCATGCAGCAGTCGCATGAAAGAATCATACTCTACCTCACATGGAGAGATCACAAGACAGCACAATATATCAGGGAAAAAACGGGGGTCAG
Organism: Thysanoteuthis rhombus; assembly: GCA_963457665.1. Lineage (NCBI taxonomy): Eukaryota > Metazoa > Mollusca > Cephalopoda > Oegopsida > Thysanoteuthidae > Thysanoteuthis > Thysanoteuthis major. The sequence continues at coordinate 19,052,677 of OY735224.1, forward strand.
AGACATCATAGAATCTATTAGAAAACTCAAAAGGCAATGGGCTGGTCATGTTGCGAGAATGACAGACAACCAATGGACATCACGACTCATAACATGGATCCCCAGAGATCACATGCGAAACCAAGGCCGACAGAGTACGAGATGGAGAGATGAACTAGACAGATTCAGAAAATACTGGCACCGCGACACCCATGATAGAGAAATGTGGCGAATCCTGGGGAAGGTCTATGTCCAACGACGGACGTTAAAAGACTGATGATGATGATGATGATGATGATGAGACACCCAAGAGATATCGACGAACATATAAGTCCCAGCAGTCACAGAAACATCGGGAATATAAGTTCTAGGAGTCTCGAAAGTATCAAAGTGTGAAATATTTGCAATAAAAATTATAGAATCTTTTCTAAGTTTTTGGTATGCCGGCTCCTCGACATGTCATATTTCAAATCATAAATGTGTTGACTTCCAAATACAGTTTACTACTTCACGTCCACTTACTTTGAATAGTTTTTTTTTAAAGTTACCCAACGTTCTGAGATACAGTAATGTTATCAATCCAATATCTTATTCGGGCAAGTATTCCCATCTTTGTTGCTGTGATTGCTGCATTTTCTAATTAACATCTCCCACCTGTGTTTACAAAAGTCAACCCGGGAGCCTACTGATGTGTATAAGAGCACTGAAAGGAGAATTGTTTTCCTTTTCATTTGTCTGCATGAAAATAATTCAATTTATGTTGTTAGGTTTTCTTTTCTTTTTACTCACTCTTAATCTGAACAAGATTACATTTCACCTTATTTGCATGCACCATTATAATCTTGGTATTGTACTGCTGTTACATACTAGCAACCCTTATTATGTACAAGGATGGATCAATGAGTCCGTCGCCTGACACAGTTATTAGCGGAATATTGATCTGGAATTTCCATCGTATAATGTTCGTATCCTTGGGTTAAGTGCATTGATAAAGGAGAAGATTATGTTGAAAATAAAATATTTGTACTACAGTTAGAAATACACAGACAATATCATTTGCAATAATCTGCGTAACATATCTGAATCTGATTTATTTTAGGGATACTGACCCCACAGCAGCACCTTCCCCATTGCACTATAAGGAGAAGGCCTGAAGGACTTTTCTGACGCCTTCGTGATACTGGTCACGTGGACTGCGCAAATTTTGCCCTAGGCCACACGTATTGATCCTGGAGCTGTATGCATGTGCGCACACGCACATGTTTTGCAACCTGCTCAAAGAAAATTAATGTGTGCACAAAAGATTTCAGATTCTGTTGATAGGTTACTGAGAAAAATATTGATTCCTTATTACAAATTTAAAAGTGCGCACATACCGGAAAAAAAACCCGCACAACGTAGCATTTTGGGGCATACAGACTACTAAAAATCAGAGAGAACATTGGTGGGCCTTAAACTGACTTTGTGTCACAGTTTGTCCTCGTGGTGAGGTGGATAAAAACCTACTGGAGTACTCTTCAACGGTATCCCTGCTGAGCAAAGAAAACCTCAAAGCGCAAAAATCTATGTTAGCCTGGCTTGCGCAACAAGCCGATGAGTGCCACAGGCATTTCTCGTCAATTAAAGGTCTCCCCTGTTATAACACGATTCGTTGTTGCGCAGTTCAGATTTTAATGCAGATGAATGGTTGACTGCACAATATTAATCTAGCTCCAAAATAGCTAGACCTAGCTTCAGAATGGCTAAAATTTCATACTTGTGCAGTCGTAACACGGTTGGCTTTCTCGGACCCTAAAACTGGCGTTAAATGGGGTACACCCGTGGAAGGCTTTGGAATAGATCGAACGAAAACTTGAACTGACAACGTTCACAACGCAGTGAAGGAGTTCATTGTTCAAACAAAGATTGAAATGGTGAGAGAGCCACTTGAAATTTTTCCTGTCTCTCATCGTGACATGCTAGTGACAAACATGTTGTCGAGGTACCTGAAGAGCAAAGCGAAAAATGGCTTTATGATTTCAATGTATTTCTGCAAATGTAACGTAAGAGCGTAGTCTGTTTTGTAGTTGAACTAGTTATCTATTTTCCATCAGCGTCAAATATCGGTGTTCGAATCAAAATAAAAGCTGATTGTTTATGCTTATTTCCTTTTCAAAAGAGTAAGTGTGGTGCAATATTTCTCTGCGCTATTGTCGTAGTATAGTGATGGCAAACGTATGGCACGCTTGCCATCACTTACACGCCGTAGGTTTTTTGTTGATACGCAATAGACGTTAAAAAACTCTTCAACATCATTTTCTTGTCCGCGTTGAGAAACAATAGTGCAGAAATGGACAGTGAATGAACAAAATGAGAACGTGGGAACAATGCAGTTATTCGGGCCTACGCCTTTCCAATGGGCAGTGTAGCTCAATGGAAGGAGCGACACGACGATTGAGCAGCTACCAAGCGGTCGAAGGTTTGATTTTCTTCGAATGTTTATTCTATTCCCGCTGTCTAGGCCAACTGATACATTCACCGTGTTTTGACTGAAAGTCATTTCAAATAGAGTTTCAAACATTAATGTAACGCGTCCATGTTTACTCCTCTTCAAGTATTTTCATGAGACTAAAGTACATGTAAGTGACACTCTAATAACAGGATTATTAAAAAAAACTGATATTTCGACGCACCGTGCCAAAAGGTTCTGCTATCACTGCCATAGTAGGTCAAGTTTGATGGATGGATGAATTGTCTCCGTTCTGTCTCTCCAGAAGATGGAACGTCCCCTCCAGGGCGCGTGGCTAAACGAAGTGTATGGTGATCCTGCGATGCTCAGTCGTCAGAATCCCTATCTCAGCCTTGTTGATGAAGTCCAGAGGTTCAAGGAGCCTCGCGGTCGGAAGGACGTCCAATTGGGCCTCAAAACGCCATAAGGTGGGTTTGGAATCAGAGTCTAGATTGGTTGTCTTCCTAAGGTTAGACAGCAATATGTCCTACTGTTTTACCAATAGCTAGGGTTGGGAGAGCAGAAATAGATTCATGCTTTTCCCAAGGCTACTGCAAAGTGAAAATGACCAGCCCCGCCGGGCCGGAGTTCGAACTTGGGTTGATTCCATGGTCCGAATCCGCTATTTGCACCTCCTATTCAATTGAACCTGCTACTGAGCTTAACAGATATCGTGAATATTAGAAGCCTGAGTCGGAGCTCGAACCCAGTCCGCCGATTCCGTTTCCGGTGGAGATAATGGTTATGCCCCCACCCTCTCAGGCACCCACATTAATAACTAAACACAATAACATTCACACGCACATGAACTCACGCAGGGGTGTACTGTGCCAACGTACCCGATGACCTCTCCTCGTCTTAATTAGACTACGCCAATGACCTAGTCTAATTCTGCTAATGCTTTTTATCCTCCAAGACACACACACATATACAATGAAAAGAAAGAGACACAAAAACGTTGGGGTGGGGACGCAATTCTTGAAAGTGCTCCAATGCACGGAATGACCCCAGAATTTGAGGAACCAAGAATATCGGGGACATGGTGGGGGGAAAGAAGAAGAAGAAGAAGAAGAAGAAGAAGAAGAAGAAGAAGAAGAAGAAGAAGAAGAGCAACGGACATGGGTTGGGGGGTGGCACATATCGCGCATCCCTTCGCCACCCCCTACCACCCGTCCTCCACCCCTCAGTGTTTTGACACGAGAAAAGCTCGCCACGCGCATCTTCCCACTAAAAAAAAGGGAGGGTACGGTGGAATCCGATTGTGGTCGATGAATTTCAGGCTCTGTGGCACCAACATAAGCCAACTCCACAACGTTATGCCAGCCCCATCCTCCCCTTGTGCCCTCCCCATTCACCCTTTACCGCCACTCCTTCCAGGAAAATTATGATTACAAGGGATTATCATTGAATCCTTTTCTCTGTGAAATATCATCTTCACTTTCCCGAAATGCTTTGCTCTTTCTGGAAGAGTTATAGTTATTTTCAAAGAGTCAAATAGCGGAGTCTATTCATTGTATTGTGGGACAACCCAAGACATCTAAGATGGCGAAGAGTTCAATCTTTTTTCTGGTGTGTGTGTAGATATGTATAGGGGGGGTTCGTTTGGGTATTTATATGCTCGTATGTTTGTTTGTTTATTCCGGCGCTCCTGGAAACACCGTTTTGTCTACAGACTTGAAAAATGGCATCAGGACTCCAGTAAGCCCCATCTAAAAAAAATTTTTAATTTTCTACTTGCAGGGCTTTATTCCGACGGATTTATTAATAATATCCAGATTCTTCAGAATCTATGTCTCTAGATAGGTTGTTTTACTCTATTTTAAATGTTTTCCTGTGGGAAACGCCAGTGAAATTATAAATAGAATTTATTCTGACGTATTTATTCTTCGATGGAATTCTTTTTACATGATTTGAAATTTGTTCAATTATTGACTGTGTTGGCAAATTATTATTATTATTATTATTATTATTATTATTATTGTTATTATTATTATTATTATTATTATTATTATTATTATTATTATTGCAATTTCACACTAGTAGTCTGGTGGTTACCGCTGGAGTTTGAGTGACAGCAAGGCTCCTCAAGTTTCCAGCCCTCCTCTCCACATTCTCATAGACCACAGCAACACTGAGGTTTACAGTTTCACACCAGTTGCTCGGTGGTCATCACTGAAGGCTGGGTGACAGTAAGTTTCCTCAGGTCTTCAGCCCACATCTCTTCTCTCCCTTGCCTATCACGCCTGTGCTGTGGTTCACATCTCCGCTTCCATTTTCCTTTCTCCTCTGTTAGGCCACTGCTAACATTTAGTGTCGTAGACCTTACATTTCAGGTGCTTTCCTCAGTATCTGTACGGTTCCCAGTAGTGCTGTGGTCTGTACAGTCTCAATCCTTCCTTTTATCCCGAGCTCCTCCAGTCTTGCCCTCAGTGTCTTTGGGAGAGCTCCTAGTGTACCTTCTATGACTGGTACCACCCTGACTTTCATGTTCCACATCTTCTTCAGTTCTCTGGCCAGATCTTGGTATTTTTCCAGTTTTTCACTCTCCTTCCTCTTCACTCTATGGTCTGCAGGCACAGCCACATCTATTATTTGGCAGGTTTCTTGTCCACGATTACCAAGTCTGGTCTTCTTGCCTGGATGAGGTGGTCTGTTTGGATGTCAAAGTCCCAAAGTAATTAGTGGTTTCCTTTCTCCAGGGCTGTCTTCGGTTTGTGTTGGTACCACTTATCCGTTTGGATAAATCACATTCGCTTACTCAGATCCCAGTCCATCACTGTTGCTACTCTATCGTGTCTGTGTTAGTTGACTACTTTCACTAGGTATGTGGTTTACGGTCTCATCTCTTTCACCACACAGGCAACACCTGCTGTTTGTCTGTGTTTTGTCGATTTTTGTTTTGATATAGTTTGTCCTGATGCATTTGTTTTGAGCTTCCATGATGAGCGATTCCGTTTTTCTCTTCAGGTTTCCTATTCGTGGCCATGTCCATAATCTCTCGTCTGCTACATCCTGTATCTATCTTTTAAATTCTCCGTATATTTTTTCTTTTCCCATTTTTTCTGTCCTTGTTTGCTGTGCTGTTCCATTGTTTTCTACTTTTTGATTGTTCGTTGCGCTGCTTCGGGCACTCTTTGTGGTGTCTTCAGTGTTTGTTTGCACATACTTTTCTAGATCTGCATTGGCTCTCTGGACACAGTCCTCTATGCTGATGAGCCCCCTGCCACTTTCTTTTCTCTTCTTCTTCTTCTTCTTCTTCTTCTTCTTCTTCTTCTTCTTCTTATTATTATTATTATTATTATTATTATTATTATTATTATTATTATTATTATTATTACTATGATGATGATGATGATGATAATGAATCTCACACCAGTTGCCTGGTGATAACTGCTGGAGTTTTAGTGACAGCAAGTCTCCTCAAGTCTCCAGCCCTCCTCTCCTAGTACTCATAGGTCGCAGTAATTCTGCGATTTACAGTTTCACACCGGTTGCCCAGTGGTTATCGCTGAAGGCTGAGTGACAATAAGTCTCCTCAGGTCTTCAGCTAACGTCTCCTCTCTCTTTCGCATATCATGACAGAGCTACGATTCGTTGCAGTACTTATATCTCTAGCACCTTCCTCAGTATCCGTGCAGTTCCCAGTAGTGCTGTGGTCCGTACAGTCTCTATCCTTCCCTTATTCCCGATCTCCTCCAGTCTCACCCTCAGCGTTTTGGAGACAGTTCCTAGTGCGCCCACTATTATTTATTTACCAAAGTCAAGATGAGGCCATTCAGTTAAGGAAGGGAAAATAATGTCTAATTTCATAATACCTAACTACAATCGATGAAATCTCAGTCTCTGTGTGTATGTATACTCTGCAATGACTTCTCTTCAGAATTATCTAAATTTAGATTTTTTTTTAAATGTCTAAACTGGCAACGCTGAAGAAAAGTCACCGAAATACTTCGAAGCAGAAGTTTCGCACGATGGGCGGGAAATCATTATTCATGACAAAGTTGCACTACACACTTGAGGTCCAGCCTCTTCTAAACATACGTTTGGGACGGGCACTGCCCTAGTGTAATCAATCTTCAATATGTAATACAATAATATCCAGAACTTTGACTGTCATCGTTGTCAACACGTAAATAATACACCGACGTTTCGCGATATAATACAGCTGTGTAAAAAACGTGTTAGCGTTTTTGCCAGAACAATTCCTACCATACGGTGATCATGTGATCACAAAATGAAAGAAAAAGTTCCGAATTCGTTTTTCGCCTCCTGAATGTACTTGAAGCAATTAAGACGAAGTCTGAGAGCGGGTTTCTTTAACTTCAAGACAAACCACTTGGAGACTTTATTTGATGACCTGAAATCCCAGAGGATGAATGATCTAGAAATTTAGAGACAAGGTTGGGGAGGGGAGAGGGGATGGACCAGCGGGATGGGGATGAACTTTTTTTTTTTTCGGTCAACATCCAAAAGGAGGATTTTAAATTGTTTGTTTGTCGGATAAGTACTTGCAGAAGTGTCATGGGACTCTTCTTTTCAGTAAATAAATAATTTGTTTTAGTGGATTAATTTACGTCTCTCAAAAGAACCGTCTCCGACTTATATATTAAAAGAATATATATATATATATATATATATATATATATATATATATATATATATATATATATATAAAAGGGAATAAGAATTGGTCTGGTTAGACACTCAGTAGAAACCGTCACGTGACTTACGTCTTTTTAGGGAGCATGCCGTGTTGGGAGTGATCAATTAAAAAAATTGGAAGAAGGAGTGATCTACGAATAAGTTACTTCTCTTGCCTATTATTGGATCACTGAAAAGTTCGAATTTTAAAAAAAAAAGTGGGCAAAAATTAGGGCAATTTAGCATAAACTTCCATTGTGAATTGACCTCCCACTAAAAACCTATTTGTGGAAGAGATTTTAGAAGACAAAAAGCATCTTTTTTTCCTAGAGACGATACCCAATGGAGAATGACAGACGTTGATGAAGTCCCTGTTTCTGTTGCATGGATCAGCATAATGATCCTTGCATATCTCAAGTGTGATCGAGACTTAAAAGTTTCTTTATTTTCTATGACCAGGATCTTTTCTTCGGTAGGATGCAAGTCCACCGAAGTAAACATAATAAGGCATAAATGTTGAAAATTCCAGCCCTCTAGCTCCATTGGTGCAGCCTGTGCGCATGATACATACATACTTACATACATAGCCAGCCGTACCAACTTGAAACCAGAAGAAAACTATTCTGACAGTTCTGCAGACAGTTTCCGTTGACCATTTCAAACAAATGCCGAAAAATCTGAAGCAAATTGTTTTCATACCTAGATAAATGAGTGAATGCAGATATTGGACCTTTTTCGGTGATCCGCAGCAAAAGTTGACGTTCACAAGTTTGAAGTATGGAAGTCTAAATAATTTTTTAAAATCTTATTTTATTCATCTCGACGAAAAAAAACTAAAATGCCGTGTCTCTTTCGTTTGTCCCGACCACGAAAACGAGAATCCAACCCCTGGAGGTGGGTAACGAAATAAACTTAACATATTCATTCCCACTGATTATGGAAATGTTCGTCTGGTGGGAACTAATGAAAAATGCTTCACCCTATATCGCAAATTTCTCTTCTTATTTCAAACTTTAGACAACAGTGATCTCTTCGTCGGGCAAAGCTACAAGAATCCGACAGCTTGAATCATCTTGAACCCAACTAAAAAGATATGCAAGACTGGCCGCTCGGGGGAAAGGTGGAAATGCTTTGAATTTCCAAGATCAAATTGCTGCTGAAATTTAGCCCCAAACCAACACGACAAATTGAGTTTTTACTCAGAGAGAGAGAGAGCGAGAGAGAGTACAACTTGATCTTGTCCACACATCTGAGTAGAATTTTGACGTACGCATTTTTGTAATTGAAAAAAGGCCCAAAGTGGCTATTCAGGATTTTTATTTAAAACAATACGTTCAGAATATTTCCATGGTGCGATGTCTTTACAAGTATGAGAACCAATTCACTCAAAGAAAGACTGTTTGCTCTTCTTCATCATAATTTCCCCTCTCTTCCTCGCCCTGCTATCACTACCACGAATGGTATACGTGTCGTTGAAATTATGGTTCTTGTTCTGTTGGGGGGGGGGGGGTAGGCTTCCGTACTCTGAAATTATGGACGTTAGCTTTTGACAGATATTCATAAGCTTACCTTGGGAGAGGGTTATAGTGGGTGGGGGACCTGGAGAGGATCGAACTCGCTACACTGCCCTAGTCTTTAAAACTAACTTGGTATATGGGGTTCTACGGCGGGCACACATAGAAATTCACCTTTTAGATACTATTCAAAACTAACTTAGTCTGGCACAACACCACAATAGCACGACTTTGCCAATGTCTTCTCAGTCTAGTTTATTTAACCATGGTGCTACAGTTTGAATCCTTTATAAGGGTATAGAGAGGTGTTTGTACGAGTTTATACTACACAATCATCATCATCATCATCATCATCATCATCATCATCATCATCAGTTTTTCAACGTCCGTCATTGGATATAGAGCTTCCCTAGGATTTGCCACACTTCTCTATCATGGGTGTCGCGGAGCCTGTACTTTCTGAATTTGTCTAGCTCGTCCCTCCATCTAATATTCTGCCGGCCTCGGTTGCACATGTGATCACGAGGTATCTATGTCGTGAGTCGCAATGTCCATCGGTTGTCTGCCATTCTTGCAACATAGCTAGCCCACTGCCATTTGAGATTTTTAATGGATTCTATGATGTCTCTGATTCTATGATGTCTTTTCCTGGATATACTGTGTTGTCTTGTGGTCTCTCCATGTGAGGTCCAGCATAATTCTTTCATGTGCACATTGCATGGTTCTCAGTTTGCGGATCTGTCTCTTGGTTAGGTTCCATGTTTCAGCTCCATAAGTGACTATTGGGAGAATGTATTGGTTATACACCCTTCTTTTTAGGATTGATGGGATCTTCTTATTTTTGAAGGTTGGGCTTGCTATCCTTGTTTGATTCTTCGCTTGATTTCTTCTTTTTTTGAGGATCTCACTCGCCTATAAAATTAGCTTGTTAACCATACTTCTGCAGTATGCATTCTTTGTCCTAGGACTGTCCATTCCAAAGGTTCATGTTTGGTGTGCGAACAGCCTGTCATAATAATCATACAAAATTATTTTCCGTCCGTCGTACGAAACTACAGCTTCAAAGTATTCAGATTTCTTCTCCTTAGTTTTGACAATTTATATATTTTATGTCTAAAATTTAGATAATTCTGAAGAGTAGAAGTGAAGGGAGATAATTCATAGAAACTAAGAAGGATGATCTATAATCTTCATTTTCTTTCTATTCATCTTCATTCGGATTTCCCGAGAACCACCGATCCCTTGGTGTATATTGATCAAGTTTAGCTTGGTCTCGCACTATAGTTGGACACCCGCTGAAGATTGAACTGGCTACAATAACAATGGAATTCTCAAGATTTTTTCACTTGTGACCCCATTGAATAGCACACGCTGATGTAGTCCGAGGGTTCAGAAAGCTCGGCAGTGGGAATGGCGTCAACTTGGACGTCAAACAGCTACGAGGTGGGTTCGAACTCAGCGGTACCCCTCTAGATTGGTTGCATTTTATTGCAACCCCTTCTCAATGAACAGGACTTAGACCGTGTATAATTAGTCCTTAGTCTTCACCTAACAATGACTGAGCATAGAAACGAATCAAGACCAGAGTAAACTTTAATCAACGATGCGTCTACCATTCGTGGTAGTAGTAGCAGGGGGTGGAGGAGAAGAAGGGGGAAGTGTTTTTGGGTAGACCCCGCCGAAAGCTAATGTCCCTGATTTCAAAGTACAGAAGCCTAAAACGAAAAAAAAAAGAGCTATAATTTTAATGATGCGTATACCATCCGTGGTAGTAGTAGCAGGGCGTGGAGGAGGAGGAGTGTGAAGAGCATGTAATCTTCTTCTGGGTGAATTGGTTTTCATATTTGTAAAATATTTCGATTTAGAATTATCTGTGAGTATATTTTCAACAAAAATTGTAAATGGCCATTTTTGGCGTTTTTTTGGCATTTTTTACTATTTTGTGCTTCATTTAGACATAAAAAAGCGGACTTCGTACATTCTATTATGACATAGCAGCTGGTTAAAAAAATAATCGGAGGAGATGTTCTTTTAATGACGTCACACCATTAAATGACATACACCTCTTCCTTCCTTCCTCTGTTGACTGATGTAGTTGGAACTGACCGACCGACCGACCGACCGAAAGTTCATTTTCTTCCTTTGGCTGAGTAGAAACTCAATTCATTGTGTTGGCTTGGAACCAAATTTTAACATTCATCTATCTAATTTTGGAGAATGAAAACATTTCTACCATTCTCCAGACCAGTCAGTCTGGTATATCTTTTTAGTTGGTTTTCAGATCAGTCGAGTTGGCAGATTCTTGCAGCTTTGTCCAAAGGAGACATCATCGTTATCAAAAAAGAACATAGAATAAGATAAGCTTTAAGTTAATGGGTTGAATGTGATTGTTTATTTCGATACGATAGCTCAAATCGGGGCCTAATATTTGTAAGTACTAATCTCAAAGAAATGTGAATGTTCTAAAGACTTGAGCAGTGTTTTGTTTTAATTGTCATCAAGTTTGAAAATGCTGATTCGCACAAATAGGTTGTATGACAAGGCAAAAAACCTGCCAAGGCTATCTCTGAGAGAATGGGGAATTCAGCTTTAACACCAAGCCAAAAATGCATTCAGAATGTTTTTATTGAAAATGCAAGCTTGAGAGTTCAATCCCACGAATCTTCTGCAAATTCTTCAAGAGCTTTCAACAAGAGATGTTTTGCTTGTCCCCTTCCAGTGATGAATGTTTTAGGGATCCGATTTAACTGACTATTGCCAGATTCATGAAGGAAATATTCAAAGAATTGATTTTCAAAGCATACCAAATGATCGATTATGATCTGTTGAGTCAAATCAAAACTCGACTTATTTGAAACAGATAAAATCTCCAGTGAGTGAAAATATTTCGAAGAAGTCATTCTCCACTTCATGTTTCCATATGTCTAATATTTTTTCACGAACGCTTGAACTTTAGATCTCAGTGTAGAATATTCATGTTCTCCGCTTGTGTAGACAGACATTAAGTTCGTTGAATTTCTCAAACACATCTGATAAATATCATAATTTGCACTGCCAATTTCATAGTGAAAACATTTGACTAAATTTGAGTTATTTTCGGACATATATAGTTCAACTTCATTTTTCAAATCTAATAACAGTCTGAAAGCTCGTCCCGTCGACAGCCATCTTACTTCTGTATGCAGTAAAAGTTGGTTGAAATTGTATCACGTTTCGTCACATCAATTTGCAAAGGGGCAACTATTAAGTGCTCGACATTTAATGGAGTTAATAACTTTTACTGCGTTTAGTAGTACTGCATTCAGAACTGCAGACATTTTCTTAGGCCAGTCCCAAAAGGCTTTACCTGGAAGTTTGACATATAAAGCTAACCTGCATACTGGTAGATTTTTCTTTCATATAAAACTGAAATACACACGATCTGATCAGATCAGCGGTCATCATCTTGTTCAAAATAACTGCAATTAAAAAAAAATGCAATACACATTTACTGACTTTTCGACCTCAATTATTCAAAATTTGAGTTGTAATCTACTAATTATCTTTCATATGACAAGAAAAACAACAGACTCCGTTCAAAACCTGCGACGTTGTATATATATATATATATATATATATATATATATATATATATATATATATATATATATATATATATATATATATATATATATATATATATCTTCCGACGACATTTGTCTACATTCGTGTCTTTAATATAACTATTTGTTTCCACTTGAGTTTTCAAGCTAATCCCCGTTAAAAAGTCCGAAACAAAAAAAGTGGTTGCATCAAAAATATAAAAGATAAATATCATCCATCCATATCTCTCTCTCTCTCTCTCTCTCCCCCCCCCCTGTCTGGCAGTCTCTCTCTTTCCTCTTTCCTCTTTGAACTTTCAATTCTTTTATCTCTAGAATGGATCTAAAGAGAAGGAATACGATGACGTAGTGTGACGTAACAGAAAGAAATATTCCTCTTTCTTTGTCCACTCTCTATATTGTATGTTTCTATCCTTACCAAAGCTATTGACCAATCTTTTGAAAAATGAAATTTTCCCAGTCCGACTATCGTTACAATCAAAAACAAGGCGCATGCGATCTAGTTTTTTTCTTTTTTTGTGATCGCCATTTTGAAATGAAAATGTAGGTTGCTGTTTTAGACAAAACGTGTGTATTTTTTTTTTCATATGAAAGAGCATTGAATTTTAAAAGAAGGTGGATTTTGTCACGAACTATTTTTTCTTTGTAACTCATGAAAATCTTTTGTCAACCGAGAAACCCGTGTATCATGGGCTTCACGATTTGAAAGTGATTAAAACTTGGATAACACCAACTCAATCCCTCAAGTAAATTAGGAAAAAATCGTTGGACTAAGTATGATCTTCATAATATATTTCATTAGAAGAGCTTAAAAATGTTGCCACCTAAAGGGTCATTACTATCGCCAACAGTTGGTCCTTCCTCCAGGTCCCCGGGGCACTCGTCATTGCACCCCCTTTACATGGCACTGACCACGGGCATTAACGCAAGCAATCCCATTCTTTTCACAGTTTGAACAATTTGGAAATGTCAATTAATCTATTTTGCAAGTTTCGTATTTTTGTGGCCATTATTTTTAAATGAAGATGGAGGTTGCAGTTTTGGTCAGGTTGTATGTATCCTGTATTTATATCAAAGATCATCAACATATCTACCAGTATGCGAGTTTTCACACTTGTCACGTCTATTGTGTTTTAAATTGCAATTGTGTTTTTTAATGGCGGCTATTTTGAAATAAAAATGGCGGCCACACTTTAGTTCAGATTGTGTGTATTCTGGTTTAGATAAAATGACAATAAAAAAAATCTTATTTTTTTACATTCTTAACAATTCTGGTTAAAATTTGAATTAATCTTTCTTGCAATATCTTCTGTTTTTATGTTGGCCATTTTTTGAAAAAAGATGTCGGATGCAAGTTTAGTCAGATCGTGTGTATTTTGATTTTATACGAAAGAGTATCAAAAACTCTACCAGTGAACGAGTTTTCAAACTTCTTACACGTTTTTAACAATTCTGGTTGAATTTTCAATCCTTCTATTGTACTGTATTCCGAATTTTTTTTTTCCATGGATGTCATTTTGAAATGAAGATGGGGTAGCTGTTTTAGTCAGATCGTGTGTACCTGGTTTTATATAGAAGAACATATACCAGTATACAGGTTTTCACTATTTCATACAATACAATACTTCAAATTTTGTTCTTCTTTAATAGCGGACAATACAATACTTCAAATTTTGTTCTTCTTTAATAGCGGACACTTTGAATTGAAGATGGTGATCTCCACGATGAAGAACGTATTGGGAGAATGCATCAGATTCTCATAAGCCTTTGATTTCCAATTGATTGAATAGAAGCAATCTTTACACATTTTCACTTTGTAGATAATACCAATCTAAACAATGATAAGTTTGCTAACGTCAGATCTCTGACCGATCATCTGAATATAAGGTCCATTTAATATGGAGAAATTTTCACAACTTTGGTGGATAAATGTGCGAATTTTTGAGAGAACATATCAAAACAGCAAGATGCGAAAAGGGCGGTAGAGGGCGCCACGTGAAATTCTCCAAGTCATATCACATGGAATAACTTTATAAATCATTCCGCATTACCAGGCTAATCTACTTCTGTTTGCCCCATCATATTTTTGATTATACTAAAATCGTTTGAAAAATATGACTGGAAGCATAAATGGATCAAGTAAGAAGCTTCTTAGAATTGATATTAACTTTTCATGGAGCTGTACATGCCTTTCAAAAGATTTCTTTTGTTCTTCCGATGATTTCAATAGCCTTCCGAAATAACTCTACGGCAATGGTTTCGAAACTTTGAAAACTCGACCCCTTCTATAAAGGACATTTCTAGGCGAACCCCTATTCTCAGCATTCAGTTTTCAGACTAATCAATGAACTACGATAAAAAGCAATTTTTACCTTTAAAAAATCGTATTTGTTTAAAATCAATTACATTTATTTGAATCCTAATATATGCTACATGTCTGTGTCCAATATCTATGTTATTTTGATAGATGTGCATTGTATTAAGTTGTTTCTCTGCCATATTGATTCGCAATATCAGGTTTAGAGGGATCCCCCACCCCGGGCATTATTTGACGGAAACCCAGTGATCCACAGACCTCAGTTTCGAAACCATTGCTCTACAGGATTATGGGAATAGATCGGACGGCCTTACAAATCAAGTGGACGGGTCCATGTTCATGATCTCTGATAATGAAAGTAAATCCATCGAAACTTTCATGGTATTTCTTCTTTTTCCACCTGAATGTGTAATTTCTACAGGTTCATCTGTTTGCAAATTCGTGTTGGTGCTAGATGATCCTGATTGTGCTCAATGAAGGAAATGAGCTTTGGCTTTTGGGAACCAGGTAAATGTTGAGGCTGCTTTCTGGGAACTATGTACATGGTAATGTCTCCTGTAGTTGACATATAACATAGTAAAACACCTGAAAATAGAGAGGTAGGTATACGTCCGACACTCTCGCCCCCTCCATTTCGATCACTGGTTGTTTAAGATGTAAAAATTCTTCATTATAAGCGGTTTTATTCTTTAACTGAATTAATCATTTATTCATAGGTGATTCCATGTAAATAAGAAGTAAAAAGAAAAAACTGTAATATTTTGACGCAGATCTAGGGACAATTTCTAACACATGTAAACCCATTCAACCCCTTAGGCGTCGGATCTTTCGGAAAGCTTTCAGTCATAGAGCTATAGTTCCAATGGTTACAAGTAATAATTTTGTAACTTTGACGTCCAAGGGTTTAACTGGGGATGGTCATTTCTTCCTTTGGATGTTTCTGCGACCCCCAATAATCTTTACGTAGATCCCAGGGAGTCGTAACCTCTAGTTTGAGAAGTATTTGGCCAGCCTGCCATCAATGAACGTACAGCTGAACATTGGTTCCAACCCTCCAGACTCGCGTAAAACAACTCGAGAGGCTGCAGAGGAACTAAACGTTGACCATTCAACAGTTGTTCGACATTTGCACCAAATCGGAAAAGCAAAAAAAGTTCGACGTGTCGCGCGAATGACCCTGAATAGAAAGCAAAAAAATTTCCAAGTCGCACGAATGACCCAACAGAAATCGAACAGACAATGCTAAGAAACTCTATCTTACCTTGCTTACTCACCAGACCTCTCTCCAACCGACTACCACTTTTTTCAAGCATTTCAACCACTTCCTGCAAGGAAAGATCTTCGACAACCAAGCAGCAGCTCAAAACGCGTTCGAAAAATTCATTGGTTCCAAGACCTGAGAATTCTATGTTTCTGGGATGAATGGACAAAATGAGTAGATTCTAGACATCCTCATTTAGATTAATCATTTTTATTCTGAGCTGAGATATACTGCTTTGAACTTGGTGGTAAAAAAACTGCAATTATTTTTGCATCAAGCTAAAAACAATCATCACCAACCAGATGAAAACCAATCACGGGAACAAACTAGCTTTAGAAGAAGCTTTTAGACCATGGACTTTTTTTATTCAATAATTCAACTGAAAGAGAAGGCAACAGAATACAAAATGCCACTCGGTGTAGTATTTATAGACTTCAAGAAACCTTTTGACTTTTTCCATGGTCATGAAGGCCATCAAAGTGTAAACCCTGGTTACGTCAGAGTACTGCAATATATATTCAGTCGCAGCAAACTCCTTTATCAGGCTCCATGAAGACTCTGAACTCTTCTTGCTCCAAAAAGGAGTAAGACCATGTGATATCAGCTCACTTAAACTCTTCACAGCCTGCCTTGTGATGATCTTCCGAAACCTAGACTGGGAGAGTAAAGGAATCAAAATAGACAGCGAATATCTGTGCAACCTCAGATTTGCAGACAACATTGTCCTTTTCACAAAGAACCTAAATGACCTCCAACTAATGCTAGATGAACTAAACGAAGAATGTAAGAAGGTTGGCCTACACATGAAATTCAGTAAAACAAAAGACATTTGCAACAATCACATCAAGATGAAGGACATAACTGTCAAAATCAAAGATGCAAAACTGGGTAAAGTAGACCGCTATATCTACCTAGGACAACAAATCTCTATAAAATCTACAAAAGAAAGAGAAATCAAGCGAAGAATCACTCTAGGATGGCAAGCCTTCGGCAGAGCAAGCCCAATCTTCAAAAACAAGTCTATCACAATAATCCTATAAAGAAGAGTGTATCCTCCCGATAGTCACTTATGGAGCTGAAACATGGAACCACACCTAGAAACAGACCCGCAGACTGAGAAGCATGCAACGTGAGTATGAAAGAATCCTGCGCATCCTCAAATGAAGAGAGATCACAAGACTGCACAATATATCAGGGAGAAAACAGGAGTCCGAGACATCATAGAATCTACAAGAAAATCTAAATGGCAACGGGTAGGTCATGTTGCGAAAATGGCAGACAACCGATGAACATCATGACTCACAACATGGATCCAAAGAGATCACATGCGCAACCGAGGCCGGCAGTATACAAGATGGATAGACGAACGGGACAAATTCAGAAGCTACTGACTCCGCAACACCCATGATAGAGAGGTGTGTCGAGTCATATGGAAGGTCTATGTCCAACGACGGACGATTAAAGAATGATGATGATGATGACGACGACGACGACGACGATGATGATGATGATGATGATGATGATTGAATGTATGTTTTAATACTTATACGTATTTTCTTAATTTAGGGCCTGTTTATAACATATGCTACTGGCACTGCACTAGCTTAATCCGGCTCTGGAAGTACGTTGTTTACAGGCCTTGGGGAAATTGAGAAGCCAAGAAAATTGGTTCCACATGAATGTACAGAAAAGAACATCAGTCAGCGTTTAAACACTTATCTTCCTCTTCTTGCTCGACATGGAAAAACATCATTTTCAAACAAGATAACCACTGGCGATGAAAAATGGATTTATTACTAGAATGACAGACAAAGAAAACTGTAGCTAGATCCAGGGCAGCCTTCTCAAACTAAGCAGAATCTACTGAGAAAAAAATTTCTTCTTGGTTGAGATTCACAGGGGATTCATTACTACGAATCACTGAAACCTAGACCAACTGTTACGGCGGGACACTTGTGAGTAATTGGCTCGTTTGAATTGAGCATTTGAATAGAAAAGACCTTTTCCTGAGCAAGAAAGTCGCCCAGTGAGTTTGTTGCATGGTAATGCCGATCATAAAAGCTGCAAATTATCTGAACTGTTGGGTAGCACTTAGCAAAGGGCATAGGGAATTCGAAGTGTCCTGAAAAATACTCACATGAAAGAAGCCTTTACGAAAATTAACCATAAAAGCGAACACATGAAAAAAGCATACACGGAAAAAGCTCAAATACCTACCTAAAAAGAATTCTGTTCCGTTTTTTTTTTTTAAACAGAGCTTCTGGTTTCTAAAATATCAAAAATTATTTGCGATGTGAAAAGCCCACACGGAAAAAAATTGTGTGGGCTTTTTCCCGTGTGGGATTTTTTCCAAATGAACATTTTTCTCTTATTGGCTCCTCTCCTGTACACCATTATGACTGTGGGCTTTTTCTGTTGGTAATTTTCGTGTGGGATTATATCATGTGATGATTTTTCATGGAACCAGAATTCAATAATTCGAATTAAATCAGTTGTATCTGCCTCATGAATAAGCTGCGATTTATTATTTTCGTTATCTTTTTAATAAACCGCCATTTTTGCAATAGAAAAAGGTGAAATTTATGTAATATAAAAAAAAGACTGTCAACGCATATTAACATTTTGGAGTTTATGTAGAGAATATAGTGCCAGAAAAATTAATTATTTCAAGCTTATTAATCTTATATCTCTCGGCTTTTCATTCTATGAAATAAAAGGAAGAGAGAGTGAAGGACAAGCAGAGTGGGGGAGAAAAGTGGAGGAAGGTTGTGGAGAGAGTAATAAAATGGTAGAGAGAGGGGGGTGGAAAGTGGAAGTGAAAGAATCTAAACGTGGGGACGAGGGAGGGAGAGATTATGAAGGAAAAAAAGGGAGAAAACCGGAAAAATGGTTGAGGGAAGGAGAGTATGAAATCGATAGTAAGAGAGAGAGAGAGGCGGGGAAAGAGTGTTGGAAAGTTTAGGAGAAAGAGTAGGGATAGTGTTAATTAGGGATAGTGGGTAGGGAAAGTGGAAGAGAGTAGGAAGTGAGAGAAAACGTATGATAGAACGAGAGGGAGATAAGAAAGTGAGAGGATGTAGGAAAATGATAGAGAGTGAGTGAATGTATGTTCCGTTAATTAGTAAACGGCTTTACGCTGGCTACGACTTCAGCTGCCCTTGTTCGGGCTCCACAAGTGTTTCGGTTTCCGATAGGTAAAATAGATTTAGAGGCAACAAGCACCTGATCTGGCGTCACTATCCTCATCCTGCGCTATATTGAACATACCTGAGAGATGAGAGAGACGGATTCATGCCATTCTTTCCCAGGGGCAATAGCGCCAAGTGAACACTAACTGTCCCAGCCGGAGCTTGAACTCGGCTCGCCAGTTCCATTCTCCGTCGCGTCAACTCCGCATCTCCTGTGTTTTTAGGGAAAGTGGGAAAATAATAAAAATGTATATGTGTGTGTGTGTGTGAGAGAGAGAGAGAGAGGGGGTGGATGGGAGAGAGTGGACATATGTGGGGGAGAAGAGAAAGACAAAATCAGGTCAGGAGCCTCTCATCTCCAATATCTTTCACCATTGTTTTTGTTCTTGTTTTTGTTTTGTTTTTTTCTTTTTCACTCTTTTCATACTTAGGTCCTTTAATATTTATCTGTCTGCCACACAACCCCCCTCCCCCTAGATCCAGCGTCGCCTTTCTATCTGGGGTCCGGGAGAAGGGTTTTCTTTTTTTTTTTTGCCTTCTGTTTTCTGGTTTGTTAACCACGGCTCCGTTTCACGACAGGAAGGAATGGTGAGACGCCATCGGCACAAAGAGTCAAAGAAAAATTTAGGAGCATCTTTTTGTTCCAATTCACTTGTCCCGATTTTCTTGCAGGGGGGGGGTGTACACATCTACAACTGGCTGTCTCTTATTTTTCTTTTAAGAGTTCTTGTCATTTTTTCTCCATTTGTACGTGTTCATATGTGTGTGTGTGTGTGTATACGTGTATGTGTGTGTGTGTAGAGTTGGGTTTCTTCATGTTTTTTCGTTATCGGTTAAGCAGGTGGCCAATCGGACAAAGACAACGAGTTTTAAAAACGTGGGCGCGGATCCAGGGATGGTGTTCGGATAACCTCCACGCACGCCCTTTTTCAGCAAAATACTATTAGAAACTGTTTATTTCTGAATTTACAGATAAAGAAATCTTATTTTCAATAACAGGACAAATATTCCCCTAGTACTCATAAACTGACCTTGAAAACAAAAATATATTATAACCATTGTCTAATTTGACAGAAGGAGTAAAAATGGAAAATTTGAAGAAAAACAGTTGGACGCTTCCCGGCACAAAATTCTGGATCCGGTCCTGAAAAGTTCCGCTGAAATCACGCTAGGCTCGGCTTGTTTATAACGACACACTTTTTTGTACTATTTACATACATACATACATACATACATACATACACGCTAACACAAACACAAGCAAACGAAGTGCTACCCAAAAGTTCAAAGACTTTCATCGTCGAAAGAAATTACTCACCTGAACACTGGTTTCCACATTTTTCTTCAAAGAAGCCTTATATATATATATATATATATATATATATATATATATATATATATATATACAGAGATCTCACAAATAGACTAAACAGTTAAAGAAAATGGGAATGTTGCAGGAATCGAACCTACAACTGATAGGTTGGCTGCTTCAACGTAGCTGATTCTTTGATTGTTTATTCTATTTACATTGTCTCGGCCAAATAATACATTCACCGTACAATAAGGGGAGAAGATTTCAA
Source organism: Thysanoteuthis rhombus (assembly GCA_963457665.1). Taxonomy (NCBI): domain Eukaryota; kingdom Metazoa; phylum Mollusca; class Cephalopoda; order Oegopsida; family Thysanoteuthidae; genus Thysanoteuthis; species Thysanoteuthis major. Next base: position 19,073,247 of record OY735224.1, read on the forward strand.
ATATAGTTTGGATATAATATGGTGCAATCTATAATCATTCTGTCGGATCATATGTATCCATTTCTTGATAATTGTCGCGTTGAAAGAAACAGATCGAGCAGATATAGACTGTGAATGAGCAAAAATGAGAATTTGAAGTAAAAACTGTAATTTTGGCCTTTGCACACGCACGTACACACACACGCACTCGCACTCCCTCTCTCTCTCTCTCTCTCTCTCTCTCTCTCTCTCTCTCTCTCTCTCTCTCTCGCCCCCATATATATATATATATATATTAAAAGATTTCGGAGAGAGATTACCCGACACGTGTTTCTTGGTTCAATCATTTATCAAGAAATTTTATATTTAAGATTTAACAAATAATCCCAAGTAATCATGAGCAAACCTTAAAAAACAAAAATGACTCTTGATAGATATTTGAACCAAGAAACAAGTATCGGGTTATTTTCAGCATATTGTTCTATATTATATGATTAATATATTGAGCACTCTTTATTCAATTTCAATGAAAATAATTCAATTTGAAAATTCAACTGCTTAATTATATATATCACATTTTCTTATCTAAATTATTTTAAAATAAAGTAAAGTTTTGTATATTTTTTCATCTAAAATGCGATATGTTACTTTGAAACGTTATTTGAAATTACTTCCCGTTATTACTCGCTGAATGTATCATTTTGCCTAGACAGCGTAAATAGAATAAACAATTAAAGAAAATCGAGCTGCTGTCAGAATCGAACCGGCGAATAATAGGTAGGCGTTTCAAAGTTGCATTGTTCTTGCCACCGAGCTAAACAAACTACCTGTAAAGCCCCAAATTATGCCCTAATTCTCATTTTGTTCACTCTCCGTCTATATCAGCTATTTTGTGTTTCTTTGTATTACCAGCGGCTGTTGAACCTGCGACCGATAGCTTTAATGCAGCGTTGCTTTTACCATTGCAGCAGCCCTATTTTCTTTAATTTCTATTTGTACTGTCTATAAGTAAGTATATGATTCTGTGTTTTTTGCCCATGATTGCATTTTTCCCAATATATGTATGGATCAAGCTGAAAGCTATTCAAGTAACTAATTTTAACTCATCCCAATTACAATATTAGTTAACCTTTTCAATCTCATTGACAGATTCTAATCAAGATTTTAGCATGATAAATAATTATTTTGATTCATTCAAGAAAATGATTCGGTAAGAAATTTTCCAAAGATTTAACAACCGTCAAAGCCAAGCTATATAAGCAATATTTCTGTTCGTTCAAATACTTATTCTCTGCTCTTGCCATTGTGGGTAGTATCAGGTTTTGTCATTTTTTATCTTCCATATTCCAGATGTTCCATAGAACGCTCGTAAATTTGAAGAAAGTTAACTCAATACCCACTTGGCAGGTAATAGACACCCGTTGTAAACAATTGTATTTTTCACTACATTTTAGATGAAAAGTAAGTAATGCCTTTTTCAAAATCCAGTTAAGTAATCATCGAATTAACCAATTTTCGCAAAATTCTATATTTCTAAAACGGTTACTTCATTTTGGGATTATTTTTGATTACAGAGTTTCAAATTTCCGACTGGTGGACATCAATCATGGCGTAACCGAAGTAAATTTTGAATAGTATAAATTGACGTTATGAATAGTTTAGAACGTGCTTTAAGTCGGTGAAAGTAGTTTGTATTCCTTCACGACTAACTTCATGCTATTTCCTTGCAATTAAAACCAAAATTTAAACTTCAGAGATATTTATATCATTGCAATACGTTTTAAAATTTCTATAAAAAGTATGTGATCATTGCAACGATTTGTAGTGTTTTTGGTACTTACCTAGTTGAAACAAGCTACTTATGAATTATATCACTTTACCTGGACCATACTTTGTAGTTATGTAAGCAAAATAGGGAGGTATATCTGGTCTACGCTCCTAGATATGAACAAAAACATAGTGTGGAAATTCTAATCGTTACAAAACAATGAACATGGCTTTTGTCTATTTACGTATATTTTTGATTCAAGTGTCTGTATTCATTCACCTTCAGTTGCCAATTCTTATAACAACATAGCAGTTTATATATATGTCCTTAAAATTCATAACTCAGAAACTACTGGGCCGATCCACACCAAACTTAGCATGAATACCAAATATCATACAGAGATCACAAATAATTACAATTTAAAAAAAAGTAAAATGCAAAGACATTACGATGTTTTTTTAATCGTAATACTATCTATGCATTTCAAATTTCGATTTTTTAAAATCTATCTGAAGGATTAAGCAGTCGCCACCCCTGATGAAGGCACTAATGAGGCTCAAATACTTGTTATACTTACAATTATCTAGGAAGGGGACCATTCGGGTGAGTGATCCATGTAGCTTGATATTTGACGGTCTGAGATACTAAATATCTAGAGCATTATTTCTTAGCTTTTTTCCCACTGTGTGGCTTACCTTACTTTTGGTGTAATATGTCATGACTTAGTAGGGATCATAGCTCGCAAACATGTCGCTATGTTGTCAAAAGTTCCTGTGAGTTGCTAATTGGAATAAAGAAAAGAAGTAGAAAAATCCAAGAACACTGAACTCGGGAATGCAATTTGTCTGGTACAATCTGAAAATGGTGTAGTCAGATGCATGTCAAATGTGAAACAAGAATCAGACAGTCTCAGTGGCCCAACTGGAAAACGTACCGTGGCTTACTGATGGGTCATAGCCCACTCAACGGGACACCCAGATCTACCGGAAAGGCAGACCAGAAAGTGGATTTCCAGCTAGTTATGTTCGTGAGCTTTCTCCAAGAAAATTTATAATTTTAACTTGTTACATAAATAACACTAAAACGAATTGGGTGTTTATATAAGTGCTTTCAATCCATTCTTTCTGCGCTTTGGGCACTCATCTTGTTTTCCAACTTGCCCTACCCCTTCGTTGCCCTACCCCTTTGTGACCTGACCTCACCTTCCTGAGTTGATTCTTGCTTAATACACACGGAATGAAAACGCACGCAAGTGTGTCCAATTTTTTGTAATTTTATTTTCAACTCGTCCCGGATTTCTGTTCGATTTCTCTGGTCACACAGATGTTTCCTCCTGCGTCTGAATGGGGGCACAGCAAAATAAAAAGGAAAATAGAAAATACTGGGGTTCGGGGATGGGGGTTGATTCTCCTACTTTGCATCATAGGTAGTTGGAGCACATCACGTTGGAATCGGTGTCTTCGTAGCCGCTTGTTAGCGAATACCTTGTCCATCATGGAAGCATCCAACCACATAATATTGACGAAATAGCAAACCGGGGGTAATGTTACCTTAGTCCCCTTGAAGGTACTCTCCTCGGTACCTCGAGGGCTGAAAGACCTGGATGTTGCGATGTAGTACAAAACGCGCTCAGTCATTGTGGATGCGACAGTCACACAGTACACAAGCTCACTCAATGGTGGTTTATTGTAGATTGAATCAGCCCACGGGAGAGTGTCTGTTCATGCATGTACAACTGGTTCCCACAGTTATCAAAATGCCTGGATACTTTCCAGACAAAAATCAAAAAGCAGATTTTCCGGGTTGTTCGAGGAAAAGGAGTTGAAAAAAGGCTGTTAGGGTCGGGACGAGGATCAGATGAATCGTTAGATAAGGGATAGTAGACATATAAAGTCATGAGTGTATGAGGTCTGTGCTGAACACTGTTTTGCCCGAATGTTTCTAGTTCGTACGCCTGCCTATAAAATCATAAGCATAATTTCAAGAAAATCACCTTCTCACGCACTGATAACTTCGGAAAAAGGCAAAAATCCGCTTCTCCCTGCTTTCTTGTAACCTTGTATTATATCCTGTTATTTGCGAGGTACTTAGAGGATCTAGATCAGGAGTAGGCACTCTATGGCCTGCAGGCTAGATCTGGAAGAGATTTTGACTGACCAACGAGCACATATTGAGATACTATGTTTGCATTCATGTTTCAAAGATTTTGTCCTTTGAAATGGATTGAGAATCAATTAAGTTCTTAGATTAATAATATGTATTCTTGGTTTTGCGCAAATGGCTTTCTAGAATGCGTTATTCATTGACTTTAAGGCAAAATATTACTAAGTATATTTATATTGATAATTACAATATTTTGAGCTTCTTGTGGCATTTATCAAGCCCGCCGTCAGCTCATTATCACGCCATCCGGTCAATAGAATTTTTTTGATAAAGGTTGCCTCCTCTGATCTAAATCATTGGTTCAAGCAATCAACCATGTAGCCGATTCAAGTCATGTGTGAGATTGTGAGATACGGTGGAGGGTGGACTGCTATTGCATCCTGATCATCATTTCGATCACGTGACCATTCAATCAGCCATGAGACCCAATCAATTCATCTTATGACACATGGGGTCGTTTGCACGAGATTTGCGCGTGTGCAAGTGAGATTATGAGTCCAGGGTTACGTTTGGAAACTTTAGAAAAATTTTTTCAAAATCCCCGTTACCCGACTTCATACGCACACGTTTGTTCTGCTTTTTTTTTTTTTTTTTTTTTTTTTTCTCCCATCCATCCGGCCGTACAATGGCAAACACACATATAGCTGCTGTAACCCTCATCACAACTTGTTCCCGCCGTAAACAATATCCCGCGTCCACATCTGCTGTGCACATGGCGCCGAAGAAGACAGTCCCCGGCAGACAGATGCTCCCTAACCCTGACCCTCACCCTCTTTTTCCCCCGGCCCCCTCCACCCAACGGACCATCCCAACTCATCCCCGAAATCTTTTTTCTTTTTTTTTTTGCCCTTTCTGTTTGTTTCCCCTCTTCCTTCAAATCATTGTCTCGTAAAGCCAAACACCTTTTTTTATTATTTCTTTTTTTGCTTGCAAAGACATCGTTTCTTGTAGCCTTATCTTTTCCATTACATATGAGGCGTTTAATTTTAGAGACAGACAAATGCCATAAACCGGAGTAGGGGTTCATGGAGTAGGGCCCAAGAAAAATTCTAAAAATTCAGACCAGAAATGTGATTTTCATTTGCCTGTTCAAATAAATTTTTTAAAAGAAAAAACCTTCGGAATCGCGCCATTTTTCACTTCACTAGATAGTGAGCAGAAGACAAGATAGAACTTACAATGTAAAATCCCTTCCTCCGCTCCTAAAGTACACGAACACAAATAATGATTTGGACATGTAATAACAACTTCTCGGTGCCTCACCCACAGCTGTTTGGCTAAGATTAAAGTGTAGTCTCTGTTCTTTGGAGCCCTCGGGTTAAGAAGTTGATCATTGTCTGGGATTACTCCCTGTCCCAAAACCACTGACCAGCATGCTCAGGCTCGTCATGGGAACTTCTACAGGGAACACATTTTTAGCCAATCTTGGATGTATCATTTTCGACGTTTTCTTGGGGAGCATGCGAAAATCTCATAGAATCCCTTCCCTGTAACTTTCCTCCCTGCACTTGGAATTTCTGAAGGGGTCCACTCAATTTTCACTCATTCTTAACTTCGAAACTTGACAGGTATGCATTACTACTGTTATACAAGATAAAGATCTCCACTGCCTCTTGAAGCCCCATCTTTTGGTCCTTTGATACCCACGGGGCTCTGAGCAAGCACTTAATTCGCTCTTACTTCGAGCCTGCCCTGCTGTTATATCCAGGACAGGTCCTCGGAACCAGCTACACGGGTAGTCGCCTTGAACACTTGGTGCTCTGGGCGACGCCTGTTTTATGTTTGAGACAGTTGTGCTTTTTTAATTACAGTAGGGCGAATGAATGAATTAAACAGGGGAAAAACAGTCAAAATGAGAGGATTCCCTAGAATGAAGTCCGATTTTTCAGGAATATCCGAATATAGAATAATCTAAATTTAGATATGAAATATCTAATTTGGCAACACCGAAGAGAAATAACCAAAACCATACTTCGGGCTGAAAATCATTTTACATGACAATTATGGTAGGACCCCTTCCAAACATGCAAATACCCTACTAATTGTCAATGAACGATTTCTTAGGACGCACGTGTGGAACCACCGTAGCCACCAAAGGTGTCGAATTGAACAACTGTAGCCACCAAAGGTGAAGAATTCAATCTATTTTTACGTGTTTGTGAGCTTGTGTGTTCCAGCGCTCCTGGTCATACCATTTTGTCTACAGACTTGAACATTGGTACCAGTACTCCACTAGACGCCTTTTATTCTGACAGGTATAGTCTATAGATAACACCTCGATGTTTCGGGGGGGGGGGTAACTTTATTTTAGATGTTTTCCAGTGGAAAAGACCAGTAATGTAATGAATAGAATTGATTCTTACCATATCTATTCTTCTATAGACTTTTTTTTTTACATGACTTCAAATTTTGATGCTACGGTTGTTAAATTATTGACTGTGATGGCGAATTTTTTTTTCTTCTTCTTCTTCTTTAAATTCATTGTTTTAATAGCCAGTTGATTTACGGCCTGGGGTTGTTGGCCCTACGCTCCAAGATGGGCTATCTTACAGCCTTACTAAAGGATTCCAACTGTCCTGCACCTTATCATTGGGAAGGGAGAAGGGATATTCGCTTTTTCCCAGGCTATAAGTGTAAAGAGAATGTGGGCAGCCGCAACCGAATCTCGAACCCAGTTCGCTGATTCCCATTTTCCGTACCGGTGTCCACTACACCACTCTGTACCTCTCACGCCACTCCATTCTCAAAGTGGGTGCTACCGCTTTGGGATGTAGGTAGACCCAAGAGGACCATAGGGGGCGTTACAAGGCAAGAAATGATGAGGGGATCCAAGGAAAAACAAATCGATTCCTCTATCGCATGATGTCGTATGTTTGTACGGTTATTTTAAGTACGAATATTTTCCGTTTTTGTTTTTTTTTCATTTGAATTATTCTATCAACTTATCTAGTTTCCAATGTATCATTTTTGACTAAATCTACGGGCGGAGGGGCCTTGATAAAATCGGTCTTAAGCGGGGAAATAGTTCGGAAAGGTTTGGGAAACACTACTCTATTTCTACAATTAGAAACCGTCGACCAAAACTGTCACCAAAACTGTCAACGTAGGTTTCATTTGTTTCAAGTTGGTCTGTCTGGCTAGACAAGTATCTATCATGCACACAGGCTGCACCCATGGAGCTTTAGGGCTGAAAATTTAAAAATTTACTCATTATTATGTTTTGTTTTGTTTTTTGTTCAGCCCTTAGTTTTTTTTAGGGAGGATGCCAATTTGTAATGTAAGTTTATGATAAATTGACCTCTTAGTTTGTGATCTGCAGCGTTCACACTTTTTACTTATCACTGACCAAAAATAGTGAGAGGAATAAATTATTGATTGACCACCCCTTTTCCAATTTTCCAATTGATCGCCCTAACACTGCGTGCAACCAAAGACGTTGGTAGCGTGATGGTTTCTATTGAGTGACTAACCAGACATGTTTTCATACACATTAGGATCAGTAGTTAGAGGATTACATCAGCGGTGCTAGTAATCATAAGGTAACCAGACATGTTTTCATACACATTAGGATCAGTAGTTAGAGGATTACATCAGCGGTGCTAGTAATCATAAGGTAATTATTCAACTATTCAATAACCCTCACTGGGTACCTCGCATGTGTAGCCTTGCGTCATACTCAGCCAAGCTTGGTAAATATCAACAACTTTTGATCCACAGATAATAAAAATTTTAACGAAAATAGAAATAAACAAGCCGTTCTCCTTGAGCGAAAAATGTTTCACCCCTACCTTTTGCGTACCCCTACTCAGTTTCTCCACATTTGCAGCCTTTCTGCTGCAATTAAATTCTCAGGACTTCTTCCTGACCCCATCCCTTTAAATGTAATTTTTTGTAAGTGTGATGGGTGGACAGACAGAAAAGTGTGACAGACGGACACGTTTCTGAATAGGATGTAGATGATTTACAATATATATATATATATATATATATATATATATATATATATATATATATATACTCATTAATCGTATGCATATGTTTGTGTGTGTGTGTGTTTGAGAGGGTTTTCCCCGGCAGTAGGACCATAGCCGATGGGGCTTGTGTGCTGAATAACCCTCCAGCCTTGGTGATAAAGTTTCAAGACGAAGTTCGACTTGCATATGACTGAATCCAATCTTTAAACCACAGAAGTAGCACGAATACGATCAAGGTTATGAGGGTCAGCCGCCCTCTTGCGGGAATATTCCAACGGTATAACTTAACTTTGGTTAAACTGCAGGGTGTGAGCTCTCCGTATTTTGTAGATGCCTGAGCTGGCTATGGAGTTCTACTGTCCCTTTTGATGGGGGATCTGGATAGTACTGCTGTCTACAACTTTGAGCACAGATCCAACACTCACTCTATACATGTACAAGATACAACCCAGAGGACCAGGGAAGTTAGTGGCATCATCAGAAAGAGAAAAACAATTAAAGTGAATGGGGTTCGTTCTTTTCCGGTGGAGCGATCTCAGGAAAAGTGCGAAATATCGGATGAAATGTGTAAAATTGCCAGATGAACAGATTAATTAAACCGTTCAAAACCCCTGAATTAGCACATTGTATACACAAACACACAAATTCATCATATATATATTTGTATATCCCGCGGAAAAAATTATGGAATGCCCAAAATTTTTACTCCGCTTGATTTTGAAAAGATTATGCTATTTTTTTAGATATTTTAATCTCGTTGTTCAGCTGATAAATTTTCGGCGAAGAAAAAAAAGGCTTAGTGAACACACTATAAGTGTGGTGATTCCATATTTTTTGCAAGGGATCGTATATATGTTTACTCAATCTATATGTATACATTAAAACGCATACACTATATATATATATATATATATATATATATATATATATATATATATATATATATATATATATATATATATACATTTGGCGCATATTTATATATATATCTCGACACGCATTTCATATATATATATATATATATATATATATTTGCAATCTGCATACACTCGCAGTATCTATCTCAGCACGTTGTCCTGTCGGTCTTCCTTCAGATACTATTTGTTCATGTGTAGATATAATCATTTGTTTTAAGCAAAGGAATAAAAACAACGCGTCTTATTTTTTTGATCTCATTTCAAGACAACGTTTGAGATAAATGCTCATTTCAAAAGACCACCGCCTTCTTCCTTTCTTTTTGATATCCGTTCTTCTCCCAGCGATGTTTTGTGCGCGCGTTCGAATCCTCCATTCCGGTCAAGCGTCAGATATTCTCACAACGCAAAAGCTCAAGAGAATTTCAATGAACGGAGGCGATGAATGAAGAACAGATTTCAAAAGTTGGACCCATAACCGAGACTGAACCTTGACCCTCTGTTGACTCCTTCGTTTGTCTCTTCCAATATGTATTCCGATCAGTGATATAAATTTAGGAACTCGATAAACGGTTAGGAGTCATTGCACACTCACCTCCTCTCTTTCCTACTTCTGAGTCTGCTGTACCTCCTACCACCGCTGACTGTGTTCTCAAATGCTGTATGTATATATATATATATATATATAATATGAACTGTAAAGAGTGAGACAAACTCGGGAGTAAATTGTTTTGAAGTTAGGTTTACTTATCCGTAGATGTTTTGTTTTGTTTTGTTTTTTGTCAATGGTCTGGATATGTTTCGGGGGGTATACTCATCTTCAGTACTGTGCTGTGTGAGTACGTGCTTTTAGGGCTTAAAGGTTTGATGTGGAACCTGAGTCCACCATCAGGAGCTTTTCTCTCTCTTTCTCTCTCTCTCTCTCTCTCTCTCTCTCTATATATATATATATATATATATATATATATATATATATATATATATATGTGAGGTAAAATGCTACCCTTTAGGTCTGAAGCAAAGCTTTCGATCCTTCTTCGTGGATCTTACTGGATGAGATAATGGATAGTCTATAGCCACATTAAAGAGTTTTTTAAACAGCTGTCCGTGGATGACTCAATCATCTAATTATATATATATATATATATATATATATATATATATATATATATATATATATATATATATATATATATATTTGCACATCCAACCGGACACCTGCCGTAGTGCGAAGCTAAGTGCTCTAGTCTCGCACTCTATTGCTTATGAGTTCGTTCTCACTGACAAGAACGTAGCTCTTCTGGTTTTGTCTAACTAATATTTCCTTAAATAACGGGTGGCAGCTTTATTACCCACTCTTCTCTATGTTCATCCCCTAATACTTCGGGGTAGAATTGCAGGGGTAGCTATTAAGACGATATGCTGTGTTTTGCTTTTTGTTGCATCAAAAACAAATATAAAGTGACTTGTGGAAGAAAAAAGGGGTGGTGGGATTTGAATTATAGGCAATGTCCCTCTTTCGGGGTTTTCTTTAAGGAAAGATAATCAGGTGTCTTTTTTTGTTGTTGTTTCTGTTCTTGCTTTTGTTTTTGTTTGTTTGTTTTTTCCCCACTGCTGTCAAAACAGGTTTTATGCACTTCTAAAATAAGGACATTTAGAATCAAGGCAATGAAGTAACAATGAAGGCTTTTGTTCATAAAAAAAAGGATTCACGCATTGTACTAGGGTGTATATGACGTCTGCTTGGAGAAGAAGAAGAAGAAGAAGAAGAAGAAGAAAAAGAAGAAGAAGAAGAAGAAGAAGAAGGGGGAAGTTAAAAGAGTGGAGTGAACGATGGATAAGGAAAGAAAATGAAGAAAAGAGAGTGCAGGAGAAAAAGAGGATGAAGAGAAAATGGAGATGAAGCAGAGAAGGAAGAAGGGAGACAGAAGAGAATGTGGAGAAGCAGGACGATGGAGAAGAAGGGAAGAAATCAGAAGAGTGTTCAGAAGAAGAAAGCAAAGAAAAGGGGTGTGGAGAAAAGGAGAAAGAGTGAGAGGGTGAAGGAGAAAAAGTAGAAAAGTACGTAGAAGAAAAAAAAACAGAGCGAAGAAGTGAAGGGAAAAGGAGGATGAGGAGAAGAGAGAGGCTGAAGAAGAAGAAGAAGAAGAAGAAGAAGAAGAAGAAGAAGAAGAAGAAGAAGGAAGTTAAAAGAGAGAGGCTGAAGAAGAAGAACTTAGCCTATTATGATATGATGGATCGCCGGCTCATCAGCCAGACCAATTAGGAAGTGTAGTGAGTCTGATCAACTCTATTTGGCTTCGTACCAGGCATAGACAACATACAGAATTCTATGTATCGATGAAGTCTGGCACAAAACCACACCAGTTGGGCGCATACTGAGAATTGAACTCGTTCTAAGAGAAAGAAATGATCTATTGAACAGGCTCCTTTACTATTACGGCAAGGTGCACAGTCATAAAAGAAATGAGTTGGGTACCAGTGAAGTTCGAACTCACTACACAACATGAATGATCTGCGAGGGTACATCGCTTACTACCACTCTGAGGCAAGGCGATGATCCAGTCTTATACACAGTCCTAGGTATCTACTAAATTCAATGCGAGACCACGATTTTATGACACCCAGTGAGGATCGAATTCGCCCAGTAGCAGTAATGACGCGCCAGAAAAGTATGGGCGACACTCATAGCTTTCTAGTTTCTTATTCCCTGTGCGTACGACTAGGGTTGGTTGGTGTTGGTAACTGAACCCTCGTCAACCCGAATTCGTGAAGAAGGGCCGGGCTGGGTCGTAGTTGGTTCACGTAACCCCGTTTGTTAATAAAGAGAGAAAGAAGAAAAACAATCTGCTTCTCTTTCGGGTGATAACAATGTCTGGTGGATCAATTGGGTTGGGTCCTAGGGAAACAGAAGAAGAAAAAAACAAAAAAAAAAAACACCGGACCTCTTTTGAATTAATGATGTGCAAAAGTCTGCGAGAATCAGATGGTAGAGAAAGGATGGCTGAAGGAGACGGGGCGAGGGTCTATTAAAATGGCACCAGGGAATAATGGAATGGGAGCTTGGACCGCATTTCCTCCCCGCTTCTCCGTGCACTGCCTGTACCTGCCCTCTGGTCCCCCTGTGGGGGATACTGTGTGAGTTGAACAATTCATCTCGAAGATTCATACGTCAGTTTATAAGGCTTAGAAGTATGCGTGTACGAGGCGAGCGAATATCACCGACTATCCACGAATATAATAATTAGCAATGTGTTTTTATACTCTGTCACGCTAAGAGACGTAACTGACGAATTGGAATTTTATGTTCTGATGACGTGGCAAAAATGCTGAATTTGAATAATAATAATAATAATAATAATGGTGATAATAATAATAATAATAATTATTATAATTATTATCATTATTATTATGATTATTATCATTATTTTAAATCGGTGTGTTGTCAACAGAATATCATTCTCTTCGTTGACTGCAATGCGAATCTCTATTATCCACGTATATGAAATAGAACGAATTTATCCATTTATTTCATATATGTCGTCATCTTTGCCGGCACGGGTAAACTTATGTGTTAAATACTGTGCTACTTGTTGATTCCCGTGAAAAAAATCATGGGTATATTTTAATTTCTATGCGATGATTTTATTTCACAAAAAAAAATACGGAACTCAATTGGAAGAGTCTACTGTTTCAAATGGTGATCAGAAGACATTTTTTCTCAACAAAATTGCCATCTTTGAGTGGAAGAGTCAATTGTTGTGGAGAGAAAAACGAACAGAAATAATCACGCTTTTTACCGCTCTTAGCAAATGTATTGGTCAGAGAAAAGACCCATGTTTGAAAAACTATCAAAGATAGAAGTAGGCGTTTATCACCATTCGATAGCACATTTTTTGAAGATCCATTTAAATTTGAAATAAAGTCTCGGCCCGACCAGGCTCGGCTCGGCTTGGCTCAGCTCGGCCCCCAAACTGTTCTTGAAGCTTAATAAATCGGAAACTAATGAAAATACGTATACATGAGGTTTTCACAAATCGATACAACATTATTTAAAATTCATTACGCATGTGGCAAATGTAATGGTTCAAGATGGTCTTTCTGAAGCAAGTCATTTCTGGTAATCCTTGCTTGTACGGGTGTAAAATACGGTAGTCAGACCCGGCTTACATACAACGTTATTTGCATCTGTAAACGCAAGGATTTCCACATTTTCAATGCATCTCGGGAAGGGATAAAGATTTTCTAAATGTGTTTTTGCTAAACGACAGAACATCAAATGATAAGTATAAATGATAATCTGTACGTAATTGATACGGTGCAAGAGCACCGAGCTATGACGCCTTCAATAGTTTGACCCGACTCGGTTCGTCTTCTGGGAACGGATAACGATATTTTTATCACTGCCAATGAAGTTGGTAGAGATATATGTATTCACCCGTGTCTCTCCTTTTGTCCACAAAGTATCTCGATTAATTTTTATGAAAATTTGCAGAAGGTCAGGCACTGGGCCAAGTAAAAAAACTATTAAAATTTTTACATACATACATGTGATGGGGCTCCACGCCTTATGCTGGCGAGCTATTAGACCATTTCTGCTATGTGGTGAGTTCTGCCCACACTGGGTGCTCCATACTTGTAATATCGAGACAGACTAAGCTAAGCCTAAGCCGAGAGCTGTGTACGCCATATTGTTTATAAGGTTGGAGCAAAGCCTCGCTATGGGGATTGGGGGAATGGTTGTTAGCAAGCTAATCTGACAGATAATGGTTAAGGTGTAATGTGCTTGATCCTTACTGGGTGCCTCACACTTATGGCCTTGAGCCAGACTAAGCTTAGCTTCGTAAAAAAAAAAAATAAGCTGCTAGTTTATATTGTGATATGAAGTTGCTTGGAAAAGAATGTAGAAGTTTTGGAAACCCGTTCAAATGTAGTTAAATGTTAAGAGTTAAATGCATTTGTCAAGAACATTATTGTCAAACAAACTCCAGTTTGAGCCTAGTGTCGACATTGTAGCGAAATTCAAGTCGAAGCGAGGAGTCGACTATGATATCAAACTCAATTTGAAGTCTTGAGTTGACTATGTTGTCTAACTTGTCGAAGTCGGTAGATGATAATGTTGTCTTACTCGAGTCGAAGTCGGGAGATGATAATGTTGTCTGACTTGAATCGAAGTCTGGAGTCGACTATGTAGTCAATCTCAAGTCGAAAGTTGACTTTGCTTTTCGAACGTAATAACAAGAACACTTTTAAATTAGCGGAGTGAACTCTTCACTGTTTGTCTATCCGGTCGTGTTGGACCAAACAGATATGAATAATTAACATTTCCTTATTGTGAAATTACGACCAAGTGATCAACAAGCGGTTCTCTTACCGACTGAGCCAAACTGACAAATCTTATACATCTACGAAAACTTATATAACAAGTATGGAAGGGCTTATTTCATTCTGATAAATAAATACGTTTATAACAAAAAATATTATTTTTGATTTTGTAGATTTATTATATACATATGTTGCAGGAATCTTCTTCAGTCAGAATAGAAGGAAGTGTGTAGTTTGCCCCCGCAGCAGCCTGGCTTGTCTGTATGATAATTTTGCTTGTCGCAATCAACGGCAATTACGCTCCGATTGGTCAATTGATAAAATGACTGACCAATCACGAGTAAGAAAATTTTGAAACGCTGAAATTTAAATAAAGCAGCCGATATATGCGTCAATACTGTTTTGGGAAACAGATCTTTTTTTAGTCGTTTCTTTGTTGCATTACAGAATTAAATTGGGTTTAATCAGTTTAGCCAACCAGAGTATTTTTTACGAGAATGAATTAATTTTTTTACTACAATTTAGATAAATAAAAATATCACTTTTCTTATTACAGATATTACTTCATTACCATAAATCATATAAATTGAAATATTTCTTGAGTACTTTGATCTGTAGCAATAAAATTAGTAATATTTCAATTTATCCAATCAATAGCAATAAAATAAGTTATATTCAAAATGATATACTTTATTCAAAATATTCCTTATTTTATTTAGAAAAAGGGGAGTGAAGGAACAGATAGTTCACTAAAGGGCTAGGAAAAGAGAGGGGAAGAAAGGGGAGGTAGGTAGTTTTGAAAAAGGACGGGAGAAAAAGTAAAGTAGTTTACTTCGGGGTAATTGGACACTGGGCAGATTTCCACATTTTTCATCACATGAAGTAAGAAAAACAATAATTTGAATATCACTATCCTGGTCTGCAAGGCAAAATTTTGAAGGGAACGATAGCCATTTTCCATACCTTAAACTTGGAGCCTTGTTTCCGACTAATGTTAACAAATGAAGACCATTTTTACGGTTGTGAGTTTGTTTCTCACTGTGTGCCCCACATTTTTTGCTGTCTTCCAGGCTAAACTATCAGTCGACCCGAAGCATAAGTGAACTAAGCGGCTAATAAAGGCCCTGTGGCCAGCGGAGGTCCCCCAAAGAGAGTTGAGGGGCGGGGGGCCTTAAATTTCTCCTTAGGTCCCCAGAAAGAGCTTAGGTTGGCCATGCTAAAGAACAAACACATGAAAAGACATTCAGGAAAAGACGCCAAAATATCTCCTACGCTTTCAGAGAAAGGTACACGAGGCACCTACAGTGGCACACACACACACACACATGCATACACACATACACACACACATGAAGAGACTGATTTAAAATATACGCAGATTCGTTTACAGACTTCTAAATACATTTTACTCATCTTCGCGTCTAGTCCATAAAACGGGTCAACAACAAAAGCTGATAAAATTGGAATAGCGTCAGAAATTCTACGTCCCTGCTGGGTTGAGGTAAGTAATGGCCACTTCCTGGAGTGATCATTGGGTTCAGAGATACATTCGGAGGGGCCATCGGTTTTATATTCAGAGAGGTCGTGAGTTTATATATGACTGTAGGTTTCGGAATCCGCAGCTTTAATTACTACAGGCCTCCCCTGTTACATCGCGGTTCGTTATAGCGCAGTTCGCGACATAATGCAGGTGGATGGTTGACCCGAAAGTATAAATCTAGCTCCAAAAATATCTAGCTATAAAAAAAGTGTATCAAGCTTTTGAAAAGGCTGAATTTAATTGTACCGGATGTACCGCGGTTGGTCCTTCTTGTAACGCTATAATTAGGATTTTTAAAAACTAATCTCGAACAAATATTAAGTATGAATTGAATGGTTAAATTCAATACATTGATATAATACCTCTGCCAACGCTATTGTCTGGGGAGAATCATTTTTGATGGATCCGCCCAAAAATTCAATTAGGTCTTCCATAGCCTATTTTCCATCCTTCCACAAAACGTCATGGAAGTTCTCGGATAACTTTTTAGAATATCGTTCGGGCAGTCATGAGCGTCTACATCAGAGATTTGGAAAATGACTCTCAATCAGAAACGAAATCCTGGATCCGCCTACAAATTTTACCGCTTCTTTTCCACTCCGTTGCTAACCACTACCCATAATTCCCTAGAAATTCATTCAGTAATTTCGGAGATGTCGTGTGGACAGACGAAAAGACGAATGAACAGACTAACGAACACATGCGAACGGAAACAAATACCCCTTTTTCAACTTAATAAATGATACAATCTATTAATATAGATAAAACGGATATATTAATTTATCATCATCATCATCATCATCAGTCTTTTATCGTCCGTCGGATTCGCCACACTTCTCTATCATGGGCGTCGCGGAGCAAGTATTTTCTGAATTTGTCTACCTTGTCTCTCCATCTAATATTCTGCCGGCCTCGGTTGCGCATGTGATCTCGGGGGATCCATGTCATGAGTTGCGATGTCATCGGTTGTCCGCCATTCTTGCAACGTGGCCAGCCCAATGCCATTTGAGATTTTTAATTGATTCCATGATGTCCCTGACATATACTGTGCTGTCTTGTGGTCTCTCCATGTGAGGCCCCGCATAGTTCTTTCATGTGCACGTTGCTTGTTTCTCAATTTGCGGATCTGTCTCCTAGTTAGGTTGCATGTTTCAGCTCCATAGGTGACTATGGGAAGGATGCATTGGTTATATACCCTTCTTTTTAGGTTTAATGGGATCTTCTTATTTTTTGAAGGTTGAGCTCGCTCTGCCTAAGGCTTGCCATTCTAGTGTTATTCTTCGCTTGATTTAGCTACAAAAACCATGCACTGTTGATGAGTCAATAGCACACGTCTCATACAGCTGCTGTACCGAAACAGTGCAATCCAGTCTTCTCAACTGCCATTTCGTGTATAGGCATAGACTTCTGTTTGAGCTTTACACCACCACTGATACCTGCACTTTGCTTGGGAGCCATTGCGAGTGATAATTGTTAGCGAATTAGGCTATGGATTTTACAAAATTGATAGAACAGTAACAACCACCGCAATATAAACAATTCTGAGATGGCTCTAGACATAACGTCACCTGTGGCCACTCGGTAACCTAATTGTGAGAGCTGCAAGAAATTCACGTATCTATCTAGATTAAAAAAGGCGTTACCGGAAATCAATGCTGTACATGTGTCATGAATAGATAGTAATCATGTGAGGGGTCGCCGAACATTTTAGACCATCGACGCCTCAATGGAATCCTCGAATTCTCATCGACCCCTATCGACCCCCTGCCAAAAGAGATTTATCAATTCAGCCACCCTGAAAAAATAACCAAATCTTCCTAAAACGTATCGAATCTGTCAAAAACGTATCGAATATCTCCCAAAACATCAAATCTTCCCAAGACGTATTGCTATCTGCTAAAATCGTATTGAATCGAATCTTCCAAAAACGTATCAGATCTAAAAAAAAAAAAAATAAACGTCCCAGGTCTCTTAAAAAAACGTGCTGAATCTGCAAAAAACGTAACAAATGAGAGATAAAATGTAACAAATTTACCATAAAACACATCAGATCTCCCAAAACATTAAATCTTCCAAAAACGTGTCAAATTTGCTAGAATTGCAGTGAATAGAATCTTCTAAAAACGTATTGGATCTTCCAAAAATGTATCAGATCTTCCAAAAACGTACCGGGTCTTCCAAAAATGTATCAGATCTTCCAAAAACGTACCGGGTCTCAGAACAAAAACGTACTGAATCTGCAATGAAATGTAACAAATCTGCTATAAAACGTATCAAATCTGAAAAAAAAAGTCCGTTACACCGTTTCTTTTTTTTTTCATCTTTTCTTATTCACTTTTAGACACCCTAAGCAAGGCCTTTCGGCCACTTTTTACATCGAAGGGTTAGTAAAAAGTATAACACAGATCTTGAAATGGAATATATATATTTTGACCCAAACATTTCAATAGACCCCTCCCAGCGTTTAAGAACCTCCTTTCAACCCCCAGGTATTCATCGACCCCTTGGATAGTCCCATCGACCTCCTCTAATTGATATCGTCCAATTTAGCAACCCCTAGTTTATATTCATCATTATATTATTACAACAAGTCTGTCATCAACTTATTCTGTCGCGCCTTCTGTTGCACCATCCAACGTAGCTGCGTGCGTGTAAACAGAAAGAGATCTACGTCAGGTTAAAATAATCGTTTCTCGGCGGCGACAGATACCAACTTCACTCATACAAATGTTTTGAAGAGAACGTTCTTTTTATCGCTTCGTGACAGATGCCGAGCACTAAACGTGTGATTTTTATGGTTACTCAAAGGAACAGATTTCGCACAGTGTCATCCAAGCTGACCACAACCCAGAAGAAACTTTATAATAGTAGTCCCAGATCTTCTTTTATATATATATATATATATATATATATATATATATATATATATATATATATATATATATATATATATATATATATATATATATATATATATATATATATCTTTTTCTTCTTTTTTTATGCAACCCAATCTCCTTATACTTCCTGTTGCCAAGTGATGGTACTCAATAAATCATGCCATAAAATATTAAAAGCGGAAACCCCCTCCACTTTTGCCATCTTTAGTTACAGGAGAACGTCGCTCTGTTGCGGCATTAAATCACATCAGGCAGCACCGAAGAAGAAGCGTTGTTTACATCAACCTTTCATCTCGTTTGAAGTTCACTATTATTCAGCCAGCCATTCTCCGATCATCATCAGGCATCACAATTGAGGATTCTGAGGACATATCAAGTGACGTGCCATGTATCCCGTTTATGCACAGCCTGGGAAAGTTTGGCTGGATTGGCTCCTTCTTTAAAGTCGGATAACCAGGAATCCATCTCCCGGGTGACACTTCCCCATTATACTAAAAAACGGGTTATAGATAAGGGATACAACCGAATGTTTGTGGTGAAGACCGATGGAGCAGGACATTTTTGTATTATTAAGGATCCACCTTGAAATAGCGATCTTGTATCAAGTGACGTGTCAGGTATGAATACAGATTCTCCACACTAAAAAAAATTGTCTCATTTTTACATGGTGCAGTGGCAAAAAATACTGCCTGGAAAAGTCAGTTGTCTTTTTTCATTCGTTCCTACCTAAAGCTAACGTCCATGATTTTAAAGTACGGAAGTCTTGAAAAAGAAAGACCAGGCTGCATTTTCTTTCTCTCGACGAAAAAGACCGAAAATGATTGGTCTTTTCCGTTGACTCCGAAAACGAAAAAGAAAACCTTACCCCTAACCCCGGGAGTGGGGAGTGCTAATGAAATAAATACTGCTCACTGTTGATGAATTTTTTTTTGTCAGTCAGAGACTAATGACCCTCTTCCATATCATGCCTTACATTACTTTTTTTTCCTTTTTTTTTTTTTTCTTATTTCAATCTTTTGACAGCATTAGCCATTTCTACGGACAAAGCTGCAAAAATACAACTTGACCGATCAGGAAACCAACAAAAAAGATTTATAAGATTGACCATTTTGGAGTGAGGCTTAAATGTTTTGGTTCTCAAAGATTAAATTGTTGCTAAGATTTAACCATAAACTGACATGACGAATTGAGTTTTTAGTTAATACGACTTTCTTTTCCTTTTTAGGCTTCGGTACTTGAACATTTTTAACGTAAGTTTATGGTGGGGATTAACGAGAAAGCTAAAACTCTTCTAATTCGATCTGACGATAAACCCGAACCAACTTTTTGAGTAACCAAATACTAAAGAGCCAACCTAATATTCACTGTACACTACATATATTAACCAAACTCCTGTTTGGTGAAGTTATTTAAGACTCAGTTAATGATGAAATAGAGAAAATTCAATATAATTAGAGAAGCACTACGACACACGCAATTTCTTTCATCAGGCATACAAGAAAGGTGATCAATTATTTTTTTGGTAACACTGATTAACAGTACCTGTAAATATCATTGGGGCAGATCTGGGATTTTGAGCTTGGGTGTCTAAATAGAAAGAAACCTATTTGTTTTAAATATTGCCCATGTATAGGTCGACCCAAATTAAGAGCGGGAAAACCTTATCTTGAAATAAACAAGATATACATACTGGAATGTAAGCTTTTCAACCCTTGAATTGACAAAGGAGTAAAGTAAAACAAATGAAGCAATTCACCTTCGAAACAATGAATGAAAAATTCATTAAGACGAAACACATCTTACGTTAATTTTTGTTTTTACGGTTCATTTATGATTACTCAGTATTATTTGGATATTTTTTTCTTCATAGAATTCCTAGAGACATATTTATTTTTAAAGGTTTCAAACGTGCTGTGCCAGAGTTGTGGGATGTATTGACCCCATGGACACCCAACCCCTAGATCTGCACCTAATCATTCAGTCAAAATCGACCAGGATATTATTTGCCACAGGACATCACCATGATGTCATTGGTCATTTGCATCAACTGGTGGACGGTTAAGAAACTGATATTAGTACCCCGACTTCAAGAGTGCAGTGACTCATGAAACTAGGCTTGTTCACCTTTTTCATTTTTCTGTATGTTCATTAGTAGACATACATATGTAATTATGTCAACAATGTCTTACCATAATTACTGACCATTGATATTTGGCTCATTCTTGATATTCAATACGCCTTTATAGTAAAATAATTCATAATGCATTTCTACTGTAAAATTATCGACAATGCGCTTACATAATACATATAAAGGCTCTATTCTGTCAGAAGCTCTTGAATAAATTCCGACCATTGACAATCCCTTTCTTCCTGATTTTCAATGCATTTCTATTGTAAAACAATTAGCAATGCATTTCTATAGTAAAACAATTAGCAATGCATTTCTATAGTAAAACAATTAGCAATGCATTTACATCTATCCATATAAACGTCATACATATATATTGGTATGTTTATCTGTTTATTTCGTTGTCTGTTTGTCCGATTCCTGCGATAACCATAAATTCACAATGGATTGGTCCATTTGAAAAAGATTAACATAGCTAATAAGACCAAGGGTTGTGATACAATGAGATAGGCTGTTTCGACACAACAATGAAGGATAAATCACGAAAACAAAAGAAAAAGAGAGTGCAAATGTTGTTTTTTTTAATGCTAGATTTGTCAAATTTGGCCATACCTTTTTTCTTATTTTTCTAGATAAAATGATATTCAGCTTTTTTTGTTATTAAATGAGTACTATTTTCAAATAAAATTAAGTTTCTTGACTTCCTATGACTTTATGCGCTACGATATCATTTTATCTTAAGACTTTATGTCCAATCACCCTTTAAAACAGCTTGAATTGATTTGAGATATAAAAAAAAGAACTAAGACTCAAAATTAGAACGCTTGAATTATCAACTATAAATTACGTATCAAATTAGTTATATGCTCTTGTCCTTTGCTAAACATGAATAACCCCGTCATTTTCCGGGTATATTCTTGTCATACGTATAGTAGTCCTATTCTGTCCTCTGATAAACCCTTCCTTCCTGATTTTCGATGCACTACTATAAAATAACCTTCAGCAATGCATTTACATTATTACTCCAATATGAAACAGAGTGATTTTCCTGGTTCGTGGTCCATAACATTGAATTAGCTGCCATTTTAAACTGTGGAATCTTCAACTAAAACGTATTCAGTCTTCTTTTAAAGGAATCGTTTAATAAAGATTCAAATATATCAGCGAATTTTTTTCCACGGGGATTAACTAGTATTAATATATTAGCCCTATCCTGTTAGTAGGGCTTGTCTTCATTCCTGAGAGCCGAGGACAAAGAAATGGGAGAAAAGAAAGAGAAAGACAAAGGTAATTACGCAGAAAGATTGAGGAAGATAGAATAGAAAGAACGAGAAATTTGGAAACGGTGTCGACTCGCATGTGTCTGTGGGTTCATTAGGCACATATTCCGTATTCGGGTTTTTTTCCCAGGACACACTCGGTCCGGCAGAACGCAGTAAAAACTCATTTGACAAAGAGGAAGGCGGGAGACAAAAAGAAAAAAAAAGGACACGTTAGATCAAGGGAGGAGGAGGAGGAGAAAAGTGAAGAGCGACATTAAGCGAAAAAAAGTCATGGATTCCCGGAGTAAAAAATATTTTTTTTAAAGAAAAAGCAAAAAAAAAAAAATGAAGCGGCTAAACGATAGGGTTACGGCGTCGTTGAAATCACCAAAGGAAAAGCAATGATTTTAATTATTTTAAACCCAAAACACTTAAGAGATGACGCCATTTTGTTTGTTTGCCATTTGCTTTTGGGAGTTTTATTTATACACACACACACACACACACACACACACACACACACATATATATATATATATATGTATATATATATATATATAATGCAAAAATTGCGGTTTTTTTTTTATTGTATTGAAGAATTCCACACTTCGGCACTCTTTTTCTCTTCTTCTCCCCCTCTCTTTTCCTCCATTTCGTTTCTCTCCCTTTTACCCTTCTCTTTATTTCTTTCTCTACTTCACTCTCGTCTTTGCCTATAGTTGTTTCTTTCTCTTTTTCTTTCTTTCCTTCTTCTCTCAGCCTTTTTATTCTTGCATTTCTTTATCTTACTTTCCCCTTCTAGTTGTCCATTTCTTTCATTCTTTGCTTGCTTTCTTTCGGCCTTCTTTCTGTACTTCATCTTTTTCCTTTCCTTTCCTATTTTTCCATTTCCCCCTTTCCTCTCGTTTCTTTCTTTCTTTCTTTCTTTCTGTCTTTCTTTCCGGGCATTTTTGTGCTCAATCCCTTTCCATTCCCTTTCTTTCTCTTTCTTCCTTTTACTACAACTCTTTTCCTTTCTTTTTAAAAATCTACATTCGCCTTCTCTTTCTCTCTCTCTTCTTCTGTCTCTTATTCAATATATCTCTTCCTTTTCTCTCGTCGATCACCTTTTGTGTCTCTATTTATCTTCTTTTTTTCAACTTATTTTCTCTTAATCACTCATTCTTTTTTTTTCTTTCACTCTTCTTTTCTATCACAGGTCTACTCCTTCATCCCCCCCTCTCTCTCTCTCTCTCTCTCTCTCTCACACACACACACACACACACACACACACGCACACACACACACACATACATTGTCAAATCGGCCTTCGGCCTTGTCTTGCTATTATTTTCGAAAACGAAATCACCAGTAACAGCACGCCAACGCCCTTTTCTCTATTTTGATGAAACTCCAGAGACCGTTCGCTTCGTTTGAGTGTCAGCGTCTCACCCTTACTCTCCTGATCCTCATCCACCTTACTCTTCTTTTTGAATCAGGATGGGTTGGGTCACCAAGCCCTCCGCCTAGGGACCGCGACAACTTGAGAATTACCCTCAACCAGTGACGTTCTTAATGTTTTTTGTTAATGGTTTCTAATGGTTACCAAACGGGACTGCTTATCCGAGAAAAAAAAAGTGGTGGAGGTTGGCGGAAGGTGGGTATCCGTGGAGGGTGAGGCGGTTGTGGTGACCACAAGAGACCGAGAGAGACGGCCATCGGTCTGTCATTAAGCAATATGCGTCGTCGCTCTGGTATGCGTCTTTTGTATAAACGGGTTCGGCTGAGATGATCCCCTGTTGATACAAAGGAATTTCAGAGATATGGCAGGGGCAGGGGCATCTGCTTGGGGTGCTAACGGGGCATTTGACTTCCCCACCCTGGCACTCTTACCTAGGGTAAATAGCGTTTGAAAGTTCGAAGCTTATAGTCAATAAAGGATAACGGTACTATGCAATTGTTTGATGTGAACCCAATCCATCGTATCCTTATAAAAAGATGGTATGTATTTTTTTGCTGCCTAACAAGAAATATTCGCCCCCCCCCCCCAGCTCCAGAAAAGTGGTTGCAAGGCTACTCTTTATCATCACAGAAAACTGAATCGGCGAAACGAGTTCGAATTCTAATTGAGGCAGCTTCGTTCACTTCGCTGTAATACCCTTGGGGAATACATTAATCCCTTTGCTCTCTTCAATCGCCAAATAAGGGTTCTTCTATTTACCAAAATCTTGCGAAATACTCCCGAACTACCCTTAATATAATCAGATACAATTTATCATACACATTATATTCATCATTTAAGAAATTAATGTAAATAGTGCATTATTTATTCTACATGCATGTATATTATCATACATAAATATACATTATTTAAACATATACGTGTGATAGACGTCTACAATAAATGATTATATCTATTGCAAACATAGTAAAAGCAGACATCGAATCCAAGACTTGTATCAGAGTTCCACTGTTTTCAAATGAGCATCAGTCATATGGAGACATATAATGTGGGTCCCAATCATACAAGGTGTACATTCTATACTGACTTTCATCACATTCACCAAATTACACCAACGAATATTTAACAACCGGAGCCATCAAAAACGCTGATGGGCTCTATCCTTTTTGTATATGAGCATGTTCGTTTATGAGTTGTTTGTTCCAGCAATCCTATTTTTGCAGGGAGGGGAAAAAAGCCATTTGACCTTTTGGGGACCTTAT
Organism: Thysanoteuthis rhombus; assembly: GCA_963457665.1. Lineage (NCBI taxonomy): Eukaryota > Metazoa > Mollusca > Cephalopoda > Oegopsida > Thysanoteuthidae > Thysanoteuthis > Thysanoteuthis major. The sequence continues at coordinate 19,097,903 of OY735224.1, forward strand.
TCTGGTGTTTGTTTGTTCCAGCGCTCCTGGAAATACCATTTTGTCTACAGACTTGAAAATTGGCATCAGTACTTCACAAGTCCCCTTCTAAAAAATGTTTTTTCTTTCTATTTTTGGAGAAAGAAGCTTTTTCGATTCTGACGAGTTTATCATTGACATCTAGTATATATATATATATATATATATATATATATATATATATATATATAGACCCGTAAGCTGAGAACCATGCAACGTGCACATGAAAGAATAATGCTGGGCCTCACATGGAGAGACCACAAAACAGCACAACACATCCGGGAAAAGACAAGAGTTAGAGACATCATAGAATCCATAAAAAAATCTCAAATGGCGGTGGGCTGGTCATGTTGCAAGAATGGCTGACAATCGATGGACATCACGACTCACAACATGGATTCCCCGAGACAATATGCGCAACCGAGGCCGGCAAAATATTAGATGGAGAGTTGAACTAGACAAGTTCAGGAAGTACTGGCTCCGTGACGCCCATGATAGAGAAGTGTGGCAAATCCTGGGGAAGGTCTATGTCCAACGACGGACGCTAGAAGACTGATGATGATGATGATGATGATATATATATATATATATATTGAATTTAGATAAATGTAAGAATAATTTGTAAGACATTCCGAATTTTACTTTTGGTATAACATCTAGTATATATATATATATATATATATATATATATATATATATATATATATATATATATATATATATATATATATATTGAATTTAGATAAATGCAAGTATAATTTGTGAGACATTCCAAATTTGACTTTTAATGTATATATATGTATATATATATATATATATATATATATATATATATATATATATATGCGTGTGTGTGTGTATTAAATTCAGATAAATGCAAGTATAATTTGTAAGACGTTCCAAATTTGACTTTTAATATATCATCAAGTATATATATATATATATATATATATATATAGATAGATAGATAGATAGATAGATAGTCCAGAAAGCTTCACAGATTAGAACACATCTTAGAAAAAACTTTTTCAAGCATTTTTTGTGTCACTTCAGTCACTCATTTCTCAATATCTCTTCATGTAATATATGTAAATTTCTTCAGTGTTTTTTTTTTGGGGGGGGGGGGGGTTCTACATGTACTATCTTATCATGGTACTATGTGCAAATCCTCTCTTGTTGGGATCATCAGGTGTTTATCACTGTTTCAATTCATATGTCCCTCCCTCTCTCTCTCTCTCTCTCTCTCTCTATATATATATATATATATATATATATATATATTAATTATTATTATAATTGACGCTCCCTTATTCAGGTTTGAGCACTCTTTAAGTAAGGCAACTCGTTCATTATAAGCTATAAGCAATGCTCTTCCAACTCTGGAATAGGGCGCTCTGGTGGATGAGGAATTGTGCATAAGTAAAATATTGCTTAAAATAAATTAATAAATATTGCTTAAATTCAGTCTTACTGACCGTCCAGTTCTGTGTAGGGCAGGGGTAAAATGCCAGCCTCTGGATCTGAAGCAAAGGTTGCGATCCTACCTCGTAATACTGGATTCAATGATGGATAGTCTATAGTCACACTGAAGAGTTGTAATACTATGAAACAGCTGTCTGTGGATGACTCAATTATATATATATATATATATATATATATATATATATATATATATCCAGCTCTACTCTAAAACAACTTGACTTTCTTAGTATAAAGTTGAATGTTTCGAGCACTCTATGAAATAAATCCATCACATATTAGATGTTGCTTTATATTATTATATTATGCTATATTGCTAACCTGATCTGTACCAAATATATATATATATATATATATATATATATATATATATATATATATATATATATATATATATACCCTAAGCATCATTAATAATGATAATGGTCCATGTAAGAAATTCGTAAGATTATGTACCCAAATTACGGAAATTATTTCTGAGATTCAATTCCGTTTGGATTTTTGATAGTTGTTAAAAGAGCATTCTGGCCGAACAAGTGAATAAAACAAGCGCAAACAACAAAGATTCTATCAATTATCCGAAGAATAGTGGGAAAAGAACAGATGATCATAAAGAAACGAACTATGACGAAATTTACTATTAAAGAAGTCTTTATTAGTATAATGTTCGTGTCTTTCTTGAAGTTTTAAATGCGATGACGAGAAGGTCCGAAAAGGGGTTTGTTTCTGTGTGATGACTTAGTTGATCTTAATTCTTGAGTTGATGAAGTTTAGAGATATTTTTGAGAGTGTCGCCATTTGGTCGACACAGTGAGATCACTTAAAAGAGTAGAAGTGAGTCAACGTCTTGTTAACTCGAGTTTTTCATTTAATATTGAACCTTGTAGAATGGTGAAGTGAAGACTTGATTCAAGATTAAGGTGTCGGCTGATTTCGGCTTGAGCCGATTTAAAAATATGTTTTAGGAAGTGACGGTCATTCTGGCCGATTCGTGTAAGAAAAGGGGCGTCCAGCTGACAAACAGGTGATGACACGTTGCAATCAAGAAAACGGGAGAAGGGGGGGGTGTTGAAGTTGACGATCAAAGTAAAAGTTTTAAGTGATATGAATACGTCAGTCCATTTGCCTGACATACTATTATGGCTAGCCCGAGAAAGAGAGGGCTCACCTTCTGCTGCTTAGGGTTCTGGTCACATTACCTTTTCCTAGAGCCATCATTGGATGGATCTAAATGAAATTCCAACCAATGGAAAAGTTATGTATCTGCAAGCTAAGAACTCTTTTTCGGAGTGAGGTAAATAAAAATACAGATGAAGATTCAATAAATTCCAACAATTCAGTTGATTGGAGTCAAAACTATATTATATTGACCCAGTTTTTCTCAAACCTCTAATATTTGCAATTGACGTTCCTTCCATGTATTGAGTAACCGTATCTTTGCAAGAGAAATATAAGAGCTCCCTTCAATGTAGTCTAATTTCATCAAAATGGAACTATATGATGGTAAGCGCGAACGCAGACCCCCCATACTAGGGAATATAGTATCCGAGTTGATCACATTTGGAGCGATCACAGAGGTCAACCCAACCAGAGTGCAATGGTAGGTATGTATATCTTGCCTCTTCACGAGGACAAGATGTGACGCAAGGTCGGTTCAGCCTGGGGCTGTGGGGCACACGCATACGTGTGAGTAGGTAGGCCCAAAAGTAGCTCTGGTTTCCGTAACTAGTGTTGCAAAGGCGCTGGCACGAGTAACCGACATCTGCTTTTAGTGCAACGGAGAGGTGCAGCCCCCCGGACCATATGGATCAAATTCGAATTGAATTAAACAGAAAATATTAATTATCGTATCCCCCCCCAACTGTCTTATTCACTTTCCCTCGTTTTGCTTTACTGTCATGATGATAATCATTAAAAAGCATCGCTATCAATACAATTCACTTCCAAGCAGTCCATTTCCAGATACACCCCCTGAAAACCCTCAATGCCAATCTACTGGATACATAGCCACACTGCAGTTATCATCGGCGTCTAACTAGATCAACACCAGAAAATCTACTCGCTGACATTCTCCTCGAGGTCAAAGGAGAGATAAAACCAAAGACAAAAAAAAAGCAGAAGTTTGTGGGTCATAAGAAATTTATCTCCACTTGACATCCACGTGCGAAGCAATGCACCGTGTACACACGTGGTTGTCGGAAGACAAAATATGTTCCCGCTTCCTGAGATCGTCACCTCGTTTCACAAAATGCTCCTGTTTGAAGAAGAATTAGGTATGACACTAAACCGGGCCCCTCATTTTGCGTTTCTTTTTACGCTAGAACGGTTGAGAATTATTCAGTTAGTTATTTTCTTAGTGTCATGGCTTCTACGCATAAGTATGATGGGCGTTAGGTTTAGAGTTAAAATCTCGTTGTTATTTTTCTCAAAAAAAAGTCGTATACATAAGAACGCAAAAAATATGTAAGAAAAATAGTCATAGTTTCACTCATGGTAAGGGTTCAGTTTAGCATTATTATTATCTATTGTACTTACATTGTAAATCGACACCCTCTAGAAACTTGAACTATCTGTTTTGCTTAAAAGCTTTCCAGAACTCACTGACGACAAAACCATAAAACATGGATAAGATTAACGAATGTATTCAATGGTTATGCAATAACAAACAATGAAATCATCTCAAAAAGTTGTAATCGTCCAACTTTTTACTACGTTTCCTTAATTTAATACATGGAACAATTATAGATGATATAGGATTTTATTGAGTGATAGTCAATAAAATATGGGTTGTCGTTAACATCCACTAATAACAATATCGTTGCCTTTTATTGTATTCAACTACAAACAACCATTTGCTGTATTTTCTAATATATTTATGATCATGAAAGATCTCGGTGAAATCCTCAAAGGAAGAAGAAATCAAGCGGAAAAATCACTCTAGGATGACAAGCCGTCGGCAGAGCAAGCTCAACCTTTGAGAACAAGAAAGTTCAAATAGACATAGAAAAATGAAGAATATACAACCAATACATTCTCCCGATAGCTGCCTATAGAACTGAAATATGGAACCTAATGAAGAGACCGGCCCTCAAATTGAGAACCATGCAACGTGCAAATGAGAGAATCATGCTCAACCTTACATGGAGAGATCACAAGACAGCACAATGCATCAAAGTAAAAACAGGATCATAGAATCCATTAGAAAGCTCAAATGAGAATGGGCTGGTCGTGTTGTAATAATGGCAGACAACCAATGGACACCGCGACTCACAACATGGATCCCCGGAGATCACATGCGTAACCGAAGTCGGCAGAATAGAAAATGGAGAGACGAACTAGACAAGTCCAGAAAGTATTGACTCTGAGGCGCTCATAATAGAGAGATTTGGTGAATCCTGGGGAAGGTCTGTGTCTAACGACGAATGGTAAAAGACTGATGATGATGACGATGAAGATGGGTAAATACCAAGGTTACTTCAGTGATAAAATAAAACTTTAGAACCTCAGAAATTTTCATGAAAATACGAAAACGTTGTCTCAACAAACATAAGTTTTCCTTTGCGACAAGAAATAGGTCAAAGGGCATAGCTCCTTAGGAAAACTTTAATCGCATTTACATAATGACCCCCCACCCACATATACACATACTCATACACCGTTTATTTGGCATAAACTCGTAATTAAGAGTCCAAGAGACACCAAAATGCATAAGAAGGTAGCTGTAGGGCTGATCCCCTGCTTAAGGACATTGACGGCCCGATAAAACTTCTAAATTTTATGGAAAAAGGCTTTTTATTTGATTATTCGGTATTTATGAATACTGATTTCTGTACGACACAAGGCCAAATAAGAGAAGGAAGAGTGTGTTACATCAATCTTCTAGCAGAGAGTTAAAAAGTACCGTGGAATGCTTATGATAGGCCTTATATTAATGATAAGTCATGCTCGGTAAATATTGTATTTCCCTGTGTATCACCCACGACCATAGATAATTCGCAACCTCGATTGAGCTTCAATTTCGAAGGAAAAATCCCATGTATACAAACATATTTACAAATATGTATAACAATTATGTTTCCGTGGATAATTCGCACCTGGATATTTGGCTCAAAATCCTCTAAGTAAAATGTGGTATATACATGATGAAAAAAAAAAACGTTGTATATCTTAAGCACCCGATATAGGACGATGGTTCGCAGGTCTCACAGACCTTTGTCGCTGTGGCGAATTGGCTGGCCTAATATCGGGGTCTTCTGCCAGGCCACGTTTCATAGATATCTATCAAGAGATTCGAAATCATTCGAACAGGATCAACTCGGGCCTTTACACACGTGCATGTGTTGCTCGTCACGTGACATTCATTGACCATTTTTTGTCTTTCGAGGTTTGTTTTTTTGGGGTTTGTTTTTGTCCCTTTCAGCAGGATTTTAATCGATGATAACGGGTTGCAGAGATCAAGGTGACCGGATAGTTTCGACGTGTTGCACTGGTGTTTGTCGACCATTTCAATCGCATCACTAGATCACATCTGTACACTATTATTAATCGGACTGGCCAGGTTATTGCGTATGTAGCCCGACCACATATGAGAGATCCTTTCACCTGTTTGCTGCCAACTCCTGTACTGTTTTTTTCTTTTTTTTTTTTTTCCTTTTTCTTTTCCTTTTTCTTTTTCTTTTCCTTTTTTTTCCTTTTCCTTTTCCTTTTTCTTCTTCTTCTTCTTCTTCTTCTTCTTCTTCTTCTTCTTCTTCTTCTTCTTCTTCTTCTTCTTGTAAAAAGTAATTTATGAAAATAGGAAGACTTAATTTGCATGTTTAAACCAGTTTTATCACGTCCATTCCACGGACGTTCAGTATGGCTTCTTTCATAAGGTCAGATCAGTTATACGAACATTCAGTTATACGAACAAACTACTCCCTGTCCGTCTCATTTGGATAATCAAGGTTTCTCGCTACTGTTATTATTTCGTAAATCAGACTGATATCATCATCTTCAGGGTTCTGACTTATTTTCGTACGTAACAACAATGACGGATGACTATGACCAGACTAAAAACTAGTGACATCATACACGAATAACAGTAAAACAGTGACATACGCAAAAAAAAACTGCCGTTTCTTTTTCATATCCCATTCATAGGAACTATTGATTGAGGAGTTGAAATAGGACGGGCAGTTCTGGAATAATATTGCATGGAGGAATAGATTCTGTTTTGTTTACCTTTCAGATTTCAATGAAGCAGGGGGGTTTGACACTAGAACTGCAAGGGCTTGTTCTGACTCGTATTCAAGTTTTTCGTTATTTTGACCGCTGCGTTTCGGCTGATGTTTTCTCGGACCTATCAATGGTATGCCTGAAGTTATGAGATGAAGCCATTGTTATTGTTACATAAACCAGGGCCAGCTCAATGGTTTAATTTGCCCTAGACAAGGGTCGCCTAATGGACGGGCCGGTTCTGACATAAACTATCAGCATTGGTATATTTGTCCTTCTTTCTTTTTTACCTGGAGGGCTGACATCCTTTTCGACCTATCAAGTTGATCTAAAGTTTTAAGTTGAAGCCATTGTTATTATTCCATGAATTATTGCATTGGTATTGTCATCTCAAGTTCAGAAAGTACTGGCTCCGCAACGCCCATGATAGAGAAGTGTGGCGAATCCTGGGGAAGGTCTCTGTCCAACGACGGACGTTAAAAGACTGATGATGATGATTGTCATCTTTGTTGTTTGTTGTTTGTTTTTGTTTTTGTTTTTTTCATCTGATAGGCCGATATCCTGTCCGGCCTATCAAGCGTTATGTTGAGTGCCGAGATGAAGCTATTGTTAATATTCCAGGAATTAATTGGAACATTATCGTTTTCTTTTATTTGGATCATTACAGCCGATATGCTGTGGCAATAACAACGGCGGCGTTGATACTTCCTCTCGAGAATACAAAGACTGATTTTCTTCACTGGTTGTCAAATGGACTGACGCTGACGACGAGCAAGGTTATTTTCAGACTTCGCCGCTTATCAGCGAACGACCTGAAGATACAACTCCCGTTATTTTCAGCGTCCAATACCTGCATCACGTTGTTGTTTTGCTTACGAGGGTCCCACTTTGTGGGTCAGCCTCACGCCTCCCATCGACTGAAGGAGGGTGGAGACGACGAGAAAAGCAAGTGGGTAATAATCTGCGGGGTGTTTTTTGTCAGACGAGATAGGAAGCGCGGCCGGAAGTCGGCTGGCCAGAGATAGGGACTGTACGTGAGATCCCCCGGGCTGCAGGACCACCCTGGCAGTAAGTGGGTGTTGGTGGGATGACAACTTCACTTTATGATTAGACAAGTCTCCTCCCGTTCAGACACTTACATTCTGTTGGTATGAATCCCATGGAAAACGGACTGATGGTGGATGTGTGTCTTTAAAGGTAGCGAGGGGGCGGGACGAGTCGATGGGTTCTGGGTAACATCTCCACCTTGTGTGGACATGTTGATCGGCGATAGCCAGGCACTTTTGACCTAAACGCTTGATAACGCTTTTTTCTGTATACAAAAGTATAAGACTTTTTTTTTTTTAAATCAAAAAAAAAAAAAAAAAAAGATGTAACCTCTCCTGCAGTGCCGACGTGGGGTAAGCCTGGTCGCGAGAGGGTCGGTCACATGTGAAGGGCCGATGACACAAGAGATGTGCTTCTTTTTGCGTTCTTTGCATTCTCAGCACTTCCTGTTTTTCGACACCAGTCTTCGCAGATGGCGCTGCTGCCGTCAGAGAAACATCGCCCACCTACCCCCAGATCCAACCCCGAACCAGCGGCACGTTTCCTCTCCAAACCCCTTGTTTACTTCCCGACTCTAAACAGTGGAGAATACACAGCGGCCCTGTCTGCCGGTGCTTCTCATATGAACAAATCGTCACCACCACCGGCGCAGTCACAAACATTACCGCTTCTTATTCTGCTGGTACTATCGCACTGAAACTTAGCACCGATCGTCTTCCGTAGGAAAAAAGTTTAGATCGTCACAGATTTGAATCTGTTTTTGTCATACTCCAGACCTAGTTGGTGCTGACTTTTATTTCGCCCCGCAAAATCAACAACGACAACAATCCTCACCAAATCTGGGAGGATGAACTCTTCACTGTTGGTTGATAACATGTTAAACCAAACCGGTGTATTAAATGAGCAGTCCCCTATTGTGATTTGAAATAAACTGATTGTTGGTCGGATATCTTACTAACAGCTGACTTGGTTTTTCTACCGTAACAACAACAACAATCCTCACCTCAATGTTCGTTTGTTTCATTACGTTTACCTAAACCGATGTGAAAAATTGACATTCCCCTATTGCGAATTGAAATCACGACCAACTGCTCGGTCAGCAGCTTTTTGACCGACTGAGTCAAACTGACAAACCTTACACTCCTACAGAAATTTTTGCTACAAGTACGCAACCTAGCTTATTTCATTCTAACCAGCAAATACATTTATACTTCAAAAATACACATATTTTTTTTATAAATTTTTTTTTTATCATATATTCAATACGAAAGTTTTAGCAATCACCTTCAGTCGGAATAGAAGCTTGTTATTATTTGTACTCGTTGTTTTCACACCAGAAGCGACCGGTTACTTGCCCTGGAGATCAAGTGACAGCGAGTTTCCTCGGTACTGCGGGACTCTCCTCAGTATTCTTGCTGATTTCGGTTATGCTGTCGCCTAGACAGTCTCGGTCCTTCCCTAGATTCCTAGTTTCTCCAACCTCTTTGCTCGACTCTCCAGGACAGTTACAAAGGCTCCGATTACGATTGGTGCTTTTTTTCACCATCATGTTCCATAACTTTTTTTAAAAATTTCAGTGACAAGGCCAAGATACGTGGGTATTCAACTTTTCACATTCTTCAAATTTGACTCCGTGGTCAGCAGGAGCAGCCAATTCCACTATCTGACATTATTTCCTTCTTATTCACTTCAACTATATCTCGTCTTCTGGTCTGGATTGGATGAACGGTTTGTATCTCGAAGTCCCACGGGATTCATGTTTTCAATTGCTGGGACAAATTCGGATCTGTGCAAATACCACTGCTTGCACAGTTCTCAGTGGACCAAGTCACGCCTTTTTTCTTGTGCCCCTTCCGGGCTAATTTGATGCATTCGTTTACTCTATGGTTAATTGCCTCATCTTTATCCCTACATAGTCTACTATTACTACTACTACTACTATTATTATTATTATTATTATTATTATTATTATTATTATTATTATTATTATTATTATTATTATTATCATCATTATTATTATTATTATTATTTACGATCTCATACCAGTTGTCTGGTGGTAACCGCTAGAGTTTGAGTGACAGCAAGTCTCCTCAAGTCTCCAGCCCTTCTCTCCTAGTTCTCATAGGCCACAGTAATACTGTGATTTACAGTTTCTCACCGGTTGCCCAGTGGTCACTGCTGAAGGCTGAGTGACAATAAGTCTCCTCAGGTCTTCAGCCAACGTCTCCTCTCTCTTTCGCCTATCATGTCAGTGCTGTGGTTTGCAATCCCGCTTTCATTTCCCTTCCTCTGTTGGGTCACTGTTGACAATTAACGTTGCAATCTTTATATTTCTAGCTCTTTCCTCAGTATCCATGCAGTTCCTAGCAGTGCTGTGGTCTGTACAGTCTCAATCCTTCCCCTTATCCCGATCTCCTCCAGTCTCGCTCTCAGTGTCTTTGGGATGGTTCCCAATGCACCCACTATGTATCGCACTACCCTGGCTTCTACGTTCCACATCTTCCTCAGTTCTCTCGCTAGGTCCTGGTATTTTTCCCGTTTTTCACTCTCCCTCCTCTTTACTCTATGGTCTGCTGGTACAGCCACGTCTACTATTTGGCAGGTCTTCCTCTTCTTGTCTACAATTACCAAGTCCGGTCTTCTTGCCTGGATGAGGTGGTCGGTTTAGATGTCAAAGTCCCAGAGTATTTCGTGGTTGTCATTCTCCTGGACTGCCTCTGGTTTGTGCTGATATCACTTCACCACATGGTTGAATCCCATTCGTTTACTGAGTTCCCAGTGTATCATCGTTGCTACTCTATCATGTCTGTGCTTGTACTCCTTCTGGGCGAGTTGGCTACTTTCACTAGTTATGTGGTTTACGGTCTCATCTCTTTCGCCACACAGGCGACACTTGCTGTTTGTCTGTCGATTTTTGTTTTTATATGATTTGTCCTGAGGCGTTTGTTTTGAGCTGCCATGATGAGCGACTCCGTTTCTCTCTTCAGGTTTCCTTTTCATAACCATGTCCATGATCTCCCGTCTGCCACATCTTGTATCTGCCTTTTAAACTCTCCATACATTTTTTTCTTTTCCCATTTTTCTTTTCTTGTTTGCTGTGCTGTTCCATTGTTTTTTACTTTGTTGTTTGTTGTGCTATCTCTCGCACTCTTTATGATTTTTTCACCATTTGTTTGTACATATCTTTCTAAGTCTGCTTTAGCTCTCTGGACACAGTTTTCTATGCTGATGAGCACCCAACCACCTTCTTTTCTCTTGACGTATAGTCTATCTGTGTCATCTCTAGAGTGTAAGGCTTTATGCATTGTCATAAGTTTCCTTGTTCGCCTGTCCATTGATTGGAGCTCTTTCCTTGTCCATCCCAGGAATGGTCCTGTGTATCTAACTACTGACACAGCCCAGGTATTCATTCCTTTTATTAGATTTCTGCTGTTTAATTTGGTCTCTAATATTTTCCTTATCCTTCTAAGGTATTCTCTCTTTATTTTCTCCTTCATCTCTTCCCGTTTTATCGTGTCACATTGAAGGACGCCCAGGTATTTGTATCGGTCTTGTGCGGTCAATGCTCTGATCTTACTGTTGTCCGGGAGTTCGATTCCTTCAGTCATCGTAAGCCTTCCGTTGTGCATTAACATGATAGCTCATTTTTCTATTCCGAATTCCATTAGTATCCGTACTGTGGTCTGTAGAGTCTCAATCCTTCCTTTTATCCCGAGCTCCTCCAGTCTCGCCCTCAGTGTCTTTAGGGGACAGTTCCTAGTGCGCCTAATAATGATGTGTGTACCAGTAATAATAGGCACATTATTATTATTATTATTATTATTATTATTATTATTATTATTATTATTATTATTATTATTATTATTACCACCACCTCGTATTTTATACGTTGTCTCCTTCTAATTTCAATCTGGCTATTTGCACATTCGTGTCGGGAAGCGCCAATGTAGTCAGTCTCATGGAGATATGAAGAAAGCAGACGACGGCCATATCTAGTTTCCATTATCTGATCAAACGATCATGGCGAATGGATGGGTCTAGAAAATGCCGAAGCGGGGGGTGGGATTCGTGCCTTACCCCAGAGCTGTTGTCAGTATGAGCGGTCGTTTTTCAATCAGCGAGATCGTAATGACAGACGTGTCTGTAATTATCTCATGGCTGATGACTGTTCCTGAGATCCTGGGAGAAGGACGGTGGACTGACGATATTGTGCATCAAATTTCTATCATACCATAACGAAAACAAAAGAATTTGTTAATGCTTCATTGTTGACACATGGTAGATACGCTCTTTCTAAGTGTATGATCATCGTTATCAGTTCTGATCAAGTGAGACGTGCAAATAGTCTTTTTCAATACAATTGTATAAGACAGGGCAATCGTAAAACGGTGGATGGACTCCATGATAGAGAATAAGATGGCATATATAAATACAAATATCTCTTTCAATGAATAATATAAAACAGGGCAATCGTAAAACCGTTGATGAACTCCTATGATAAAAAATAAGATGACAAATGTAAATATCTCTTTCAATACAATGATATAAAACAGGGCTATCGTAAAATTGTGGGTGGACTCCATGATAAAGAAAAAGATTGCATATATAAATACAGATATCTTTTTCAATACAATAATATAAAACAGGGCTATCGTGAAACTGTGGATGAGCTCCATGATAAATAATAAGGTGGCCAATATAAATACAAATATCTTTTCCAATACAATGATATAAAACAGGGCTATCGTAAAACTGTGGATGAGCTCCATGATGAAGAATAAGGTGGCCAATATAAATACAAATATCTTTTCCAATACAATGATATAAAACAGGGCTATCGTAAAACTGTGGATGAGCTCCATGATAAATAGAAAGATGGCCAATATAAATACAAATATCTTTTCCAATACAATGATATAAAACAGGGCTATCGTAAAACTGTGGATGAGCTCCATGATAAATAATAAGGTGGCCAATATAAATACAAATATCTTTTCCAATACAATGATATAAAACAGGGCTATCGTAAAACTGTGGATGAGCTCCATGATGAAGAATAAGGTGGCCAATATAAATACAAATATCTTTTCCAATACAATGATATAAAACAGGGCTATCGTAAAACTGTGGATGAGCTCCATGATAAATAGTAAGATGGCCAATATAAATACAAATATCTTTTCCAATACAATGATATAAAACAGGGCTATCGTAAAACTGTGGATGAGCTCCATGATAAATAGTAAGATGGCCAATATAAATACAAATATCTTTTCCAATACAATGATATAAAACAGGGCTATCGTAAAACTGTGGATGAGCTCCATGATAAATAATAAGGTGGCCAATATAAATACAAATATCTTTTCCAATACAATGATATAAAACAGGGCCATCGTAAAACTGTGGATGAGCTCCATGATGAAGAATAAGGTGGCCAATATAAATACAAATATCTTTTCCAATACAATGATATAAAACAGGGCTATCGTAAAACTGTGGATGAGCTCCATGATAAATAGTAAGATGGCCAATATAAATACAAATATCTTTTCCAATACAATGATATAAAACAGGGCTATCGTAAAACTGTGGATGAGCTCCATGATAAATAGTAAGATGGCCAATATAAATACAAATATCTTTTCCAATACAATGATATAAAACAGGGCTATCGTAAAACTGTGGATGAGCTCCATGATAAATAATAAGGTGGCCAATATAAATGCAAATATCTTTTCCAATACAATGATATAAAACAGGGCCATCGTAAAACTGTGGATGAGCTCCGTGATAAATAATAAGGTGGCCAATATAAATGCAAATATCTTTTCCAATACAATGATATAAAACAGGGCCATCGTAAAACTGTGGATGAGCTCCATGATGAAGAATAAGGTGGCCAATATAAATACAAATATCTTTTCCAATACAATGATATAAAACAGGGCTATCGTAAAACTGTGGATGAGCTCCATGATAAATAGTAAGATGGCCAATATAAATACAAATATCTTTTCCAATACAATGATATAAAACAGGGCTATCGTAAAACTGTGGATGAGCTCCATGATAAATAGTAAGATGGCCAATATAAATACAAATATCTTTTCCAATACAATGATATAAAACAGGGCTATCGTAAAACTGTGGATGAGCTCCATGATAAATAATAAGGTGGCCAATATAAATGCAAATATCTTTTCCAATACAATGATATAAAACAGGGCCATCGTAAAACTGTGGATGAGCTCCGTGATAAATAATAAGGTGGCCAATATAAATGCAAATATCTTTTCCAATACAATGATATAAAACAGGGCCATCGTAAAACTGTGGATGAGCTCCATGATGAAGAATAAGGTGGCCAATATAAATGCAAATATCTTTTCCAATACAATGATATAAAACAGGGCTATCGTAAAACTGTGGATGAGCTCCATGATAAATAGTAAGATGGCCAATATAAATACAAATATCTTTTCCAATACAATGATATAAAACAGGGCTATCGTAAAACTGTGGATGAGCTCCATGATAAATAGTAAGATGGCCAATATAAATACAAATATCTTTTCCAATACAATGATATAAAACAGGGCTATCGTAAAACTGTGGATGAGCTCCATGATAAATAATAAGGTGGCCAATATAAATGCAAATATCTTTTCCAATACAATGATATAAAACAGGGCCATCGTAAAACTGTGGATGAGCTCCATGATAAATAATAAGGTGGCCAATATAAATGCAAATATCTTTTCCAATACAATGATATAAAACAGGGCCATCGTAAAACTGTGGATGAGCTCCGTGATAAATAATAAGGTGGCCAATATAAATGCAAATATCTTTTCCAATACAATGATATAAAACAGGGCTATCGTAAAACTGTGGATGAGCTCCATGATGAAGAATAAGGTGGCCAATATAAATACAAATATCTTTTCCAATACAATGATATAAAACAGGGCTATCGTAAAACTGTGGATGAGCTCCATGATAAATAGTAAGATGGCCAATATAAATACAAATATCTTTTCCAATACAATGATATAAAACAGGGCTATCGTAAAACTGTGGATGAGCTCCATGATAAATAGTAAGATGGCCAATATAAATACAAATATCTTTTCCAATACAATGATATAAAACAGGGCTATCGTAAAACTGTGGATGAGCTCCATGATAAATAATAAGGTGGCCAATATAAATGCAAATATCTTTTCCAATACAATGATATAAAACAGGGCCATCGTAAAACTGTGGATGAGCTCCGTGATAAATAATAAGGTGGCCAATATAAATGCAAATATCTTTTCCAATACAATGATATAAAACAGGGCCATCGTAAAACTGTGGATGAGCTCCATGATGAAGAATAAGGTGGCCAATATAAATACAAATATCTTTTCCAATACAATGATATAAAACAGGGCTATCGTAAAACTGTGGATGAGCTCCATGATAAATAGTAAGATGGCCAATATAAATACAAATATCTTTTCCAATACAATGATATAAAACAGGGCTATCGTAAAACTGTGGATGAGCTCCATGATAAATAGTAAGATGGCCAATATAAATACAAATATCTTTTCCAATACAATGATATAAAACAGGGCTATCGTAAAACTGTGGATGAGCTCCATGATAAATAATAAGGTGGCCAATATAAATGCAAATATCTTTTCCAATACAATGATATAAAACAGGGCCATCGTAAAACTGTGGATGAGCTCCATGCTGAAGAATAAGGTGGCCAATATAAATACAAATATCTTTTCCAATACAATGATATAAAACAGGGCTATCGTAAAACTGTGGATGAGCTCCATGATAAATAGTAAGATGGCCAATATAAATACAAATATCTTTTCCAATACAATGATATAAAACAGGGCCATCGTAAAACTGTGGATGAGCTCCATGATAAATAGTAAGATGGCCAATATAAATACAAATATCTTTTCCAATACAATGATATAAAACAGGGCCATCGTAAAACTGTGGATGAGCTCCATGATGAAGAATAAGGTGGCCAATATAAATACAAATATCTTTTCCAATACAATGATATAAAACAGGGCTATCGTAAAACTGTGGATGAGCTCCATGATAAATAGTAAGATGGCCAATATAAATACAAATATCTTTTCCAATACAATGATATAAAACAGGGCTATCGTAAAACTGTGGATGAGCTCCATGATAAATAGTAAGATGGCCAATATAAATACAAATATCTTTTCCAATACAATGATATAAAACAGGGCTATCGTAAAACTGTGGATGAGCTCCATGATAAATAATAAGGTGGCCAATATAAATGCAAATATCTTTTCCAATACAATGATATAAAACAGGGCTATCGTAAAACTGTGGATGAGCTCCGTGATAAATAATAAGGTGGCCAATATAAATGCAAATATCTTTTCCAATACAATGATATAAAACAGGGCTATCGTAAAACTGTGGATGAGCTCCATGCTGAAGAATAAGATATAAATAAATACAAATATAAATACAAATATAAGTAAAGAACGTGCAGTTATGAGATAACTTCGGAATAACATTGATCGGATTGAAAATGATTTGCGTGGCATGTGGCCATGGATACTTTGGGAATAGATGAAAATTTACTCATAAAATGTTTTTTTTCAGTGTTGAAAGGTGGAAAGTTTACGAGGGGGTATATCAGAAAAATACTTACCTTTTACTTGAAGAATCTATTGTAACAGACAACGGGCTAAGAAAATCTCACTTTTCATTATCAATGTAGAAGCTTGCATATTCTCTGAGAGTGTTTGTTGAAAAGTGATCAGATCATTGGAGCTTCACAAATGGTCTGCCCGACCAACCTACCAAGTGGGCTATGGGTTTTTTCTCTTTGCTTGTGTGTGTGTGTGTGTGTGTGTGTGTGTATATGTGTGTGTGTGTGTGTATATATATGTGTGTGTGTGTGTGTATGTGTGTGTGTGTGTGTGTTTCCGAGCGGTCTTGGTCACATTTTGAGGCTACGGTCATGAAAAATTGAACGAGTACACAACTAGACACCATCTAAAAATATTTTTTTTGTTATTTTTCGAAAAAGTGTTTCTATGGGTCTCTATGACCATTTTGAACCAACAATGCCCAAATCTTGAGCTGGCATTTTTTCTGGATAATTTTTGATAAAAGATCTATTTTCTTCGGAAAATTGAAGTCATTTTGGACATGTTAGCCATTGAAGAATGAATAAAATCGACTTTATACAAGAATCCAAAACTAAAAAAATCGAAGCGAGATCCAGAACAATCTTCAGCATCTCGTTTTAGACTGACTCGTTTGGGAAGAAAAGTTCTTCTCTGCGTTTGGTGGGATTCGAAGGGAATTCTTTATTATTACAAACTGGTTTACGAAGAGATGTATGAAGTACATGGATATGCACATTGCATCTTACTTACGTGGATAATAGAGATTTGCATTACAGTGAGCATGTAGAATAGTGTTCAGTTGACCATAAACGGATTTTTATCATTTTTTTGTTCTTGTTTTTATTACTCCTTATTTTTTTAGAATTTTTCACATATCTCTGTTTGACGCGTTTCAGTCGGTCTTTCAGTCTCTCAGTCTGTCCTAATTACGTTAAACAACATTATTAAGACGAAAGGAAGAGGTGATATCATTCAAATACGTGATGTCATTAAAAGGTGTAACGCCATTAAAAAAAATTTACCCCAATCATTCTTACAAGCTGCCCATGGTGTCGTAATTTAATGCGTGAGTTCCACATTTTTGTATAAAAAAAGAAAAAGAAAAAATAGCCCCAAACCCCAAAAATGCAGAATATTTCCACATCGCAATATTTTAAGAGTATGAGAATCAATCGATTCAAAGAAGTACTATTTGCTCTTGCTTTATCCTGATCAACAAATCACCTGCGAGTCCCGTTGCAATTCTGACAGAGCACAATATTATGGAACTGGGATGGGAACATCTTTTACTCGCAGTTTATTCTCCAAACCCGTCATCTTAAGACTATAACTTGCATTACTGTTTCGTCAGCTTTTCCGATTGTTCAAGTTATCCAAATAATCCTTGAAGAATTAATCGAATAAAAAATCGGAATCGCTCTTTGATGATTGAATACACAATTCACCTGAAAGGTTGTGTAAAGTCATAGAAAGTCATGAAAAATACATTGATAACTGGATAACGATGTCCTTAATTTATATGAATAAAATATTTTGTCGAAAAATGCAGGAAATCTTTACATCCACCTAAAGGGTTTTCTTCTCCACCAACCATTGTACCATGCCAATGACGAGATATTTTGTTCAGATATCTGCCGATGATACAGAGCTCAACGGATGCATGGCTTTCCCAAGAGTGTTAGCACAAAGCAGGGTTGCCAGATTGTTGGAGACGTTCTTTGGCCCAAAACACGCTAAAATGGCCAAGAATGGCCATAAGTGAAAATAGTTTTTTAAAAGCAATTGTTTTATTATTTTTTGTCGTGTGGATATGAGGCGATCCGACAGAAAGTTAGTGATTGTCATTTTCACCAAGAAATTTTTAGTAACAATCTTTTTAACGACTAGATCTTTTTAACTTCATCTTAATTTTCCGGTTGTTTTATAATCGCAACTTTACGGAGAGTATTTAAACTGAAAAAATAAAAAGCTACTGAAAAATCCAGATGAAAGTGAATAGTATTTTTCCTAGAATTTAATAATAATGATTGTTTATGAAACATAGCAATACTGCAATGCGGTAACCAACACCAAAAGATAAGAAACTATTAAATTACTATTGCAACAAAGTCAAAATGACCAAAAATCCAAATATGGCCGAACCAAAAAGTTCATGGCTAAATACATTTTTTTTTAATGCTAGATTTGTCAAATTTGGCCATAGAATTGTCAAAATGGCAGCCCTGGTGCAAAGGGAACACATCCAACTTCTATCGGAACTCGAACAGGGTTGGCCAAGACCGTTTTCCCTGTTAGTAAACGTTACGCCAACTTGCAACTTCCGCTGTGAACTTTATTAATAGAGTATTACTATTCCTTTGTGAATAATTATGAAACTCACAATAATTTTTATATCATTTTCCTTTTGAGAAAAAGAAAGATAGTGATAATAGAGGAGATCAAAACAAAGCAGTCTGTATTCTTTTCCAAGACGCATTAAAAAAAATAAGATTGTCTTATCATTTAATCTCCATCCCATCCATCTGTTTATTTCATCTTAAAAGCCATCTTTATTTATTTTGTCGTGTTCTCTTTCCTTTTCATTGAGATCCTTCCGCTTGAGTTCACATGAACCGTTGGGAAGTCGTTTGTTCTTTACGAGCAGCGGTCTCTCTTTTCTATTTTTTTCTTTTTTTTTTTACTATCAGAAACCGTCAACCAAGACTGTCACCGAAACTGCCAACACAGGTTTCTTCAGTTTTTAAGTTGGTCTGGTTGGCTGGATATGTATGAATCGCGCCAACGGAGCTAGATGACTGAATATCTGAAGAATAATTCCTCGATGTGTTCACGAGCATCAGTTTCTTTTTTTTTTCAAATGTAAACACAATTGGTCTCCAAAAATTTCAAGATACGTTTCTCCAAGTAGATCTTGCTGTTTGGCTATGTATGTATCGCGCGTACAGGCCGCTCCAGTGGAGCAAGAGGGCTGAACATTTGAACATTTACTCCTCATTATGTCTATCAAAAAAATTTTTTGTCGTTATTTAGACCCCTCCCTAAATACGTTTTTAGCAGCGCTTCAATTCACAATGTAAGTTTTTGGTAAGTTGGTTGCTTAGTTTGTGTCCGGTAACATTCAAGCTTGTTTTTTTTTTTGTTTTGTTTTTTTTTTAAATTTCCGACTTTTTTAATGTGAACACTGTCTCAAAAATAGGCGTGGCAAGTAAGTAACTTATTCTTTGATCCTCCCTTCTTTTCAATTGTTCAATTAATCACCCCCAACACAGCATGCTGCCCAGATACGTTGGTCGCGTGACGGTTTCTATTAAGTGACTAATCAGACCTGTTTTGTTTTTTTTAGCCATTTTTCTTTTAATAGTTCCTCTATTGAAACAAAAGATGATCCTGCCGATATTACGATAAGATCTCGCAGAGCTTTCTTAAATTGTACAGATGTGACATGCCTTGTTATATACGGAGAGAGATTTGTATGGGAGATAGGGGGATGTTTACATAGAAATCTTTTTATTTCTGCAATTGTCATTAGTTCTAGAATATGGGGCACTTTGTCATAGATGCAGCCACATATCAGGAATTAAAAAAACAGAAGTGAAGAACCTTGTGAAACTTAATTTTAAAGACGTCGTATTATTACAAACTAATCGGTGTATTTAACCCTCTTCAGTGCACAATAGCTGGCCAGTGTCCATGGACGTCCGCTGACGCCTTTTCAGGGTGTGGAAAGGATATATTTTCCACGTAGGAGGCAAGAGGATATATTCAGAAATATATCTGAGCGGCAACCAAGTTACCATTTGAGAATAGTACCATCTTTTGACATGGGTACATCAAGTTGGGGTTACATAAAACACTTACACACCATTATCTTTTTTCATTGGTTGAGCTTGCTAAGAGAATCATGCTCAACCTTACATGGAGAGATCACAAGACAGCACAGTATATCAAGAAGAAAACAGGGGTCCGAAACATCATAGAATCTATTCGAAAACACAAATGGCAATGGGTTGGTCATGTTTCGAGAATGGCAGACAACCAATGGACATCGTGACTCACAACATGAATCCTCAGAAATCACATGCGAAAGCGAGGCCGACAAAATACAAGATGGAGAGATGAAGTAGACAAATTCAGAAAATACTGGCCCCGCGACGCCCATGATAGATAAATTTGGCGGATCCAGGGGAAGGTCCATGTCCAACGACGGACGTTAAAAGACTGATGATGATGATGATGATGACGATCTTTTTATTGAGTACAAGGTTCAAACTTTCAAACCCCTTCAACCAAGATGAGAATGTCTGATTCAGTCCCCTCAGCGAACACTTAGTTTAGTACCCTTACGCTGGCTATGGAACCAGCAGTCCTTGTCCTGGCTCTCCATATCACAATTTGCAGTTTGTGGTGTGTAAAACAGGCGAGAAGTTGTGTCATTAACTTCACCATCCTCGCTTATAGCACCTAGTATTCCCAAGCGATCACCCAACTCCAACCCCGCCGACGTATTACATTTAGCCAGGGAAAATTAAGGATTTTTAGCCTTTTTACAAGTGTATTTTCTTCCTATTATACAACGGTGAATAAAGTATCGTCTGCTTCAGATGCTGATTCATCGTTATCAGCGTGAAAATCATTCACGCCTAGATTACTTTCGGAAGAATCGCTCGATTTATCTGAGACGCTTAAAACCTGTTGTACATTGTATATACGCATTTTAGACAGAGGGTCTTGGTGTTTGACTTGGCGGTGCCTTATTAAAAGACTAATCGGTAAATTTGGGAATATTTTTCTTATGTCGGGCACCACATATTATCATATCCTGTCGCTTCAGTTGGATATTAAAAAACGTTGATGAAATTCGTTTGTTTCAAATCGTGAGCGGAAATGGATTTGACAAAACACAGAAATGAGCTAGTCTACAGATTTGAGAAATCAAGTTTTTGTTTGAATCTTACAATCTATAAAGTAGGTTCTCTGAACGTAAATAATTCAGAGATTTTATTTTATTTTTGAAAGTAAGTTATGGTACATCACTTTAGAGTTAAGAACGCCAAGTCAATTTTAATTTATTATATCAACAAATATATTAATTAAAAAAACGTAGGCAGTCACTCCTCAGATATGGAGTCAACCGGGGCCGTACGCCAGTGGTTAAAATGATGCATTGAAACATTGAGACCAGGGGCGTGCCAGGGGGAGAGATGTTGGGGTATTTTTAATTGCCTGCCTGAACCCCCAAAGGAGGAGAGAGCCAAAGGTTTTATGAATAGTAGCTCACTTACTGCATTTTCACTAACATTGCACAATAGCAAATCTCAGTACATATTATTGGAGGGGGGTCGGAGCCACGCCTTCCACCTAGGCCCTTAAATCTCTAGCTATGTCTGTTCTTTTCAGAGGACTGCCTACTCAAGAAGCTGACGGGACCCAGGTTTTTGAAAGATCTGACCACGTGAAATCACGAACACCGGTTTCCTCTCGACAGGATAGGGCCCCAGGACACATCACGGTAGGGGAATATCAATTTTTACTCCCTTAAATTTGGTGGGGATTGTTCTTGCTACGATTGGAAAAAAGAGTCAACCCCAGTTAAAATAACGTCGCTCTACTAGTGGAAATGTCGGAACAGAAATGTCGTTTGACTGGTTGAAGGGTTAATACTATGGTTTTGATATTTTTTGTTGAACTCCTGTCCAAACCTAGGGTTGCCTTTGTTTATTTTTCCACTTGTAGCTGTATCTCCCTTCATCTTCATCAGTCTTTTAACGTCCGTCATTGGACATAGACCTTCCCCAGGATTCGCCACAATTCTCCATCATGGGCATCGCAGAGCCAGTATTTCCTGAATCTAGTTCATCTCTCCATCTTATGTTCTGTCGGCCTCAGTTTCTTATGTGATCCCTGGGGATCCATGCCGTGAGACGTGATGTCCATCGGTCGTCTTTCATTCTTGCAACACGGCCTACCCATTGCCATTTGAGTGTTTTTTTTTTATAGTTTCTATGATGTCACGGACACCCGTTTTCTTCCTGATATACAGTGCTGTCTTGTGATCTCTCCATGTAAGGTTGAGCATGATTCTCTCATGCGCACGTTGCATACTTCTCAGTTTGTAGGTCTGTCTCTTGGTTAGGTTCCATGTTTCTTCTCCATAAGTGACTATCGGGAGAATGCATTGGTTGTATACTCTTCTTTTTAGGATTATTGGGATCGTCTGCTTCTTTAAAGTTGAACTTGCTCTGCCGAAGGCTTACCACCCTTCATAAGTTCCTTCAATTCATCTGTTGTCAACTTACATTCCTTCGTACTCGAAGAGCTGGTCTTAGTTTGTGACAGCACCAACAGGTGGCAGTCTATTCTTCTCTCGAATGTAAAGTGTTCATACCTCCAGAAACAACTCCCACTGGAAAGTATACGACCGGTGACGAGACCCCAGCTTCCTTTGCATACGTCAGCTTAGTGATTCTTGCTACTTTTAAGCCTGGTCAAGATCAGAACTTTATCCTTAAATGTTTGGGGGTTTTTTTACCACGCCCTTGGCATGATGCAAGTCCACACAGCTTCATCATCATCATCATCATCATCATCATCATCATCAGTTTTTCAACGTCCATCATTGGACATAGACCTTCCCCAGGATTCGACACAATTCTCTATCATGGGCATCGCGGAGCCAGAATTTTCTGAATTTGTCTAGCTCGTCTCTCCATCTGATATTCTGCCAGCCTCGGTTACGCATGTAATCTCGAGGAATCCATGTCGTTAGTCGTGATGTTGTCCACCATTCTTGTAACATGACCAGCCCACTGCCATTTGAGATTTTTAATGGATTCTATGATGTCTTTTCCCTGGATGTACCGTGCTGTCTCGTGGTCTCTCCATAATCCTTTCATGTGTACGTTGCATGGTTCTCAATTTGCAGATCTGTCTTTTGGTTAGGTTCCATGTTTCAGCTCCATAAGTGATTATTGGAAGGTTGCATTGGTTATACATCCTTCTTTTTAGGATTAACAGTGTACTAAATAAGTTGTCCGTAAGGACGGAACTCATCTACTTATATTATGAACAGTGTCCACGTTCTACTGAATGTCAAATTTCTGTAAAAGATTTACTTTTTTTTGATAGAATTAAATAGTTAAATGAAAAAAAGTTTATTTTTTTCCTTTCTTAAATCTTGATGAGAATCGATCGAGGGGATTGAAAAGGCTGACTCACTTCGTTATCTGAAAGAGTCGTCAGACCAGTGAGTTCATTTGAATCTTCCCCGTTCTAATCTTTGCAATCTTGGGCAATAAAATACTAATTTTGTGCTTGCTCAAATACTTATGACAAGTACAGTACATAGTTTAAGATGATACTTTAAGAAAAAATCTTTTTGCCAGACCGAAAGAATAACAATGCCAAGTGGTTGACCAATTAAAATGTCTCTCATCTTCATTGGCCATTTTTAGTAATCTTTTTATAGCAGGAATGTTAACAGATGATCACATTATCGCCTGAGCCATTAGGACACTTCCGTTCTATATCTAGAGATACTGGCTAAGTTTAGCTTAGTTCAGCACAAGACTGAATAAGGGAAAATAGGGTCAGGAAGATTGTGTTACGTCAGTCTTCCAGATTAGGAAATTCTGTTTGCCTGCCTTCGAAATTTATACTTTACCTCGGCTCGGAGGAGACGGTGGAGACTAGGTGTTAAAGATAATTATTTTAATGATCGAATTCCCCGAATAGATTGCACCTCAATGTATGTATGTATGTATGTATGTATGTATGTATGTATGTGTGTGTATGTATTCAGGAATACCTTGAATAGTGCAGTTTTGTTTGTACGGATTTTGATGTAGTGCAATCAAATTATTACAGTATATTGATTGAACGAAGCATAAGCAGAAAAAGGCACATTTATTTAGAATCAGACCTTGAACAGAGCGGTTTTGAAAAGTATGGAATATTTCAAAACGAATTAACCCCACTATACAAGGTATAAAAACACACATACATGTATGTGTTAGTGTGAGTATATATATATATATATATATATATATATATATATATATATATATATATATATATATATATATATATATATATATATATATATATGTATATATATATATATATATATATATATGTATGTATGTATGTATATCTGTATATAATACATACACATATATATATATACATGTATAGAGAGGGAAGAAGGGAGAGAGGGGGTGAGACGGATTTGAGGATAAGATATATGAATATGTGTATATACTGCATAAATATATGTCTATGCACTAAGCTAAGACGGGGAGAGAAAAAATCTCACAATAATTTGAACAATGACTTAAACGTTGGGGTGAAGGGTACACCAATTTTTAAAACTTCCATTCCAACTTTCCACCCCCAATCCCGACCCTGCAGTTTTGCGCGTGAGTTTTTGAACAAAGATGAATGTTGTGTGGGGACGGCATTCGGATTTAGAGGAGCGGAGAGGAGGGCCTCGGACAAACGCCACACTGTCCATTACGGAATTATGGGAGGGTCGGACGGTGGGCTAACGAATAAAGAGTTCTAGTGTTGGAGAATCTCCGAAATAGTCCGGTCCTCCGCCCTTTCTGATTGTTCCCTCCCCTTACCACACACACACATGCGCATACACACGTGCGCATACACACATTTGCAAGCACATACCTATACACCCACACAGTAACTCACTCACTCATACATCCATACTCTCTCTCTCTCTCTCTCTCTCTCTCTATATATATATATATATATATATATATATATATATATATATATATATATATATATATATATATATATTTCTAAACCGAAATTAAGAGAGAAAAAGATCCCCCGGCCTACAAGTGTCTAATTCGAGATGTGTGGACAGACAACGAGTACATTCTAGAAATATCTTAACCTTTAGCGTTATTGTATAAGTTTTTTCTTTCTCTTATGTCACAGGTCAAGTGTGGGCAGGTCTTTTTTTAAAGAGTTATCGTAAAGGTACACAAGTACTGCTAGGAACCTTAAAGTCTGAAGCCATTTTTATATATATATATATATCTTTTTTTAATCTCTTCTTGCTCTCTGTAGATGATACAACGTCGAACAGCAGACCAGGTGCTCTTGCTTCTCTTCTAGGTGCTGAGTCGGTGACACTCGTTACCACTGGTTAGATCCAACTGCGTTGTGAATCTTCTGGCCACCTGCTAAATCCAACCAGGTTTGCACGGCCAGTCAACATTACACGTGATTCATCTCTTGACAAACGCATCAGTCTCTAAACTGGTCAAAAGTAGGAGTGCCATCGGCCGATTTGTTAGCCCCGCAGAAAATGGACTGAGGGAGCCGGGTTTGAATTCTGACTGTTGCCCTTGGGAAAAGCACGAATCTGTTCCCCCCACCCACCCAGACTAGAATAGCGTATGGTGGAGGGAGATACGCCACTTGAGATGTTCGTCGCTACAATATCCATTTTGTGTGTCTCAAACCACGAAGAACTAGCCGAGACAGATAAACTTGGTGATGTTTGAACCCCAGCGAGGACGGCAGGTGCCGTGGCCAGCGTAAGGGCGCCACTCGATTGAACTCGACAAAAAGAAGCAACTAATTTTGATCGTGCATTGCTCATAAAGGAAATCCGAGAAGAGCAAGTGCGCAATTGAATACGCCGTTTACCTGGGTCTTAATCTGAAAAGTTAAGAAAGATAACTTCACCTATAAACTTGAGCAAACTAAATTCTTGACAATAACAAGTCAACTTCTTTCTTTTTTGTCAAATAGAATAAAAATGAATCCAACTATTTCAAAAATAAGTTATATTTCAAAAATTAGTTCACAATAATGTATGAGCTATGACTTTCAGAGGAATCATGAACGTTTTCATATTTGTTCCGTTAAAAAAAAGGACTTCTCTCATACCCGTGCCAGCCTTAGGGTTCATGGTTACCGGGGCCACGCTGAACTTCGGTGCTTTTTTAAGTAAAGTATTATCTTATTTATTTATGTTTTACAGAGTGAAATTGCCAGTTGTTTCTTTTAGCTTCATCACAACTGAAAGAATATAACTGTCAGGTATTCATGAAAATTCATACTTCGCATCGGGGAATTTTCTTATTTTGACTGTTATTCAATTCAGTTTTTTCTTTTGCGAATTTTCCCATATGTTTCTGGAAGATCTTACTGTCTTAGGCGCATGACAGGCGCTCTCTAGCATTTGGCGTTCTGAATGACTGCCTATGCTACTGGTATATTGAGCTGAGCCTGCTTCTCTCGTTATGAATTATACACCTGAAATAGGCTGTAGAATGAATCGACCGAAACCTTGCGTTAATAACATCGTCAAGACTGGCTGCTTCCAGGTCAAACCCCACACTGACTGAAGCTTAAATGGCTTGACTTATAAGTCTTTAAAAGAAAACCGTTTCCTTTTAGCTGAAAAAGATCTTTAAATTTGGCTCATCGCGACTGACAACATGGATCTGCAGAGATCACATGCAAAACTGAGGCCGACAGAATACAAGCTGGAGAGATGAACAAGACATATTTAGAAAATACTGGCTCTGCGACGCCCACGATAGAAAAGTGTGGCGAATCCTGGGGAAGGTCTATGTCCAACGACGGACGTTAAAAGGAGGATGATGATGATGGTAGGGGACTGCTTAAAATGACACATATTTTTCTGTATAAATGGCATCGGCATCAACAATTCAAAATATAATTTGAGGCAATTCTTGGCATAAACTAAAAGAACAATTAAGGTAGCCTGTCGGGGATCTCAATTTTCATTATAAATCTTCTAGTGGGGTTGATATAAGGCTGCACACCGAATTTCAGCCCTTTTCAGTAGAATTGAAGGGCTTTAATTTGGCTGTGGGTCATAGTTATTTTCATTGTCATCATCATCATCATCATCATCATCATCATCATTTGTCTTTTTATCGTCCATCGTTGGACGTAGACCTTCCGAAGGATTATCCATACTTCTCTATTGTGGGCGTCGCAGATCCAGCATTTTCTGAATTTTCCTTGTTCGTCTCTAATCTTGTATTCTGCCGGCCTCGGTTTTGCATGTCATCTCTGGGATCCATATTGTGAGTTGTCTGCCATTCTTACAACATTACCGGCCAATAGCCATGTAGGTTTTCTAGTTGATTCTATGATGTCCCGGACTCCCGTTTTCTCTCTGATGTACTGTGCTCTTCCAGTATACTGTGCTCTCCCTGATATATTGTGCTCTCCTTGATATACTGTGCTCT
The DNA here is from genome assembly GCA_963457665.1 of Thysanoteuthis rhombus. Taxonomy (NCBI): domain Eukaryota; kingdom Metazoa; phylum Mollusca; class Cephalopoda; order Oegopsida; family Thysanoteuthidae; genus Thysanoteuthis; species Thysanoteuthis major. Next base: position 19,125,609 of record OY735224.1, read on the forward strand.
CCCCGATACACAGTGGTCTTCCTGATATACTGTGCTCTCCATGATGTAATGTGCTCTCCTTGATACACTGTGATCTCCCTGATATATTGAGATCTTCCTGATATACTATGCTCTCCCTGATATATCGTGCTCTTCCTGATATACTGTGCTCTCCCTGATATACTGTGCTCCTCCTGATGTTCTGTGCTCTCCCTAATATACTGTGCATTGTCATTATCAGGAGAAAATAATGTCAACGTCCACAGTAGGAGTTTGACAACATCACATAGAAAGGTGTTTAATTGTCCGAACAAAGCCTGTGTAACGAAATTCGTTTTTTTTTAAGTTGGCCGATTTAATCACGTGACGCGGTTGAATGATGAAATTTGAATAAATGCTGCGTCAAGATTGAATACAAAAAGGAAGAGGAAGATGAGAAAGACGAGCTGAAAAAGATCAACCCGAAGATAAGAATTATTTATTTGAGGAAAGGAAGATATGTTGCGTCTATCAGAGATTTTCTAGATAACAATAAATATTAAAGAACAGGGAGAAAACAAGTCTGGTTTGTCACTCCATAGAAACCGTCACATGATGAACGACTTATGGAATCATATTGCGTTGGGGGTAATCAGTTGAAAATAACCGGGGAAATGGGCGGTCAATGAATAAGTTACTTTTCTCGCCTTTTTTGTTGAGTGGTGATCACTAAAACATTCGAATTTTCAAAAAAACAAAAACAAGTAGGCACAAGGACGTCATCATCATTATCATGAGTCTTTTTAGGTCCGTCGTTGGGCATAGACCTTCCCTTGTATCCGCCACATTTCTCTCTCATGGGCGTCGCAGAGTCAGTATTTTCTGAATTTGTCCACTTCATCTCTCCATCTTGTATTTTACCGGCCTTGGTTTCGCCCATGGTCTGGGGATCCATGTTGTGAGTCGTGATGTCCATCGATTGTCTTCCATTCTCGCAACATGACCAGCCCATTGCCTTTTAAAGGACCTACTTAGCATAAACTAACACTCTTAACTGAACCATCACTAAAACTGTATTTCTGGGGGGGGGTTAAAAATTCCTCTCTGGTCTTTGGTGCGGTCTGGACGTGAGCTGGATCTATTGCCTGCCAGCTCAACTTCAAAACTGAAGAAACATGTTGACAATGTTGATTGATGTTTTCCAATGATTATATGATTTCTGCTCCTCCTCATCTTTCTGGCCGACATTTTACGTAACATTTCCGTTCAGAAAAGAAAACGAAGGTTCACCAAGCTAAAGCAGAAAAGGTAATGAGTTACCGGCCCTTATGTGCAAACGAGTTTCATTACTTTTTACTTGAAGACTGGATACTAAGATACTATATATATATATAATATATGTGTGTGTGTGTGTGTGTGTGTGTGTGTGTGTGTGTGTGTGTGAATTGGGTTATATTTCATTGGAACACTTATTTGAAATGATTTTTCGTTATTTCACGGTGAATGTATCATTTGGCTTCGACAGCGTAAATAGAATAAACAATTATAGAAAATGGAACGGCTGCAGGAATCGAACCTTTGACCGATACAGTAGCTGCTCCAATGTAGCGTTGCTATTACCATTGCGGTAAAGCGTAGGCCCAAATAACTGTCTCAACTCCGAATTTTTTTTTTGTATTTTTTTTTTTTTTCACAAGAAACTTTTGGTGCTTTCAATCGATAATACCTCCGTTGCGTTATGGAAAATGTCAGTTTTGAAAGAAGAAAATTATTAGTGGTTTTGAGTAGGGGCAGTCTATTCACGTTGTAACTACCACGCTGACCCGGACACTTACATTACATCAGTTGTATGAAAGTACGACTTTGAAGTATGTAGATTACTTCGGATGTTAAATAAATCATTTCTTTTTTTTTTCACCCATTTTTAGTAATGTTCAGATAAATTTCTGTTTTTTAAAAAATGATTCGGACGATAAACGGGAAAAAGGTTTTCAGTTGAGCACTATGGTTACATTGCTGATAAGCAACCCACAGACCGAAAAAAATATTCTCAACAACTGACATTCATCCAAAGGTATTAATTGAAAGCACAAAAGATTCGTCTGGAAAAAAAAATTTTCATATGTTTTTGCTTTTACTGGTTAAGGAAATCATAACCTAAAAAGCAACTGACCAAACACGAAAATTCATTGAGATACCCTCTAAAAAGTTTAAACGCCAATATTTCCAGATCACGTGAGTCCAAGTCGGAGATAATTTAAGGTAAAATGCGTCTCATCAGGGAACACCTTTCTATCAAGTTTCTATTAGATCTGATTTGAAACAGCCGAGAAAATCGATCATAAAACAAAGTTTAAACGCCATTATTGCCACATCACGTGACCCTGAGTGGAAGATTTCTTCTATGTAAGAAGCATCTTATAAAGGGACACCTTTCCACCGAGTTTCAAATAAATCTGACTATAAACAGACGAGAAAAAAAAAATAGTGACAGACCGACAGACAGATACTCTTATAGAGGTCTTGCTACATATGTCGTCATTTCTTCTTGCTGGGTGTCCAGCCCATCCCCATTTAGGAGAACTACGAAAAGAGCCATGATAGGGATAACTATACGTGTGTGTGTGTGTGTGTGTGTGTGAGTGATGTGCCACCCAAAAGATCTGGAAATCTGAACAGCGCATGTGAACCGAATGAAGTGAGGACTTCTGCCTCTACCCCTTTCTGAACCAGCGTATAAATGCACAATGGGAGTACTTTGCAGTATAAGGTAGAAGTTAGATTTTAGTGTTACGAATGTTTTTTTAAATACTCCCTTATAACATTTCAGTAAAATGCCGTTTAATTGTGAATAAGTTTTACATGTTTTAAAGACAATTCCCGGGAGAATTAAACTGTTTGGGTTAGAACTATGCCCTAAATCAGAAAATTTTAAACTATGAAATAGTGATATATATATATATATATATATATATATATATATATACATATTGTTCGGCAACTTTTTTTTTTTGTTGGAAACCGCTAACCAAAATTGTCAGTGTAGCTTTCTTCAGTTTTCAAGTTTGTCTGGCTGGCTATGGATGTATGCATTACATGTACAGGCTGCCCCAATGAGGGCTAAAAATTATCTTCTTATCACTATATCTGGTAAAAACGTTGTTTTGGGGTTTTTTTGGGGGGGTGGCTTTTCGAAATCCCGCCCCTAAACAGGTTTTTAGGAGGGGGTCAATGTACGATATAAGTTCATGCTAAATTGATCCCTTAGTTTGTGTCCAGTAGCATTCTCGCTCACTTAATGAAAATTCAGATTTTTTAGTGCTGACTATCTCAAAAGAGGTGAGAGAAGTAATTTATTCAATGTTTCAATTGATCACCTTCCCTGCAATACGACATGCTGCCAAAAGACTTGGCCATGTGACAGTTTCTGTTGAGTGATTAACCAGACCTGTTCTATTTGGTATTTATTTGTATCTGCCCTTGATCACACCTGTAATGGTATTAAATAATAACCGAGTTTTAATGATCGAGAAATAAAATGATTTATCAATAATCATTATCTGCTTTATTTGAATAGATACCCACACACAAGCACACGTATATATATATATATATATATATATATATATAGAGAGAGAGAGAGAGAGAGAGACAGACAGACAGACAGAGTTGTTTTACGTGAGTCTGTCTCAATCATGGCCTCAAGTGGATGTCGTCAATTGCAGAAGTACGTCCACAACTCTCTTCATTTTCAAGGGTCTCGTCTCCGTTTAAAAAAATTTAGAATTAATCTTGAGCTCTGCGTTCGTTGACAGTTCCCTGGCCAAATACTTGATCGATATTGCATGCAGTTTCCGCTCTTTACATCCCATTTTGAAATCATTCAACGAAATAGCTCGAATTTTGATTTGTCTCAAATAAACCGGAATAAATAGTGATTGGAAAACGTTCAACTTCAATGAATAGAGCGAATTCAAGCTTCAAAATGGTATATTCCACGAACATTTATCCATATAAAAGCCATATACGCGAATAGGGATGCTTGGTTGGTTGTTCAGTTATCTGTATGGTCGGAGTCCTGTTTATAACCCCTAGTTATAATGGATTGATCCAAGTTAAATACTTTAAGAGAACTAAATATAAAAAAAAGGGTTGTAGAATGCGATAGTCTACTGACATAACAATAGACTATGTTACAACAATGGTGGGTTAAATGAAGAGAAAAGTGATTCAGTGAGCTCCCCTTTCACCTTCCTTTCTTCGTTTTGTTTTAATTGTAGCTAATTTTGTGATAACTCTGCAGACAATAAGGGAGAGGGATGCATAGTCACTACTTAGTTGGAGACGTTTCTGACCAAAAACTTGCAAAAAATGGCCAAAAATTGTCAAATGCAACAATAATAATGATTGCTTATAAAATAACGCAAAGCTGTTAACATACACACACACACACACACACACACACACACACACACACACATGCACGCACAAGAATTTATTAAATATACAAATACGAAGTCAAAAATGGCTCAAAATCTAAATGTGGCCAACCGAAAAATTCCATGGCCAAATGCTTATTGAAAAGCCCAAATTTGTCAAAATTGGCCACACTTTTTTCCCTTATTTTTTCTAAACAAATGATATTCAATCTTATTATGTAAGGAAATATATTTTGAACTAAATGAGTTTATTCCTATGACGTCTTCTTTCATGCCAATACTATGTCAATGGTGATTTTTCTAGCATGACATCTTGTCTTAATACTCTATGTCCAATTGTCCTTTGAAGCAGCTTCAGCTGAGTTAAGACTTAGAAAAAAAAAAACAAACTTTAAAATCAAGTCTTGAATTATTAAAGATAAATCAAATCATAGATTGAGTTTATGGTCCTTGGTACCTATCCATGCATAAATAACCTCATATATATTCTAATGATATCTGAATTGGTTAATCGGGGGGAAAAAAGCGTCAAAGTTTAAAACAACAAAAATCACAATTATTTTTGCGCCCACCAAATATATATATATATATATATATATATATATATATATATATATATATATATATATATATATTAATGATGAGGCCCAGAGAGGGTAGAAACATGAACTAGTTTGTGTAGCGAATCCACATCTTATTTTATATAATAATTGTGACATCCACAGACAGCTGTTTCGTAGTGTTACAACTTTTCAGTGTGGCTATATGAATATATGAAAGGACTACATGACTATATTTATATTTATGAAATTAGTCTTAATTCTACATTAAGCGTGGCTTTCGTAATGAAAATAATAAAAGTCTTGTACAATGTATGCATTTTGATTGTTTGCACCAATACTTCATGAAATTTCATTCGAAACTGAACGGTTTATTTCTCAAAATCGGCCTCGGAACCAAAAATATCTGATGCAGATCTAAAGGGTTTCGTGGAAATCTGAGAAACTTAAATTATTTCAAACATTATAGACAATTAGAGAATAGAAAAAAAATGAATCGAAAAATAGAAATGAATTGAAAACTTGAATGATGCAATGTTCATCAGAATATCATTACTTGGTTCAGGTTTCAGGTTTCGCTAGTGATATTGTTTCACATAATGTTAGTGACATTAGTTTAAAAAAAAAAAATGGGATTGAGTTCGGCGAGAACGTTTCTGAAGGGGGCATGACTCTCGTATAATTTTATTGATGATTATCTCCCCTTGACGAGAAATATAAGTAATATCCCGAACAGCTGAACCAACCATTAGCGAAATAAACTACGGTAGGGCGGAAATGACTAAACACGCCTAAATTTAAAAGGATGGAAAACATGCAGAAATATTGAATTACGAAATGAGTATCAAATCAAATTAAATATAATAAATGGGATTAAATTGAAATATTAGATGATATTGGATATATTTATTTATATTAGAGACAGGATTAAATTGAATTAAACATTTGAGATGGGAACACCGCAGGATGTATTCATTCAATTTAATCCTGTCTCTAATACATTATTTAATAATTCAATATTCTTTGGTAAAATATATAAATAAATACATCCAGTATTATCTAATATTCAATTCTATCCTGTTTATGATATTTAATTGAATTTGATAACTTCTTCCACTAAGAAACAGAAGACAAGAGAACAAAACATAGCAAACCAGAACAGAAGGAATAATTGAAAAATCTTTTTACTTTTCTTTTTCTTCAATAAAATATTCTTTGTAAATTGAATATAGATACAGACAGGTCTGGTTAGTCACTCAATAGAAACTATCTCATGACCAACATCCTTTGGCGGCATGCCCTTCACTCGAAGAATTGGAATAAGTGGTGAGCTTTTAATAAGTTTCTTGTTTTGCCTTCTGCTGGATCACTTTGCTGGAATTTAATTTAATTTGATGCTGTCTCTAATATTTGATTTGATTTAATTCAATAATTTTGTATGTTTTCCATCCTTATAAATTTAGGCATTTCCACCCTACCATAGTTGATTTGACCGATGATTGGTTCCGGTTGGTGACTTGTCATGAAAGAATGCCAATTTTGATTCTTTTTAAGAATTTTTGAATCATGAAAGCAGATACTGAGAAAAAAGATAAAAATACTCATTAACAGAATCCAACATAACATGAAAACAAGAATTCCTTGTATAAGCGAAAGAATAATTACAAGTCTTGAAGCAAAACTGATATCCTTTAGATGTGTCTACACATCTCAATCAGACGCTTTTCGGTTGATCAGTCTGTCGGTCAGTCCCAGTTATGCTAAAGGGCAAAAATAGAAAGGAAGGATAAGGTTTGATGTCATTAAAAGGTGTGATGTCATTGAAAGAAATCTATTCTGAACAATTTTTTTTCACCAGTTGCTAATGATGTCATAATAGAATGTCCGAGGTTGTATTTTTAAAAAAAGATTAAAATGGCCAAAAAAATACCAAAAATGCCTATTTACGATTTTTATTGAAAATAATACTTGCAGAATATTTCCATAGGTATGAGAATCAGCTGACTCAGAGAAAGATTTGCTCTTCTTCCTCCTTCTGCTACTACCACTATTACCACCACGGGTAGTGGACGCATTGTTGAACTTATGGTTCTTGTTTTTTATTATTATAAGTTTTGCACTTTTTTTTTTTTTTTAAATAAAAATACTCCAGGTCAACACACTCTTTGACTGCTGAAGTAAACAGCTCAAAACCAGAAATGAAGAAGTAGTTTATCCCTAACTTCAGGAGCCTGTCTTTCATAGACATTGGCTAGGTCACTTCAGACACAGAAGCCTTGATGATTAAGCCGGGCACGAATCTGGAGTCATTCTGCCATCGCTTTAATGATTAGAACTTCTGTGACCGAAATGGTCAAGGCGATGTTCATGAAAGACAAGCTTATGAAGTGTGGTTTGCGAGTTTATCTCTTTTCTTATTTCTTTATTCGTGATTTTGGTTAGTTTACTCCAGCAGTTGAAAAATGTATTGACCATCAGTGTTGTTATAAAAAGCAACTATAAGATGGACTAAAACTAGTAATAAACTAATAATAATGAACTGCATATCAGCTCTAAGAGCCGTGATAAAAAACTACAATAGTACGATGTAATAAAAGTGATAAAATGATATCATAATGAACAATGTGTTGACCCAGTGTTGGGATAATGAGCAACAAAAAGAAGATGGTATAAAATTAGTAATAAAATAAGTTATAATAAGAGTCCATAAATCCCAAGTGTTGTAATAAAGGGAACAATAATAACCATACCTTGCATAAATGAATCACCATAGCCCATGCATGTACTAAAACTAATTATCTAAAAAAATGATCTTAAAAAAAATCTTTTTTCTAAAATTATTTTTTTAAAGGAAAAATAAAAATAATCAAAAAAATTTTTTTCAAATACCAGCACATGATTTTTTGAATTACTAGTCCAAAATGACCTTAGAGAACTAAAAAATCACTTTTTGGGGAAACAAGAACAAAGATGGGAGCTTACTGGGGTACTCATGCAATATTTCAATATTGCAGCCCCCAAACTAAGACCAGGAGCACCCAGAGATACATACACAGACAAGCAAAGTGAGAAGAGATGAGATTCTCTAGCTGGTTAGTCAGACAGGCCATATGTGGGGCTACTGTAATTCAATATATGAATGGATGAATGCGATCCATGCAATTACGCCTTATAAAGAAGGTACGAAGTTGGCTGAATGGTTAGCAGTAGGGTAAATGGAATCCTTATGCTGATTTTTGTCGGAATTTCCCAGATAAGTCATTATCACTAGGGCAGTGCCCATTATAAAAGTGCATGTTAAGGAGGTGGCAGACTGTTAGGTGTGTGAAGCAACCCACCATAATTGTCATGTGAAAAATTTTTCCGCCATATAAAATTATGGCTTTGAAGTAGTTCATTCTCAGCAATCAAAGTCGTGTCGGCTGGAGCCATTTTTGGAAGGGTTGCTCCTATTTTTTCCCACGTTAAGCCCGACCTTGTATCAAATATTGCTGTGGTGGGACAGTGATTAAATAGATACTTCTCTTCAGTGTTACTAATTTAGATATTTTATATCCAGATTTAGATCATTCTAGAGAGTGGGATCAAGGGAGATCATTCGTATCAACTCTGAAGAACCATCCATGTTCTTTTTTTCTAACTTGATCTGAAAAACTTCGAACTCAACACAGAATTATCTTCTGTGCTAATACATCTTCAAATGTAAACTTCATACGACAGCCATTTTGTCAAGTGATCATGGTGCTCACATGCACACACTAAGATTTCTTCCATTGTTGGAGAATACACTAATTTACTGACTGATGTCTTCCTCTTGGATAGTATAGTCATAATGTTTCGGCTGTTGTATCCTCTTACCTTCTTCAGGAGTCTATTGTAGTTTGTTTCCTTCTGGGAATTTTGAACCAATCCCTTTAGTCAATCTAAGGGGGTAGATTGTTCTGATTCATCTATCCATGCCAGAGGATATCTATCAGGTGATTCTTCCTATAGTTGATTTGTCCTTGAGGTCACTTGTTCGCCTTTTCCACTGAACCATTTTTTCACACTACTCAACCAAGGAATTGAACTTGTGACTGCCATTGAGGTTACTAGATATGAATTTATCCACTAAGCTAAGTGTCCAGTAGACCTAAAAAAAAAAAATGAGAAAATGATCCCCCCTCCACTTACTCACCCTTATAACTAGTTTCCAGTTCACACTCTGGCAAACTAGGACGCAGTCTGAGACTGCACGCCAACTGAAAGCTAAATGAATATAAAATATTAAAAAACATGGGAGAGACAGCAATTTATGCAAGATGTACAGATATCGAGTTAGTACACTAGAAATTTAAATTCAGCATTTTTCATTAGTTCATTTTTAACCTGTTTTCATGCAAAAATAATAAAAAATATCATTAATAGCTAAACTCACCTCCAAGCCCATGGCCCAATCTTCCACAAAACTTTTAGAGATAGTCAACAGACACGAGCAAATACATCCATCCCAAAATCCAATCAATTCTCCCCAGAGATCATTGCCTACCCTTCCACAAAATTTAATTGACAACTTGAGATTTTGGGTGGACAGACAGAGGGTAATGCATCTCTCCAACTCAGTTGACAGAGGTAACAAAGGGTAACAGCTAAAGTCAACCTTATTCAGTTCCCATGATATTCAAATTCAACAAATTTTGGGTGGTATTTCGTACATAACTAGATATCTGCTTAACTTCCATCACATTATGATTGGTGGCCATCGTAATGCACAAGTGCCGCATTTGCCAATCAAAGATGGATACAATAAATGATTTTTGTACGTATCATCATACTCCATGAAGTTGGCAGGTCGGATTAGGCTTTCAGGCAGTAGTTTACCAACCCTTAGAGACCAGAAATATATCAACTAAGAATCCGTGCAGTTAGTATATCTACACTGACAGATGATCTACAGTTCAAGAGTTCAGAGATTAAAATTCAAGTTGCTCATGATTTTGGTATCCTATAAGCCAGACAACATTCAAGTCCCAGCTACATTTCAATTACAATACATGGTTCATGAGTTGTACACTGTAGAAAATTGGATTTTAAAATTCCAGTTGATTGTTGAAAAGGATCTTTTAATCCAGAATTATATTTCATTCATTCACTTCCTTAGAAAATTATGAAGATACATTGCCTGAGAAATGTGTGGAGTGCTCTCCCTTGATGAAAATATCAAGCAAAAAAAAAAAAAAAAGGGGGGGGGGATGAAACATGTCTATCATTCTGAATTATTTGACTAATATTTATTTCGCCCTAATTTCAGTTGCTTTTCATCAAAACTTAGATCATTAGTAAACAGCCTGAATCTGACATTAGCTCTAGGTAAGACTAATTCACATCTTTTTACCTAGGGTAGTCCATATATGGCAACTGCCCTACCAATTGAGTGACTGGAGCTTTTACAGTCTACATCAAATCTAACCCTTCTTTCCACCCCTTGGCCCCATATTTGTTATTGTATTGGTAGTAGTAATATTATTTTTATTTATTAGATAAAGCATTGTTTACCACAAGTAATTTTTTGACTTGCAGTTTCATCACATTAGCACCTAGTAAGAAAAAAAAGATCAGTTTAAAATCTCCTTTCCCTTTAGTGCTGTTCACCAACAACTGTAGACTGCCGGCCACAGTAGTTTCTGAAGAAAATCAACTGAAAAATTCACAATCCAAGAGAATACCTTTGTGTCTAGTAGACTGATACAATACTGAATTCAAAAATACTTTACTTCACCATGTATAGGGATGAATGGAAAATAATTACAAATTTTCAAAAGGGAGATAAAAACAGGGGCAGGGAAGTTCAATTACACCCTATTTATCAATGATGTAAACACCCTCATTCTCAATGACAGCAGCCCAAGGGGAGGCAAATATTCAATAGCTCAAGAGAAGGAGGAAAGGGGAGGGGAAAAAAAAAAGAAAAAAAAAAAAAGCAATGCTCAAGACCTTTTCTCAACTTTGGTTTCTGAATGCTACAGTTCTCAAAATGCTCCAAATGATTGGAATGAATGATAATCAGTAGGTACTAAATCAAGTGAGTACAGAGGAACTCCCAATTACCTTTTCCTGGGTTGATTTAAAGCAGGAAAATAGTGCCATTTGTTTCCGAACACCTCAATATAATCCACTGTAGGCAATCTAACCCTGAACACAGACCCGATTGAGCTTCAATTTCAAATGAAAAATGCATTACCCCATGCATAACAATTTTTTCCATAGATAACACGCATCTGGATTATTTGGCTCAAATATTGAAGGGGTGCAGATTATACATGGTGAAATAACAGTAAATGAAAATGTTTTCTCTCCAAGATTTTCTGAGAGTTACGTCCCCTTTCACAACAGGCATTAATAAATTCAGCTGTGTCTAAAAAAAAATTTCAGTTGGGGGTATTTTTGTATTATAACAAATGAATAAAAATGGGGGGGAGCAGAAACACGAATATGAAGTATTCAAAAATACATACATTTCTACTTTACTAGTGAAGAACCAAGTTTTGTATTTCAAAACCTTAGTCAAAAGGAGGTAACACCAACCTAAAAGTAATCAATCAAGGATTTCAACTAGTTTACTCAATACAGGTTGAACCTTTGAACTGGCATCCTTAGTTTGTCTATCTGCCACCAGGAGGGCGCTGTTGGCAGCAATGAATTATAATGGCAGTCCTGTCATTTTCCTGTATTCTAGCTCTTCAAGATATGCTAGTATGAAAAAAATGTTATCAAAACAAAATCTATGCTTGAAAAGGGGGAGGGGGAGTTACTGAAAAGATCAGGTGAAGGTATTCCTTTGAAGGGCCTGTGTGAGAACTGTATGGTCAGATCATGCAGTGTATAATTCCAAAGAGAAAGAAAGTGGGGAGGGAAGAGGAGCAAATTTTCAAATTTATTTTTTCTTGTTGGAAGAAAAATTGAGCTAACAGTCAATTTCTGTAGTCTGGTAATGGTCAGGTCTCGAGCTTGTCAGATTAAAGACGTTCAACCTACACAAAAATATCACATGTGAATCCTGTTCTGTTCTGAAGCTAGTCCCTCCCTTGATAAGGTGAAATAATTTGAGGAGAGAAATGGCATGAGATGTAAAATCAGATAAGTTTAAACTAGGGATGGGATATTTAGCATTCACTTCACTTGGGAAAAGCATGAATCAACTTTTCCCCCAGCCATGGATGAATAGCAGAGCAGCTGGAGCTCTGTAAGGCATGGGCATCTGGCTAGCAACTCTGCCACATAAAAAATACCCACTGCTACAGAAACTAAAAAACCCATACCTATGCTGGGAAGGAAAGGGGAGCTGAACTCAGCCCCCCCCCCTAGACAAAAACTGATTGCCCTCCCCCCACACCTGAAACGCTATAGACCCTAGGCTACTATTCACTATTTCCCCTCAGTTGCTCCAAAACATTTATCCTAAAATCTTGTTGAGTTTTTTCTAATTTCTAGTGAATGAATAGTGACATAGGGCAGGGGGAAAAAAAAAAAAAAAACCTTCATTCAGGGCTTTCCCAAAAATTATTCATCTGTAAGGATTCCCTTTGGAATCCTTAGTTTATTCCACCGATCCACTTGGTCCCAACAGGAGTTTTGAAATAACGGAATTCTGAAATATTTTCGAAATGAACACGCTTTCTTCCAACAAGCATTATCAAAGAAAGAAATTTTCGAAAATAAGAAAAAAAAAAAACAAAAAAAAACTCAAGACAGACAGACCAGAGATAAGAGTGATGTAATGAGATTTTATTGGTTTTTTTCTAAGGACACCTGACCAGTCAAAAAGAACCTTGGAAGGCCTCCAGAAGCACAGGAGACCGACCGACATTTTGAGCCTCACACGTGACAATATCAACTGGCAACAGCACACACCCAGGTTTGGAAATTGGAAAAGAAAAAAGAAATTTTTTTTTTTTTTTTTCTCTTAAATAATTCATTTTCTTAAATGCTGGCTCAATTTTACTTCAACATCAAAAAGGAATAGGAATGTTTTTTTTTTTTTTTGGTTTTCTTTTATTCAAATCTTTAAAATTTTGACATTTTTGCTTACAGAAGAAAATCGGATTTTCGTTAATCCAAAGCTAAAAATGGTTGCACTTGTAGGACTTTGAACTGTTTCATCTTAGCACTCGAGTTTTTAAAAATATCTATTTCATAGATAGAAATCAAAAAAGGGGAGGGAATAGAAAATTTGAAAAAAAAAAAAAAAAAAAAAAATCATTTCATTATTGGAAGAATATATAAACATTGTCCACAACCTGACTCAGGCCCCCCTGAATTTGATGGCAGGTTATAGGGGAAGGGTCTCTCAAATAAAAGTATTCATAAGCTAACTTCAGGTTTTGGGATGTGTCTATCAATGAGGAAGCAGTTTCTACAAAGCTAAAAACAGTCTCGTAATTGGGGAGAGTATATCCCAGAAATGAAGGGGAAAATATTTTCCATTTTCCTCCCTCTCCGTAGATGCCTGTCATCCCTAGACAACCGAGAGGATTGAGCCATTGTGTGGCCAAATAAGAATCCAGCATCTATACCAAATCAAGCACACAAGCAAATTAAGGGGAGGTGGACACCAGTCCAGCTGGTGGCTAAAACTGTGAGAGGGGGAGATAGAGTTTCCAAGTGGAGGAGAGGAACGAAGGAGTTGCAGTTTATTCAGATATCTACCCTAGATTGTCTGGACACTAAGTGGATGTAGCAAAACTCACAACTTCTGAGATTTTGATGTCTGACGAACGACACCAGTCAAGTTGATTTCCACGTCCAAGACGCGACAGAGAGGACGAGGAAAGAGGGGGGAAAGAAAAAAAAAAAAAAAAAAAGCCTTAAATGTGTAAGAAACATTTTCATTCAAACTTAAGCGCCCAGCTAGTTAGTTGTGTCCAAAGAAATAAAAGACGAGACAGGCTACTTAACCAGATAAATAATTCAACATCATTTCCAATAATTTTGAAGTGTACAAGTAGGTATTCGGTATAACAACTAGTGGTTCTATCGTATATAACATTGCCAAGAGCATCACTGCTTCTGATCTTGACTTTTCCCTCTTTCAGTACATAAACTGAAGACTTAATTTTTTAAAAATTAGTTACAGAACTTTCCAACAAAGAGAAACCAATCTTCAGGGCCGAACCAAACGGTCTAGTTGGCTGAGCATTCGAAGTGGATAATCAAAGCAAATTCCATATAAATAACTTTACTGTAAGCTTTGCTACACAAGAAGTTAACAGCTACAAGCAGCTTAAGCTAAGTCATTGTTGAGCACCAACTGGAAGCAGGGAGGGAGGTCAGATCTGGCCAGAAGGGGGACATAATCCAAGCTTTCCAAGAAGATTCACCAAAAACAAGGATAGGAATAGAGCCGTAGTTGGAAATCGAGGTCGGCATTGCATTTTCGCCTCGACTCGGCAGATTTTCTAAATTCGACGCCATTCAAATAGCCGTTTCGGGTAGGTCTCCGAGATGACGCTTGCCAAATCCGACTGGAAGCGGACCTCAGCATCAGGTCCTGGCAAATTGAAAGATTGTTGGCCTAGAATCAAGAGACAGCCGAGATAGGCAAGGGACAAGTGTAATAACCAAGAGACTAGATGTAATGAAGTGTTTTAATAAGGCATGTCAGATGATCATGAGGAAAAGAAGGGTAGATTTCAAGTGTTCACAGAACAGAGAGGCTTGCTCAACCAGAAAGAGAGCAGCATTTTAGACTAAGGCTGATACGCCTGATATTATTACATAAGACTGTTCCCATTTCATTAATACCGTTATCATTATACATTGCCTACAAGTGCCGCTAAGAGTTAGATGGAGAGCCAAGTACAACAGAAAAAGAAGAAGACCTGAGGAAGGATGTCCACACTATGTACAGACATTGCAACCGATGGTAACAATGAGATGAGAAGTGGTTCTGGTAATGATGTCCGTGGAAGAGAAAGAAAGAAAGAAAAAAGAAAGAAAAAGAAAAGAAAATCAAAAGGGCGTGGGATGGAAAAAGAAAACAAGTCAACTGTTCTTCTGTCGCAAGTGGCAATAATCACCAGCACAAAAAAGACACCATCGTTTATTCAAATGAGAAACACACTTAGGGTTTTCCTTGGTTGCTTTTTTATTTCATACTTAAAAATCTGATAAAATTAAATAAAAAAATACTTCTATCTCTTGTTATCCAATAGTGGACCTGGGAGAAAACAAACTAAATTCAATCTAGCAAGGATATTACACCACTTGGGTATATTGCAGATTTTAACAATTACACAAAATGGACTGACCATACAAGTAATTTCACTGCAGATAAAATTTATATCATTAAAATAATACTTGCAGGAAAAAGGTTCAATAATCAGAAAGTAAATGAAGATGGTCTAACTGCTGAGGAATAATTGTTAGGACTGAAGAGACATTTACGGATTTCTTTTTTGTATAGAATGTAAGATGAGAATTTCAAGTGATAGTCAGAGAAAGGTCTGGCTACCAAATTACAGCAACCAAGTGTCTAAGTGAGGTTCCCGCTGCTGCAAATATGGGGGGGGGGTCGTCAGTCGGTCATTGGAACTGGTTCTACCAGCGGTAGTAGCCAAATTGTCATACTAAAATAATTATTTCAAGAGGAAAAAAAAAAAATTGAAAAAATTGAAAAAATTGAAAAATCAAAATTGGAAAAAAAATCTTTTTTTTAAAATTAAGAGGAAGAGGAGGTTGCAAGTGCACGGTCACATCCAATAAACCAGTTTTTTGTGTTGTTGCTGTTGTTGTGATGCAAATGATGATGATGATTGTTTAGGGAGTGGGGGATAAGTTGCTGCTGGTGGTAGTGGTGGTGGTGGAGGTAGCAACATTCGATTGCCAGATACCAACTGAGGAGGTGGGAGGTATGGAACACCCACACCCCCAGGTCCTCCCTGTCCACAGTGGCCAGTAGGTTTCTGTTCTGATGGGACCATTTTCCACACAAGGTAGCCATTAATACAATGAACAGTCAGCCTCCTACCTACCATCCACCAGTTTGTTCTTGGTAAACTTCAATGACATCATCATCTTCCATCTCAAGCTGACAAAAAGAAAAGAAAATGTCAACATTAGACACATGAGAGATAAAAGGATAAAATACAGACAAATATTGTCACAATACATTCATTACAGACAGACCAGAAATTATGGGGGGGGGGGGGTTCAGTTGAGGCAATGATGCCAGACCAATTTAAATGACTTAAAAGGGTATTTGGAAGACTACTGCTCATTGCAACACATCCAAACCCCACTACAGTTCATATTGAGCTATGGTAGACACCTAATCATAAAATTGGCATTCTGAATGCATCATAACACTTGTGTAGTTTTGTTTCCCTAAATTAAATGTACATCCTTTATACCAACATACACATTGGTGTTAGCAGGAAATATTGCCAAAACTCGAACTCTCAGAGTTGGTAACTAAAAAAGGGGGGGGGGGATTGACAAAAACCAGCTGAAATGGTTAAACGTGATCACACTAATTTAGCAATACAAGATTCCTGATTGTCAAAGAATTCCATCTGAAGACAAAGATTCAACAATCATGCTTATACAGTATTTGATGATCCATGAATACTGTGGACAAAAAAGAATTTCTTATACAAGATTTTATAATTATCAG
This sequence comes from Thysanoteuthis rhombus, assembly GCA_963457665.1. Lineage (NCBI taxonomy): Eukaryota > Metazoa > Mollusca > Cephalopoda > Oegopsida > Thysanoteuthidae > Thysanoteuthis > Thysanoteuthis major. The sequence goes on from OY735224.1 coordinate 19,142,216, forward strand.
AGAGAAAAAAAAAAAAAAGGACCAATCCTATCTTAACTATATCCAACAATGGGGTTTTAGGAAAAAAAAAATGAATAAAAGAAATTCCATAGTCAATTATAAGCCATTTCAATGTTAATGACATTCGATCTATTAAAGGGAAATAGAAAATGTGGATCAACTAATTTGGCAATTAAATCTTTGGTTCTTGCAATAAACTATGTCATTGCCTGGATATACATCATGATGATATTCAAGTATCAAGAGTTTAGAAAAGTGACCAGGACATTTACAGGCAACAATGAGATTTATGTATATGTATATTTACCTGCTTTGGAGTTTCATCATCATTTATTCTTCTACCATCAAACAAGAATCTCAAGGAATTGACTGGGACACCCTAAAAAAGTCAAAATTGATTAGTGAGATTTTTAATTCTCAGGTAAAAAGGGAAAAAAAAAGAAAAAAAGTAAATTCGAAATTTAAGAACATTCAGTTACATACAACCAGTTTTGAAAGACTTCAAAAATCAACTTTTAGTGAAGATAACGAATTTTTTCCTTCTTTCAAACCTTAGGAGTATGTATTAAACACAACTAAAAGTTAGCTTTTTATTTATTTCTTGGCCGAGTGCGTGGCCAGATTTGGGAAGGCATGACCAAAATGAGATATACCTATTGTCCTAGCTAACTAATGTGTAACAAAGCATTTGAATTGCAAACAAAACACTGAAGTTGTTTAAAATGATTTATCCACATTAGTATTAATTACAGTCCAATTCATGCTGTGTTAAAGAGATTGCATGGTATCTACGCCATCAGCATAATGTAGGTAAGTGTCAGAAACACTGCTATTTTCAGGAATTAAATAATTTTTATATATATATATATATATATATATATATATATATATTTATAAAAATAGTTAAACATCATTCAAGATTCTGTTTTAAAATTGGATATATTCAAATATAAAGTATATTTTACATATCTAAGAACAATTTAAAGCAATCAGAATAATCTAGATTTAGATGTTTAACACCTGGATAGAAACACTGCAGACATGTGCCACGAACAAGTTTTTAATAAATTTCAAATCAAATATCTATAACAGTTTAATGATTTTTCAGTTTGAAGCAACTGGTTTACAAAAATGCAAAATATCTAAAAATTTGCTTCACAAATAACTTATTGGAATGATAAGAAAAATTTGTCCGAAAATCAAAACAAGAAAACTTCATGTAAAGTTCTATTTGCTTATTCATCAAATAACTGTCTATCATCACCCACAATAAATGTCTTGGAAATAAGAGTAAAAAACTTGAATGATTTTGAAACAGTCCCATTCAACTTAAATGATAGGTTTGTTCTTTGTATCTTTAAACTAAAATTTGAACCCTTTTCTTTCTAGGGCCCTCCCTGAAGAATCAATTTCAATAAGTTACATCTATAAAGGAAAAGGCAAAGGAAAAAAAAAAGTCTGCATTTCAAAAGGTAAATTATATCAAGTCTTATTTTAAATCAATACGAACAATGTAAAAAGTTCAAAGATAAAATTTAGCCACTACAAATTCTGAAAAAAGTCAGCAGGTATCATGCACAATAGACGTTTTCTTTTCCTCAGAATTTCATAGTCCATAATTAGGGGTGCATATTACGCACAAATAATTTCAGTACATCAATTTTTATTTCAGTTGGCTCTTTTAATCCTTTCAAACCTCCTGGAACATGTCTTTTAGAAGTCTACTGAATCATTTTTAATTCAGGCTTTAAGCACCATAACAGGTTAGTCAACCATTTTATTAATACTTATTTGAATGAAAACTGAGTGAAGGGGGGGGAGGCATCTAAAATTAAAAATATTAATACATCAAGAAACCCTAGAGTAATCTATGCAAAATAGAAATTTTATGGAAAGATTCAAGTACACAAAAATAGATCTACCTTACCAATCTTAGATGGTATTCAGAGATAAATCACAAGTGAAAGTGATGTATCCGACTCGGTTGTCAAAGTTGATAAGCAGTTAACCTCATAACAAAATACAGTTCATCTTTCTGATGATATTAATGCAGATACAGGGAGGAGGAGGGGGACGCTAACAGTGTTAAACAATCACATGATATCCAAGACATTAAGTTACAAGGAACTTTCAATTCACCGAGAATTCTTTCGAATTCATTTGAGACGTGTTGAACATGGATAAGCAGCGTATCACCTTGAACGTAGTCAGTGAATGCCAAAAACAGTACATCACTATCTCAACAACGGTCGAGGTTTCTCCAAAAAAAGTATTTAGGAACATAATTACAATGTTACATTTAATTTGTTTACTTTGAAAGAAATCAACTAAATAAAAACATGGGAGGAACAAAATTAAAACAAAAGCAATCGGAAAGACTTCACCGTGCGACCAAAAAGCACAACTCAAGGAATTGTCCCTGGGGGTACAAAAAAAAAAAAAAAAAAAAAATCAAAAGACTGCTATTATCATTACTGCGTCATAAGCTCAGACTAGATAAAAATTATATACAAGTGGTACACTACAGAAACTCATGCTTGTAAGTGAAGTTAAAACAAGCCAAATGAATATTGATTCTGCTGCAATTTGCTAAAGGGCTCTCAAAATCCGACACCGGATTCCAAAATTCTTACTAAGAAAGGTTTGAAGGCGTTCTGGGGAAGTTAAACTCCATCCTTAAGTAACTGAGCAAGGTTTTGTTTTTGTAGAATTCTGTACATTCTCTTCAAAGAATAAGGAAAAAAAGACACTGACAAATGTCAAATTCATACATTGGCCAGTAGTCAAGTAATCACGGTACATGCGCACCGAGATAGATTTCAACTACAAATTACTGAAGCTACTAAGTTTACACCAAGTATTTCAGCAGGTCCTGAGAAATTAATCCTCATCACTAGACAAATGAATATTGTTAAAGAAAGAGAAAGAAAATAAATACTTACATACAGCAGAGACTTAGAAAAATCAAGCATTACAATTTATATGACTAGCACAGTGCCAAATTCCAAAAGAGCGTTTTCGGAAGAGGGCAGATTAAACCCAGTCTGCCTTAATAGTCATGTAAAATAAATGTTCCACTACAGCTTTCAAGTATTTTGGTTGCTTTAGGTCATTTATCAGAGACTTAAAAATCTTTATAGCTAGATCTTTCTGCTTTATAAGGATTTCCAAGAACTTGATTAAAAAAAGCCACACAACATGACACTACCTTTCGTGCTGACTAATATATCTGGCAGATGTCAACCTTGTACAATGGTCAGTTGTCAGATAATCACAGTGCATATATACAAAGATTTCTACAATTGTAGTTGGATAAGAAGAGAGAAGGCAACAATTAAGACTCACTTGTCGTTCACTATACGACCGTTTCAACTTTTCCATTTTTGTTGTCATCCTTACACGGAAGTGAATTTCTGTGTTATCCTGAAATAACAAAGGAAATAATGATAGGCAACTGATTTAACCGAAAAATATAATATTCAAATGAATCAGACACTATGTTGTTTTCCGTGAAAGTGTTTGAGAGAAGTGGGGGAAGAAAGAAAAGATTCATTAAGTAAATTAATTCATTGAAAAAAAAAAAAAATAAATAAATAAATAAACACCCAACAGTTCAAATAGAAAAACTGCTGAAATAAGTTGAAACAGTTGGGATTGTAGAAGCCATTTTACATGAGCACCAATAATAGACATGTATTTGTAAATTGGTTGAGAGAAGAAAAAAAAAATTAATAAATAATGAAAAAAAAATTAAAAAATAAATCAACTGGAGCTCCAAATCCATCTCTTCATTAGATCTAGAAAAGACAAACAGAACTAAATCAAGAGATAAGTGAAAGGGTAACCAATTTTGACACACCAAGCTCAAAAAAGGTTTGCCATCACGAATCTAAGGACTGCACACTGGCCTACTGCCTATTCTTTGGGGTGACCACATAGAACCCGATATCTTTTGTATCTTTCAACAGATTCCACATGGTCACCCGAACAAAGGCAGCAGGCCAGTATGCAGTTCCTAGATTTATGATGGCAAACCTCTCCAAGCAGTGTCGAAATTTCATTTTTTTTTTTTCTCCAAATAATTCCATTATTCAAGTGTTGTGTGTATAAATGTATTTTAGTATTTGATAAATGCTCATTAGGTGAGCAGCCTATTTTTTTCTTTCCTTGAATAACATTTCATTAAACTACCAGTTGTCATATGAACTTGAAATTTCAAAATATACTTATAAAATTAGGATAATAAAAGTTTTTGAATCTTTTTTTTTTTAGTCCATGTTATCTGAAAACCTGCGGCATGTTAGATTCACTATTACTGTCCTGGATAAATACTTTGATCCAATGTAGTTATGGTATGCCAGTGGGACACAATATTGCAAGGTAGCACCAGCGAATCACTGAGATGCTCAAGCCACCAAAGAGATGCAATAGCAATATTCACTTAATTTTTTTGCCTAGCTGAAATAATTTGTGTCATCAGATCAGATAAACTTGAATGAGAAAAGGAGTGTCGACCATTCTAAGACAGGTGAGGCCTTTGGAGAGAGGTTAATACTCCAAACGATAACCTTTCAAGATGCTCAACGCCCGAATGTTTAAAAAAAGCCGTCCCAGGTATTGAGATGATGAAAAGTGAAATAAAAAGTTCAAAAGGAATCCCGTATTACATAAAAGATTAGTAGCAATCAATCCATCCCAAAGACGAAAAACATAGAATTAGCAGATCACTCGCCCAGGCATTTTATGACTACATCACACGCTTCAGTTACAAAAAGCAAAGAAAATCTCATTTACTCTTTTTTCCTGACTCAAAAGTAAAATTTTCAAAGGGATTCATAGGGAATTCAGACACAAATGAACGATAGGGAAGGAGACAAAATCATTAGTAAAAGTAAACAGACTTTATTCGTTAATTGACAAAATTCTGCCAACCTTGCAACAATAGAAAAAGTCCATGTTGCAGCTACGTTAAATCCACAAACACCTTCACCAGCCCTACCATAATTCCAACTGCAGAAACAAAAATATAATCTATCCTCCTAGAATATACTAAATGTGAACTGCAATATATAGGTGCATTGGAGGAGCAATTCAAAATGAGATTTGACTACAGACACAGAATTTAATCACCCAACCTACTCCCAGTAGAACAACACTTCCATACACCCTCCCACAATTTGAGTACAGATGCTAAATTCACCATCATCGAAATAAAATAATACACTTCCCAACATGACTAAATTCTGGAACTACATGAAGATATATAGATTAATAAACTTGATATCTCAACAGACTCAACAGTAAACATAACCCTGACCACACCAAACACTCACCTCATTATTGTCTCACTCTAAATTATTATGCTTATCAACTCATTTTTAAACCTAAACCCAATACTATACTCCTTACCCGGCCCATGAATATGCACCATAACACAGTACAAATACTCTCATTCTCTACAACAGCCTTACCTATAAAATCTTGACCACGCCCTACCTATGAAATAATATAGCAAACCTATCTTACCTAACTCTTCCCGATGATGTATGTTAAACATTGGGAACACAACAGTCACCTACAGATACCTACGTATGGTCTATTTTACATGTACTGTGGTGACCCTTCACATCATTATGGAAGAAATTTGTCAAGACCTGACATGATAAAAAGTGAAAGTGTTTGTTTTACAAAGCAGGAAACTAGTGTAAATAAGGGAACCAGACCAATTTGATGTGAATTTTCCTCAATTAAACCACAAGTCATCAAAATAAGCTCTAAGCCAAGGCTCTAGACATTCATTTTGCAAAACATTTCAAGTTGAGTTCCAAAAGCATCAAATATGAAGGAAGGCCAAAGGGTATAACAGCTAAAATATGAACAGATGAAGACAATAGTCCAGTTAAGTCTACATATAATGATAATTTCTCATCTCAAAATTTCTGACAAGAATTTGTCAAGTATCACAAAGCTGAATAAAAAAAAAAAATTTAAAAAATTAAAGACAGGACCACCAATAATACTTTGAAGAGTTACATTCTTTAGATTATAGGAATTCCTCTTTTATAAGTTCAGTTGAACAAAAGAAAAAAAAAAAATTATGATTAAATTTAGAATTTGTGGGGGCGAATGACGAAGATTGGCCTTGTTTTGTTTTTTTTCTGGTCTATTTTGAGGTTTATTGAGAACCTGAAAAATAAAATGCAAGAACTAACCACTTCAATTCACAGTTGGGAAATTTAAATATTTGAAATTTCTAGATCATTTGTGATGATTTTACATAGAAAAGAGATCACTTTAGCATCCACCTCTCTAGAGTGTCCAACTGATCATCCTTCTCAGAATTATGCACCCGAAACAGTCGGCGGGAGAGTATGTTTAATTAAATGATTTAGGGAAAGTCAACAAAACTAGGAAAGACAGGAATTCATTAAGTGAGTTGATATTGTTCATTCAATAAAACATACCACCTTATCTATCACACCACACAAATTTTTGTAGTTGACCCTTTGATGAGATGTCCAAGATTATACAGTAAACTCTCCATGCGACAAATTTTGGCTCCAACGATAGCATTCATCCATCCAAACAAACCCCAGATCTACTGATTGATAATCAAAAAATTTGGCGAACATGTGGACCATAAACTTTCTATTTACCGAACAAAATCTGATAAATACCACAACTAATAACCAATAGTGCGCATACCAAGACCGATGGGATACGTTGGTGCGTGCAGTCACTGTGTAAACCCTTTGGATACTCATTCGCATCAACTTTTTGTCCTTTGCTTACTGTGTTTTGTATTTTTTTGGCGCAATATCTGCCTTGGCTTCTTAATGTAGTACATCCATGTCTACTCCCCTAGGGAAAATTAAGAGGAATTTATTGTCTCTCAATAGAAGCTGAAAGTTAATGAGAGACATTGTGAGAGCCATGCTAAGCTCATGGAAAACTATAGTTTCAAAAAAAGATGACAATTCACAGTATTCCAAAGGTGAAGAACAAGATTAGGGAGAGCATGAAAAACCTAGATTCTGGATCTTCGAAGGCCTTTTTAAACCAATGGATGAAATTGTCTTTTGAAGGGGCAAGCAACACTGAGCTGAGGTAATGCCAACCTGAGGATTGGATATCCAGTACACTTTAGAGAAGCTGGCTGTTTCATTAGAGGCCATGAGAATTCCAAGTACAGTGACGGCTGGATGTGGCATTTTAGGAGGTAATATGATATTGTCAACAAAGCCATAACTGGAGCTGAATGCTGATACTGGTGCCCTTCTTGAAATCTGCGATGCTGACAAAACTCTGTGGATTTACTCAACGACACAAGGTTGGAAATAGAATAAGAGGTAACCAAATTGCCTTTTGATTCGTCAGACACAGTGAACTACCAAACTTATTTACCTGACAAGGGACAACTACAAAATTTTAGCTTTAATTTAAAAGGTTTCGTTGTAATCAATAGCTGGCAACAGGTCTTCCTTCTGCAAGCAGAGGAAGAACGATGGCTTGAAACAAGTCAAAAGTGATCATTTTCACATCCCCTACCCTGATAGGAAACATCAACACCCCTCAAAACGTCCAAGTGATTCAGATCATCAGCTTCAAAATCTATTCAACGGTAATCAAACACACAATATTTCTGACCAAACTACGCAATCTATCAATTGGGGAAGGTTCCAGATGGAATGAAAGCTATCCTTAATAACTTTAACAATGAAGTCGTATCGGCATTTTTCAATAGAACAGAATTCAATGTATATTCATTTTCACTTCCTAGAATCAAGAAAATCCCACCCAGAGAGACTTATTTCAAGACAAGATTTAACTTGTCAGTTTCATTATCTAGAAATAAAAGGGAGGGGCAGATGTGGTTAACCCCTTAAAAATATTTTGACAGTCTTCCACAAGTTCATGTTCGAATGTAACTAATATTCAAAACTGATACAGCTCAATGTTGACAAAAAGAAAAATGGGAAATGGTTCATTCAACAATCAGAAGAAAAATCATTTCCCTTTTGAAATATAAAAGCAAAATTGAATCATTTAATGTCTGATATTTACAATAAAAACTGAACAGATGAAATAGACAATTCCTGAAACTCAAGAAAATTATTTCTAACTTCAACTCGTTCAATTTTCATTCTTTGAGACGTTTCAGTCGCGTATTGAAATACTTGAGAAACTAATTAGAAATACTGTTTTGATCATGGCTGAACTAAATGAAAAAGTCAAAATACTTTCCTTTACGGAAGAATTTATCACTGTACATAAGGGCAATAATATATATAATATACTGAAATCAACTAGATGCAAAATGCCTCATAATCGTCTAGAACAAAGACTAATCCACAGAAATTATGCCATTATTTCTGCTTGATATATTAGCTTAGTAAAGTAGTCATTTTCGAAATTAGTAAGCCAATACCATTTTTTTGGTACGGGACAGGGCAACCCTTGTTTTCTGTACAAATATAGCCAATACTAAAAACATGAATAATTAGACATATTATACACACCAAGGAACTAATATTTGTTTTGGTTACTGTAGTACAAACGAAATCGTATCACTTTTCCTTAAATACAAAGACCAACATCTTGGCATGTGCGTAGAGCTCAAAAGATATTATCTCCTAATACAAAGAGGGGAAAGAAAAGAAATAGAGACTCAGACCATTACATACAATTATGGCCAAAAATCATGCCTATGTATACAAGAGACATACAGACTACAAGAACCTGAACACAAGATATAAAGATTTCTCTTTCCAAGACCAAAATTAATATCCGCCTCGAACCAGACTCACGTCCATTATTATTAATAATAATTATATAGCATTCGTGCAAATTACTACGATTCCATTTTTATACCTCATCACTATGAAACGAAAACTTATCAAGTAGTTTCACTTCATATACTACATACATAACAGTTTACATTTTATTCTTTCTACTTTTAACAGTTTAAAAAGGAGGAAGTTAATCTCATTAAACGATATACCAACTAAGAATGGAAAAATTGGTCTAATTTTTCAATCAACCTATTAACAGATAAATTAACTTGATTTTTTTTTTGTTTTTCCTCTTTGTTTTTGAATAGACCAAGAATTAAATTTTGAACCAGATTTCAAAGAACAGGAAGAAAAATTGAAGTCTCTCTAAATTTTTTTCTTCTTTTTCTGAAATAATGACCAAAAATCGTCTCATGTTGGCCGAATTCAAAAAAAGTAAAATTAAGCAGCATGGACCATTCTGTACTTATTTTTAAACAAGACAATCATTTAAAAATTAGACATGTTTAGTCGAGAAAAATTAAAATCCAACCCAGGACAAACGGTTTTAAAATTTATAAAAATCCAAACAAAGGAATCCCGACCCGAATCGGCAAAAATATTAATCTCTGGCCTTGATCTCCGAATACGTATATTTTTATAAATAATAATAGAGTAAAGTTGGCCGGTGGTCGTTTAATGAGGGTCCATTTTCTAATCAAATTTATCACGCAAACAGATCCCCCTTTATGCGACCACGCGAGTCATAATGGTGGATAGGATGGGGTAAATGGTTTTAGAGCTTATGTATATATATATGTGTATACATCGAAAAACTCACCTGCCCTACAACTTTTAGTCGGATATATTCAGGGTCGTTGGCAGACGAGTCCCCGCCTTCAGGCTTGGTGTTCTGTGAAAAAGAAGGATATTAAATTAAAAAGGAAAAGGAAAGGACTCGGGCCATTTTTTAAAATAATATTTTAAAGTCTTCTTGCTACTACTTGGGCGACAAGACGGCGTAGGACCAAGTCCATAAGAAGGGGGTTAAAAACATCGTAAACCTCGAAAAAAACACTCCTTGCTAAACACGGAAAGAAAGGGATGTCCAAAGTTCTTGTAAAAGTAAAAATAAACCATTTTGAACGACTAATTCATTCTCAAAATTATTTTTAAAACGAAGAAGTACTCGCCTGTTGTGTTGAATCTGACATTGTTATTCGAGACAGCAGCAGGAGCAGCTGGACTAAAGGGGGGAGCGACACTAAGATAACCAACCAAGGACTCACGGGAAATATAGATTCAATTCTTTTCTTTCTCTGTCAATCTTTTTTTTTTTTTGAATAAAAACTACTCTCAACACTTAACGTGGGACTGTTTAAAAAAATCCAACAATCATAATTTATCAACTATTTATTGGTAATATTCATTGTATTATTTCATTTCAGAGCGTCCATATATGTTATAGTGAAAAACGGACTTTTTTTTTAAAATCTCGTCTGGATGAGAACTCAAAATTAAATGAGATCTGTACAAAAAAAATGGTCAACCGGTTTTAATTTTAATTTTTTTGTATATTTATTTCTTTTACATGAATATGTGATTCTATTTTTAAATTGAATGCAAATCAAAACCTCGAAAATCCCCTCCAACAACTGAATTTTTTTCAAGAACTTTGTTATGGACAAGTTTTTTTCCAAATCTCGTTTGAGTGAGAGTTAAAATAATTTGCAAATTTAAATTTGAAATTTTAAAAAGTATTCGTTCCGTTATTTTCAAAATAATCAATTGGAATCAAAAATTCTTACTGAGATATCACATTATTACAATTAAAATCGGATGATGCGTTAAAAAATGAAATTTTCTGATTTAAATGCTCTAATTAACTAAGTTTAATATTTTCCAGTAATTTACATAACTCAATATATTTTATCAAAATGACTTATTATCGAATGATATGTTACTTGGAGATACTTTTATACAACAATATGCTCAAATTTTGTTTTAATAAAACTTTTATGTCAGGTCACACATACCTATCTATTTACCTAACCCCTATACATAAATAAATGTGTGTGTGTGTGTGTGTGTGTGTATGTATGTGTGTGTGCGTGCGTGTGCGCACGTGCGTGGACACCCAGTAAAGTTTAATGTGTGAACACTCTATAAAACTCAGTAGTGAAGTGAAGTCTGTCTTAGGGCAAAATTTGGCTCACTGGATTTCCCTACAGAATAAAGTTTGCCAACAGAACAGCAATAATTCAAATTTAAAGAGTAAGTAAGCAACAATTATGATTTATTAGCCAATCAGGATGCAAGAATCACAAAAACCAAAGCATGTCATTTGGAGCCTACCTTGTCTGTATATAAACAAAAGAAAAACAAGATTCACGTCTTGCAACCTGATGCCAATCAACATGGCTGTATGACATACACATACACATACACAAATGCATTCACCTGCAGGCACAAGGCTCTCACACAAAACATTCACAGACATTCCCCACTGAGGCGAGTAAATGACTTACATATATATATGCGTGTATATACTTATATGCATTCATACACTCACACTACCCTTGTAAATGTTGTAACGAAACTTCTCGATCAGAAGACATTTTGCATTTTCCGAATTTTATTTCTATTAAATAATACTCGTGAAGATTTCACAATGCAAGAAGCGTTGCCTATCAATCATTTATTGTTATGAATAAATTTGTTATATGTTACATACAAATTTGCCTTTTCATTCATTTCATGGAATCTTGATCGAAGCTAATTTAAATTATTATTGTAAACAGATAGCTAAAAAATTTTAAGCTCAGCTTAGCTTGGCACAAGTCTTCTACTTGTTTGAAAAATAAGTAGTGACTCATTTTCATTTTAGCTAAAATCATGAAGCTAAATACATCCATAGATGAAATTATACGAAAATAGTAGAGTAGATCTGTATCTTCTGACATGACTTCCTTTCAGCCTCTTGCTATAAGAAGAGCAACTCCGGCACCTCAGATCTTGCTCCTGGTTTAGCCATGATAAAGCGTGCATACTTCTTCGAGCCTGCATAATCACTTTTTCTTATAGCGTATTCTCTTCAGCTTCTTACACGCATGTTATTAAGTGCTCTTTCTTTGCTCTGACTTGATTTGCATTTAGCTATGCTATTTTTCTTCCCATCATTGAGACTATCTAATCCTTTACTTCTACACTCTTTACTACATGCCTTCACCAGGTATATTTTGTTTTGTGTATCTTATGTTCTGAGAGTCAAAATCATGATTCTAAAAGTACAAGCTTTCGGCAAATATATCTGTTGTGTGTATTTTTAGCCTAGAGAGCTCTTTTCATTTTCCTCATGTCTTCACCAAATCCTCATTCTTGATATCATCTAGGTATTCTGTAAACCAAAACTATCAGAACACTCAGAACAGTATGTCTGGTTAAAATACGATAAAGGAACGTTTCGTAAATTCTTCATTAGATTTGTTTTGTAACTGTACAAGAGAATGTATGATTGAATCCATAGAGTGTAACGGCTGTTCAAAAGCAATATCATACCGAGGGCTTTAGGCTAAACAACTAAAATTAAAAAATGTTTCTTGTGTTGTTGTTATTAAGTGTACGTTTTAATGTATGCCTCCAAATATCTGCATTTTAACATCATATCCATATTTAATATTCATAAATTTTCTGCCTGTTCTTATTGGTAATTGGACTTTCTTTGTGAGTTTGTTTCTAGCATTTGTTCATGCATATGCTACCAAAACAAAGATGGCCGACATAGTGAGTACTTTACCCACTATATTTCAAAATGGTGAGCACATCTTGTTGAACTTTCTTTGTGATGTTACAGATCTTGACCCCGATTCCTCCATGTGGATTCAATTCAATTCCTTGCATCTTCAACATAATGTTCTCCTTCTGTGTATCACTTTATCATTAATTCAATACCTTGTTTTAATACAGAACCTTTACTAACATCATAGCTGGTAGTTTTATCATAGAATATTCAATTATACCACAGATACATGGATGAATTGGGATTTTGGAAATAATTCCACAGTGGAAAATATTCCACAAATCAAATTTTCTATAGATAAACAGATCCAAATTTTTTTAAAAATACAAAATTAAAACCAAAAAATAAAGCAAAAGAGGCTTTATATATCCAATACATACATATATATAAATATATGATAAATAGATTTGTATTCTGTTCAGATCTAAAATTCAAATTAAGAATGCACTAAGCAGCATCAGTGAATGATTTTTGCTAAGTATGCATGAAAATATTGTTTTACTATTTCTAAAAATTTTATTACAATCCTCATAAATAGAAAAGTTTGACACTTGATAAAACCCTATAAAGCAATATAATGTTGCATTTCATTTGAGAAATCCACTCAAGTGGACTCACTAGCAATTATTTCCGCTGTGGAATTATTACCTTTTCCCTAAGGATTTATTTTAAACAATTCTAAAGCAAATAAGACTAACAATTTTGATGAAGAAAACATTGCTTAAGAATTTCTGTCCGGTAACTCTTCAACAAGATTAAATTCAATAATGATATCCATACCCCTATATCAATGAATCACCATAGCCAGTGCATGTACCAGAATTAATCATATAAAAAAAATCATTTTAAAAAAATTGATTTTTTTTATCTAAAATTATCTTTAAAAAAAATACTAGCAGAAGACTTAGGCATTGTTGGTCCCAAAATGACCAAAGAGCCCTCCCCCCAAAGCACTTTAAAAAAAAGGTTTTTAAATGGTGCTTAGTGATGTACTCATGCAAATTTTCTTGGTTGAAGACCCCAAAACATGACCAGAGAGACACTAAGATGGACACACAGACGAGCAAGATGAATCTGTAGTACACCTGGCTGTTTGGTTTGTCTGGCGGATATTCGTGAGGCTGTGATAATTCGATGCGAGAAAGGGCTGACACTCATTAATTTTTCTGCTTTCAGTTCAACACCCATTTTCCTTTTCTTGAATTAATTGGGCACTGATCTCTAAATGGGTCCAAATCTTCAAAAAGCAAGCATGATTGCTGCTGGACACGAAAGGAGGGACCAATATAGCATAAAATTACATTGCAGATTGAATTTCACTCTAAGAACCTATTTGGGGGTGAATTTTTTTTTAAAAAACTAATTTTTTTTTCTAGGCATAAAAAGGAGTAAAAGTTTAGATTTTCAGCCCTTAGCTCCATTGGTACAGCCTGTATGCATGAAACATAGATAGCAAGCCAGCCAGCCAGCCAGCTAGACCAACTTAAAAAAAAAACCTGTGTGACAATTTGGGTTTACAGTTTCATCATAAACTATCGTGGATCTCTGTTATAAATCGTTACTTTAAAGTTCAAATCAGTCCAACTCATTCAACTTTTATTTAATATCCAATTCCATTTTTAGTTCAACCAACGTCCTTGTACTCAGGTTTTAAAACTGGGGTCAAATAATGCTTAAGGGTCTGCAGCAGTGTTCCCTCTGGATCTGACTTTGAGAATCTTGTGGCAGAGAGACTTCATCCATCACAGCAATTGGAAAACAATTGTACATTATTGTACATTATTGTGGACTGGGAAAATAGAGGAATCAAAATAGACGTCGAATATCTGAGCAAACTTAGATTTGCTGACAACATCATCCTTTTTGCAGAGAACCTATACAACCTCAAATTAATACTATATGAACTAAACAAAGAAAACTAAAAAGTCGGCCTACACACGAATTTCAGTAAAATGAAAATTATGTGCAACAATCATGTTGAGATTAGGACATAACTGTCAAGATAGAAGATGCAAAACTCGGCAAGGTAGACCACTACATCTAACTAGGACAACAAATCTCCATGAGACTCTCAAAAGAAGAGGAAATCAAGCAAAGAATCACTTTGGGGTGGCAAGTCTTCGGTAGAGCAAGCTCAATTTTCAAAAACTAGATGATCCCAATAATCCTAAAAAGAAGAGTATACAACCAATGCATTCTCCTGATCGTCACTTATGGAGCTGAAACATGGAACCTTACCAAGAGATAGACCTACAAACTGAGAAGTATGTAACGTGCGCATGAGAGAATCATGCTCAACCTCACATGGAGAGATGACAAGACAGCCACAATATATCAGGAAGAAAACAAGAGTCAGTGACATCAAAGAAACTATTAAAAAACTCAAATGGCAGTGGGCAGGCCATGTTGCAATGCAAGAATGGAGGACAACCAATGGACATCACGTCTCACAAAATGGATCCCCAGAGATCACTTAAGAAACAGAAGCCGACAGAACACAAGATGGAGAGTTGAACTAAACAAATTCAGGAAATACTGGCTCCGCAATGCCCATGATAGAGAATTGTGGGGATTCCTGGTGAAGGTCTATGTCAAGCGACAGACATTAAAAGACTACTCATGATGATGATGATGATGATGATGATGATGATGGTGGTGGTGGTGGTGGTGGTGGTGGTGGTGGTGATGATGATGATGTACACAAACCTGCACCACATACAGATCTATCAAGACTCTTGCATTCCACAGAAGACTTCAGTGTGCAATGAATCTGCATTAGAAAAAAAAATCTCCAATACACTGAAATAGCTGTTTTAAAGCTTCTAGAATTGAAAAAATCCCTCTGTCCCCCACTCCCCCAGTCATGGTGGTAGGTGATGGGGCATTATTTATGAAATCTCCCTCCTGAGAATTTCTAAACCATGACAGGTCTGCATGTAGTGGAATTCGCATAAATGTAATCCACTTGAAATAAATATGATATTTAAAGGTCAAAAGTTGTCTATTTTTGTAGTTTGTTGATTATAAAAACTAAATGCTAAAAATTGAGGTCTGCCATAATATTTCCTCTATAGAAGGAGCCCTTGAATTTCTAAAGTTTCGAAACCACCGACCAGGGTACCAAGCTTAGTACTTCCCTGTCATAGCATTTCACAGGGCAAGAAAATTACTTAGCAGAGACCATTTCCTCTCTAAGTAACATGCAACATAGTACTGGCTTACATGGTACCAGCAGCAAGGAGTAATCCCTGACCTGACCTGACCTGACCTATTGGAAGATGACTGCCTTAGGAACTTCTTTTCTGGTTTGGAATCAGAGTTGCTAACCAAGGCTAGAGAACCAAGTATATCCTACCATTTACCAATAGCTGAGGGAAAGAATGGATTCATGCTTCTCACGAGAACATTAGTTCGAAGTGAACACCAACTGTCTCAGCCAGAGTTTGAACTCAGTTTACTGATTCCATTTTGCGTGCTGGTAACTGTTAGGCCATCTGCACCTCTCAACAGCAGCCATGGTCAAACTAGTGAATGTGCGAAGGCATGTGTGTTATAATTTAGCAGTTGTTCACTTACAAGTTCATTGTCTCTAACTTTGACTCTATTCCAGATTCAAATTACTATAATCATTATTTAATAAAAATGACTCTATGGGCATCTCAATATACAAAGTACATTAAAAATACATATTAGATATTAGAATACACATTAAGTCAAGTGTTAAAACATGTATGGAACTTAATAAACTTAATAAAAAAATTACAAGCTTATCCATACAGAGAAACATTTACCAGGCATATTTCATTTTTATTTTCTAAATTCTTCTATATATTTCAGTTGATAAGTTCCCCAAATGTCCAATTAATTTATTTTCTATCCCAGATGATTTAAATTTGTCTGAGTCATTCTTAGAATTATTTATACTCGTACTATTTATTACATATGTTGGTAAAATATTCCAGTA
Source organism: Thysanoteuthis rhombus (assembly GCA_963457665.1). Taxonomy (NCBI): domain Eukaryota; kingdom Metazoa; phylum Mollusca; class Cephalopoda; order Oegopsida; family Thysanoteuthidae; genus Thysanoteuthis; species Thysanoteuthis major. The sequence continues at coordinate 19,158,750 of OY735224.1, forward strand.
TTTCAAAATTCTCTGGGTGAAAAAAATCAATTTATTCTTGCAGCTTTCACTTGGCAAAGGATCAAGTAAGTAAATTTCCCATCCTTTCCATGGATTAAATTATTAGAACTCCATAGTTTGTAAAAAAAACATTTGATATCTTGAAAGTTCCTATCAAAACACCTCTTGCCCTCCTCTAATTCAAATGATCCTAATGTAAAAGACACTCTATTATAAAAGTTTGTATAAGCAAAAGCAAGGTTTTAGAATAAGTTTTTAAAGAAAGAAAAAAGTATCGGTAACCTCTTTACTTGGGAAATGTTGCGTGGGATGAATGTTGGTAGATGAAGGATTTGGTCACCTCTTGGTTTGATATTGTCGTCAATGTCACCGCAGATGTGGAAGGAGAAAAGGAGATGTACAAAGACAATGCGTGCCAAGTATGAACGTAGACACAGAGATGAAACAAAGTAAAAAGAACGCATACAAGGATTTGGATAGACAAATTAGACATACATTCAATACAAGTACGCAAATGACAAATAAAAATGAAGTACATGTAAAGATAACATAAATCTGATCGATCATGTAAAGAGATGAGAAGAAAAGAGATAGCGAAATGTGGGAGCTATCTTATCATTGACAGTACTGGTGTTGGAGTCAAAGCAGAGTTGTCTGAATTGTTTTCGAATCCGTATGGCTTGAATCGTACCAAGGGATATGTGGAAACCGGGACGGAATCAGTGTGTGAGCCATACTGCCAAGTTGTGTGTGTAACCTGGGGGCTATTCTCTGATGCTAACAGACACTTGACGGACAGACCATGAAAGACAGAGAACACAGAGTTTAATCCATGTGTGTTTCCCAAAATAAAAAAATTCAGGAAAGATTACCATGACTATCAGATAGTAAAAAAACCTTGCCATTTCATTTACGAGTGAGAGGTATATACACATTTGTAGCATGTGGTGAAGACACGACGGCATAGCTACGTAGCTATGCATATGTGTGACACCTCGACATCGGTGAAGTGAAAAGGAATTTTAGGTGGTTGGACATTCATGACACCTGCTGATTGACTACATTTGTACCCCAGAACCCATGTGTCATTTCAGGGTCTTTTACATGAAGACTGTTATAATTTGGATGGCCCCAGCAAAGCCACCTGGTTCTACTGATTCGATTACTGTGAGAGACAAAGCTCAAGATAGTAATGTACCAGTATTGGATCATGAACGTACAAGTTGCAATGAGATACATGTTGAATCAAAAGTCAAACATAACCATTGGATTTTAGTTTCAAGATGTTCATTTCTAGGCCTGCACGCAGAGGTCCATAACATCAAATCATTGTAACAGTATCACTTCAAAGCAACAGAAAAAAAAGCTGTTTTGTGAGAGGTAGTGAGAGAGAAAGAAAGGCTGAGAGTTATCTACTGTGGTCATCAGTCACCAACACCTGACTCTATGGTCAGACTTGGCCCTAAACCCAAATGGGAGTAGGGGTGAGTTAAGCTGCAAGCCAACATCTTACTCCTTTGGAGTCAAAAACAAAACTAACTCACTAAAGGTATTTTAAAAATTACTCTGAGATGAAGGTACACTTCTATTGGTTAGCTAAGGTCATGTGATATCATCCCCCCCCTGGTATTCTGACTTTCCCACTTTTCGATAAAATCCATCCATTACTTTTGAAGCACCAGAACATAAAAATCCAAACCAAGATAACCAAGATAACGACAGTTGATTTCTCTGATAGGGTCAACGCATGATCTATCAGATCTCGGCTGATAGCTTCGCGTGGGAAAGAAGTGTCTGCATTTTGTCCAGCGATAATTAAAAGCGGAAAATAAAGCCTGATGACTTTTAATCAATTAATTCTGCACCCTTTCTCCATCATCATTCAGTTATGTTACAGTAGCAAAGAGAAAGAAAGAATAACTGGTGAGAAGGATTGTAGCATGTTTGAACGGAAAATGGGAAACAAAGCGGTCGATGAGCTTGTGTAATCGTGTCGTGGATATATCCGGGTAACAGAAAAGGACGCAGCCCCGAGCTCTTTTCTACGCACGGAGTGCTTTGATGAAGTCCTCATGCGGAGAAAAATCAATTGTAGCTGTTAAGGCCCCATCTACGTATCAGTATCATTGCAAAGCCATTTAAAGATTATCAGCTATCACGACAGTTTTCGAAATTTTGTCCAATACCCGTTAGTGATTCACAGGCGCCTGATCCCCCCACCACCACTTATTAATTTTAGAAAAGATTTCCAAACACTAGTCTCATTAGCACCCCACCGTTAATTAACTTTTGAGAGCCAATTTCTACTCTCTCCTCCATCATAGTTGGCAGTAGTGAGGATATGTCAAAAGATGACTAAGCAAGGGACAACTATTATAAACAATGAAAGGGGGAGAACTTGGTTGGACTAATTTTGTATATAAACTCAATTAGTTTAACCAAGTTTAATTGTACCAGCTAATTTAAAAGCCATTTAAAATTTTGTACTGCCAAGAGACTTTCCTCAAAAACAAAAGAATTTTCTTCTTCGTGTCAGTACTGTACATTTTTACTTCCCCAGTGCCTATCCCACCCCAACTATAAATCTTTCTCTTTAACATCTTTGTTTCATCCAGATCCAAGCAAACTCTATTGGTGACCATAGTTTCCTAACGCCACTGGCTTATTCCACCCCAAACTTGTTAAATTGTGACAGATTTTCCAACGCCACTGGATTCTAATGATCCCAATGCTTATTAAATTGCTACAGATTTTCCGAGCCACCTTGCTTATTCCAACGCCCCCGCCCTGCTGTAATTTAACACCTAAGAGTAAGGTGTCTGTAAAAAGAAAAAAAAATCATTTTGAAAAAGATGAAGTGAGAGAATGATTTTAAAATATCAATCATCAAATGATATCGAGAAAAAAAAAATGTATGTTTCCACAGCTATCAGAAAAGTACTTCTACCCTCTCCAACCACGTGAAGGATTTCCTGTATTCACAACAACAATAAAATCTAATCATTGTAGTAGACTGAATGCTGAGGCATTTGTGAGAAACAAGCTGTCGAACATTAAACCAGAATTCAATGAGATTTGTATATAAAAAAAATGAAACAGCGTTTTTTGTTCCATTGAATTTCCTTTCATTTCCTTCCCATTCTGAAACGTATGTAGTCTGTCCCATAATATTTGTTACATTTCTAGAGAGAAAAGAATACAACCAAGTGCAATAATTATGGGACGGAGGTAGTACGTATTTTTCACAATGAATGTAGTTCCTAAAAACTTATGATGGCTGATTTTTACAATAATCACCCAATCAGCATGAAAAAATTCTCTAGGGGTCTTGTCAGAACACCAGGGAGTGTGCAAGGAAGAAGTTCCAGAACCACTGAGCTGTGAAATGTTTCCTATAATAGGGGTCAAATAGAGGACGATTGCAATCATTCCTCTCATTAATATACTACTAATAGGATAAATTAACATCTGGTCCATGATTTGATTGGACTGATATAGTCTTAAAGAGGTGAATAGAAGGAAAAGTACTAGACTAATTTTCAGAGGTGTAGCTTGGGGGGGGGGTGCTATTTGACCCCCCCTTTGCTCCTCAAAGCCTTATAAATAATAGTTTGCCTACTACATTTATACTGATAAATCTCACTTAATGTCGGAGGAGGGACCCTGAAGGAGCCAAGCTTCTCTCCAGGACTGATATCTCAAGCTATCCCATTGTGAATTCTTAAGACCAGATATGACATGTGCCCAAGGAAGCTAAAGAATATATAGGTTAGGGTTTGGTATAAAAACAACAATGTTTCAATGATATATATAATAAAGAATTTTGTTCAAGGATTACTGGATGTGATCTTCACTCGAGGAAGTGTGGAAAGCACATTGGCTAAAGAGTAGTGATTAAAACAACATAAAGATGCCAATTCAAATAATGAATGGAACAAAGACAATGCTTCATCCAAGAACTTTTGGTTACACTAAGAAGGCATACGAAGACAGCATACTGGCGACTGTGATCAAGATAACGAAGACGAGAATACTACTTTGAATAATTAATAAAATAATGACTAGGGCCGTCATATCACAAGGGCACATTGGGCAGTTGCCTGGGAGCATCGCAATTTTATGGACCACAAAATCCCATTTGAATAACAAAAATTTGATTTTAATATGTTAGGGGCCTCAATGCATTGCTTTACCTGGGGGCTTCAAATATTCTTAAGATGGCCCTGGTAATAACAATGCTTTGTCTCAAAACTTCCAGTAACATTAGGTAGAGCATGATTAGTCTTCTAGGGTGTCACTCTTCAGGATGAGCCCATACACAGAGAAATGAACACAGGGAAAGATGGAATTGTTCGATTAGGATAACCTCATATCCCTTTCACTCAACAAACCATCACCTTGAGATTTTCATTTATTCAGTTTACTGAACTACATCGTAAACCCATCATAACGCGGCTTGATATAACATGGAATCACTTATAACACAGCTTGGGCATGGACCCCAATTTTCATAATGTTAAATTAGGCTCTCAAAATAATAGCTATATGCAAAAATAAAAAAAACTCCCACTGAATCAAGTTAAACCAATTTTTAAAAGGAAATTAATTAGACAAAAACATTTCAATCATCAATCAACGAAACTCATCACCTCTGACCTTTCCAGCTGTTGCCAAAAAGATCATTAACGCATTTTCAACTACAGACACTTGTTACATATATATCAAAGTTATATCAAAATGATGAGTGAGCTATCATGATTCCAAAAAAAAATCATATCTATTTCTGTTTTCCTGTAGGACTAGCCTAATTCTACCCCACCCCAATGGTTTTCTTTTAGGGAGGTTGGTCTTGAAGAAATTGGTCGGTTAGAACTTGGATCAAGGTGCATGTAAATGGAAAATTAGTTACAACACAAACTCACTTATAATGCTGTAGAAAATTATGGACCCATACTTCGACATTATGATGGTCTTACAGTCTACTTTCTTAGTTGCAATACCCTGAAAAGTTTGCCTCCTCAGTCTTTTATTTTGCTAAACAAAGAAACCTACACAGTGTTGAAATCCAACAAGCCTGATAAAACAATTTTTTGCTAGGCCTATATATGCAGCTTCTTTCAGTTTTCTCATCTTCCAGTCATGCTACCTACCAATTACTTGAATATTGTGGGAAGTGTGATCATTTCTACCACCAGATATGGTCTGCCATACCAGACTTTTTCATTACATTTGGATATGGCTTAGGTCTGCCTTTCAAAGGTCAGCTTATTTCTCCCTTATATTTTTTCTACTTTCACACAGGATGTTATGTATACAATTTTTAATCATCCACTCTTCTCATAAGAAATCAACTTTAGTAAGGAGTGTGGTAAAGAGTGGCTTTGCTATTGAAAACCACCTCGATTGTGTGATGCGAACAAATCCTTTAAATTTTTTTATGTTGTTTCTCTTACATGAATGTTTTTATTTCCATTTCTAAATTCAAACTTTTTAGTGTCCAACAAAAGCCATGAGAAGTAATTTCTTCATTGATCACCAAGTTTTCCAAATTTTTATTGATCATCTCCAGCACGGCATACTGCCAATACGCATTAGTCACACGGCAGATTCTTTTGAGTAATTAACCAGACCTGTATCAATGACTTTTTGCTCAATTTTGTATTCATCTCATCGTGTGCGAATGCATTTATCATAACATCTAATCGTAATTGATATTTACTTAGATTGACATATTCTTGCACAAGGCCAGAGGTGTGGGGCACCCAGGGAGGATTTAACTCATTATAGTTGTAATAGTCTGTTAGACTAACTCTTTAACCATCACCCCATGGCAAAGTAACGTTAAACATGACATACGGTCAAATGAGGGAGGAAGAAGATTGTACTGCACCACTCCAAGTGGAGTGAAGCAATCTGCCTTGAAAATCGGCATTCGGGTTCCAGGCTTTTTCCTGGATTTGAACACTGACTGCTGGCACTGGTCACAGCTATACAACACTGTAATCCAGCCATTCTTAGCCATTTTTTTTAGCTATAGCCCCTTTGAGAGCTCTTCTGAGGTTCCAGGAATAGGAATACAACACAAACAAATCAACAGAAATTCGTTTATTATGTCAGTTTATGGTCCCCTTCAACAGGCTCCATATGGCCCCCAAAGGGGGCCATATGGCACCTGTTGAGTATAGCTGATCTAACCCATCAAGCAAGTATTATAGGTTTTTATCCTTTTTATCCTTTATTGAAAATACTGACAATAAGAAATTGCTTGATTTCACCTTTAATTTGCTAATATTTGACCAACTGTTATAAAACAATAACTTATGCTCTTGTCTCACAAGCCTTTATTGGTGAATTCATTTTCCAGTGAGAACCCTCAGAAATGTAGCATTGTGCCAAAGTTGACCTGTGACTTGGTACTGTGTGCAGCAAGTAACTCATTGTACGTCTGTCTGAGACGTTAGAGTTGCTCCCCCTGACCCATTTGATTATTTTCCTAATTTTTTTTTAGCATTTAAAATTGAGTTTCGCTTTGTTTGTGTCAGTTTTCAAAATCAATTTTGTAATACTTATTAACTTTATCTAAGACGGAGCCATCTACAGACCAGTATAGATTGGGAAAAAAAAGTTGCCTAATCAATAGTTTTCTATAATCTTTTTTCATTTTCTCAGCTGTTGTATTTTTTGCCTGTTTCAAGGAAAATGAAATACAGTCGTACTTCTCCAATCCAGTAACCTTGGGACCAGGTCCTTATCCCCTTAAAAATGCTTTTGAAAGGGTTTTAGATAGATGTTCTATTTAAAATGAAACGTTAATATCAAACTGTACCATAACTGTCTGTTCAATATACATATATATGCTTGCTTGAAACTGCCTGATAGGACAAATTTCCAGCCATCTTCAGTAGGGGGTCCTGCAGCAACTACCTGAACATTGCTGTGTTCAACTATTATCATGATAAAAGAAATTGATTTGAGTTTGCTTATGATTTTCAATTGTTTGTATCAAAAATAATTTTGGAGATTCAGAAAAAATTAGTAAATACATGTTTGAATTAATAATGAAATAAACATTGAAAGTTATCGAATTTATAGTTCTTTGGTTTGTTTTCAAACCATGGTTCAGTTTTTACATATTTGGTTGAACAGGTCAGTTTATAAATCATTGGATTACAGATTGAACCTTGGTTTGAAACTGAATCGAAGAACTACAGTGGAAGATCCACAAAGTAACGGAGACAGATTCAAAATGTGCAGGACCATCGTTGTTGTTCGACTACAACAGATTAGAGAATTATATCCTGTAGAAGTTTGGGGAGCATAATCTTTTAATCAAAATAGTTTCCTTTTGAATTCATGACTCTATTCTTAATGAATCTGTACTGAAAATGTTTCATCTTTATATCTCTTTACTGGTGGAAAATCTTCATAAGCCAAAATCATCATCATCATCATCATCAGTCTTTTAATGTCCGTCGTTGGACATAGACGTTCCCCAGGATTTGCCACACTTCCCTATCATGGGCGTCACGGAGCCAGTACTTCCTGAACTTGTTTAGCTCGTCTCTCCATCTAACATTTTGTCGGCCTCATTTGCACATGTGGTCTCAGGGGATCCATGTTGTGAGTCGCAATGTTCATCGATTGTCTGCCATTCTTGCAACATGGCCAGCCTACCACCATTTGAGATTTTTCATGGATTCTATGATGTCCCCAACTCTTGTCTTTTCTCGGATGTACTGAGCTGTCTTATAGTCTCTCCATATGAGGCCCAGCATTATTCTTTTAACTGCTAAAATGAAGTCCCCAGGACAACTATGCTCTTGCAATTTTGTTTTTGAACTTAAACGTCTGTGGACTTTATTTAAGTTAAAAACTTGATATATAAGGGAGAGGTATCTTCCACTGCTGCCTCATTGACCCTAACAGGTTGGAGATAGAAGGGAAGAGATCTTTACCCATGGAATTTGCATCCAACTTTTTCGTAAATTGATCAAATTGTGTAAAAGAAGAAAAAAAAGAATCCCCCCCCCCCGTGCTCCGAACATCCATTCTCAACTTACAAGAACAGTTTGGATATGTATCAAGAGCCGGTGGAGCTCTTTAACCAATGACCCACAGTGGACAATCCACCAGACCCCCTGCCAACACGTCATGGGCCAGTGTGGCAGGGCATGGCCCATCATTCTCCATGATTTGCACACCAAATATTATAAGCCAAAATAATAGCCCTCTAATCAGTGAATCTTTTAACATAGGTTTTTCCAGTTTTTATGCTGGTCTGGCTATGTATGTACAACGATGGAACTAGACGGCTGAAAATTTTAACATTGACTCCTTGATATGTCTAAAAGAAATTTTTTTGAGAATCCCTCCTTTGAATATGATTCAAGTGGGGGGGGGGTTCAATTTATGTAAATTTATGCTAAATCAGTCCCTTAGTCTGTGTCTGGTAGCATTCATGCTTGTTTTGGGGAAAATTTGAACTTTTGTAGTGACCACTCCCAATTTTCTTCATTGATCATCCCCCAACACTGCATACTGCCAAGAGACATTAGTTAACATTACAGTTTCTATTGACTGACTAACCAGACCTGTCCCTCTTCTCTTTGATAGTGTAGGTTTATGAATTTGCACGAAGTTCTCATCACAATTCTCTCTTTCATCTGTTCATCATTAACCCATAAACCTCAATTACTACAATGTTAAAATGAACCAATTCAAGAGATTTACACATGAAATAGAAAGATGGATGGAAATCGTTCATAAATCTTTGTTATTAGAAACTATCAACCGGAACTGTCACTAAGACTGTCAAAATAAGTTTCTTTAGTTTTTCAAGTTGGTCTGACTGGCTATGTATGTATGCATATGTGTATGGTGGTAATTTGACAATGGGAAGGTGAAGAGAAATTCAAGAGAAAAATAAGTATTACTCCTCAATTGTTTAAAATTCTCATGAGGACAAGATTTAATGCATTTCATTGGTTTGCACCAACTTTTTCAAAAAGCATTAGCAGTGGTTGCAGAGAAACTGTATGCTATCTATGTGTTTGAAACTGAGGAATGATATGAGGAAAACAAGGTTGTTAGGTTGTGTGTTTTCTGGTAGTTATCAGGAGGAGAAGGGGTAGGTGTTTGTATCTGTGTCAGTGAGTAAGTATGTATCATGTGTACAAGCCCTTCAATGAAGCTATAGGGCTAAAAATTTAAACATTTACTCCATATTGACCAGCTCCTTTAAAAAATTTTAATTGATCCACCCCAACACAGCATGCTGCCAAAAGACATTGGTCACATGACAGTTCCTATTGGGTGACAAACCAATCCTGTTAATTTTTCTGACTTTCTATTCAGTAACCTACAGGGAGTTTCTGTCTGGATTCCTGAGCCGACAAGTTATCAAAACATTAATCAACTCAGACGAGTGCCCACATTTTGGTTGTTATCATCACAATGTTCTAGCAGTGCCCATTATCAGAAACTGTCAACCAAAACTCTCAACATAGGTTTCTTTAGTTTTTTAAGTTGGTGTGTCTGAATGTCTGGCTTTGTAAGTACGCATCATTCGTACAAGTCACACCAATGGAGCTAGAGGGCTATAAATTCAGTCATTTACTCCTTATGTCCCCATTGAAATTTTCCTCTCATCCAATAAGTTTTTTTAATCAGGGGGCTTAATTTAATGTAAATTCATGCTAAATTGATCCCTTATCTTGTGTTCACTTGTTTTTTTGAAAATTCAGACTTTTTATAGTGATCACTGCCCCAGAAAAAATGCGAGAGAAATAACTTATTCATCTACCACGCTTTTTTCAATCTTATGATTGCTCACCTCCTACATAGCTTGCTGCCAAAAGATATCGGTTTCATTATGGTTCATATTGAGTGACTAACCAGACCAGTTAATCTTTCTATTCATTAACCTGAAGGGAATTTCTGTCTGAATTCTTGAGACAATGAATTATCAATACATTAATCTACTCGGACTAGTGTCCAGATCTTGGTTGTTATAATCACATAGTTGTGGCTGTTATACCCTCGGGTGTCTATTGTATTCGGTGAACCTCTAGGAATTTCAAACCAAGCCTTTTTCATTCAATCCACAAATGTAAATTGTTCTCATTCCACTACCCATGCCTGGGGATATGTCTTATCAATGAATTCTTCCTGGTTGATTTGTCTTTGTGTGAATGTATCGATGCGTAATAATGAACCTTTTAACTTTGATAAAAAATCTGAAACTGAGAAGTCTGTTTAGTTACTAGATAGAAACCATTATGTGACTGATGCATTTTGGCAGCATGTCATGTTGGGGGTAATCAATTAAGGAGTGATCAATGAATAAGTTACTTCTCTCATTTTTTTGTTGGGCAGTGATCACTAAAAAGTCTGAATTTAAAACAAAAAAATGTGAATGTTTGCTCACATTGAGATAGTTCTGTTCAATGGTTTCTAAAAAGATATACGATACAACATCTAACTACAATTGAGGAAATGTGTGAGTGCGTGTGTGTGTGTATGTGTGTTTGTGTGTGTGTGTGAGATTGTGTGTTTGTGTGTGTGTGTGTGTGTGTGCGTGTGCGCGTGTTTTAGTATGCTTTGTGATTACTTAACAACTGGTCATTGTACGAGGTTGATATCCATCGAATATATCATTCAGCACATTAGGTAGTGTAGTGTTGAGTTTGAAGTTTTTTTCGATCAATGGTAAAAATGAAACATTAAAAATTATCTAAATTGACAACACTGAAAAGATGTAAGATGAAATTCGCTATCAGAGATTAAAGTCACAAATGAATCAAGCACAAGCAAATCAACAAGTGAAGGATATTGAAAAGATTTATAAGAGTGTGTTGAAGCAGCCACTCATATTGCAATTATGTGAGAGTGCTATGAGGTTTAGCAGTTGTATGAACAGGATGTGTTGAAAATGTAGTACCCATTTTCTAAAAAAGCCTGAAAAAAAGATTTTTGTGCAGTTATCTGCCCTTAGTTATCTCTTTGTCCCATTGGGAAGACCATGGAATGGTAATTTTATTTTTGCCATGACATCACAAATTTAGCAGGAACCGGAAGTATGGACCCACATGGCAAATGGCCGCATGGTGACTTCTTTTTCAGCTCCATCTTTCTACAATGGACGATCATTATTGAACAACAATAGCTATCAAAGATGGCAAAGGATTCTAGTGCAGTGCCCACCTTTTGAGCTAAAGAAAATTATTCATATACAGAGTTATCTGCCCTTTGGAAAGGATCTACTTCTAACCCCTATATTTCGGTAAATTCCTTGTTCCCCTTTTGACATCACACAGAACTGCCAATTAGATAGCTGATTCTTATCTTCACCATGTTTAAACTGTGGCAGTAAATCTCTCTCTCTCTCTGTTCCGACAGTCTCGAGGTAAGCTCGTCTCTTCTCCTTTCTCTCTTTAGTTAGGATAGTTAGTATGATTTTTACACAAACTTTGTTTTTACACACGCATCATCACATATTCATCTTAAGAACACATCCTACTATCCAAGTTAAGCACTGTCATCATAGTTAGGTTGGACTTCATAAGATAGCTTCATAGTGGCTACAACTAGGATGACCATACTGACGGACATTCTATAGACTCTATCTCACACTAGCCACTTTTTATATGCGCGTGTGTTTACGTGTTTGTCAGTGTGTTCCAGTGCTCCTGGTCATACTATTTTGTCTACAGACTTGAAAATTGGTGTCAGCACTCTTGTAGACCTCTTCTAAAAAGGTTTCTTTTGAATTTTGGAAAAAAATCTTATTTAAGCTCTTTCGGGCCTTATTTTGATGGAAGTAACAATAACATCAAGATTGTCCAGAATCTTAATGTTTGGAGTTGTTTTTTTTACTTTATCTTAAAAGTTTTCCTGTGGGAAACACCAGTGATGTCACGAAGAGAATTTTTTCTGACCATATTTATTCTTTGATTGAGTTTTTTATACTATTCTAACACAAAACAATTTATCCTACCACACAATAGGACCTTCAATCCTTCAATTGGTACCCATAAAATCATTATTATTGCAATAAGGAAGAGGATGGAATGTTTGAAAAGATTTAAGCACAATAAAGATAGAATTCCAATTAACTTGTGCCCCAACAAGAGCAAGATGTGACACAAGGTCGTTGTTAATGTTGGATAGGGATGGAACACCCACAAAAATTGCTCTTGTCCCTGCAACTAATGTTGCAAAGGCGTCAGGACAAGCTCTTTTAGTGTAATGAGACAGCACCGCTCTCAGGTGAACTGCTTCCCTATGACTAGGCCAAGTAATTTATTTGAGGTCCTAGGATGAATCTTTGGGCCCCAATGCATGGAAAACCCAGAAAAAATAACTCCAGTCCCGACAACCAAAGTTTCAAAAGCGTCAGGACAAGCCTGATCTATCCCTTTCTGTGCAATGAAACAGCGCCGCCCCAGGGCAAACTGTTTCCCCGCAACTGGACTGAGTAATTCAGTTAAGGACCTGAGGACGAGTCCATAGGTCCTTAAATGTACTTGGCTATGCTGAGGCTCAGTAGCCCTCATCGGCTACGGCATTACACCTGCGCACTCGATCTTGAACACACCTATCAAACCAATCTCTGGCCCACTTGGATTTAGTGACAGTACCAATCCTTTGAGCGAGGCTCTGGTGCAGATACTACACTTTGATCAGAACCAAAAGGCCAGAAAAAATTGGACTGGAGGGGGTTGGCGGGGTTTTTCTGTGCGGTTGCACTGGTGCAATGTCATAGACAATGAGGGATACTGAGTGTGTGAGGTCCCAAGGGGAATACTTTGAAGTAGACTAAGGTGTTATTTCTTTAAGCAGGGTTTTTTTTGTTTGTTTACATTAAGTGGCAAGATTCTTTATGGACAGACCTTTCAGTGATGCTCCCTCAAAAAGGACAAATTTTCATCTCAAACAAAAAATAGCACAAAGCTATTCTATACACAATCATATCACTTCCATTTCTCACACATATATAGATATGTAATAATCAATAATATTGATAATTCGGTATGTGACTTGAATTTCACTGTTTATTCAGCTTATATATGTACTTAGAACATAATAGAAAATCTTTTTAAATTTGAACTCAGAACACTGAAAAAATTTAACAAATGAAAACAGAGTATATATAAGATCACGTATTGATTTTTATTAGAACTCAGTTGAAAACCACTGAAAAGCATGAAACAAATCTATAATGAGGATTCCATAAGCATTCATTATATACTAGCTGATTATCTGGCATTGCCCGGGTATCAAATATATAGTGGCATTTATTTTATGTTGAACATAAATGACTCAATTGATAGCAATTTTTTATGTAATTTTTTCGTTAACAATAGTGTGCGCAAATATTTTCTATTTGACTGCACAAACATCTTCAGAATTGATCTTTTTTTCCAGCTGCTATGATGCTTGAAGCTTTTCTCTACTGTGTTTGTATTGTTAATTATCAAAAAATATTCTAAAGTAAAATTAACTAAAAAATTCAAGAAAATCCAATTCAAAACGTGCCCTTTTCTATTTGTAAAATTGAGTAAAAAATATCAAAATCACATTGAAAAAATATGATCAAAGACTGAAAACTAAATAGTATGTTATGAACAGTGAGATTAAATTAATAAGGTACAATATTTATCTGACTCCAGATATTATCCCATCTTATCATCTTAATTTACCTGTTTACTTTTAAAGCTAACTAATTATTCAGTTATGTTTAGAAACAAAATGATGTAGAAATGCCATCTCCGTCTCAATCAGGTGAGGTAGTAGCAGTAGTAGCATGTGCGTTTACATATAAAAAGCGGCATAGCTCTGCTATTGACAGCTGATTAGTTTAAAGAGAGAGAGAAAGAGTGAAAGTCTACATTGGAGTGAGTGATATTCTATGTTGTTCCAAAGTCGTTGACGTAACAGACTTTGGTTTATATATATATATATGGTCTGGATAGCTTTGCAGCTTTATGCACAAAACATGTTGCTAAAAAAATATTTTCTTCTTCTATCAATATAGAGAGTTTTTCAAACTTTTAGCATTTAAGATGTTACTATGCAAATTTTTACTAAAGATCTTACATACAGAAATGTTACTCAATACATACATACATATATATAAATATAAATATATATATATATATATATATATATATATACCTTTTGGCAAGATTGAAAAATCATATATTTAGACTTAGAAAGCATTTTAAAAATTATCTGACTTGATATCCTCTACAAAGCAACGAAAGATTGATTGTTTAAAAATGCTTTCTAAGTCTAAATATATGATTTTTCAAACTTGCCAAAAGGTATATATATATATATATATATATATGTACCTTTTGGCAAGTTTGAAAAATCATATATTTAGACTTAGAAAGCATTTTGTTTTAGGTCTACATATATATATATATATATATATATATATATATACATATATATATATATATATATATATATACCTTTTGGCAAGTTTGAAAAATCATATACTTAGACTTAGAAAGCATTTTGTTTTAGGTCTACATATATATATATATATATATATATATATACATATATATATATATATATATATATATATATATACCTTTTGGCAAGTTTGAAAAATCATATATTTAGACTTAGAAAGCATTTTGTTTTAGGTCTACATATATATATATATATATATATACATATATATATATATATATATATATATATATATATATATGTACCTTTTGGCAAGTTTGAAAAATCATATATTTAGACTCAGAAAGCATTTTGTTTTAGGTCTACATATATATATATATATATATATATATACATATATATATATATATATATATATATACCTTTTGGCAAGTTTGAAAAATCATATATTTAGACTTAGAAAGCATTTTGTTTTAGGTCTACATATATATATATATATATATATATATACATATATATATATATATATATATATGTACCTTTTGGCAAGTTTGAAAAATCATATATTTAGACTTAGAAAGCATTTTGTTTTAGGTCTACATATATATATATATATATATATATACATATATATATATATATATATATATATATATATATATATATATATATATATATATATACCTTTTGGCAAGTTTGAAAAATCATATATTTAGACTTAGAAAGCATTTTGTTTTAGGTCTACATATATATATATATATATATATATACATATATATATATATATATATATATATATACCTTTTGGCAAGTTTGAAAAATCATATATTTAGACTTAGAAAGCATTTTGTTTTAGGTCTACACATATATATATATATATATATATATACATATATATATATATATATATATATATATATATATATATATATATATATGTACCTTTTGGCAAGTTTGAAAAATCATATATTTAGACTTAGAAAGCATTTTTAAACAATCAATCTTTCATTGCTTTGTAGAGGATACCAAGTCAGAGTAATTTTCTGTAGTATGTTCATTGTCATTTCTTTACAAAAGTTAGTCACTCAAGAGAGAAGTGGATGGCCAAATATTGAATCTTCAATACCCCATGCACAAATTTAAAGGATAAACCTTTATAACCTTGATTGTCAGATGTGAGGAACTTATAGAAAGCCACATCTAAATGTAAAGTAGAAAAATGTCATCTGGACATGCATACAGACACAAATACTCTGTTGATTGGTTGAACAAATTCTTATTTTCAGTTTGTTTGAAGAGATTAATATTGAAATTCGAATTTCTCTTCTTTTTCTGTGATCCACTTTTTCTGCATGGATTTGTACTTGTAGCAAAAATAACCTAAAACTGTCCTTCACAACTTACATTAGCTGACCTTTTGGAAAATTTCAATGAACCTCTGATGATCTTGTCCATCAGGTTATCATCATTGTAACCCCAAACAAGCTCCTTATTATAAAATCTACGTTTTGCAAATGTACTCAAGTTCTTACTACAGGTACACAATCAGAAAAAAAAAAAAATTCCATTGAAGTTGTCAGTACATTAAAACTTGATCAACGCTTGACCTACAGTTGGGTCAGTTGTGTTTCAGTGCTATTAGTATTCAGAGACATGCTTTTGTTGCTTGCTAATAATTTCCTTGTTTTGTGTTGAGCTTGGTTTGAATCTGCTAATGCCATAAGTTTCACTGAATGTCTTACTTAGGAACAAAAATGACAGTATGGGCCTCCACCGTGATGTCATTTATTATAGCTCAATTTGTTATCGCACAATACTAATCTAGGTCTTGAATAGCTAATGAGTGGATAAATTTTTTGATTCTTGATTTTATAAGGCGATTGGCTTTCTTGGACCTCAACATCTGCGTTAAAATGGAGGACACCTGTAGTAATTCAATGGTCTGTCTGTATCCACGTCAGCTACCTCTTTATCACTAATTCAAATCGACTGAAATATTATTTATAGTCTTTATTTATTCAATTCAATGTGATTATTCATATAGTTCATTACAGAAATAATCATATCATTAACATTTCTTATAAATAATGTCCTGGTATGTAGCCTCTTGAAAACTTGGTTTTTAGTACTGGCCAGTTTCTGGATATACTATTAAGGTATCAATTCCTTGACGTCTGATTGCATATACATTCCAAAAGGTTTCAATAGTGTTGAAAAATCTCATTTGGCAAAAAGGGTGTAACTGACGTAAACAGACACAGTGGCTTTTAGAATCTAGGCCAAACATGTAATGGTAGAGCATATATCCTACGTATCCACTAGAGCAATATTGAACATGTACATTGCTGGCTAATTTTCATTGTGCTAACCATTCAACCCTACGTGAAGAGATCACAAGACAGCACAGTACATAAGGAAGAAAATGGGAGTCCGAGACATTAGAGAAACTATTAAAAAACTAAAATGGCAATGGGCAGGCCATGTTGCAAGAATGAAAGACAACCGATGGACATCACGACTCGCAACATGGATCCCCAGAGATCACATGAGAAACCGAGGCCAACAGAACACAAGATGGAGAGATGAACTTGACAAATTCAGAAAATACTGGCTCCGCAACGCCCATGATAGAGAATTGTGTCGAATCCTGGGGAAGGTCTATGTCCAACGACAGACGTTAAAAGACTGATGATGATGATGATGATGATGATGATGATGATGATGATGATGACATTACTGGCTAATGTATTTGCTTTACTTAATTTTTTTCTTTGTCATTTTAATATAAATTCTTGTTTCTTACTGATAAAAAGTCTATCCTAGTTTTGGGTTGTATGCTTCAGCAAAGGGGTTACATGGCTCTTTAGTCAGTGAAAGTAGGGAGCTATGGTTCAGAATGCCATAAGCTTGTACAATATACAGTAATTATACGATGTTCGTTTAATGTCCAAATCAGTTAATGTCCTGCTGGCTGGGTAGTAACTCGGACGTTAAATGACGCATACTTGTATTTGGATACATAATACCAATCTGAAATCCTAAAAATTCCGAATTTCAATTCATGGATGGTCACAAAGGTTTGAGATAAGGCATTTTGTATTGTTGTTGTACAAATAAATCTTGTGACTACCATGTCAACATAAATTCTGTGATTCATTTTATGGCATGGAATTCAAAATTTCAGGCTATCAATTTAGATTCAGTGATCCTGCCATGGGTGGATTATCATTTTCTGGGCTTCACACTTAGTATCTGTGACTGCGCCTTTTCCTTTAGTTTTGGAGCTGGTAGGGGTCTGTGGACCCTGGGTTCCCAACACCTCTTCTTTCCGAGTTAGGGTGTAGGATCATTTAATTTACCAAGGATAGAGTGATTGAAAGATTTTACTGATAATTTTTCAACTTCAAAACATAACCCTCCTTAATGTATTGTTTTCAATGAATAATTATACTTTATTTGATGAACTCCTGTTTTACGAGCAATCATGAGGAACAAATAAGTTTGTGAAGGCGAGGTTATACCTATAAATACTTTTGTTTGATTGTTATTCTTTCCTTTTTTTTGTTTACATATTTTTGGTGGGGGCCTCAAAGACAGCAAGGCCTTGGAGCTTCAGCTCATTGAGCTGATAGGGCTGTCCACCACTGGATTCTGAACTTGCTCTATAACTAAAGGTCTAATATTGCCCTCAACTTTCGCCTGGGTATTTAAGATTGATCAGGGATTTAGACAATTATCACCATTAGTTGGAGTTATTATATTGATACAGTAATTTAGGTGAGTGTGGTATTTATGTAATACACATCATCATCATCATCATCATCATCATCACCACCACCACCACCACCACCACCACCACCAATAAATAATACTTGCAATCACAGTCAATAATTCAACAATCATAGCAGCAAAATTTGAAGACATTAAAAAAAAATTTAATCGAAGAATAAATATGATCAGAATAAATTCTATCTATGACATCATTGGCATCTTACACTGGAAAAGATCTAAAATGGAGTAATGGAATGAGGCCTCTGAGTGTTGAAAAAAGATTTAAAAAATGATAAAAAATTTTTTTAGAAGGAGGTGTATTGGAACAGATGCCAATCTTCAAGTTTGTAGACAAAACAATATGGCCAGGAGCACTGGAACACACAGACACATAAACATGCGTGCTCATAAACATAGGATAGCACCCTTTGTCAAATGTTTGTTTTAATATTTGTGTGTATTTCCCCAAATTTAAGACTCCTCTATAACATATGCCAAAGACCTCACACTAGCTTAGTCTGACCCTGCTTGTAGTAAAAATAACATAAAAATGTTTTCCACAACTCCTTTTAACTGACCCTTTAGAGAATTTCAATGAACTTTCTGTGACCTGGACCATCAGGTTTTGTAATTTGTAACCCAAAATAATCTGCCTACTAAGAACTGTACAACTTAGTAAATGTATTCAAATTCTTACTAGTAGTACGATAAGTCTTGTTACAACCATGTCAGCAGTTATTAGAAACCGAATGTAAGTTTTTCAAGTTCTTCTGACTGGTTATGAAAGTGTATATTCATCACATACACTGGTCGCACCATTTGAACTTGAAGGATGAAAATTTAAATACTTTCTCCTTATCAAGCCCAGAAAAAAAATGTACTTTTTTGTTTTTCTAAAATTTCCTCCCAAATAGGTTTTTTTTGGGGTGTGGGAGGAGGCTCAATTTGCAATGTAAGTTTATGCTAGTTATGTTAGTTCCTTAGTTTGTGTCTGGCAGCATTCAGGGTTGTTTCTTGAAAATTAGGCCTTTTTTTTAGCAATCACTGCCTCACAAAAGACAAGAGAAAAAACTTATTTATTGATCACCCCTTTTTCCAATTTTTTTCACTATTTATCATCCCCCAACACTGCATACTGCCAAGAGACATTAGTTAACATTACAGTTTCTATTGACTGACTAACCAGACCTGTCCCTCTTCTCTTTGATAGTGTAGGTTCATGAATTTGCAGGAAGTTCTCATCACAATTCTCTCTTTCATCTGTTCATCATTAACCCATAAACCTCAATTACTACAATGTTAAAATGAACCAATTCAAGAGATTTAAACATGAAATAGAAAGATGGATGGAAATCATTCATAAATCTTTGTTATTAGAAACCATCAACCGGAACTGTCACTAAAACTGTCAAAATAGGTTTCTTTAGTTTTTCAAGTTGGTCTGACTGGCTATGTATGTATGCATGTATGTATGGTGGTAATTTGACAATGGGAAGGTGAAGAGAAATTCAAGAGAAAAATAAGTGTTACATCTCATCTTTTTTTTATGATCACGTAGATAGGATTAAATGCATTTTATTGGTTTGCACTGACTTTTTCAAAAAGCGTTAGCAGTGGTTGCAGAGAAACTGTATGCTATCTACGTGTTTGAAACTGAGGAATGAAATGAGGAAAACAAGGTTGTTAGTTTGTGTGTTTTCTGGTAGTTATCAGGAGGAGAAGGGGTAGGTGTTTGTATCTGTGTCAGTGAATATGTATGTATGCATCATGTGTACAGGCCCCGTCAATGAAGCTATAGGGCTAAAAATTTAAACATTTACTCTGTATTGTTATGATCACTCCCAACACAGCATGGTGCGAAAAGACATTGGTCATCTAGCAGTTTCTTTTGAATGACTCACCAGACCTGCCTAAATTATTTATTGGAGATTCCTTTACTGCACCCTTTCAGGAGGAAGAATTTTTTGAAACCATCAACCAAAAATGTTGACATGGGTTTCTTCGATTCTCACATGAGTCTGGCTGGATATCCATTTATGTGTGTGTTATGCATACAGCCTCACCAATGGAGTTAGAGGACTGAAAATCTAAAGTTTTATTCCTTATGTCTGGAAAAAAATTTTTTTTCTCAACACCCCCCTCTTAAGATGTTGGAGGGGGTCAATTTAAAATGTAAGTTTATGCTAAATTGGTCCCTCTGTTTGCACCTGACAGCTTTGTTTTTTTTTTTTTGTAAATTCAAAGCTTTAACTGTATAAGGTCTACCTGCAAGGTATCCAATCGTTTTGAGTACCCAGGGAACTGGTTGCGCAACATTAATGTAACTTGGCAACCAATCAAAGGATACCTTGCTTCACATGCACGAAAAGAGACTCACACATAGGGTTACTCAGTCAGTTGTGAGACATCATTGAATGAGCTTGCGTCCTCTGTGATGGTGGCATTCACAATGACTGAGCAAATCATTTTCATGCAGGGTGTTTTTGGTGAAACATTGCATCACCCAGGATTGTCAGCCCCCTCCCACCCTATAGTCTATATCTGCTTCCCTGAGACTTCTGGCTTTACCTAAAGAGATTTCAGACTGTGGATGAGATTAGGGAGAATGTGGTAAGATAACTAATGGTAATCCCGAAAGAGGACTCGACAGGCAGTTTGAAAATTGGAAGGTGTGTAAGTTCCTAAGGGGAGTTATTTGTAGAAGACTAAGGCGCCATCGCCTTAGGTATGCTTTTGATAGTAAATGCCTACTGCTCTGATAATGGTATACCAAAAGCTGTTGTCTGTGTCAGTGTGTTTACACAGTAATTTGAAAAGTTAATGCAAAGTATTACTGACTAAAATTCTTGTATTCATTGTGGGTAAAAATCAAAACTTGACACATCAGCGGCAGTCGTAGTAATCGTCTTTATATCATAAGTAGCCAGCGGACAAACACATGCGTACACACACAGCAGAAAAGCTGATTTGTGTTTGTGTGTTTGCATATTATCAGAAAAAGAAATATTAATTAGATATGAGATATGATATAAAAAAACCTTGAATTTCCAAGAAACAAAAATGTGAATGCTGATGGACTCAAAGGAACCAATCTAGCTTAAACTTACATTGTAAATTGAAACCCCCACCAAAAGTCCATCTGGGGGAATTATCAAAAAATCAAAAAACGTTTTTTTTTTTCTAGTCATAATGAGTGAATGTTTGAATTTTAGCCCTCTAGCTATCATCATCATCGTCATCATCATCATTATTATGATAATCAAAATCATCATCATCACAATAATAATCGAAATCATCATTGACAAATAATAATAATAATAATAATGATGATGATAATAATCATTATCATCATCACTTTTCAGATAATTGAAATAAAATTCATTTGCTACGATAACCTACTTTAACTAAAAAAGAGACTACATAAGTTTTATCTAGCATTTTGAAAATGATTTATGGTTAATCAAAACGGAAATCTTCATCGAATTTTCATCATGTAAAAAAGCGGGTACTTCGTCTAACGATCATATTTTGCAGAAAACTGTGTTCAGGAGTGATTGCTCGCATGAAAGTATACTCCAGGATTTGTCCAATCGATTTTTATAATAATGAAATAACAATTAAAGAATAAAGTAATGGTAACAAGTACAAAGATTTTATATTTCAGCAAAAATTACACAATTTTTTTGTGGGGGAGAGAATGTCAGAGGTTATATCCGGCATATAGCTACTGGTTAAGGGCAGATAACTTCTAGCAATTAATTGCACTTGGTCGACTCCGGCTGTAGCGGCCAGACGTCTCTCAAACAAAGCAATCATAATACTTGGAATATACATTTAAAAATTAAATTAGGTAAGTGAAACTCAAACTCTGCCTTTTTGTATCAAAGAACAAACAACGGGGATGTAATAAAATTTAACTATTTCTAACCGGCTCCTAAAAAGTGAAAATTCAAGTTTTTTTTTCCGATCTTTTTATTGTCATAAATTAAAAATTAGACACGTGAATTGATGTAGCCCTTTTAATTTTTAATGGCATAAAATGGGTGTCCGATTTGTATACCTGTTTGAGATAGAAATCTATCCCCCAATTTATGACCATTCTTAAGTACCATCTTCTGCCAGTCAGTCATTAATGTTGTCAACCGCGTGACTCTTGATCGTGTCTTTCTTTTTCTTGTCCTTGAATTCCCTCCACGTACTGCCCCTTTTGTTGGGCGGTCAGTCTCCTTTGGAGTCCATTTTTTCATTTGCTCTCTTGAGGTTTTTTTTTGTCGATCCGAAATGGCCGGTTGCGGTCATTATCAACTCTCTGTCCATTCACCCATCTTAATGCTGACGACCATGGCTACCCGATAATCTTTCGGGACAATTCATGACGAAAAAAGTTTAATAAATTAAAAGATGTTCATTTACAATTTTCACTCCTTAAAGCACTTTTAAATAATGGCTTTTATTGTTCATATCATGAAATTTCTTCGTAAATTAAACTTGTCAAGTTATTGCGAAGTAACGTAAAGCTGAAGTACCCGTTATAAACGTATTAATCAAGAATTTTAGTTTAAATCCTTTTTTTTCCACGTTAACCAATGATTAGATTTTGTTTAAAGAATTATCTTGAAAAGAGCAAAGTAAGTTTTTTTTTCTTGATTTATCAGATGCAGAATTAACATAATTATACACTGAACACTGATTTACTCGTACGGTACTGTACTATTGTCCTCATCTTGGACAACAAAAATTGCCGACTACGACAGACAGCTGAAGAAGGCCGGAGGATACAACGGCCAAGACATTGTGACGCTATTCCGAGTAAATCAATCTTAGAAAACTTTCAATAAATAAATCATTCGTTTTTATTAATAAATAAGACTTATTTCTTTTGTAAATTATTTTTCATTTGTAGAGTACTTTTTTCCAATCAGACATATTTTCTTTTTACACCTTACGAATTCCCTTACTTTTTTTCTGCTATTCTAAGAAATGATTTTGATTTCTCCTCTAAGATTTTTTTTGTCGAATTTTATAAAAGTATTTCTTAATGAATTCTAGATTCTTTTATCTTGGCTACTCATTTGATTTGGTAATTACCAAGATTGACTTGATATCGAGCCCGACGACGACATAAGTAATAATAATTATTACCAAGCCCAACTAATAAATTATAACCCGAGCCTGACTTCGTAAGTTACCGGCAGCGGCCTCTGTTAATATAGTTGAAATCTTGAAAGAAAGAAAAATTTGCTTAAATATTTGTCCTTATTAAGCAAGATTAAAGATAACTTCGTGATTTTATTTTCAGTTTCGATCTTGCTTTTTTAAAAAAATATCTTAGCTGTTAAGTATTTCGACTTTAATTAATTAATTAATTTTGACTTGAAATTCAGGCAACAATAAATCAAAATCAGTTCAAAGCATACCAGCTGGTTTTTTTTGTTGAATGTTGCAGAATTTTTTCTTCAAAGGTTGACACTGACAGCTGAAACATTTAAGAAAAAAATGTTCATGAATACGTCATTCCCGTCTGTACTAATTTAATAATACGCATGTGTTTGCATGTTTATTTTTCGTCTGTAACACCCAATACATTTACTTTTATCTTATGGCGGCACACCAAGAAACACTTACGCGGCACCCCAACTGGTAAAATTAAATGGATTTAGCGAAAAAAACATTCCAGTCAACGGAACCTTTTTTCGTCAGCAATACCATACCTATAACAAATATACATGACTTATATACGTGTATCGGATAGACAGATGAAAGTAAAAAAAGGGTTGATGAGTACGTATCTGACGTATAATAGTACTCGTCACCCCTTTTTCTTTGCTGTCGCATGTTGAAAAAACCTTCAGAGGACTTGCTGGAATAAATAAAATATCAATTCCATAAAAGCCGTCATTTTTGACAGCACGGGTTGGTTATCATAATTTAATCATCAGTTCGTGGAAACGTCTATTATGCAGTCTTTTCTTCTTCTTGTAATACGGGGAACCTGCATCTGCGCCAAAAGCGAAATTGTTTGATCACGTGATTTATTATCTTATTGTAAATCTTACCGGAGGCAAGCAGAGAAATGAATTAGGGGAGATTTAAAAAAAAAAAAAAATGTAGAAAAAAAAAACCCATTGCTAAGTTACAACTTGAATGTCGCTTTAAAACTTCCCGTTCAAGTATATCTTATTGTTCTTTATGAATGAGGCAAAAAAAAAAAAAGATCTTTACGAAATAAATCAGTCGTTTTTTTTTCCCTTGAAAAAAAAAGTTGTTTTTATTGTGCAATTCGCTAGAGGACAGAATGAGTAATTAATTACCAATTGAAATCCATTTGACTTTAGTGGTGTCAGGTGTCCCTCAGAAAGAAAGAAAAACACAAAAGAAGGGCTCCTCTTCAAAGGATGAAACATTTTTCACGTGTTTGGGGAGAAAATTAAACTACAAAAAAATGATACAATAACCAAACTGAATAGAGAGCTAAGATAGCACTCAGTGAGCGCTCACTTCAACCAACGCCATACACCAACTCAATCGAAAACACATTCTCGGGTCTGCTCCCAAAAGTTTATCACTTCTTCCTTGGCCCATAGCTCACCATTCCACAAAATTTCATTGAAATTCATTGGAAATATCGTGCAGAGACCATAGACTGACCTGGGGTAATATACCTCACCAATTTCGTTGGCAGACATAATCACAGATGAAGAAGACGGCGGTATTCGCCAGGAACTGTTTTTATAACGTCACCGAATGGGAGAAAATAAAGAAGAAATATAAAAAATGAAGGGAAGAAAGATTTCGATCGATGATGATTGTGCAAGTCAACCACTGGGCTGGCGCGCCTGGTACAGTGTTTTTAAACACGTTTACGTGTTGGATTAAGGAAGCGTCACAATGAAAAGGGTGGGGTCGTGGGTTACGTTGAAGGTTTTCCGTAGGAAAAAAAAAATCTTTTCTTTGTTAATTTGGTGTGGTTTCAATTTAGCATAAGTGTGTAAATATTCATGAGTTGAATTATAGGAGATCTGTTCGGAAAGTATTCGGCCATTTTTGATATCTCGAGAACCGGTTGTGCAACGTTGATGTAACTTGACAACCAATCAGATGATATCTTAGTGTATATGCATGAAAGAACACTCTCCTGTGGGGTTACCCGGTTGGTTGTAAGGCATCACTGTGGCATTCACAATGACTAAGCAAGTCCCTCTTCGTCTCATGCAGGTTTTTTTTTTTTTTTAAACATTGCAACACTTGGGTCCATCTTCCCTTCCACTTCTATAGTCCTTGCGATTTTTGGCTTCTCTCAAAAAGATTTCAGACTGTAGATGAGATTAAGGAGAATTTAATAAGGCAGTTCATGTCAATCCAGGAATACAACTTTGCAGACTGTTTTGAAGAGGGGTGCTTGGATAAATGTGCGAGAGGTTCCAAGTGAAGTACTTTGACGTAGACTAAAACAGCGTTACCCTAGCTTCGCTATTTTTTTTTTTTTTTTTTTTTTGATAAATGACTGGTTACTTTTTGAACAGGCCGTCTATATTCTCTATAGTATATTGAATTTCAGAGAGATCTGACAGTTTTCTTGTTCCTGTTGACCAAAACTGTCACCAAAAGTTTCTTTAATTTCCAAGTTGGTCTAGCTGACTATGTATTTATGGTGCATACAGGCCGCAAAAATGGGACTAAAGAGCTGAAAATATCATTTACTCCTCATGTCTGGAAAAAAACGTTTTTTTTTTGTTGTTTGTATTTGAATTCTCTCCAAAATAGGTTTTTAGTGGGAGACTCAATTTACAATGCAAGTTTATGCTAAATTGATCCCTTAATTTGTGTCGGTGCACTTATGCTTGTTCATCTTGAAATGTTGGACTTTTTAGTTATGCAACAAAAGGCGAGAGAGGTAACGTATTCATTGATCAGCCCCAGCACAGCATGCTGCTAAAAGACGTTGGTAACATGACTGTTTCTATTGATTGACCAACCAGAACTGTTGTTTGTTTTTGAGTTAGTACATTTTTCATCACGCTCATCCTTATTTTGTGGCTGTTGGGCCAAGGATATTATTATGGGCTGCTAGATTTCTAGTTTTATGCAAAGCCTCTTTGGAAATTATCTAATGTTTCACTGTTGACTGAGTAACCTCACGGGTAAGTGTCTGTCCATGCATGTGTATTAAGGTTCCCTCTGGTTGCTTAGTTACATGGAGGGTGTACAACCCTTCTTGAGGTATTCAAAATGGCTGAAAACTATGTCAGTTTATTTTATTGCTTTTTAAAAAAAAATTAGTTGCATTTGCTTATGATGTATGTTAAATATTTGTCTCTCTCTCTCTCACCTATTGATTTACTTTAGCTTTTTAGTCAACATGAGCTGAAGTTTATGACAGTACCAGATGTCCTGATATGCTTTGTCAATATTCAATAAACCTACATTGGAAATTTTCCATTAAAAACTTGCTAAAAATCCTGCACATCAGTGAGGTAAAAAGTACAGCTTCTTTAGCTGGGATTAAAATTTCATAATCAAATGACAGCCCATGCCTATTGATTTCATTGAATCTCACTAAATGCTGGAGAGGTTCCCGCGAAGGGCCAAGCAGACTGGGTGCCTAAATCTTTTGCTATCCCTAGCTTCACTGGAGATAAGACCTCAGTCCTTTGATCGGCCATTGGAACTCTTTATAAGACGAAGTGCAAGTTTGTTAGCTTAGTGAACAAGTCGAGTTTGGAATTTTTATATTTTATTTTTCCAGCTGTTACCAGTTCAACAGTGACTCAGTATCATCAGAAAAGGGCGTAAATAATTATATAATTGCACTCCCATGTAGACCCCACATTTCTGGACAAGGTTGGAAGGTATATGAGTCAAGAGAAAAAAATGATTAACTGTAATGTGAAAGAGAAAAAAAATTCTTAAGCTGGATAGAAAATTGAATGTATGTGTACATGCACACACACACACACTGTATGTACTCATGTATAGGTTGAGTTTTGAATACCCAGTTGTTGGCGGTCAAGCTATGTGTGAGTAATGATCTCGTGAGTTTTTGTCTGAATTTCAAGAGGAAAGCTGGAAGTACCCCGACAACACAACACAGATATGATGTGTTTAGACCAAATGAGCACATGCTCTGAGTCGTGATTCTGAATTCTCTAACATCTGACGAAGACCAATACATATATATACATATATGCATATATATATATATATATATATATATATATATATATATATATATATATATACGAAATGGATATGTTATCTGATTGGAATGATTATAGATGGCGTTGAACTATTTTGAAATTGTATTTGAAATGCTCTCCGGTTATTACACTGTATCATTTGGCCTGGACAACATGAATCAATTTCGGTTGAAAGCAGTTATTGTGGCCTTTGCATTACTGGAGGCTGTTTAGCTCAATGGTAAGAGCCATGGTATGTTGAAGCAGCTACCCTATTGGTTGCAGCTTTGATTCCTGCAACAGCCCCATTTTCTTTAATTGTTCATTCTATTTACATAGTCTCGGCCAAATGATACATTCATGTGTTGTAATGGGAGATCATTTCAACTGGTTTCAAAATAATAGAAAGCAATTTATAATATGCACATATATATATATATATATATATATATATATATATATATATATATATATGCATCAATAAGTCCCACACACTTATTAGCTGAAATATGATCTGAAATTTGCATTGTATTCTTTGATTTATGGAGAAGAATTTGATTAACATAATTGATAAGGAAGGAGATTATATTGAAAAATAAATATTTTTGTGAAAAATAAATGCTTTATATATATATATATATATATACACACACACACACACATGTATATATGTACTTGTATCACCTGCATTTCAAAAATTTACTCCATGCTACTGATTCACTTTTACCAAAGAAAAAAAATAGCATTCTGTGTTTGTTTTGGATTAGGCTGTTATAGAAGTTACATGCACTCATCATCCTTTCTTTAGCGATATATTCATTTACGCAGAAACTCATCTACCAGAGTGCTCTATTCCTGTGGAAGAGCATTGCATAAGCTTACAATGGATGAGTTACCTCACTTAGAGAGTGCTCAACCCTGAATAGAGGAGCATATATATATATATATATATATATATATATATATATATATATATACTTGCACACACACATACACAGCCTTTTTCTTTCAGATGTGTCTCGTACTTAGATGTATTTGGATCACTGTGTTTCCAAAGTGTCCAACTCTACATTTTCCTGGTATTCACATTAATATTGGCCTATATAAAAAAAGACATCAGCTTGATAATTGGGGAAAGGCTCAATTTCTCATCAGAAAGGCAGTAGCTATGAGTGTTTAGTTTTTTAGAACCCATCAGTTCAAAATCTTTATATCTACAAAAAAACGTCTTTTTATCCCCGCTCCCAACAAAAAAAAAATTTAGTGAGGATTTCAATTTACAATGTAATTGTAATCTTATGCTAAATTGATCACTCTTTTCTGCCCACCTATTTTTGAAAAATTCAGATTTCTTTGTGATCCACAACCCTAACTAAAAAGTGCAAGAAGTAATTTATTCATTGATCACCCCTTTTTTCTGTTTTTAAATTCATTATGCCTAACATGGCATGTTGCTAGATGTTGTTGGTCACATGGCATTTTTTCTTTTTTTTTTTTTTTTTTTTTTTTCCCCCTTTCATTGTTGATTTACTTAACTGATTTGTTGTAAGTATTGTCTACTTTGGGAAACAAAATGATTTTTTTTGCTTCTCCTGGAAAAAAAAATATTCCCTTGAGTATGGCCTTTA
>OY735224.1:19192748-19282748 GCA_963457665.1 Thysanoteuthis rhombus
TTTCAAAACTCCCGAAGAGACCAGCATGACTGGTGAAATATATAGTCTGAAAATGCATATAAATACCATCCGATCTGTTTGACTGGTTTCAAGATTCATTTTTTACAATTAAAAATATTTAGGATGGTTATTTTAGCAAAAAGCTCAACTTATTTTTTTTCCTACTTTGTTCAACTGAATATTCTGCAAGGCCTGAAGTAGCAATAGGAAATGTACTCTCTGGTATATTTGCCTGTATATTCACACAGTATCTCCGATACTATCAATGAATTTTAATGACGTTTTGAGGAAGGGTGGGCCATAGGGTAAGGAAGAATTAATTCAATTTAGGTCATATCTAGGATTTTTTTTTTTTTTTTTTTTTTTTACTTGATTGTTGCTGCATGTCTGTCTGCAATAACTCTGAAAGTTCCCAATGAAATTTTGATGGAATTTTTTCTGGAAGGGTATTATACTTTAGAGGTAAGGAAGAATCAGTTCAATTTTGAGATGGATCCAATAATTTTTTTTTTCTTTTGCTTGAAAGATGTTCTGAAAGATTTTCCATACATCTATGTATTCACTCATGTTTGTCCACTCTGAAAGTTCTATTTGAATTTTCTGTGACATTTTTCTAAAGGTTTGGCCATGGGCCTAGTTGGAATTGATTAAATTCTGGGACGGACATGAGGAATTTAAAAAAATTTTTTTTTCTTTACAGTTACCTCTCCTGCATCTTATCTATACATGAATTGATTTTCATTCAGTTTTCCAATGACAATGGTGTCGCCTGAGTGCTTTCTAGTTGGCAATTTCACTCTACTTCTCTTCGGAATAGGGATTGGTGTTTTTCATACTGCGGCACTCTGTAAATGAGGCCAGTGTCTCACTTCATTGTCTGTTATTAGAGTCATTCAAGTTAATGGAGATTTATAGTGAAAAGGTTGCAGCCTTTACAAGGAGTTAACTGCGCAAAGCATGCTTTGTTTTATATATGTACTAGCACAGAACCCATGAAAAATGGCACTATTATTTATGATAGGATAAATTACTGTGCAACATTTTTTTACTTTTTTAGAAATTTTTTTCCAGTTCCTGCGTAATAAGTGTTGTTTTCAGATTATGTTTGAAAAATATAGGTAACGTGAATTATTCTCTTCAAAGTTTGCTTTTGTGACCAAGACCGTGATCATTTGTAATCTAGTTATTTCCAGTTGGACAACATGCAAATTGGTGCCATTTTAGTCACATTTAAAGAAAAAGCTATCACACATGAATTTTATTATCCTGGCCATGAAAGCAAAGCTTGAAGTGAATAATAGCTATTTTCTATACTTTTTACACATAAGTGATGAGAAAATAGCGCTGACTACCCAGGAACAAAAATTGCATTGCAAGGTTGAATTGAAGATTGAAAAAAAAAAAAAAAATTAGTTGAAATGATCGTTGAAAATGCTTCATTTAACTTTTTGTCGTGAATCGTTTGATACCACTTCTAATTAGCAAGGGAACATTTCTGTTGCCGAAATAAGATTTATAGTAATTATCTAGAGGAAAAAAAAGTTGATAAATTTACCTAAAGCTGGATAAGGCTGTAACTTTGATTAGTAGTTATTCCTCTTGATATTAACATCTAAATTTTCTTTTATGAATTTAAGAGTCAAGAAATTTTGATGTCTACTAATGATAAGTCAAGAAAAAAATGAAAAGAAATACTAGTAGAAAAATTATTGATTATGATAATGCTTCAAAGGATATTTGGACAACTTGAGTCTATTTTGTTTATTACTTTTAGTCTTAGAGAATCAACAAAATGAGATATGTATAAAAGGAAAAACTAGTAAAAAAATTATCAGTTTTCCGCTTTTTTCTGCTGTTGCTTTTTATTGCAATTAAACTCAGGCTGGGCTCCCTTCAGCAGTGAGTAAATAATTAAACAGCATGAATCCGAACAGAGAAAAAGTTCCAGGTTAGAATCAAACCCAAGGTAAATAGTTGCAAAAAATTAATAATAATGATTTAGAATACTTCATCAAATGAACTAAAATTGGATTAGTCAAAAATTATTAAACAATGGAAATACAGCAAAGGACGTTGGACAACTCGAGATTACTACCGCTCGTGATACGCTTAAATCATGATTGATGTGCGGTATTGCAGAATCTAAGTATATGACTCAACTTGAATTTTTCTTGCTGGTGGGTCACTGTGCCATATCAGTAAGGTGATGTCTCTGTCAGGCAATCCCTCAAAGATACATAATTATTACTCTATTTCTGATCTATGCTGCTTACTTAATGGCCGTAGAATGTCAAAAGTGACCTGTTAATTGCCACAATAAAGATGACGAGAAAAACTTGTCAAAATTCACAAACATGAGTCAGCGTGTACAGGGGTAGTATCTATAGATAGTTAGCAAGTATTCAGGGTAACTTGTTGACTGGGGAAAAGAATCGAGAGTTGGCAAATAAAGGCCAAGGGGAAATATGTGGAAATTGGACTGGTATTTTGGGACCAGTAGATGGCTGTTAAATATGTATCGAGAGGAAATGTTTGATGTCGATAGTAAACAGGTAACTGTGGCTTGTTAAATATTTGAACAAAAAACTGTATGATATCTGACAGCTGGTACTTATCTGGCAGTGTTTATGTCTTAGAGTTTAGATTTCTTGGTATTAAGGAATGTTTCTCGATTATTGAATATCAATGCTTTCTTAAGCTGTTGTAATGACCTTTGAATTGGTTTCCTCTTTCATCCAGTATTGATGACTTCAGTTCATTTAGGCTTGCGCTAGGATGTAAAATTTTTCTGGAATGCTACAGACCTAAAAACCAAAAAAATAGCAGTCTTGATGTTTAATCTTTGGCATTTTACACCCTCTTTCAAGGGTGCCAAGATTTTGTGCTCTTAGTAACTTTGGAAGCCTGTAACTTTTTATTTATGTGTGTGTGCATGACTTGAATCGACATGACAACACAACTGGAATTTAAACACACTAAGGATCAGAGATTGGACCGTTGCACTCTACGGCCTTCGTCAGGTATCATCTGGTAGATTTGGGAAGTAATGAACCAAACCCTTTATTTATCCGACGGGGGTATATTGACCGTACTCCCCTCTTTAGCGACAGTAGTATTGTTCTACTGTCTCACCCAATGATTGAACCTAGAACCATCAGATTACTTAACAGTAATTTGTCTGATGCTGTAACCACTGCGCTATGTGTCCATGTGGACAAAAACAACAAAGATGAGGATGGTCCAAATATCAATAGAAATAATAATAATACCTCATCTCAAAAATTCCGAGATATACAGAGATTGGAGTCGCCTACAGTGGCAGGATAAACTTCTAGCCCAGAGAATGAAGTTGCCTACAGAGTGCTTTAGGTTAGTTCTTCTGTTTTACAATACAATGATCTTATTTCAGTTTAGGATTATCTAGTCTACTTATTGGGGCAGATATGGACTTGTAGGGTACAGATTTCATGTTTTTGATACCTTCTGAATGTTTTGGTTCTTTTTTTTCTTTTTTTTTTTCCCCTTTCTAATATGAGGTGATGGAGTGTCATTTTAAAGAACTAGCATGTTAACCATTGCTCTATAGCAAGTACTCGGTGTTTTTCTTTTGATTTAAAGTTGTTTTTTTTTTAATGTAAGATGAATGTCAACAGGTGCTATGAAAGCCAAAATCACTTTCTATCAAACCAAGCTGAAAAAATATTGTAACTGTTCACAAGGCAGGGCTGGAAGACAGAGTGTGGGGGGGGAAACAGGGATGTTTTTTTTTCTTCATTTTTACATCATGCCACATCATATTCTTTTATTTATAACAAATTCTCAAAGATTTACTCTCGATGTATGTAGAAAAAAGAGGTAAGTAGATACTTGAACTTTCACTAGCCATTGTTACATGATTTGAGCACTTTCTAGGGACTTTGGGACTTCAACAGCAACCATATCACATCATCTCAAAGCAAGAAGAAAGGTTAAAAAAATTTTTTAAAAATGTGCCCCCGCATAAACTGAATGAAATGCTCCATGACTGTGTTGGCACCTGTGTCTCATTGTTAACTATGCCTCAGCTTAGAGAGTTGGGATATCAAATCTTGCAGCATCCTCCATATTCAGCTGATGTTTCTCCTACAGATTATCATCTTTTCAAGCAGTTTGAACTTCGTATCTATGATAAAAGATTCAATAATAGGGAAGCTATAATTTGTGCTTTTACTGTACTAGCTAAAGGATTTTGTAGAAATGGCATATTATCATAAGGGAAAAAGTCATTGCTCCAAATGGATCATATTTTAAGTAAATATTTACCATTTTCTGTTGTTTATATCATCCTTCATCTTACTATTTGAGAAACATTTTATAACACCCTATTTGTAAAAGATCAAAACTCACATTTTATTTGTACCAGTGTTCAGGATCGCTTCTGTTTGAAAAGCAGGGATAGGGGATTAGGTGTGAGAATAAAGTTGATAGAGAAGAGGAGGATTCCTTTGGTTCAAAATCGCAGTGATCACATGTCAGAATGTAGTCCTATAAAGGAGACGAGGCTGATTTGACCCTTCCTGTTTGATTAGTACCTAATTGAAGTATGGTGTGTCAAAAGACAAATCTCTCCCCTGACTTCATAGATCAGTGTCTCTCAACCCCCTCTAAGTCATTCACTACTTTTTCTAGTTTTCCCCTCTTGCATTTTAGTTGCTGCAAAGAATCATTTGAAACAATTATTTCATTTTGTGAATAAATATGTATATATTATGAAGTTTAGATTTTTATAATTGTTCAGTTGTTGCTGTGAATTTGTTACTTAATGGAACCAAAAATAATCAGGGACACTTTGTTTGAAATTCTAATTTGTCAAAAAGAAAATAAGAATTTTGCTATCGCAATCAGTTTGCATTACAAGGGTTGGTGTCACGGGGTGGTTACTCAGGGTTTCACCCCCGGTTTTGCCTACTCAAAAAAAATTCTAACACTAAATCGATCTAAAAAAAGATGCCAAAAACAGTTAATCTTACTCTGGCCATTTTAATAGCTGAAAATTGCTACATCTGAAATTGCTAGAAAATTGTTAAAGATTGGCTAAAATTGCTGAAAAATGGCACCAAAAGTTGCAGTAAATGTTGAATTTTCACACTGCCAGAACATTATGGTCTCACCCAGATGGAGCCCCCCACCCTCGGTATACCAGTGATTGTGATTGATACGCACATCAATGTGATTTCTAGTGTTTTTTTTTTTTTTTTTTTCACTAGTTCTTTGATAAGAAACACATTCTCTCTACCCTGAAGTCAAATACATTCACCTTGAAAATGATTTTTACCTGATAGCCTTATTCCTCTATTGGACTACCTCATTCCCTTCCTGAGGGAGGGCAATCCCTCTCTCTACCCTCTTTTGGAGCTTAAATAGCATCTCCTTATCGCCTACTGTCATTCTTAATCTAGTTCCTGTTACATTCTGATCTATATCTATCTAATGATAAGTGGAGGCTTGTCACTAGTGGGTCATTGAAGTGTTATCTATGGGCCTTTTTCTAAGGAATTTCAAATTTTATGTATTTGTGGGCTATAGAGCAGTTGATAGCTTTTGTGTCACGATTGGTTCAATATTTGTATACATGAGCATTGCATTGCATGATATGTTTACTTTACGCGCATCCACAGACTTTCGATGATTTGTGACAGGTGTTGATACACCCAGATTGAGAAATTGACTAAAAGGCTGATTTGATCGAATTTTCAGTATATATTCATATTATAGATTGATTTGTAAAATAAAAATGCTTTATGCAAATTTTGATATTACTTTTTACATGCTGAGCAAAATATCTGAAATTTATTGGAATTAAGGGCAAATTTCTATATGTAAGATATGTGAGCCATGGGCTGAACCAAAAAAAATCTAAAGTAGGCCATTACAATAAGATGTTGATCCTACTTGTCACGAATGTCTGTTTCATGAAAAAACTCAACAGATTTCAAACTAAACTTCACAAACCTTGGATTTTCTTTCTAATTTTTTTCTGAACCATTCGAATACTTTCTTTTAACCTCAATATTGTCACAATGTTTCAGCCGATTCAAATTCTAAAACTGGCATCCTACTCTGTGTGTGTGTGTGTCACTAATAGTTTACTAGTTAAAATGGGGATGAAAAAATTCCTGGAAATATCTGAGTTTTTATGAGATAATCTTTTTTTTTTTTTTTAGAGAAGAAACTCTATCCATCAATCTGTGTGTCTATATACTGGAGGCCGTAATTCATTCGGTAAAAATATCTATGTGTATTACTGTGGAGTTTGAGCAGTCTCTCCCAAATTCTCTTTCTTGATTTGAGACTTGACAGTTTGCTACTTCAAAGCTGTTAACAGCGTAAATATTTATGCCTAATCAGTTTCATCTGATGTTTCATTGAAAAGTGATTAAACTCGTTCAAGTGGGGAAAGTCCATCTTTTCAAATAGTGTGTTGAAGATATTTTTATCAACAGAATTATTACCCTTTAAGTTGATGCGTCTATTGTTATGGACAGAGAAACAGGAAAAGTCACACTGTTCATTGTATGGATAGACTGTTAGGGAAGACGTTTGTAGAAAATCAGTCTCCCTGGGATAATACATTAATAGTATGTATGTAGATGGGTAGTGTCAAATAGAAAGGTGAAGTTGTCTGTATGTGGAGTAATTGGCTGGTATGTGATTGTTTGGGTGGTTGGTGTTTGTAGTATATCTAATGGGCAGTAAGCAGACAGGTTAGTAAATCTTTGTTTCTCACGTTCCACACCTTTTTTCAGGTAAAAATTTGCCACTTGTTTTATACCTTTTGAAGTTTTTACTCAAGACAGCAGGTGATTTCCATGTAGGTTTGGCTTGTTAACATTTTGTATTCTGTTATAGTTGAATTAAGTTTCTGGGTTAAGCTTTAATGCGGAGGCTTTCATGCTCACTTTGATACTTGGAATTGCCTTTGACTCTTGTGTGATAGCTCAAGACTTCTAAAACAATTTACGTTTTGAGAGCTAAAAAGTTTCAAGACACCTTGGATATATATATATATATATATATATATATATATATATATATATATATATATATATATATATATATAGTTAAATAGTAGATTGTGGATTCGCTACACAAACTAGCTCATGTTTCTGCCCTCTTAGGGCCTCATCAGGCAAATGATTGTCTATATTTTTTGGGTCTATTTATTGGGAATTTGGTGAGAATGTTGTGAGTGTGGTGGTAGGTGGTATGGGATATTCATTTTGTCAAAGGGTGTGAACTCCATATAAGGGTCATCTCAGCAAGGATGCTTAGTAATAGTCTGTGAGTATTTTCTATCTTGACCTAGGTATACAGTTTGACATATACTGTGTGTGTGTATATATATATATATATATATATATATGTGACACTAGGGGGCCAGGAGTCCCCGCTACATAAACAAGCTTATGTTTCTGCCCTCTTTGGGCCTCATCAGGCCGAAGAGGGCAGGAGCATGAGCTAGTTTGTGTACCGAATCCACATTCTACTATTTATTTCCAGTTCAACTCTAAAAACTTAATTTCAAGAGTAAAAAGTTGTATGTATCGAGCACTCGATGAAATAAATCTATTATATTTCAGAAGTGGCTTTATATTATTGATATATTATCATATTATGTTATACAGCCAGCCTGATTTGTACCACATATATATATATATATATATATATATATATATATATATATATATATATATATATAGCAAAGTTTCTTTTACTGCTCGTGTATACTGGGTGGGTGAAAAGAAAATTCCTTTTGGAAATTGGTAATAACTTTACTATTTATTGGTCAATTAATCAAACTAGCATTACTTCAGACTAAACAATGGTAGAATTTGCCTGCTATCTTAAAATTGATCGTAGCCACCATTTTCTGTAAGCATTTTTGTTTGATTCAATACACCTTTGCGGGATGTCTGGCAGTATGTTGGCCATAACATATCAAATGCACCTCTCCAGTTGATCTAGAGTTTGTGGTTTGGTACAGTACATCTCTCCTTCACTTAATCCCATTGGTAGAAGTCATAAAAATTGAGCAATATGTATTAATAAAAGTTGTGTATAATTTCAGATAGGGAGTTATTTTTCATCCTCCCTAGATCTAAATTTTATTTAGAAAAGACTTGGACTTCTATTTCTATTGATCTCAAAGCCTAAGAAACCAAGAACATATTTTGGTACAAAACCAACTATTTTTACGTGGCATAATGACTCTGATGCAAAGGGAACTACTTATTGTAATCATTGATAATGTTATCAAAAAATGAGTCTATTCCAAACATTTCATTTAAAACGAATTTAGAATTTTAGAAAATTAGAAAGTAAACTTCATAACCATATTTTATAATATAAGTTCTGTAACAATGAATTTATCACCATAAATGCAAAATGTTTCTGATTTTAATTCTATATCCTTTACTTATCAGTTATCAGTCGGTTATTGTTATCTAAAAGACCTTGTCACAAAGTGATGATAATAAGCAACTTCCTCTCTATCTAGAATTAATCTTTACATAGGATATATATTTCTATTGATCTTGAAATGCTAGCATTCCAATGGGGAGTTTATTTTTACCCACCCTGTAGATATTAGATTTGATTGCATCATCCATTAATATTACAAGTAGAAAAATACCATCTTATATGGTGTTATTGTATTTCTATCTGAGAAGCAAAAAAAGGGGAATGGCTTACCTTCCTATAAATTTTTTAAAAAGCTATTTGTATTGAAATATTTTCGTCAATGTTATATTAGCCTTCTTGTTATGGAGAGGAAGAAATAGTTTTGTCATGGGGAAATCTATTTAGTGATCCAATCAAAAATAGCTGAAGGCAGATTGCTTGGTAGATAGGTGATCAATAAATAAGTTACTTCTCTTGCCTTTTGTTAGGCTGAGATATGAAAATATCTAGGAAAAAAAAAAAGAAAAAAAAGGCAAGCGTGAATGCTGTTCCATACAAACTGAAGGATCAATCTAGCATAGACTTAGATTGCAAATGACCCCCCACCCCACTGATAACCTATTTAGGGAGAGAATTTTGAAAAAAAAACACTTTCCATCTAGATCTTGCTTCAATGGTGCAGTTAGTATGTGTGGCAAAAACAAACATAGCCCGCTCAACTTGAAAACTGAAGAAACCTATGTAGTTAATTTCTGTTGATGGATTCTAATGTGTGTGTGTATATATATATATATATATATGTATATGTGTGTGTATATGTATATGTGTGTGTATATATGTATATGTGTGTGTGTATATATGTATATGTGTGTGTGTATATATGTATATATATATATATATATATATATATATATATATATATATATATATATATATATATGTGTATATATATACACACACACACCCACTCCTTTCTGTACCCCTCTCATCCTCTTGTATACCCCCCTGTGTATGTATACCCGTGAAATCTAATTTACTCAGACGTTACTTTGGTGCGAATAAATATCTTCCTGCTTGTGTGGATAGACATTGTTTGAGTCTAGTTGATATTTGTTGTCTGACCTCCGCCATCTACCCCCGCCCCCGCCCCGGGTAAAAATGAGACTCTTCCCTGAATGGGCCATATCCTCCTCTAAGTCAAACATGGCCAAATGCTTGGAGGTAAAAAAATTTGATTGTATCCTCTGGAAAATTAGTCACGTTTGTTATTTTTGATGGGCAGCTCTGGTTGGATATCAGTTGCGTTCATTCAGAAGTTGACTCATTTAGGCCCGCTTTTTTTTTTTCCCCCCCTAAATCAAGGACATTATGGATTCAAGTTTTCTCATTTTCTAAGATATTCTGAGAAACCTCAGTCATATATCATTTTGAAGGTTATAAGCTATGGATTTCATTTATGGTAAATGTAACGGTGATGTAACCTCATTATGCATTCAAAATGGCCTTGAAATTCAAAGCTCTCTTGTCTCCTGTCCTGTCCCGAATGAGTTGGAGTGCATTTATTTCTGTAATAAAACTATTTCTTCCCAATTGAGTTTTTAAGTTGAACCCTGTTGAAATGAGTAATCATTGCATTTTAGAAACAGATGAAAGGGAAAGGGGTGATGTGTTTCGTTTGACAACTGAAACATTTCTGTCTAATTCATCACCTTTTCACCGTTGGCGCAACCTGATTCAGGATTTCTATTTTTGTATTTTGCCATTAATTTACGAGCCAATTTTGAAAATTAGGATCCATGTTCAAACCACGTTACATCGTGCCTACAATGTTCTATATTTAATTCATTAGAATAAGGCTGAGTCTCTCTGAATTTCATTACGGTTTGCCCTTGAGAATCTAACAACCAGTGTCTTGGGATCAGCATTTTTTTTTCAAGTGCAATACAAGCATGTAGTCAATAGTGCGATGTCTATTCCCACCAAAAAGAAACTGAAACTTCAGTCGTCCATGACAAAGATAGAAATACAGATTAACAAGAAGAGATGAGAAATTTAGTCTTGAATATCAATGATATTTCAGTAACATCTGTCATATAATGGTTGTTAACTTTTTTCAAAAGCCATGATGGTCTCTGTCAAGTTTGCTTATGATGGTAACAGCCATTTTTTTTTTTTTTTTTTTTTTCTTTATTACTACAAAGGTAGTTAAAAGAGACTGAGTTGCCCAATTGCTCATTCATCCGTTTTTTTCTTTCTGTTAATCATTGTAACGTGCCAGTGATGAGACCTTTTAAGATATTTGGTGATGGGACAGCATACAGGGAGAAGATGATTTGTGCCTTTTCTAAGGGTGTCTGTGCAAAGTGAACATGAACAGCTTCAGCTGGAATTCACTCTTGTTTTGATAATTCTATTTTCTCAAAGAACTTTTGTATCACCTTATGCCTCTGAGATCAGTCTAAGACAGAGGTTCTTGAGGGTTTGTGGAAAGGATCACGAATTGGTAGATTCAAACTAGAGGATATATTGATGTTTTGGTACTACTGGTATAGAATGCACCTTCTGAGATCTGACTATCTTTGAAGGAGGAATGACATTTCGAAATGAGGTGAAAAGGGTGCATGACAAAAAAGGTTGAGAACCACTGGTGTAAGGTTTGAACATGAAAGGAATCCCCCATTGTTTGATGAAGAGAATAGCTTTAGATGTCAGAAGTTTCAAGAGATTTTGATTTCTTGTTTTTCTTTTTTTTTATGATTGTGGTACAGAGATTTGTTTTCGATTAAAACAATCAAGAAAAGAAAACTAATACCCAATTATTTGGGCAAAGTAAACCACTGTGTGTCTTATGGAAACGGCAATTACTATATTCCCTGGCCTCAAGGACACACTAATTTTGACTTGTAAAATTTTGAGGGGGGGGAAGCTTGAAAATAGTGGGAGTGTATTATGTACGAAAATAAAATATATATTCATGCTTTTTAGGTATCAAATTGGTGGTTGTATTCTACTCAAGCTCATTTTGTACACTATTATAAATCATCATTCTTTCGACGTCTGTCGTTGGACATAGACCCTCCCCAGGATCTGCCACATTTCTCTGTCATGGACGTTGCCAGCCAGTACTTTCTGAATTTGTCTAGCTCATCTCCCCATCTTGTATTCTGTCGGGCTCGTTTTTTTAAGTGATCTCTGGGGATCCATATTGTAAGTCATGATGTCCATTGGTTGTTTACCATTCTTGCTACGTGACCTGCCCATTGCCATTTAAATTTTCTGATAAATTCTATAATGTCTTGGACTCTTGTTTTCTACCTGATATAGTGTTCTGTCTTGTGGTTTCTCCATGTGAGGTTGAGCATGATTCTCTCATGCGCGTGTTGCATGTGGGTCTCTCTCTTGGTTAGGTTCCTTGTTTCAGCTCCATAGGTGACTATCGGGAAGATGGATTGGTTTTATACCTTTCGTCTTAGGATTAGATATTTTTAGTGTCAGTCTGAATTCTCTTTACTCACAAAATATGTAAAAAGCATGAATGTTTGTTTTTGAAAATTTGAGTGTTAACCCTAATTTATAAACTTGCATAAACTCCTCTTTTTTTAGTTTAGAAGAAATAAAGGCTCCATTGACTTCAAATTGGAAAAAAAAAAATTGTTTTCACGTTGTCTTTTTCACTAATTAATGGATAAGTTGATGTATATAACTAGTTTACCTATTTGTTGATTACCTGCTTCTATTTCTGTCTGATTTGGATCTATTTGTTTCATGTCAATATACTACTGATTTATTTTGTCAATAAGCACTTCAATTCGTCCAGATATGAGACTTGATCACGAGATGTTGGCCAAGAATAGTTGCCAGGAATAATTGAAGTACGACAAATCTGATTCAGAGCAAGGTTAACGCTTTCCTATTTCATGACGGATATTTTTCTCTGTATTTCTTCTCACCCTGATTTAGTACAGCACTACGTTAGATTGCAGTAAAATTGGAGCTCGGAAGATTGTGTTGCACCTGTCTCCCAAATGAGAAGGGCCAACCTGATAATTCAAAATCTCTGCTTTTACCTAGTTTAATATATTCAAGAGCGTGTCTTGACTTCGTCATATGTAAAGTATGAATGTGAGAACACTCGATTAAAACAAGTATGAAGATGAAACACTTCATTACATTGATATCCATGAAGTCTGAAAAGAGAAGAAAGTAGTAGTTCATGGAATGAATTTATATTTTTAAAAAGTACAGGTATACCTTGATTAGTACAGTTAATTTGTTAATCCAACTGGTATCCATGAAGTCTGAAAAAAAAGAAAGTAGTTCATAAAATGAATTTATATTTTAAAGTACGGGTGTACCTCGATTTGATAATCCAACATTTTTTGTACTGACCAAAACTGCATTGCTCAAGGTCTTATTATGATTTAATGTGGTTTTGTTTTCAGCTTAGACCAAGTCAAATTAATTTGTACTGCAATACCTCAACTGTATTACATCATAACCATACACAAGGTATTGCTGCTTTATATCATTGTTTTGTAACATGCTTTTCATTACAACTGGTGCTTTTGCCTTGTGTGATATATTCAATAACATGGTTTAACCTCATCGTGTGTACCGAGCCAGCTTGAAGACATAAGCTGACTAAGCAGATGTGTAGGCGCCCTCCCCCCAAAGATGGTGTGGGCCCAAAAATCAAATTCTGTGTAGGGTGTTATAAAAACTTGGGCTGGTCTTGCACTTCAATATGAAAACATTATTCAATGTAAACATGAAGTATAAAGGCGGAGCTGTTCATCACATTAGTACTCATGATTCTGGAAAAGAAGAATGTACTGGTTTTTGGAATGAATTTATGCTGTTTCGTAAAAAATCCTATATTGGTGTTTTGTAACCTACATTTCACTACAATTGCTGCCAATTACCATTTCTGAGTATCGTGGTTGAAAACCGACCTCTAAGCAAGGTGGGGAATATGTTACTAGCTAAGCAACAAATCAGACCAAATCACTGGAATTTGTTCTTTTCTTGCTGTATAAGTACTTTTATGCAGTTTAGTAGCTATGAAAACCTGTTCAACAAACAATCATTTTTTTTTTCTTTCTTTCTTTACTACAGGTGTGTGCATGTTATGTATATGAAGGTGTCGTATCTTAATTTGTGTGTCTGTATTTTGGTAAACCATTCTTTGGTTTGGGAAACAATGGTGACAAATTATTTGTCATTTTGAAAGGCGGCCAGGTGGTTTCTAAGGATGTGGTGTGGTTAGGTCAGATGGTGTCTGGGGGAGGCAAATTGCAAAAAAAAATGGCATCGTTCTTGAGTAAGGCTATATTTCACTGCATTGTGCATTCTCTCTCACACACGTACACACATTGACCTCTTGTATTTTTATTGCTTGTGTGCACACGCATACGTGCCATTTATTGTGCATACGCATAGTTTCTGCTACTTATAACAATACTACTCAAAGTGTGGTATGCATACCATAGCTGGTATGGAACTGTCAGTTGCCAGTACAGTGCAG
This sequence comes from Thysanoteuthis rhombus, assembly GCA_963457665.1. Taxonomy (NCBI): domain Eukaryota; kingdom Metazoa; phylum Mollusca; class Cephalopoda; order Oegopsida; family Thysanoteuthidae; genus Thysanoteuthis; species Thysanoteuthis major. The sequence goes on from OY735224.1 coordinate 19,206,712, forward strand.
TGTTGCCAACTCAAAAAAATATTTTTGTGCCAAGTAGACTGCTGCAAAGCATTGAATAAAGTAGCCAAAAATGGCCAAAAAATCACTGAAAAGATGCTAAAAATTGCCATAATGTTGAAGGTAGCTGTTGTTAATTTAGCACTTTTTCATACCGCCAGAACATTAAACATGCTAAATTTAGTGTGAATAGTGCCAAACTGGCAACACTGAGTATGTGGCTCATTTCACATCTTAATTTGTTTTGTTTTTTTCTATTTTGCAATGATGTATTACTTGTTCAAGAAAATAAGTTGAAGTTTTTGAAGAATTAACTTTTCATTATATTTTCCACTAAAGATTGACGTTCATTATGTATGGTATGGTCTAACTGTTGTCCTTGTCTGCGGTCATTCGTTCACAGTTTTACCTGTGTACCGTCCAGTCTTTGTGAAAAAAAAAAAGTGATTCCATATTCTAGAGCCAGGAACACCGTGGATGGCTTGAGGGTATACATCCTAAGTGATATGAACAAATGAACATGTAAGGAAAGAAAATAGTCCGACCAGATCGTACATTGTGATTGATACATGCCATCTAACAAATTTTCAATTCTGTCAGAATTTTTTAGACGAGGGAATATCATAATGTGAAGATTTTTGTCCTCTTCTTGGTTTATTTTTTAAACACATTTTGGCCGTTGTACCCTCTAATGGAGGAGGCCTATCTTGCTGATCATGTGGAAACATTCGTATTCCACTGTCTAATATTGGACAACCACAGAATTTTGAAACCAATTATAGCCAACAACTGTGGAAACAGAACAATACCCGTTATTAGACAATGGAATGCTAACGTTTCCACATGATTGGCAAGATAGGCTTTCTCTGTCTTGATGATCAAAAATACACCCATCTACCACTTGAAGATGGCTGTTGGGTAAAGCGGTCAAAATGTTGTGTTAAAAAAAAAAATGAGCCAAGATGAGGACAAAAGTCTGTAAAAAACTTTTGATTATAATATTTTACTGATCGTGAACAAATGATAATTTGGTATAGATATGCTATTGGTCCCTGACACATAGGAAAAAAAACCTTGCCAGTCAGTGAGATCAGGTCGTTTGAATAACACTTATAAAGAAGTCAAACAGACGGGAGATGAAAAAAGAAATAAGAGACCGATTCTATTATTCTGATTTAAGCTTCATCTTTATTTTGATGTCATGATGTGAAAACTCAATGGATTGAGGAAATGAAAATCCTGATTAATCATTGTCAGCAGAAATGCAAATCAACTCGATAACCATAGATTGAGGTGATGAATCACTTTTTTGGTCTGTAAAAGGCTACGAAAGAACAATCTTGTTAGCAGTATGATTGATGGAGATTTCAATATTTTTTTCATGTGTGAATAGAACCAAAAAAGAAATTGCAGTTGAATGGCTAGTTCATACATGTTTAAACAAGTGTAAATTTTCGAGTGTTCCCAGACCGACAAAATGGTGATGGTTGGATTGGTGGTACAAGAGACTGAGATATAGTAGGGAGGCCAGAGGAATTTTAGTTGTGTGGGTAGTGTTACTGGAAGTTGTTGTGAAAGGTTAAGGGAATTTTGCCGAGCACAAAGTACTTAATTTGACTAAAATCCACTCATTAGATCAAAAGTTATGAAAGTTTGAAATAGTAATCTTTGCAAAAATATTGAAAATCAATGTAATGGAATCTAGCCTTTCCACATGGTCCAGAAGAGAAAAATTACACACAAAGAAAATCCTTTTACTGAAAAATTTTGACCACTTTCTGGGATGAAATTCGGGGAAATAGGTAAATCATGTTAAAGAATTATGCTCGACCTCACATGGAGAGACCACAAGACAGCACAATACATCTGCAAGAAGACAGGAGTCAGGGATATCTTAGAATCCTTTAAAAAAAAATCAAACAGCAATGGGCTGGCCATGTCGCAAGAATGGCAGACAACCGATGGACATTGCAACTCACGATATGGATCCCCAGAGATCACGTGCAACCGAGGCCGGCAGAGTATTGGATGGAGAGATGAGCTAGACAAATTCAGAAAGTACTGGCTCCGCGATGCCCATGATATGAAATATTAATTTAGTTGCGCGATATAGTGAAATGCCTCAGAGACAGAAGCATAACCTATGGTAATTAAGAACTAAGCATGGAGAATTTGGATCAAAAGATATTTTGATTATTTTAACGTGGGTGGGGGTATACAAGAGCTAAACTGGCCAAGGTATCTTAGTGAATTATTTGCAGAGCATTGAGGTGATTTATTTATTTATTTTTTTTCCCTTTTCTCGTCAAAATGACATTATCTACCGTACTTTGAAATAAACATATCAATTGACGGAGAATTAATCAAAGAACAAGTTACGATTATTTAGTACCAGAAAAAGTTTCACGGAAATAAAATCTAGATTGATTTCTATGTCTTGATAGTCATGTTCGTCATCTAACTGACCTCCTTATCTATAAGAGAGAGGAAGAAGATGCTTTCTGTTTTTATAACGCCCCAACACAAAACAAATGCTGAATGCTATTTTTCAATTTTTACCTCTTTTTTTTTTTTTCTTTTTTAATTTTTTTAAATAAAAGTGTGGAGGTGAACTTTCAAAAAGTGTGGGATACTAGGATGTGTACAGACACACACCCTTCTGAATCTTCGTTAAGTTGATACATGTCTCGACACACGTTTCCTAATCTGTTCTTTTGGTAAACAATCTGATATTACTTTGGTGTTTGTCAAATTTTTCATTTTCTTATCTTTACACTTAGGCAAGTCATTCGTTTCTTCACTTGACTTCTTTTTGTATAAGTTTTACTCCATGTCGGAAAGAAGGTCTTGATACATTATATTTGATTGCCATATGTCTTTTCCTGCACAAGTCCAAATTTGTATGGTCTTGGGACCAAACTAAGTGGCTTCAGTACCAAAATAATCAAATGACTTGTAATTCATCATCAGACTAAACTTGCAGGAAAAATGATTATAATACGTTTTTTTTTTTTCTCTCTAATCTATCATTCATGTGTTATATCAATCACGCATTTGTTACCTGACCTTGCTTGCAGGTCATGTTCAAAGTTACTGCTTGCTATGCAATTCCAGAGAGTTCTGTGGGGTCTATTGCACTATGAGATTGTTATCTTATGCAAATTTTCCTTCTGTACCAAATCTTTATTCTCGGAACCAAACAGCTCTGCTCAGTACTAAATTTGCCTGATTTTGGTCTTGAAAAATGCCAAATGGCAAGCCTGATTGCTGCAAATAGACAGTAGACTTGGTATGCATAAAAAGACCTGGAGTGGGAGGCAGTTACTCGGAACACGGCCTCATCTGTTTCATTCATTAAATTATCTCCTTGACATGAAAATATCTTTTTTTTTTTCTTCTCCTTTTTAGCAATTCATTAGGAAAAAATCAATTCGGAAAAAAAATCAATTCTATAACTATCTCTTCATTATATTTAGCATTTCCTTAATTATCTCTCCCAGGTTCAGTCTAAATATAATCTCTTTCGGTTATTACTATTCTATTTGGACTAATTCAGTTCTATTTCTTTCAAGCTAGGTGGGAGATTTCCTGAGAAGGTCTTCTTGAGGAGTGGAACTGCTAGAATTTTCTCTCTTGTAAAACTATGTGTGATTCTGAATGATGTACTATGAATTGGGGCATCTATTATATTGATATCCACTTTCTAATTTCGATAACTCTCTTGACCCGTGAATTCTGCAATCTTGTAATCTTTGAGCTGCTTTGAACCGAGTCTCTTATTCAGACCTTTTTGAAAATGTTTTATCTAAGCTTTATGAACGATAGAGTAATGCCTTGTTCAGGACTCTAGATACAGCAGTGCTTACTGAAACGGCGTTGTATGGAGTCATTATAAATAGTACAATAGTCCCCCCAATTTTGTGGACTTGATTATTCTCATTTTTTTTTCATCTATAAAGGGAATCTACTCTGATGGACTTTTGAGGAAGAAAGCAATATGATTCTATGAAAACGCCTCAAATTGATTTGAAACTGACTTGAAGGCTAAATGCACAAAAAAGTAGCTAGATCTAAGTACAAAAGAGTGTTCACGTGTTGTATAATGAATTCTTGTCCTCTTAATCTCGTACAGTTTCATTAGTCGTTTGTGTCTGTTCGTTTGCTAGTTTAGTAACTGTATGACAAAGTGTTTATGCTGGGTGAGGGGTGAAAAGTTATTTGCGGAATTTCAATTTTGTGAGGGGTCTGCACCCAGACGACCCGCGAAATTCAAGTGACTACTGTATAAATAGTGATCGTGCCAGCAACCATTTGAAAATATGTAATATCATCATTTGACCTCAACAAGGTGGAATAGATTAGTGCTGTGTGTCTCATCTGGTAGCAACTTTCTGGAGATGATGAAATATCTCTGGGTGTTGACGTACACAGCTATAAGATGAATGTATGTGTATGTGTGTGCATGTATTTGTTGTCATACACTCAAGACATTGATCAATGTGCACACGTCAAACATTTAATTTGGAGACTGTCCATGATGCTGTCTCTTGTCATAATCTATTTCGGAGACTAATTCATCAGAAAAGATATTTTTAAAAAAATGAAATAAAGAATACATTCATAGAACGAATAATCTATATAGACTTTAATAATGGAAAAGATCTGGTTAGTCACTCAGTAAAAACTGTCACACATCCAATATCTTTTTTGCAGCATGCCGTGTCGGAGCCATTCGATTGGAAAAAAGGGTGATCAATGAATAAGTTAGTTCTCTCTTCCTTTCTGTTGGTCTGATCTTTTATCATAATTCATATCGGAAACAAATTCATCAGAAAAAATATTTTTTAAAAATCAAATAAAAAATATATTCATAGAACAAATAACTTATATAGACTTTATTAATAAAAAAGGTTTGGTTAGTCACTCAATAGAAAGTGTCACACATTCAACATCTTTTTTGCAGCATGCAGTGTCGGAGCTATTCGATCAGAAAAGGGGGTGATTAATGAATAAGTTAGTTCTCTCTTCCTTTCTATAGGTCAGTGATTACTGAAAAAGTTTGAATTTTCGAGGGGGCAGAAACCGGGGCATAAAACTAGGGGATGAATTTAGCATAAACCCCGCATTGAAAACTGATCTCCCACCTCTAAAATGTATTTTCAAAATTTTTTTTAGACGTGATGAATAAATGTTTAAATGTTCAGCTGTCTTCGCTCTGTGGGTGCAGCCTGTATGTGTGATTCATACATGCATAGCCAGCCAGCCAGCCAAACTTAAAAATTATTGGTAATCTAGGTCGACAGTTTTCGTTGGAGGTTTTTAACAAAGCCCCATTTTTTTGTTTTTTTTTTGTTTTTTTGTTGTTTTTTTCTTAAAACCTTTTCCAGGCAGAATTTATTTCTAAATTATACTTGTTTTATAGAAACTCAAACACAAATTTAAATTTGGTTAGTGAGCTATCCACACAAGTTAACTTCTATATACCATCTCAAGTAAAAGAGAAGATAGTTAAATCGAGAAAAAGATTGCACATATTTTTTTTTTTTTTTTTGTATTCAAGAGAGAAGGGAGGTAAGTCTGAAAGATCATCCTTGTACATACATAAATAGTAATTATTGGTTAGAATATTTAGTTTTCAAAAACAATTAAACCTGATTGGATGATGAAAAAAAATACATAATTCAAATGTGTGTATATATATATATATATATATATATATATATATATATATATATATGATTGCAAAATTCAAAATATATCATTTTGGCCTTGACCACGTAAATAGAATAAATAATTAAAGAAAATGGGGCTGCTGCAGGAAATTGAACCTGCAATTGAGATGTATATGATTATGAATTGCGTTATATTTTATTGAAACTTTTATTTGAAATGATCTCCCCGCATTACACAATGACTGTATCACTTTGCCTAGACAGCGTGAATAGAATAAACAAATAAAGAAAATGTGGCTGCTGTAGGGATCGAATCTGTGACTGATAGGGCAGCTACTTCAACATAGCATTGCTCTTACCATTGAGCTAAAATGTCACAGGAAATGCAAAGGCCCAAATAACTGTTAAAGCTCCAATATTTCATTTTGTTCATTCTTTGTCTATATCTGCTCTACTTGTTTCTTTCAACACAACAAATATGTTATCAAGAAATGCATATATATGATCCGGCAGAATGATTATAAATTGCGTTATGTTTTCTTGAAACTCTTATTTGAAATGAATTTCCTGCAGCAGCTCAGTTTTCTTTTCAATTGTTTATTCTATTTATGTTGTCAAGGCCAAGTGATACATTCACCATGTAATAATCGGAGATCGATTCATATAAAAGTTCCAATATGATATGATGCAATTTATAATCATTCTGTCGGATCATATATCCATTTCTTCATGACATATGTACTTGAAGGATTGTACTCGTGTATAGGCATTTTAATCAGGAAATGCCATCACGTCCTCTGATTTCAAAACACAAAGCCAGATGCCAGATTTGCTTGTAAGCAGACACACCCGGAAAAGGTTGAATTGTTAGTAAGTAGCATTGATTGATTGAAATAAATTCTATGAGTCGGCCTAATGCCGTATATATTTTACTTAACAACCTTCCCTGAGGTTCATTGAGCATGCAGGTCTAATTTTGTTGAGCAAATCAGACTTTTAGTGTTACATTCAAATAAATCGAAATCTGATTATTTTTATCATTATTATTATCATCAGGTTGTGAGCAAATGCTCATCCCCCCATTTTTTTTTCTCCGGATGAGGAACCCATATGTAAATTTTACACTCATGTAGAGCCTAATCGGGAAATGCTGGAACTGTTTTAGGCACTGGGTGAAATCAAAAGTTGAAAAGTGTGATTCAACTGAAAATTGACCATTGTGAAATAGATCATTATTTTAAATTTTTATGACTACTTTTTACCTCACCTTAATTTATTAGTTGCTTTTATCGCAATATTTTTTCACAAGGACTTATTACTCTTCGTCTGTGAGCAAACAGTGTTAATCGGTAGCGATAAAAAGCGACTAATAAATTAAGATGAAAGTAAAAAATTTGAAGTAGTGAATCATGATACTTCATTTAATGAAAATAAACAATAGATCACGTTGAACACTTCTATCTACAGGAAACATTCAATTCTGATTACAAACATCTGGGGTTATTTTTTTGAAAAAATATCATGTTTATGTATTATTAATGACTCTGCCGATTTTCTTTCATTCTCTATCCAGAATTGACATTCTGCTTACCACACCTTATTTGTGACAACAAGACACAACACCTGTGCATTAATTTAACTTTGATTTCTCTGATCTCTCTTTTCTGTCCATTTTTTTTCTATTTATTTATTTATTTTTTAGTCTGGGAATATTTGTCCCACAAGTACACTTTGATTGATTGGTCTTCACTATCTACATATTTGTGAAATCAAAAACAAAATTATTCTTGGATTTAAGTGACTCATATAGATATCCATTTGCTAGAAAGTATTTTTGACAGTCATTTTTCTTCTTTCCCTCTCCCTTTTCTTTCATTCTTTGTCCCCCGCCTCCTGGTGTTCTGTCTTTATCCCCCCCCCCCCGTCCTGGTGTTCTGTCTTTGTCTCCCACCCCCCGTCCTGGTGTTCTGTCTTTGTCTCCCCCCCCCGTCCTGGTGTTCTGTCTTTGTCTCCCCCCCCCGTCCTGGTGTTCTGTCTTTGTCTCCCCCCCCCCCGTCCTGGTGTTCTGTCTTTGTCTCCCACCCCCCGTCCTGGTGTTCTGTCTTTGTCTCCCACCCCCCGTCCTGGTGTTCTGTCTTTGTCTCCCACCCCCCGTCCTGGTGTTCTGTCTTTGTCTCCCACCCCCCCGTCCTGGTGTTCTGTCTTTGTCTCCCACCCCCCCGTCCTGGTGTTCTGTCTTTGTCTCCCCCCCCCCCCCGTCCCGGTGTTCTGTCTTTGTCTCCAACCCTCCCGTCATGGTGTTCTGTCTTTGTCTCCCCCCCCCCGTCCTGGTGTTCTGTCTTTGTCTCCCCCCCCCCCCGTCCTGGTGTTCTGTCTTTGTCTCCCACCCCCCTGTCCTGGTGTTCTGTCTTTGTCTCCCCCCCCCGTCCTGGTGTTCTGTCTTTGTCTCCCCCCCCCTGTCCTGGTGTTCTGTCTTTGTCTCCCACCCCCCCGTCCTGGTGTTCTGTCTTTGTCTCCCACCCCCCCCCCGTCCTGGTGTTCTGTCTTTGTCTCCCACCCCCCCGTCCTGGTGTTCTGTCTTTGTCTCCCACCCCCCCCCGTCCCGGTGTTCTGTCTTTGTCTCCAACCCTCCCGTCATGGTGTTCTGTCTTTGTCTCCCCCCCCCCCGTCCTGGTGTTCTGTCTTTGTCTCCCCCCCCCGTCCTGGTGTTCTGTCTTTGTCTCCCCCCCCCCGTCCTGGTGTTCTGTCTTTGTCTCCAACCGCCCCGCCCTGGTGTTCTGTCTCTGCCCCCCCCCGTCGCTGGTGTTCTGTCTCTGCCCCCCCCCACCGCTCCCTCTATTATTTCTCTTACCTTTACTATCAATCTATGGTATTCTCCTCCCTCCTAATCAAAACCTCTGCCTACATTTTATCTCTTCTCCTCTTCTTCATCCTTTTCAATACCCTCTCTCACTCTTCTCTTACTATCAACCTCTGGTCCTCTCCTCCCTCCCAATCAAAAACTATTCCCACATCTTCAGCTTAAACAAAGCAATGATCTGGTTGTGATTTCGGTTATCACTTTCCTCCTTGAGGTCCGATAAAGGATTGCATGCGTGGGGGGAGGTGAGTGAAGTGCCATCAGATGGAAATCAATAAAAGCTGGTATGGTGGGTGGGGAGTAGAATGTCTAGCTTGACCCAGAACTCAACTCTCTCCACTTGAGTTGACTAATTATTTATCGAGTGAGCGTTGCTGAAGTTGGCCTGGCGGGATAGAAAAAGAGAGAGGGCCGTAAGAAATGATTAAACACTTGCTATGGGTCCATTCCAAGGCTTTCCATCACTGTTAAGGAAAGCCTTGGTCTATTCCAAATTTCTGTCTTTCTTTTCGATTTGTTATTTCCTCTCTCTTAGTAATATTCATTTGCCAGAAAGTACTGTTGATGCATTTTCTGTTTTTTTTCTACTGACGCTCTTTCGCTTCTCCCCCTCCCCCTCTTCTCCCCCCCCCGTGTTCTATATCATCATCATCATCATCATCAGTCTTTTAATGTCCGTCGTTGGACATAGACCTTCCCCAGGATCTGCCACATTTCTCTGTCATGGGTGTCGCGGAGGCAGTATTTTCTAAATTTGTCTAGTTCATCTCTCCACCTTGAGTTCTGTCGGCCTCAGTTTCACATGTGATTATTAAGGATCCATGTTGTCAGTCATGATGTCTGTGTGTTCTATCTGTTTACTTTTAACCCTGCAAATTCAGGCTTGTCGTTTTCAAAGAGAATTTAGAGTTCCAGAACTAAGAAGATTTAAAAAATTAAAACTAAGAATATTAGGAGAAAAGAGAATACGAGGCAACATGATACAAACATTTATAATGATAAAATACATTGACAACATCCTAGCCAAAAAATTCTTTACGATGAATAAAAGAAAACGGATACAAAAAAAACATTTAAGAAGGGGGTTCTTCTCACCAAGAGTTGTCAACAATTTGGAACTAATTGATTGAAAAGATCCAGAAATGATAGAAACTAATGTGATGGAAAAGAGCGAAGGGAAACGTGAACAATAAAATAACGAACAACTGCAGAGTCAAAATTTGAAATCATGTAAAAAAAAAAAGTTCCATCGATGAATAATGCTGGTCAGAATAAATTCTATTTATGACATCAGTGGCGTTTTCCAGTGAAAAACATCTAGATCCTCCAGATTCTAGATGTTATGAACGAACCGGTGACAATAAGTCACCAAAAAGGTTAAAAAAAAAACAAACTTTCTTTAAAAAAACAAAAAGAAAAAAAAAATTTTTTCCATTGAAAAACATTCAAAATAGAGTAAGGACTAAATAAGGTAAAAAAAAAGACTTAGGAAAAGTTTTTAGAATAGGTCTACTGGAATACTGATGCCAATTTTCAAGTCTGTAGACAAAACAGTATGGGCAGGAGCTGTGGAACACCCAAACATATAAAAAGAGATAGAACTGTTCGCCATCTTTGGTGGCTACTGTTGTTCAATTGAACATCATTTTGTTTATATGTATTCGTATCATGTATATTTGCGTCCTGTCATTCGACCCTAGATCAAATGTCCCACCTGACCTCCATGAAACAACCAGACTTAACTTTCTTCCCCCCACTTTTTTTTTTTTTTTGCTATGTGTATTCATAATGCAAAAAAAAACCAACAACAAAAAAGTCTGGTTAGTCACTCAATAGAAACAGTCACATGACCAATATCTTTTGGTAGCATGCCATCTTGGTGGCGACCAAATAAAAAAAATTGGAAAAGAAAGAGTGATCAATGAATAAGTTACTTGTCTTGCCTTTTGTTGGATGTTGTGGTGATCACTGAAAAAGTTTGAATGCAGCTGGACACACAATAAGGGACCGATTTAGCATAAACTTACATTGTAAATTGAACTCCCACTAGAAACCTATTGGGATTGGGGGATTTAAAGAAAAACCCAAATGTCTTTTCTAGATATAGTAATAATGATTTTGAAATCTTCACCCTCTAGCTCCATTGGTACTGTCTGTACAGGTGATACACATATTCATAGCCAAACATGTTTAAAAACTGTAGGAACCTGTGTTCACCATTGTGGTGGATGGTTTCTACCACCTTTGCTATTCTATCTTTGAAATAATCCTATTAATCTGTTTGCCACTGAATTTCTGGAAAACAAATCTGGCCATTTTTGTCCCTTAATGATTTGTTTATTTTCTCATTGGGGGTGGGATCCTTGGATCCCATGTTCAGCCTTCATGATAGGTCTTTTCCCAAGACTGGACTCATGACCCCTCCTCTGTGCACATGGAAATGGGATATGAATTTATTTTTGTGTGCTGATTTTTACAATATAAACCATTTTTACAACACCCAAGTACTTGAAAATGCTTCACCTTTCATCGTACTCTTGGCCATGACCAGCTAAATTGGTATGGATGTGTGCTGAAACATTTTGGCCGTTTGGTGATGTGTTTTTGACCATTTTTTAGTATCTTTTTAAATTCAGCTCCACTTTTCAAGTGATGATGATTTCAAGAGAAGAGTTAGATTATTATTGTTATTTTTTTTTTTTTTGAATTTGAAAAAAAATTCAGCCCCACTTTTCAAGTGATGATTTCAAGAGAAGAGTTAGATTATTATTATTTCTTTAAATTTTTTTCTTGTTTGAGGTTGGTGGTTACTTATATCTCATGACTAAAAAGCATGGGATATTTTGTATTTCAAGATGTGCAGTGGCATCTTATATCTATGTAATGAATGACAGCAGCATTGCTACATACATTATTGTACTGAATACATCTCATTCATTTCTCAGCATGATTTAGTTTTTGAAAGAGGTTATGGGCTGACTTATCTTGGGGATGTTTTTTTTTTTCTTCTTCTGGATATGTAACTAATCCACATTCTTGTTGAATGTCAACTTGTCTGTTGTGCAATTAATCCTTGCTCTTCTACAGCTACCCTTTCCTTGTCCTTGGGATTTTTCAGACTTGAAGAATAATAGTCATTCTATAGAAACAGTTTTTGGCAGCATGCTGTGTTGGTCTCCATGTGCACTTCAATAAAACAGATGTTATGTACAACCAATATGCTGAAGACGAGGACATAACGATCAAAAGGAAGCCGAAGAAAGTAGACCATTATATACTACATCTACCCAGGACAATAGATCTTCATGAATTCCTCAAAAGAAGAAATCAAATGAAGAATCACTCAAGATTGGTAAACTTTTTGGTAGAGCAAGCTCAACCTTTAAAAAAATCGCAATTGTCCTCAAAAAGGAGCATCGTCCCGACAGTCACCTATGGAGCTGAAACATGGAACTTAAGAAAGTGACTGTCCTTCAAACTGAGAATCATGCAATGTACACATGAGAGAATCATGCTCAACTTTACTTGTAGCGATCACAAGATAGCATAATATATTAGGGAAAAAACAGGAATCAGTCATCATAGAATCCATGAGAAAACTTAAATGGCAATGGGCTGGTCATGTTACAAGAATGGTTGACAACTGATGGATATCACGACTCACAACATGAATCCTGAGGAATCTAATGTGAAACTAAGCCTGGCAGAATACGAGATGGTGAGACTCACTGGACAAGTTCAGAAAGAGTTGGCCCTGCGATGTCTACAATACTGAGGTCTGGCAAACCCTGGGGAAGTTCTATGTCCAGTGATGGACAGTAAAAGACTAATGATGATAATGATTATATGTTGAAAGTGACCAATTAAAAAAAATTGGTAAAAGAGATAATCAATAGATAAGTTACTTCTCTTGCCTTTTGTTGGGCAGTGGTCACTAAAGAAAACCCCTGAATTAAAAAAAAACAAGCATGAATTCTGTCGGACATTAAGTAAGGGATCAATTTAGCATAAACGTATATTGCAAATTGATCTTCTTCCCTATAAAACCTTTTCCTTTCTAAAACTAAGAAAAAAAAACAGGTCAATAGAAAAAGTCTGTCTCTTAGCTGTACGCTGTGTTGGAGGTGATCAATTAAAAAATTGGACAAAGGGGTGATCAGTGAATAAATTACTTTTCTCACCTTTTGATGGATCACTAAAAAATAAGTTGGAATGTTTGTCAGACATAATAAGGGATTAACTTAGCATAAATATATATTGCAAATTGAACCTACTTCTAAAATTCCAAGCCCTCTAGCTCCATGGTTGAGACCTGTATGTGTGATACATACCTGCAAAGCCAGCCAGTCAAACCATCTTGGAAAACTGAATAAACCTATGTTGACAGTTTTGGTTGACTGTTTCCGATAGTATTCCCCTTTCTCACCTGTTGGATTGTCTCGTTGCTAGTTTGCAAGCGTCCCATGATGGATTGTATTTCACTTTTGAGGAATGTCAACATGACTCACTTGGCCAAATTGACATGAGGTCCATTTCGTGTTTTTGAATCGGGACAAACTTAATCATTAGTAATTAGAAGAGAGCAAGAAAGCTGAAAGAGTCAGTATACTTGTTGGCTGAATGTCTACAGTTAGAAAGACAAGTGTGGATTTCAATTTGGTGTGGCTTTTCACTGCTCAACAGGGACACTGTTCGGAATTCTTTAAGTAAGAAAGGAATTGGAAACATCTGCAACCTACATTACAAGTGTTGCAACTAATGATGTGTCCACTCTTAAGTTTAAATGCCAGTATTACCAGGAAGATGATTTTAGGGAGGAAGCAAAGAAGCATCTCATTTTAAAACAGTCTGAATGATATTATTGCCAGAACATGTTACTCTGAGTGGGAGATTTTCACAAGTTGGAACTATCTTATCAAGGGACACCTTTCTTCTACCAAGTTTTAAGTAAATCAGACTTTAAACAGCAGAGAAACAATCCGGGGAAAGACCGACCCATGGTCAAAGCCTTTTATATAGGGGTGAGGATACGCCTAAAAAATAAAATTCCTGATCACTTCAGTTTTTCAACTACAGGAAAAATAATCCCTCTCTTTACATATGTATTGTACAGCTAAAGAAGGCTGTAGAATGTATCATCTGAAATGTCATGTGAGCAACAAAGTTGTCAAAAAGAATGAGTTTAGTTGGGCGCTCAGTGAGGATCAAACTTGTAGCGATAGTAAAACAAGATTTGTGTGCTAACTACTGCTCTATGGCGTAGTGCCCCAAATTGATATATGCTCTGGTTAGTCTGAAACAAGTATACAAGTGTGGAGTACCCTGTAAGGTTTGATCTCACTCAATGTTTTGTGAAACTAGCTTGTTAACTGCCCACCGCCTCCCCAAACAAGTCTTCATTTTATCTATCTTACAGTGAATCGGTGAAATTTACTTTTAATAGTTTGGTTTCGCTCTGATTACATAAACTTTTGACTGTAAAAATAGTTATTTTCTATACTTGTTTTGATGAAATAAACTGGTGATCAAATTGAAATTGTTAAAACTACACGTTTACTTATTTTTTGTAGAAAAAAAGAAATTGAAATTTTACCAATTAGACAGTTTCTTTGATTGAGTGGAACACATTAGATTAAGCATTGCTTAGCCTGGCACAAGGTCACATTTTTAGGACATCAAGCACACTACAGTGGTAATAATATGGTGAGACTAGCTTGTACTCTAGGCCTTTTCTCTCACCATTTAGCTGTCCTTTTGTTATTTCAGGAGCAGCAAATATTGACATTTCTCTTTTGATTGATCTGAGATTTTTTTTTTCCTCCTCAGGTACTATTTGGGTTCTGCTTTAGGCTACGATGAGTTGTCCGGTTTATTGATTGAGAAAAAAAAATGTTGGCGTTTTAATGAAGGCCTACCTGCACTGTGACTCATTCTGCCAAGTCACTGTTCGATTTGTCTGAATATGAAGCATTTGTTCTGGTTTTCAATGTTCTTATTTCTTACCTTTTCATAACTGCATTTCAACTGACAGATGAGATGAACAAATCTTATGTAAACCATTTATAATTTCCGATTAGTATTTCTTTCACAATTCTTGTCTGAATTTTGTTAGATGGGATGTATAGATTATTATATATATGGTTGGACTATTTTCTTCATCTGTGTGTCCATTTATTCACAATCTTTTTGCCCGTATACACTCCAGCCTTCCTTGATTGTTGATGGTTTTTGAATGTGAAATCACTATACAGAGCGCATGTTCAATTGGACTGGACTGGACTGGACTGGACTGGACATGTCATTCTTTTTTTTTTTTTTTTTGCATATTTATGTTGTGTTATCAGGATACTTCCAAGTTGCCACCCTTGCATTTAGTAATCTGTTTTGCTTTTTTTGAGAAGTCTCTTATGATTAGAGGCTCCCAGATGCTATTGGTGTCAATGCTCAGTCAGCTACATGGACAAGTAGTTATGGTAGAGTGGTTTGTCCGAGTGTTCAATCACTTACTGTCTTCTATGTCAATTATCATGGCATGCCAGTGATGAAACATTTTTATCAAGATATTTGCCAATAGAACACAGTGCAGAAAGAAACGGATTCAGGTTTTCTTCAAAGGCATTAGCTAGAAGTAAACATAAGCAGCCAAAGTTGAAATTTGAACTTGGTTCTCTGATCCTGCTTTCTGTGTTGGTAACCATTAGGCTACCCCACATTTTTCTGAACTTGTATAACTAGTAAAAATATCAATAAACCACATGTTCTGTTTTGTGTAAGTTTTTTTTGAAGAAAGTTGAGAAAATTTTATTGAAAGAAAAAACCTTTCACTGGTTTTACTGGAATGATTCAAGATTTTTCTATCTTACCATCTATAGTCTTGAGAAGGGTTGTTAACATTCAAAGAGTTTTTTTTTTTTTGTCCCTTGAGGATTGAACTCGTTGTTGTTGGAATCATTCCAACATAACATCGCGTCAACCACGCAAACAACGACAAGTTCTATCATCGGAAAAACCCTTTGAATTTTTAATCTTGTTTTGGAACACTTGAAATGAAGAAATTTTAGCTCTGTGAAATCAATCATAGATCTCTGTAAAGTGTATTCATATCATCATCATCATCATCATTAGTCTTTTAGCGTCCGTCGTTGGACATAGACCTTCCCCAGGATTTGCCACACTTCTCTATCATGGGCGTCACGGAGCCAGTATTTCCTGAACTTGTCTAGCTTGTCTCTCCATCTAACATTTTGCCGGCCTCGGTTGTGCATGTGGTCTCGGGGAATCCATGTTGTGAGTCGTGATGTCCATCGATTGTCTACCATTCTTGCAACATGGCCAGCCCACGGCCATTTGAGATTTTTTATGGATTCTATGATGTCTCTAACTCTTGTCTTCTCCCGGATGTACTGTGCTGTTTTGTGGTCTCTCCATGTGAGGCCCAGCATTATTCTTTCATGTGCACGTTGCATGGTTCTCAGCTTACGGGTCCGTCTCTTGGTTAAGTTCCATGTTCGTATCCATATATGTGATCACAAATTTCTAAACTGACTTCCCCACCCTGCATTGAAGATTAGAAAAAATCCAAGATTGAATATTCTGAATAAAATTCCTCTCTGTGCATCTGAGAAATTTCCATTAGAGAAATATCATGGCAACATTTTTCTCCATTCAAATAAGCTGTGAGTATTTGGGTGGTGTCCCAGAATAATGGGAATGTGGTTTTCCTCTTATGCTGGGACAGACAATAAATTTGAGATTCATCTTGAAAACTCATCTAATTATGGCTACCTTCTCCTTGACTGCTTGCAGACAGAATTGATCTATTTGGCTTCTTGTATCAGCTTTTTGTCGGTATACACTTGCATCTATGTACTTGAGAGAAAATAGATGTAAACCTAGGCACATGTGTGTATACAAATATATATGCATAACTCGCCCCTTAAAATAGATGAAGCTATATATTAAAATCATTGCTGAAGGGGAGGTGGTGTTTGATCAGCACTGTTGGAAAGCCATGTTAGTGTAACTGTTTTGTTTTTAAATCTCCAAAACTGTTACGGAGGTGGTAAATTACCTTTGATCCCAACAATGAAAATTTACACATAGTACCATGATATAAAATTCTGTGTAAGATGTAAAAGCCATTGAAGGAAATTACATAAATTACATTGAAAGAT
The DNA here is from genome assembly GCA_963457665.1 of Thysanoteuthis rhombus. Lineage (NCBI taxonomy): Eukaryota > Metazoa > Mollusca > Cephalopoda > Oegopsida > Thysanoteuthidae > Thysanoteuthis > Thysanoteuthis major. The sequence continues at coordinate 19,223,415 of OY735224.1, forward strand.
ATTGGGAAAAAATTGACTGGAATGACATAAATCTTTGGAAAAAAGTTATCACATATTTAGAGTTTAAAGCTGTAAAGCTTTCTATATCATATTTGAATACATACACTCACACACACCCCCGCTTCCATTCCTACTTCTATTCTGACCGAGGATGATCACTGCAACTTTTTCATTGTATATATGATAGATAAATTTTTTAGATATATAAGAATCGTCAGTTTAGCTCAGTTGGTCAGAGAGCCACCTACTCATCGCTTGGTTGTGATTTCAAATCGCATTGGGGAAGCGTCAATTTTCATATATTCGTTTGGTTTAATGTGGAGTGATAGACAAACAGTGAAGAGTTCAGTCTCCTGAATTTGGTGAGGATTGTTCTTGTTGTTACGGAGGAAGAACAAAGTCAACTCAGTAGGATAAAAATTTGCAGTAATCATCTTTGACAAATTAGTGTGTATCAATGCCTATTTATAGTACTTGTATGCCAAATGGAACTGCATATACAATTAGTGTTGGCTGAGAATCTATAATCACTGTTTTGTACATCTCGCAAAAAAATACACACACACATAAAATTTATCGGTTCATATTTAAATTATATATTTCAAATTTTGTTCAGACAATTGAACCCCCTTTTCTTGTGAACTGGATGTCTAAACAACGTTTTAGCTGTACTAGTGGAAACTTCACTTTAGCGCCAACTTGAAAAAAAAAAACAAAATCGCAAAAATCTTCTTGTACCAGTGAGTGTAAAGATCTTGCAAGCTATTGATTGTAAATATATTCCATATTATGTCCTTTGACAGGACTAAGTAAATTTCAGTTATGAATGTTAACAGATGCAAAAGAATATTTGTGTATGTGGTTGTTGTGTGTGTGTGAGAGTATACTGTTAACTGCCATTCATTGTAATTTAAGATGAAACTATATCTGCCTTTGTGTCTGCAGAAGTATATATTACTGCCTTCGGAATTAATAAACCCACATCTACACTTTTTTCAATGTAAATTTTATACATGCAAACCTGGTGTCAGCTTCATGTATAAATGACTCTGAAGAAACAAATTTCCATTTCTAGCTTCAAGCCTGAATCACTCAGTGAAACAACGGCCTTGCCGATTGAGCCATGGGCACCAATATTTGTGTGGGTGTATTCAGTAGACCTCGGTTATATTCTTGTAATATCTTGAATTGTGTGGGTTTTGATGTAGTATGCGTAAGATGTTACTGTAAAAATCAATGAAAAGTAGAATCTGAACCCCCCTTCCTCCCAAAAATGAACACTGAATTATAATACGTCCTTGAACAGTACGATTTTGAACTGGACGTGAAATTTTTGAATGAATTAGCCGCACCAAACAAGGTATGCCTATATTTGTGAATACATTGCCGTGTTCATCTCATTTACCCCTGAACTCTGATTTATTATTTTCCTCAAATGATGAAGATGCCTTCTTCTCCTCCTTCTTCATCTAATCATAATAATCCATTTATAGATCGTAGGAAGATAATCTCCTCTGTTTGAAGTCTTCGTCCATGACTGTGTGGTAGCCCACGTCTTTCTGTCGATCCTCATTGTTGTCATTCTGCTAGCAGTAAACTTTATTTACCTTATCATTCTCTTTCTCTCTCTGTCCCTTGTGGGTATATTTCTTAAAGCGGTCTTATTTCCTTATCTTTTTTATGCTCTCACACACACACACACACACACACACATATATATATATACATATATATATATATATATATATATATATATATATATATATATATATATATATATATATATATATATATATATATATATATATATACTTGGTGTCTGTTAGTGACTAGTTTTTAACCAGTAACTAGGGGGTTGATCATTATATAAGGTATGCTTTTGAAACAAAATTTTGGGTCTAGGCTAGGTCTGCGGACTGTTGGTGTGTCTGACCACCTAATTATAGCTAAAAAAATCAGCTTGAACCCCCCCCCCCAAAACCCACACATTTTTTAATGCGTATATATATATATATATATATATATATATATATATATATATCTCATCATTAACTGTTATAGGTCCACTGCTGAACCAAGGCCTTTTCCATCTCCATGACAAGTGTGATCACACTGACTGAGGAAAAACCGTGGGTGTCATTTGTTTACCTGTTTTTGAATTTGGTGTTCACCGTTTGACCATTATGGTGAACCCGGCATTAGTCGGTAGTTTGCCTAAATTCACTTAACAAAAAAATTTATTTAACTTTCTATTGACTCACCCAGTAATGTAAATAATCGATAGTATACATGCTTGTGTAGAGATCTAATCATTATTCAAAATGTCTTCAATTGTTTTATCATTCGATTTATTGAATTTTTTTTTGGTGCAGGGCTGATATTATCTCTACATGGAAAAATGATGAGAATTGAATGAACTTATTTTGTGTTAAGAAAACTTTCTTTCTAAGTGTTATGCATTTCTATTTCTATTTAGTTTCATTTTGATTTGTGTTTTGAGAAAGAATGATAATTAGGAGTACTTTGAAGTTTATTAGCCCATATATGTGGGTGTAGGTATATATGTATCTATGTGTGTGTGTTTGTTTGTGTGTGTGTATATATATATATATATATATCAATGAGTCCTTAGCGTGATACATAGCAATTTGCTGCATTTTTATCTGATTCTTTCACTCTGCAAAAGAATGACAATTAGGAGTACTTTACATTTTGTTAATATATCGTGTGTGTGTGTGCATGTATATATGTCTCTATATATTTATGTATATGAGGTTGGATCAATAGGTCCATAGCCTGACACTGAAAGAAATCATGTTGAAAGTTTTAGCTATTTGTTGTGTAAAATGAATTCTTTTTTCCTCATTATATTGATATGTACCTACCTATATATATATATATATATATATATATATATATATATATATAATATAATGTGTGCATTATATTTCATATATGTGTATGTATGTAAATTTGTAAGTCTCTACATATGTAGGCATGTGTATGTATGTATCTATTCATGCATCTTTTTTTCTTTTTTTTTTTAAGCTAATTTTAATCCGGCATGGGGGGGGGTACTATTGTGGGGCACATCATTATCATCATCATCATCATCTAGTAAGGTTCAAACTCACTATACTAGTGAAGTTGACAAGATGACTTCAAAGAACAATGATTTGCTGGGCTTTTTTTTTCTGAAGCAGAGCAACTGAGAATTGAGTCTAGTGTTGTATGATTATTTTTTTCACACCTTTCATTCTTCCCAAGTACAAAAGCAAACGATCTGTGAGACTAGCTTGTTAACCATCGCTCTGCAATGGGTGCCCAAATGTGTATTGAAATTTCATTTTCATTGGATTTTGCATGATTATAAATGCTTTGAATATTTATTGTACTCGTGTTTGCGTGTATATTGGTATTTTTTCGATTAAAATTTTCCTTTGTGTGTGTGTATCTATATTGTGTTGTATCATAATGAATATCGTTAAAAAATCCATCTGAATTGGCTACTTGACTGTCTTGTTCTGTTGTTGTTTTTTCAAATTTTTAGATCAACTATATCCTGAATTGTGAAAGGATTTCAATCACTTTTTAAACGGGCACTTTTTTTTTTTTTTTTTTTTACCGGAGCCTTTTCCCAGAACAGAATATTTTGTGGTGAAACTGATTTATAAAGCAGGAACCTCCCTCTTCCTACTTACCCTCAGCCACACCCATCTAGCTCCCTCACCCCCTACATTTCTTAATTGAAATGGTTGTTTCATGCATGTCTTCATACCCCTTCCCCCTTCCATCCTACCAGTGAATGCATATGTGCCTTCCCGTAGCCTGGCCCAGCCCAGCCCCGCTGTCCGACAATTACACCTTTTATTGATTTTTGGGCTGGGAACTTGCCACAGAGAGATTTTCCGTTGATGTAGCTTCACTGCTGGAACAGAACTGTCCGTATTGTTGTTGTTGTTGTTGTTAGTGCCGATGCTGACAAACACATTCCCACGGATCTTTCTGCTCTAAATTGGAAGACACTTTCTTCAAACTGAATCCGATCTTAAGAGTAATCTTCTTATTTTTGCAATGGAATAGATGTTGTGCTACAATTTGGTACACTGCTACCACCACTACAACCATTTTGTCTTCGTCCTCGCCTGCTTCTATCATCGACTGTATTCCATCTTTTCCTCTTTACTTCCAGTCCGCAAATTGATACAAGATGTCAGCCAAGGCCATTTCAGAAGCCAAAGGGAAAGAATTGTTAAATCGTCACTTGAAGGATGAGGCTTCAAAGAACCGAGTGGCTACAGTCACCGAAAATCCAAACTGGGATGAGCTTATACAAAACCATCCGTGGTTGCTGACTGAGGTAAGGACCTCTTTGAGTTTATTTGTCTGAATTTCCCACTTCTTTTCTTCTTTCCATCTTGTTTATCTCATCTCGTTATGCCTTGTGCTTCCAGCCCACTTGAATGTCCTCTGCTTTCTTTCTCAAGGTCATATTTGAGATCTTTCAAGGACACGCTCAGTTCCAATTTGATTTGTTTTGTGGAGTTTTTTCTTTCTCCTTCGGAAATAATCATTTTTGAGTATCAGTGTTGTTTCGAATCCATTGAAGAATTTGGTTGCCAAATGATATGACATTAAAAGGGAAAAAACATTATCTTGATATTGGAATAACAATCCAATACCATTCCAAGAGTGGTTCATTAATTTCTGACCTTAGTGTCAAGTCTTGTTCAAATGTTTTGCAATACCAATTATTTTATTTATTAGATAAATTATCATGAATCATTATCAATAATTTTTGATCATTGATTTAACTTAGTCAATTTTTTTTTTTTCAAATTCTATGGTTGCTTTTTTTTATCACTGTTTAAATCAGGCCGTCATCCTATGTGAGTTTGAGTCTCACTGAGAGCCTATTCTTTATCCCTGGCCGTGCTATCTACTTGCGCAAGAAAAAGAAATGGAAAAAATATGAACGTAAATGGTAGTCAAAAATTTAGAAATATGAATCACTGAACAATACTTTTTTTTTTTTGCATTCATTCATGTGTGTGTATATATATATATATATATATATAAAATTTTTGAGAGTGTTAGTGTTTAAAGCTGTTAAGCTTTCTAGTATGTATATATATATATATATATATATATATATATATATATATAAAGTCAATGTCTGTTGCTTTGAAATGCACATGTCATGTTATGTTTTTGTTCATATCTAAGAGTGTTGACGAGATATATCTTTCATATTTTGCATAGGTAATCCAAAAATATATTGGCATAAAATGGTATAATCTATATGTTGCTCATCTTGACTAACATTACAAGAACTTAAATTGTTGCAGTGATCACGTACGTTTATATAAATGTTTTAAAACATGGTGTATTAATATCTTCTTTGATGTTTTAATTTGGTTTTAATCGTAAGAGAAATAACACAAAGTTACTTGCAAGAAAATTGAAATCACTTTTGCATACTTAGGGCAGTTTTAGACCATTTTAATTGTCAATTTATCCCGTTCAAAATCAACCTCAATAACGACCTAATTGGATGTCTGCTGACTGAAAAAAAAATTAAACTCGAGTTAAGAATCTTCCAAAAATAGAGCAGCCATTATTGAAATACACAATTTGATGGAAATTAGTTAATTTCATGTTTTGGGATACTAAAAAAAAATTACTTTTTAATTAAAATGTAGTAAAAAAATGCTTGTTTATAGCAGGTGTCTGTTACCTGTCAACCCAGTTGAAAGGTCAAGTGGGTATAAGGTCAGCTTTCCTTACTCCCGAGACCGATCAATTGTGACTGACCAAAAATTGCAGAACCTTATATTACATACAATAGCAAAAGTATATTCGCAACATTAAAATACCCGTATATAACTGGTAATACTCCAGTGTATGTATGTATATATGTATGTATATATATATATATATATATATATATATATATATATATAGTCTTGCTTTCCCTTTTCCTTCCGTCATTCATCCTCATTTTTGATCTTGGACGTTTTTTTAGCTACCCTTGACCCAACAATTTCCTGTCACAATTATATCCAGTCGTTAAAAATCTCTTTAATTAAAGTTATTCAGACAATCTAGAGATGATTATTTTCCCCCTCTGATATAGAATCATATACGATAACCTATTTTGGAATCTTGAAGATTTCCTGGTAGTTTAGGATAATTATAGATATTAAGAAGCATGATATTATATAATGTACTTTAGGCTCTGGCATAAGAAAGTATTTTGTCTGAATCTTCTTCAGTAAGATGTTGGGGCCATTGTATGTTAGTTCATATGGACTAATTTTCTCATCTTTGTTGTTTTTTTTTTTATCATAACATTTTGGCTGTATGAACTTTTTAGTGGTCTGATTTCCTTGACTTAGATGTTTTTGTTTTCATCCCTATATTCTGACTTGCCTGAATTTTTTTTATTGGACTTATTCCCTTGTCTTCATTGTTTTTACCTGTGATGAATGTTCACAGGTGTATGAAAGCCAAAAACCATTTTGTTCAAACGTAATTTGGGAAAGGTTGAAAGTGTTCGTTAGAAAAGAAGAGAGAGAGAGAGTGAAGAAGGGGAATTTTTTTTTTTATGCCACACTACATCATCTTTTTGTTTTTTTGTTTTGAAATCAATTATCAAGATGAGAAAATAGTATTAAAAAGAAAGCAGTCTATATAAGGTTTATGACTCGTGTATACACTTTAGATATATATACATATATTTATGACTTTTTTTTCATTTCCCAATGAATTGTACTGCATTTTGGGCTATATTTTTTCGTTCTGTTTCATTTTTCTATGCAATTATTTTTGTTTCGGAAGTTTCAGCGGGGATTAAGTTGAAAAATTGATTGGAAACTAATGGTTTTAATTCAGAAACAAATGTATAAACGAAGTGGAAGGTTTTGAACAGTATGTTCTTCTTGTTCTTCATCAAGGCATTCCAGCATGTCTAAATTTTTGTTTTGAGATATTATTCTTTGTTTTATTCAGATTAATTTCCTTATTTTAACAGCTAAATTCCTGCTAGGCTGTGAGTTGTCCCAGATCTTAGAATTTTTACTTATCCTTCAGAATTGCTAAAAAAACAAAATTTTCTCTCTCTCGCTTCATCCGATATCTTGACAACATTTGTTTTATGGATAAGAGGAGATAGTGTATTGAGGCTTTCGTTTGTCTACATTAATCTGAATCTATTAAACTTTGACTTTCGGACTTTGTTCTTTCTTATCTTATATATGAAACCTGAACAAACATTGACAATCCTTCTTGCTTGCTTGGATCTCATTTTCCATCGAAATTCTTCACAGAACTCTTTTTCACTTGGAGACTGTAGTGGTGGGTGGTCAGCCATGACACATGATTTAGGAAAGAGAATTTGCATATATATTTGATGCTGGATTGAATAAAATTGAAATGATTTACTTGTAAGTTACAAACCATCAACCAAAAGTGTCAACTTACAATTCTTCAGATTGAGGGGTGAAAATTCAAGCATTTACTCCTTATGTCTAGAAATTTTTTTCTAGTTTTTTGGAAATTCCTCTCCAAAGTAAGTTTTTAGTTGGGGGTTCAATATACAATGTGAGTTTATACTAAATTGGTCTCTTAGTTTGTGTCCAGCAGCACTCCCTCTTGCTTTTTGAAAATTCAGACTTTTTAGGAATGAAAGAAAAAGGTGAGAGAAGTCACTTATTCATTGATCAAGTCTTTTTCAAATTTTTTAATTGATCAGCCCCATGCTGCCAAAAACCATTAGTCATATGACTGTTTCTTTTGAGGGATTAACCAGACCTTTTTTTTTTTTTCTCCTAAAGGGAAGAAGTGCTCTTTTGTTAGTCTCCATTCAAACCTAATGGCCATAAATATAAAGTTCAGAAGTCTAAAAAAAAAAAATCTATTTGCATTCTCTTTTTCTCATCTACTAAAAGTTCAATTCTTGGTTTTAGTTTTTGGGTCAAATTTCAGCTACTGTTTGGTCTTGGAGAATCAATTCATTTCAACCTTTCTCTGGAATGGTCAGTCTTGTATACCTTGCTGTCAATGCTGAGATGAAAAAAATTAGCAATATATTGGACATGACATTTATAAGCATCTTTGTTTGTCCCCATCTGAGCAAAATTTTCATAGCCAGTGGGAATTGCTATGATAGGTTTATTTTCTTTGTTTCTCTTATGGTCAAGGGTTAGGGTTAGGGTTTTTGTTCTCATGGTGGGGAGTAACAAAGAAAAAAATTACTTATGGTCTTTTTCAGCAAGGAAAACAAAATACAACTTGATCTTTTTCTTTTTAAGCTTCCGTATTTTAGAATTATGACTTATCTATTGGTGGGGACTAACAAAAAAATACCTAAGGAATAGAATGAAATGAGTTAACATTAGTCTCATTGGTTCTGGATTTTTGAGTGTCTAAGTCTTGGTCGAATTTCTCTCTTTGAAGTAGAGAGGTAGAGCTCATCTCCTTGTTCATCATTATCAGTCTCTTAACGTCTGTCGTTGGACATGGACCTTCCCCAGAATTTGCCACACTTCTCTATGATGGGCGTCTTAGAGCCAGTACTTTCTAAATTTGTCTAGCTTGTCTAGTTCATCTCTCCATTTAGTACTCTGCTGGCCTCGGTTGCACATGTGATCTCTGGGGATCCATGTCATGAGTCATAATGTCCATCAGTAGTCTTTCATTCTTGCGACATGGCCTGTCCATTGCCATTTGAGATTTTTAATGGATTCTATTATGTCTTGGACTCCTGTCTTTTCCTGGATGTATTGTACTGTCCTGTAGTCTCTCCATGTGAGGTTGAGCATAATTCTTTCATGTGCATGTTGCATGGCTCTCAATTTGTGGGTCTGTCTCTTGGTTGGGTTCTATGTTTCAGCTCCATAAGTGACTATTAGGTGGATGGATTGGTTGTAAACCCTTCCTCTTAGGATTAATGGGATCTTCTTGTTTTTGAAGGTTGAGCTTGCTCTACCAAAGGCTTGCCATACTAGGGTGATTTTTTTGCTTGATTTCTTCTTCTTTTGAGGGTCTCATCGAGATTCATTGTCCAAGGTAGATGTAGTGGTCTCCTTTCTCCAGTTCTGTGTCTTCGATTTTGATCTTGGTGTTTTTATCCCCAGTGTGGTTGTTGTTGCACATGATCTTCATCTTGCTAAAGTTCATGTGTAGGCCGACTTTCTTGCTTTCTTCATTTAGTTCATCTAGCATTAGTTGGAGGTAGTGTAGGTTCTCTGCGAAAAAGGCAATGTCATCTGCGAATCAGAGGTTGTTCAGATATTTTCTGTCTATTTTCACGTATTCTCCCAGTCTAGTCTTCTGAAGATCATCTCGAGGTAGGTTGTGAAGAGTTTGTGTGAGCTGGTATCACCCTGTCTTACTTTTTTTTTTTTTTTTTTTTTTTTTTTTTTTATAGCTGAAAGGGGTCTGAATCCTCCTTGTTCCCCTTGAGCATATTGTTCTAAAGTTTTTAAAAAAATTTTAAAATTCTTTTGAGTTCCCTTGTGCAATAAAAGTCGAATCTCGTTTTTTTTTATGGGTATGTTTTTACATTATGGCCTTAGAACTTTCTGGACTCATTGCTCTATTTGACCAGTCTCTCATTGTTTTTGTGTGCTCAATATCCAGAACAGATACAAGCCATGACCTCCTCATTAATACTGTACGGATCGTGTTGAATTTCCTCTGTTTGATGTTACATGTCACAATCCGATATATATATATGTGCATACATGATGACACTGTTAAATTATCAATTTCTAAGATGTTGCATTTTTTTTATTAAGGAGCGTTTTGAAATTTAAGGCTGCCCCCCCCTTTAATAATAGACTCGGCTATAATTGCTATATAAGTCAAATTTCCCAGTCTTATTAATTGTGATAAAGTTGCCTAGTGAATCTATGCTCCTGTAGTGAATTATTTGTGATTCTACAGACTGGAGACGTAAATTTCTTCATATGCTTGTTAACACTGAATGTGTACATATTTGACCTGATTTTTATTACTGAAATGGGAAGTTGATGAAATGTAGAATTCAGTTATGTATATTATAGCTCATTAAATATTTTTTTCGTAATGTGAGAGATATTATGCATTAGTGCAAGTTGTGTGTCACTGACTTAAAATCAAGGATTATTGCCCTAAATCAAATTATTATATATTATCACTTGGTGATATCTGTTGTGGCATAAATTCCATGGTGAAATTGCAGAGGATGAAGGAATATATAATGCCTGAAAAAAATTCATTGTTGAATTCTACTTGGTGTCCTTAGACTGTTATGAATAGCACAGGTTACGAATTTGAGAATGTGGCTTCCAAATTTAGTGCTTTAGATTCAGAGCATTTTGCAAATGCAGATAATGTAAACTTTAGAAATTTTAGCAGCCACGTACTCTGACATCATCCACATTTAAAGACGTGCACTTGGAGATAATGGGTGCTAGCAGTCTGGCAAATTCAAATGTTGAGAAACTGTCTGTCAACAACATGCCTAAATTCTTGATTGTCAGTGTTCCATTTATCCTAGTGCCATGTTGTACTACATTTTTCTGACCATACCAATAAGTAGTGCAGTTGTGGAACAATCTTTAAGCCGGCTCAAACACATAGAACTCTTCACTCTGCAGTGGGCGAGGATAGATTGTTTTGTTAGCTTTGCTCTCCATTGAAAGATAATTGGTTTCTGAGGTGAATTATAATTAAGTGATAGATAACATTTACAAGAATAAAACCTTGATGAAAGAGGATTCAATTGCTTCGTATTTTTTAAAATTTTTTATTGCATCGTTTTGTTTTCATTTTAGATGGAAGAGGGTGTTGTCATTGCTTCTTACATTTCTCATATTGTTCACTTTTATCTAGAAAATGTAAAATTCAGTGCGCGTTTTTATTATGTTTCGAGTGTGGATTCTATACAACAATATGTACTTCTTTTAAAACAGTATCTTGTGTTTTGACTTAGAATACAAAATAAAAATGTAGAATGAATTTGGAATTATATGGTATGTGTCATGGCGCCATTTTTATGTGATCATGCTCCGTAACTTTTTACAACCTGTTTCCACCCAGTCTTCACGGTCTTTTTGGAGCATAAGAACTGTGTTAAGTATCTAATAAGTCAGTCATCACTTTTAATCTGCATGTGATAAATGTTTTCTTTGCAGCAGTTTTATGCTGCAGATCATTTCTTTAACAATAAATCTTTAAAACATATCGACTGAGAAGCTAAAATTATGTTTTATATAAAATTTGCCTTGTAATTCCCAATCCTGAACAGCTATTTAACTACTTGACAGAGCCACCCTAGGACTTATGCGGAATATGTGGCAGCTTAGAGCCCCATGATCATCAAAGGGCCCCAAAGAGGCATGGATTGGTCACCTAAATTGAATTCTGCTTTGGACACCAGAAAGGTTTAGACTTACCATGATAGGAGACATACATATATACTGATGGCTGTGACAATATCTTGTCATGGAGCTGTCTCACTGACCAATACTACTTTATTTTTATCCTCACTGGGCGTTGTACATTTTTGGCTCTGTACCAGATTATGCTAAACTAATCAAATACTTCAGGAATGGATCTAAGGCTGGTATTCTTGACAAAATAGGGTTATAATATGTATGTTGTATATGCATTGCTAATGATTGTACCATGGAAAGGCAATATCTGTGGCCTGGAATTTATGCAAGCATTAATGATAGACTCAGTAAGGGCTCTTTCATATGTATATAATACTTATAGCTCTTTGGGTGTTTAATATCAATCGTATCTGGTACTGATTCGTTGCATGATAAATCACTAGATTCCTTTAATGTGAAAGAAATGGCATAATACTTATGACACATTCGAATGATATGGCATAAATGTCAAAGCATTCATATTATTCATGACTTCCTGTTTTGAAAGTTTATCGTCTGACATGGCTGGTGCCGAACGGGAAGGTTAATGACTTCTTTGACGAGAACAAACCTGAGAGATGTTCGCAAAATGAGTTTATTAATTTATCTCTGTCAGCAAAGTTAGAAGAGGTATTTGTATATGCTTGTGTCCATCTATGTCTGTCTATTCTCACAATATCTTCAAAAGTTCCCGATGAATTCCAGTGACATTTTGTGAGTTTTGAAGGGCGGGCCGTGGGCTAATTAATACGTCTGCAAAAGCTTTATGTCACTGAAAACTGAATGGAAATAGTTTTGAAATGAAAAAAAAATGGATGAGTATCTCTCAATTGGAAAAAAAAAATTCCTGGATCCGCCCTAAAATTCAACCAATTCTTCCTTACCCCATAGCCTACCTTTCCTAATTTAATTGAAATTTACTGAACACTGTTGGAGATATTACATGAACATATAGCTATGATGTATGGGAGGTAACTGTACAAATTATTGGCTCTGCCCTAAAATTTAATTACTTCTTCTGTAGCCCTTATATAAAATGTCACTGAAATTTGTTGGAAACCATTTTGGGATATTGTGTGGTATGGCTATGGTGGAGGGGAAGAAAAAATTCCTGGATCCGCTGCAAAATTCAAACTCGTCTCCCATAGCCTATTGCCCATCCTTTTCACAATAAGTCATAGGAATTCATTGAGAACTTTGAAGATATATAGACAAACACAGACAGACACACACAAGTGAATAGATATATCCTTACTAATGAAGTTGGAAGAGGTGAATAAAGAGGCCAATGTTACATTTTGTGGGAGATAATGCAATATTTGTTCATTTAAAGTTTGTGAATTACATTTAGTTCTTAGTGACAAGATTAGTTTCATTGTTGGTTAAAAAATAAATCAAGTACTTAACTCTTGAATTCATGAACTGCTTGATACTGCTCCTAAATGATTGTGGAACTCTTTTGTTGATAGAATTTTTTAAAAAATGACGGAACTCTTTAGGGAATAGAAAGTTTTTTTTTTTTTTTTTTTTTTTCTTGATATAGAAAAATTACCTGAAAGTCAAAGGGAGGTGACATTAATCAGTAGATATTCCCCTCGATATCAACGTTGAATTTAAAAAAAAAATATAAATTCAAGAGCTAAGTTTTCCATCTGGCAGTAATAGAAATAAATGCTTCTCTCATTGCTACTTGGTACGTCCGATTGTTCATCTTTCTAAATTGTCTTTCATTTTTGGTTACTGAAGGATCAGTTTACAACAGCTGGACTCGTTAGATAAGAAGAGACATGTTCATGTAAAGAGTTTCACAATAAATAATGCAAAACTGTGTTGCTTTCTAGTTCGTTGTCTAATCAATTGTTTTATGTGTATCTCTGTCCTTGTCGGAGGGGAAAAGTCTTATTTCTCAAGAAAATGGAGTGGAACCTTGTATAAAAAAATCCCTGACCCCCAATTCAAAAAGTTTTCAATTAGTGTTTCCTTTATCTTATTAGAAACTGGCAACCAAAACTATCGATATCCATGTAGGTTTTTTTCAGTTTTGAAGTTGGTGTGGTTGGTTATGTACATGTCACGAATACAGGCTGCACTAATGGAGCTTATTGAGTTTGAAATTTACTCCTTATGTCTGAAAAAAACTTCTTTTTTTTTTTGTTTGGAGAGCAGTTCAATGTACAATGTAAGTTCATGCTAAATTGGTCCCTTAATTTGTGTCCAGCAGCATTCATGTGTTTTTTGACACTGGCCTTTTTATTGATCACTGCCGACAAAAAGTGAGAGATGTAACTTATTCATTGATCACCGGTTTTTCCAATTTTTTTAATTCATCACCCCCAACACAGCATGCTGCTAAAAATGTTGATCTTGACAGTTTCTATTGAATGACTAACCAGACCTTTTAAAAAAATTAAAAAAAAAAAATCAATTTTTTTTTCACTTTTCATTACAAGCTCAAATTGTTTCTACATTTTACAACCATTCGGGAAGCAGTATGGATTGGAAATAAAGAAGTTTTTGCTGGGATCTGAATTATATAAAGCAGAAATACGTTTTTTTTACTGATTATTCCGTGTCAAATCAGTTGACTTATGTCTATCTATCTTTGCCAGAGGAGACCAGTTTGTTTACATGCTCTGCCTAATTCTCAGGAGAATGAACTTGCACGGAAAATCCTTGACTGTCAAGTTCAAATAGGGTTCAAGTTGTAGTCTGTTGACGTTTTAAAAATTTGAATTTAGAACTTTTTACTGTATATGCCAGATATATGATGAATGGTTTACAAGGGTTTTTGGAAGACTGCTGCTCACAGCAATTCATCAGGGACCCCTAAGTACCGACATCCAGTATTAGTTGGCAGTCTACTAGTCACAATACCAGTATTTTTTTTTTTTTAATATTATTAAACTTCTGTCTAATATACTGAATTTATTTTTTTTGGAGCCAATTGTTAAATTTCAGATTGATGTGTTGCTTGATTATTGAACTGACCATTTTTACGACACACCGGAAACATGTCTACTCCAAGCGATGCTTAATAGCTCACTGAAGAAGACTAGCAAATTAAAACTTTTGGCGGAGTCTTCACTCATAGGTTGGTCAATATCTACAATAAGGTTTCTCATCCTTTTTCTCACTATAGCCCCCATTTGGTAGTCTGGAAAAAAATCTATACCTCTTATCATCGGCTCAACTTTTGCTCCCCTTGGAGGCAATATTACTCCTGTTGAGACAGGCTGCTCTAAATTATCTAAAGTTGTTTGCCCCCCCCCCCAATCTCAAGTCAAATAGCTTGACTTTACATCTTCTCAAACAAGTATCGGTTTCCATTATGTAATGCTTTATCTTGGTAAAGCCAAATGAATTACACATCGAATCGTTTATAGCTGATAATTGAAATGTCAGGATAACCTATGTGTGCTTGCATAATGAAATGTCCTGATAATGGAAACAGAAATTGATATTTGGAACAATCTACCAACGTGAATGAAAGATTGCCCATTCTTCTTCTTCTTTTAAAAGAAGAATCAATTTGATTTGTATGTGACAATCTATTGCCCCCCCCCCCGGCTCAAATTTCACCCTCTTTGGAGCATGACTGGTCTACAACATTATGCGTGTGTTCTGTTATTTAACTTTCATAAATCCAGTCTTATTATTTAATAGCTACTTCACAAATATATATATATATATATATATATATATATATATCAGCAGATAAGACAAGACTCTAATTTTATGGTTTTAGCTCACTGTTTTTTTGTATCTGGTCCATAAGATGACCACATTTAAGAAGGGTGGGGTAGATGCTTTATGTGCCGCCTGAGATAAACCATATATTTCAGGGAATATATATATATATATATATATATATATATATATATATATATATATATATATACATATATGCGCGTGTGTCTGTTTTTGATCAGGAATTCAATGGATGATGTTTGTTGTAGGTTAAAAGGAGTGCTGGCTCGAAGCATATCTCTCTCTCTCTCTCTCTCTTTTCTTTTTTTTTTCTTTTTTCTTTTTTCCAATCATCTGTTGACTCCATGAGTTTCAAAATCTCTGACCACTAAAACTATTTCCATTTTTTTTTCTTCTTTTATTGTTCTGTAAGTCATTTCAGATATTTTCCTTCTCTATTTTTTTTCTTTTCCTCCTGTTACTTCTATGAAGCCATAACCTTCAAGATGAAAGTAGGCTCTTGAGTTAAAAGTGCTGCAGTGAAAATGATACCTACCTTTGGTTCTTAGAAAATAATATATGTATATTATGTGCATATTATGAACTTCTTAACCCAGAAACATTCTATAACAGCACCTGGCTTCCTTATCATTTATTTATATTTTTTAAGAAACAGATTTTATTATTTTGCTTTTTACACACATTGGCAGTATTATCTGTAAGCCTGGAGATTTTTTTAATTTCTGGCCCCAGCGGTAGTGTTTACTAGATAAATATCTATGATTCCAATTTACAAATGGCTGTTGTTGAGGAGTATCTGTTTACAAACAAGAAGGAATTAGTATCAAGAAGTTATTAAATGCTTACATCACCAACCATTTAAGTAACCAAGTAAGCAAGTGGCAAATTATTAATCCTTAATACCCTGTAGTGTTACTTTTATTCTATGGATAAAGGGAAATAACCATTTAAAATCATCTTGGTGGCTGTTGTTTTCAAACTAGTGTACCATAATGGAAATAATGCATATTCATTCACTGTTATTGTTAGGACTATCATGCGTGATTATAAAAAAAAAAAAAAAGTGAGAACTCTTCTTTGTGTCTTTTCTCTCTCTGTAAAATCTTTTCAGTGTTTCTAAAATTTATAACTGTGAGGTGAGGAGGGGGCATTGACATGTAGCTAGGTGTCATGGGGGTGGTGCTAGGCTGAAAATGCGTGAAAAACCTTGATGAATGACTGCCTGAGTAGTTGCAATGGAAGGCTTCTAAAATTTTGATCGAAGAAATACTAGTCAAAAATAATTGTGGACAATGCTACATCTGATATAAATTGAAGTTAATTTTACTTCTACATAGAGTATGTAAGAACAAAACAGTAACACCAAAAAGGTTCCGCTGAACGATTGGGGTGAGAATATCAAATTAGTTTTTTGGTTTATATTTGATCTGCTCGAACTGTTGGCCTTTGTAGTTGAAATGGTGGAGCAGCTGTCATGCAGGGACAGGCTTCCTGGGGTGAAAGTCTGGAACTTATTCATTATTTTGGACCCACACGGTTTAATAATGACTGTATATTGATGGTCTGTGTCGTTGCAACTGAAATTAAGACGGAAGAAATAATATCCAAAGATTAATAATGGTTGATTTTTATTTGGTACATATTCTATTGGCATCATCAATATCTATTAAGGTTTTTTTTTCACTTGTCAGATTTTTTCTATACAAATTTATAAAACTATTGCATGTGATCTATTTTTGAACATTGATGAGTGATTTTGACATCCTAACATCAAACAAATCAATGATATTGTAATTTGGAGATAGAAGTCACTGTGGTTATCTTTCGATGGAGTTCTGTACTGATAAATTGAATAGCAAAGAAAGAAATATGATTACATTTGATATCTATCTACAATTGAAGAAATCTATCAGCCTCCGTGTATGTGCGTGTACCCTGATAACTTAACTGGCCATTGTACCAAGTTGATATTCACCAGATATATTAGTCAGCACACAAGGCAACACAGTGTTGAATTTGAAGTTGATTGGATTGGGGGTTCTCAAGAAATCTAATTAGAAATAGATGAAAAAAAAATTACGGATCACAGATCCTGCTTCTGTTCTAATGAATTATCTCTTTTGACTTTCGCTCTTGGGAAATATCTTGATTCAGATATCGAATGTCTACAGTGGCAACACTGAAGAGGAGTTACCGGAATA
This sequence comes from Thysanoteuthis rhombus, assembly GCA_963457665.1. Classification (NCBI taxonomy): domain Eukaryota; kingdom Metazoa; phylum Mollusca; class Cephalopoda; order Oegopsida; family Thysanoteuthidae; genus Thysanoteuthis; species Thysanoteuthis major. The sequence continues at coordinate 19,240,744 of OY735224.1, forward strand.
CTTTGCAGTCCGTTGTTTTGTATGACGGACGGAAAAATCTTTTCACATGACAATTACCGCAGGCTGCTTTACATACCATCAAGTCCCCTTATCAACATGCACCTTTTGAAAAGGCAATTTACAGCTGGCTCGAATAAAGACCAAACTGGTAAACAAATATATCTTTTCAAGGGGAAGAGAAGAAAATTGCCAGAGATTTAGAAATTCACTTCAATGAAAAAAAAATAAAAAAATATTACTCACGATAATGATAATGATGATGATGATGATAAACATTTAGCTCCATTAAAAAAAGTTACTTTGAGTAGAAGTGAATAAATAACAAAAAAATGTCTTTTTACAATCAAAGGAATTTGAAGTGTGACTAAAAATAGTGAAGTTGTAAAATCAGTGTTTGAACAAATAGAATAATTAAATCCAACTAATTAGGTCTGTGAGAATTAGATTGACTAAAACTTGGTCACTTCCAAGATTAAAATAACTCTGCTGCAAATCTTCAAACCATTGTGATTAACAAAGCTTTGTGTGTGTATGTGCACAAGCATGTATATATGTATTGGTATTCGGTAATAAATGACTTTTTTTTTTCTCTTCTAATGTGTCTTGTGGGCATCGCTGGGATTTACAAAAGGTGTCAGCTATTTGTATATCCGGTAGTGTAATCAAGTCTATCAGTAAATTGAAAACATAACTAAATTAGAAAAATTTCATCCAAGATAATCCTATCAAGTTTTCAATCTCTATTAGTAGCAGTCTCAATGAGGAAATCAAATATTTTGGTTTGGTCATCTTGAAGATTATGGCTAAGTAGAAATAACAGAAGTCAAAAATAGAGAAAGAAAAGGAAATATTTGAAATGACTTATACATTGATAAAAGATATGGAAATATTTTTTAATGGTCAGAGATTTGAAAAGCGTAATGTCAGCTGAGAGGTGTGGGGTTGGGAACCGTCTTGGAATATTACATTCCGTTGATGTGGGAGCCTTTTTTTTTTTTGTCTTTCTTCAATCTTTGCTATTGCCTTGGGATATGATGTGGTCACTTTTGAATATCTGAAGACTCCAGAAGATCTTTGAATCATTGTTGATTGGACCTTGGTCTGTTCTGTTGATAATTCGTCATTGAGAACAGGCTTGGAACTCCTTTGAGCTTTGTTATTGATCTCCATATTTCTTGAACTGAACCTATTGAATCAATGCTGAACAATTGACACTGAGGTTTTGTTCACCCCAAAAGCTTTGTTGTCCTTATTAACAGCTTTATGTCCCTATCTGAAATCATGCTTGAAAACTAGTCTAACTTCTGTGACAGACACCATTCATGTTAAGAGCTCGAAAACCTAATAATTGAGTAAAATCATATCTCTATAGCCATGTGTTGACTGGCATGTGGGTTACGTTCTTGTAGTATGAATGCAACTCGATCTGGCTGTAAGTTGATCGCTATAGAATGAAGTGAAATATATGTGCTGCAAAACATAAGATACCATGACACACACATATTTACTGAAACATCTATATTGTACATGTGTCTTTGTATCCTTTTTGGAGAGAAAGGAATGTCATCTCTTTTATTTCTATCACTGAATCATTAGCTCAACTCGACAAGGTATCTGCTCTTTCACCTTCTCCTTCTCACCTTCCCTGTCTGGAGAAATTGAAACAAACATGACATTTAAACTGTGTTCTCCTCAGCAAGCTGACTCTATCATGGAGAAAATTTTCACCGTTTGTAATTGAGCTATTGCACTGAAATTTTTTCTCATCCGTAGTTAATAGGTTTTAAGCTCTTAAAACATCTCTGAAAAAAAAATTTAACCCAACTCGGCCAAAAAATTGTGTCAACGTATAACTGTACTTTTCTATGTCAATTTTTATCAGATTCAGCCGATTTATTATCTCTGAAATCTTGTGGTTAATTTTTGAAAAAATAAATTTATTTGAATTAACAGCTACTACAAAATGACTGAACCTCTTCATCCAAATTTCAAATTGTAGAGCGGGAGAAAAAAAATTGTATAGACATTGAGAAATGAAAATGAACATAGACATTCTTTGTTCAGTGATAAATAGTTCAATGTTTTACTCTTTGTTATGCTGACTGGATCAGTGATATTGCCTAATTGGCAAGATCATCTAATATATAAATATTTATATATTTTATAATGATATATGTTTGTTTTGTAGACGTGCAGTGATCTGACAGAATGTTGATGAAAGTAATAATTGGAAGGTGAGGAGAAAAACTTGATAGAAAGTGGGTGATAGATTTAAAAATTTTTTAATTCCGTGGGCTTCTAATACATTTTGATGGGCGCCAGCCATCTTTTTCCAAGAAATTTTCAGCAGTTCACAGAAAATTTTGCTGTTTATATGTTTGAGGTTGAGGAAAGAAATGGGGATATTTCTGTTTTGTTTGGTTGTTTAGTAGATGTGGAAGGGAAGTCGTTTGTATCAGTGTAGGTGAGAGTAAAATTTGATTTGAATTGAGAAGGGTCTGTGAGGAAAAACAATACAGAAATATCCCCATTTCTTTCCTTGACCTCAAAAACGTAAACAGCATAATTTTCTGTGAACCGCTGAAAATTTTTTCACTGGAAAAGATGGCTGGCACCTGTCAGAAAGCATCCAAATATGTTCATGAAATGATAAAAAATCTTGGTGTAACACCTACTTTCTTTCAAGTTTTTTCTTCACCTTTCAATTATCACTTTCATCCACATATGTTTTCAGATGTCTTAGAAAATAAAGGGGCTCATATAGATATGTTAGTAAAAGAAAGAAGAAAAAAAATATACTATGAATTGCCATCACAGTTTTTGATAAAAAAACAACTAAAAATGCAAGTAAATATATTTTTTCTATAATTTTGACTAAGTTTTAAGTATACTCAATATTTTTGAGTGGTTTAGCAGATTTTCCAAATCATAGAATTTGGGAGCATAATTTTGACGTGTTTTTCATTGGGATAAATAAATAAAAGGCTATCATGCATAAATTTTTGGGGCAAAGTACATTTTTAGGGTAAAGTATAAAATTGAAGAAAAAATGTCAATAACCCACCCGTGACACACCCCTTTGTAATTTGATGAATAAAAGAGCATTCTTCAGCTAAGTCCACTATGTAAAAGAATAATTTTGAATTTCAAAGTATTTTTTTATTATGAGATTGTGCCTTCTGATTGGCTTGGGTTGAATATAGATTCTGTATTAGGTTAGAGTTAGGTACATCTCACACACACACACACATATATGACAATTGGAAGTTGCAGAGAAAAACTCTATCTCAAACTTACATCTCAAAATATTTTATTATTCTGTGGGTGTAGTCTGATGCATTTCAATAGGAACCAGCCATCCTTTTCATAGAAAAATTATTTACGTTGGTCCAGAGAAAAATTTACTGTTTACATGTTTGATGCTGAAAAAGAGAATGTGAGTTTTTCTCTTCACCTTCCAATTTCATCTATATTCTGTCAGATCACTTCGCATTCACAATACAAACATATATATGTATGTGTATATATATATATATATATATATATATATATATACACACACACTTAATCTGCCTATTGGATGAACGAATCCATTCCAAGAATGGAGAACATAAATATACGTCGACCATGGACTCACCCAAACTGTGACCATTGTTAATGACACTTCACAGGAAAAATATTGGTATGAGTGTCCAGGTCATTATTCCTCTGCCATCTTGGGTGTATGTGTATTAATGATATTTATCTCTTTTTCAGAAACTTGTGGCGAAACCTGACCAACTGATCAAACGTCGTGGCAAATTGGGTTTGATCAAGGCAGGAGTGGACTTCGAAGGTGCCAAAGAATGGCTCATAGAGAAGATTGGGAAGGAAATTCAGGTGAGTCGAACTGAATATTCATCACTTCAATCCTTTGGTCATTTATCAACTTGTAAGTATATGAATCCCTTCCATCAAATCTAAAAGCTCGGCCATTCTTTTACAGAGACAGTAAGATATCATTTTATGAATTTACTTGAAAGATACATCCAAATATAACTTACCCCATAATACAAAGTGTTTCAAATTTCAGTTGAATATAACAAAGAAAAGCTAGCTTCTGGGCCACAGTTCATGAGCTCACTGCCTCTCTGCCTAGTGAGTAGTCTCGCCTGCACATAGAGTAAGATCCTCTTTGATTGGTTGCCGATTTAAATCAAGGTAACTTGTTCTCAGCATATTCAAAATGGTTGGATACTTTCTGAACAGACCCATTGGTGTTCACAGAAAAAAAAAGCCAAGACTGAAACTCTGTGCTGCCAAATCAAAAAAATAATTTCACACTAATTTGAGTGCTAAAAAGCGCTTAAAAAATATCCCCAAAAGATGCTAAAAATGGTCAAAATGCTTGAGCATTTAAATGCTAATTTAGTGATTTTTGCAATGCCAAATTTTTCTTCGTCAAAGACTCAATTTCGTTTGAAGACGAAGATTCATCATCCATGTTGGCTTTATAAACATGAATATTCCTATGGTGACTTCTATTGATTTTGGATGACCTTTACTTTTTTTGTTTTGTTTTGAGAATGTATCAGCGTAGAATATTTGGATAAAAGCTACAAAAAGATTGAAGAAAATGAGCTTTTTTTTTTCTTTGTTTTTCCCTAATAGCTGTGTATGAATTAGATGGATATTATTTGCCTTATTAAATGGCAAATGATGAGACTGTATCATGTCTCCTGACATTTCAAGTGTTCATCTATTCTGGTCTTCTGGCCGTGTAACTGCTGTCATATCTGATCAGATTGAACTGTGCCCAGCTGTTGTTATTGATCAGCTGCTGTGTTTTCTAAGTGGACAATCCCCGCCACCCTGTTATAAAGCAGTGAAGATGATTAATACCCTACAATTAAAACTGGTAAATTTCAAATACTAGCTGAAAACCCACCCTCGTGGTGGGATTTTCCAGCTAGATGTCAACTTTATATGGTCGAACAAAAAGGTAATGATTTGGATGAGCTAAATTGACAGACACAAAATAAGACTCCAGTTTAGAAAAATCTGTTGGCTATAATTCCAATGGTCCATGAGTTATGCTTTTATAGACAGACAGAAGAAAAAACATTCAGTGCATTATAGTAAGACTAGTTTATCTATGCCAATAAAAATGATGGCATATATGAAATATATTGGATACCAATTGCATCTTATAAAAGTAGTTGGTGACTTGCGTTGCAGTGAGCTTGGAGAATAACATTCTGTTGTCCACAAACAGATTTTTTTTGTTTTTATTACTTTTTATATTTTTACAAGAATATACCTGTCCGAAATGACACCCTTATCTATGTAAGGATCAGCACTTTGGGGTATAAATCTGCTTTATCTGGTTACTTATTTTTGATAATTGAAGTATCCTGATTTTGATTTAATTAGATCTCAACTCAACGCAATCTATTGTTATGTGATGATCAGACATGAAGTTTTAAGAGTTTCTATTACATAATTTTCATTGTGGTATCATGATAGGAAGGCAAATCAACCAATGAGATCACCCCATTTGAGCGCAAACAAATGAACAGAAAAAATTGCTCAGACCCTTTAAATTCAGCATTTTACTGTGTCATCGGAGCATAATTTTATTTCACTTCGTTGTGTGTCAAAGTACAAAAACACATTGCCAATCGATATATGTATGGATTGGTCAAAGAACGTGATCCTCTTTATTCCATGTGAGAAAATGGATGTGGAATTTGATTTCAGAAATCAATTTTTGGGTAAGTGCTTTCTATACGTATCTATAGAAAGATTTTGGAAAATCACGGTGAAATAAGTATAAGACATGAAATTTTTTTTTATCAACATGAAAGGAAGAGTAAATAATTCACAGCAACTAATCCAAGCTCCATAACTGTCCATGTTGAGCTTTGATAGACAGCCTCCCAATTATAATACCAGTTCTTTGGATGCAGTATTTTAGAAATTGTCACCAAAACAGTCAACAAAGGGCTCTTCAGTTTTCAAGAGGGTCTGGCTATGTATCTATCACATTCACACACTACATTAAAGGAAATAGATGGTTGGAGATTCAAACATTTACTCCTTTTTGTGTTTAATAAAGATGGGTTTTTTTTTCCCAAAATTCCCCTCTAAATAGGCTTTTATTATGGGTTCAATTTGCTATACAAGTTCATGCTAAATTGATCAATTGGTTTGTGTCCGTCAGCATTCCTGTTTATTTTTAAAAAATTCTGACGTTCTTAATGATCACGTCTCAACTGAAGGCAAGTGAAGTAACTTATTCGTTGATCACCTCTTCTTTTCCAATTTGTGAACTGATCTCCCCCAGTATGACGTGCTTCCAAAAGACATTGGTCACGTGACGTTTTTGACTGAGTGACTAACTAACTCACCAGACCCATTTGCATAGTTTTTAAAAAATTTCATTTTAATGAATACCTTTATATACCTGGATGTACAGTGATTATCTCCCACTTTATTGTTCTTATGGCTAACTTGGAATCCTAACAATTCAACAGTAAAGAAGAATGATGTATATCTTTGCCCATTTCCACATCCTTTCCCTTCATAGCCTTGAGAATTATATGCGCATGACCAGACTCATGTTATCCCTAATTTTTTCATGACTTGCACGGGACCAGACCCATGTTATCCCTAATTTTTTCATGGCTTGCACTGGACCAGACTCCATGTTATCCCTGATTTTCTCATGGTTTGCACGGAACCTGACCCATGTTATCCCTAATTCTTTCATGGCTTGCATAGGACTGAAAAGCCTGTGTGTGGGGGTTTTCTTTTTGGGGGTGGGCCCACCAACTATACTAAACCCAGCCGTGGTTCTGGGTTAGTAGAAGAAGGCAACAAGACGGGATTTTGTTTATATGTTTTATATAGAATATTGATTATCAATATCTCTGGAGACGGGAAATGCCTATTCGCAGTTGAAAAGAGAGGAGGCCGATTATTATCTAAGTCAAAATGACGACTGGTCTCTCATATCACGAACGGTAGTCTACTGAATGGTAGCAGCGGTTGACGGTTACTGGGGCGGAAGGCTGACACGAGAGAGAGCCTGGCAGCGAGTCTCTTCTCCAAACCCAAATTTTACTCTGCTTGCTTGTTACGAAAATTCTTCCTATTTAAGCCCTTGGTATCGACACTGTATCTCTTGTAATTGACTTCCCTTTCTCTTATCTCTCCCTCTCCTGCCATCTCGACCTTTCCGGAAAAACCCAAAACATTGACCCTCATTCATCTCGCGACGCAGGTCTGTTCAATATCATAAATTAGTCTCCCCCTCTCCCAAGGACTCTGCAAATAACTTTTCTTTCATAAGCTTTTACTCTCTCTCTCTAGACCCCAAATACTGGCCCTTATATCTGGCTTTGTTTTTGAACCCCAGGACTTGACAGATGACACTAGATCGAAAAAGTACAGATAACTCAACTTCCCATGACATGGTCATCGAATCGGGAACAAAACCTTTTTCCAAAAGCATTTGTTTTTGCAACCCAGGATCTGACAGATGACACCAGATTGAAAAAGCACAGGTGACCCAACTTCCTATGGCATCTCGAAAAACACATTATCCCCTTTAACACAGACAACTCCTTTTTGTAATAACAATAGTAATTACTGGTAATAACCATAGTAATTTTTGGTAACAGCCATAGTAATTTTCAGGACACGGGGGACTCCTGGCCCCCTAGTGTCACATGTGAACAACTAATTGAAGAAGTTAAATGTGGAGAAAATATTGTTGCTTTCAAAATGATCATTGATTTAAAAAAATTTTTTTTATTTGAGTTTATGAAATGAAAGTCAGTTACTAAAGAGCACAGTAACATCTTGATTTAGTTCAGCTTTTGAGGTTGTACGATTAAAGTATTGCTGTAAAAATTAATGTATCCAAGTATAAGCCGAAGAAAATACCAATAACGCATCAGACTATAATAAGATTTTGGGACAGTATAGATTAGAGGGGACACTGCACCTAACCACCTATTTTTCTTCTTCTCCGGCCTCTACATGACCAACCGGTCCCCCTTCTCCACTTCCCAATCAATAAAAAATATAAAAAAAAAAATAGCCATTGTGTGTTATCTTTCCCTTTCCCTTATCATACAGCTGTTTGGTGTAGAATTGATAGTAATAGCCCATGTTGTCCTATCAGTCAGGTTTATCTGCCCCCTTCCCCACCACCACCACCAACACTGGTCAATGGATGGTCAACAAATGATGGGGGGGGAATTGTTTTTTTTTTTGTTTTTGTTTTCTTGTTTTTTTTTACTCAACAACATTAAGGTGTTGACATTTGAATTTCTCATATCTCTCGTACTAATTCACTTGGTGGATGGCCTATAGTGCATTGAGTTGAACTTGAATTGAAACAATTGTATTATTTACAGCAAAGGATGGAGTTGAAGGTTCAAGAAGTGTCATGGAATTTTCATATGCATAAAGTGTTTGTAAATAGAATAAAAAGAATGGTCTGCAAACTATGAAGGTAGTGCCGAGGATGTGCATGAATTTGCAAAGTTCGTAGATGACGAGAACCTCAGCCCTGAACAAGTGTACAATGCAGATGAAACTGCTATCTATTGAAGAAATTCTACAGACCTTTTTTAATGGGGTAATTATACACCTGATGAAGAGTTAATGTTAATGCCTCCTCTCAATGTTATAGACAATAAAGATATATTTTTTGTATATGAAGAGCTAGGTTCCAAAAGTTTATGTATGCCATTTTACAAAAATGTGTTTGACTGACTCAAAAAATCAAATTCTTGATTTTAATTTTCCTGTCTTTTACTACAACCATTTTATATACATATGTAGTCTATAGGGTTGTAATAAGATGAAAAATTCAAATCTAGAATTAGATTTTCAATTCAATTAATAAAATTTGAAAAAAAATTGTGATCATGTTTTGGAACCACACTCTCTTAAAACAATGTGAAAAATAACCATATACTCGAATAATGATAACACCTGCCTAAGTTGATCTTTTGCCAACAATTATTTTGCTCTTCAAAATTGTTGCTTCTCCACTATAGTTCGGTCTTGCGCTCGGATACTGTGATGGTTAGCACATCTGTCTCGCGTGCAGAAGATCATGGGTTCAATACCCGGTATGAGCAAAGAGTGTAGAAAACTCTTTGTTCGGACAGATTTCCCTGTGTGCTCAGCTGTTAGTTGAGTACAAGCTAAGCGGTATGATTAGGGTGGAGGTGTCCCTTCAAGGGGTTGGTTATAAAAACTTGTTGGTATCTCGACCAGACTTGAGACTTAGAGGGATCACCAAGCTGAAACATGCAACAGAAACTGGGGCTTTGTCACTGGCTGTCATACTCCTTTGAGGGTTTTCTCTTGGGAGACATGACCCTTTATCTTACCTCAGTCTTATCTATTCCATTGAGGTATTAAAAAGAAAATGAAAAGTTCCTGTTTGAAGTTGTATTTCAAACACTTATTTTACACCTTAATTGAAAATCGTCCTCCAAAACTGTCAACATAGGTTTCTTCAGTTTTCAAGTTGATTTGGCTGACTGGCTATCTCTGTATGTATTATGCGTACAAGCCACACCAATGGAACTAGAGGGCTGAAAATCCAAATGTTCACTCCTTCATCATCAGTCTTTTAACGTCCGTCGTTGGACATAGACCTTCCCCAAGATTCGCCACTCTTCTCTATCATGGGCGTCGCGGAGCCAGTACTTCCTGAACTTGTTTAGTTCATCTCTCCATCTAATATTCTGCCGGCCTCGGTTGCGCATGTGATCTCGGGGGATCCATGTCGTGAGTCGTGGTCCAGAAAAAACAATTTTTTTTTTTTTTTTTTCTTCAAATTACCCCCTAGATAGGCTTTTAGTAGAGGGTTCATGAATAAGTTTATGCTAAATCAGTTCCTCATTTGTGTCCGGCAGCATTCACGCTTGTACTTTTAGTAAGTAAAATATTTTTTTTTTTCAAGTAACTTATTCATTGATCACCCCCTATTTGTTCGAGTTGCTTAGACAGGTTGTTCACATGACGGTTTCTATTGAATGACTAATCAGTCCTTTCTGTGTTTGCTTTTTAAAGTGTCTAAAATGTCAGTGTCTGTTCTTTGGTTGGTTTGTAATGTCCCCAAATTCACATAAGCACTTACATATTCAGGGTTGGAGTCCAAATGGATAAGATCATTTTTACAAATAAATGTGTGAAAAAGAAAATCCATCTCAAACATCAGAAACATGGAAGTAATATGTTATTCTACATTTACTTCGTATACTTTCTAGCCATAGCTTTTTAGCACTAGAATTGACAGAAGAGTGGAGTAGATAAAATTAATCATAGAAAATCACCACAGATCCAATAGATTTATATATCATGAAGAATATGACTGAAATCATCTTATATATATCAGATGAGAAACAAAATTATAAATTTCTGTCTTCAAGGTCAGTTTATGATTTCTTGGGATTATCTGTTCTTTATTTATAAAATTTCAAGCTATTGAAATTTTTTGATTGTACATTACCAAGGTGGGACTGACCTCTCTCTTTCACTGGGATCTGTGCTTGAATATGATGTATTTTTATCAGAATTGTTTTATGTTATACAGGAATACTTTGAATAGTGCAGTTTTGATTTACAGCAACCTAGGTATTGCTGTACAAATTGATATAACAGCAGTGTGGTTTTGAACAGTACAGACAAATTCTGGAAGGATTAACTGCACTAATCAAGGTATACTTGTATTAATAACTTGATGGTTTGTCTCAAATAATTTTGCAAAGCTATTCTCTTTTTTATTTCCAGGTTGGAGCAGCTCGAGGTAAACTGAAGAATTTTGTGATCGAGCCTTTTGTAGCTCACAGCCAGGTTGGTTGCTCTTTGGGAGCATTTTCTTCTCCTTGTTTGATTTTACAAGATGAAAGCATTTCATGTCAGCTACTCGGTTTTTCTGTTCGTGTTTGATGCTGGTATTTCAAAATAGCTCAATGTGTAGATGGGCAAATGGCTTTCAGGTTCTTAGTTATTGATAAGTTGGACAATTATGGGAGGTGGAAGAATGGTAGTTTCTGGTACTTTTGACTATGTATTTATTTATATTGTATGTATGTATCTATGTGTATGTATGTATGTATGTACCTATGTATCTGTATGCATATAGATATATGTATGTGTGTATTTATGTATATATGCATGTGTGTATATAGATGTGTGTGTGTGTGTGCATTTATTTATGTATGTATGTGTGCATATAGATATGTGTGTGTGTATGTATGTGTGCATATAGATATATGTATGTGTGTGTGTATGTATGTGTGCATATAGATATATGTATGTGTGTGTGTATGTATGTGTGCATATTGATATATGTATGTGTGCGTGTATGTATGTGTGCATATAGATATATGTATGTGTGTATTTATGTATGTGTGCATATAGATATATGTATGTGTGTGTGTATTTATGTATGTGTGCATATAGATATATGTATGTGTGTGTGTATTTATGTATGTGTGCACATAGATATATGTATGTGTGTGTGTATTTATGTATATGTGCATATAGATATATGTATGTGTGTGTGTATTTATGTATGTGTGCATATAGATATATGTATGTGTGTGTGTATTTATGTATGTGTGCATATAGATATATGTATGTGTGTGTGTATTTATGTATGTGTGCATATAGATATATGTATGTGTGTGTATTTATGTATGTGTGCATATAGATATATGTATGTGTGTGTATTTATGTATGTGTGCATATAGATATATGTATGTGTGTGTGTATTTATGTATGTGTGCATATAGATATGTTTATGTATGTGTATTTACGTATGTTTGCATATAGATATATGTATGTATGAGTGTATCTATGTATGTGTGCATAAAGATATATGTATGTATGTGTGTGTGTATTTATGTATGTGTGCAAATAGATATGTGTGTGTATTTATGTATGTGTGCAAATAGATATGTGTGTGTGTATTTATGTATGTGCGCAAATAGATATGTGTGTGTGTATTTATGTATGTGTGCAAATAGATATGTGTGTGTGTATTTATGTATGTATGCATATAGATATGTGTGTGTGTATTTATGTATGTGTGCATATAGATGTGTGTGTGTGTGCATTTATGTATGTGTGCATATAGATATATGTATGTGTGTGAATTTATGTGTGCATATAGATGTATGTGTGTGTGTGTATTTATGTATGTGTGCACATATAGATATATATGTGTGTGTATTTATGTATGTGTTCATATGTAGGTATATGTGTGTGTATTCATGTATGTATGTGTATTTATGAATATGTGCTTATAGATATATGTATGTGCATTTATGTATGTGTGCATGTAGATATATGTATGTGCATTTATGTATGTGTGCATGTAGATATATGTATGTGCATTTATGTATGTGTGCATGTAGATATATGTATGTGCATTTATGTATGTGTGCACGTAGATATATGTATGTGCATTTATGTATGTGTGCATGTAGATATATGTATGTGCATTTATGTATGTGTGCATGTAGATATATGTATGTGCATTTATAGACATATGTATGTGTATTCATGTATGCGTGTGTATTTATGTATGTTTGCGTGTGTATTTGTATGTATGTATCTGAGTGCATATAAATGTATGTATTTGTTTGCATCTGTGTGCATATAGATATATGTACTTATGTATGTATGTGTGTGTGTTTATGTATGTCCGTATTTGTGTATTCATATATATTTGTGTGTGTGTGTGTGTGTGTAGACTATACTTGCTTTGTTGAATGATTACATCCATTTTAATGATAGTTTTCTTTATAAGATGACAAGTTGCTGTCTTTTTAAATTAATTTTTCCATCACTTTTGTTTTTTTACAGAATGAAGAATTTTATGTGTGTATTTTCTCGCAACGTAATGAAGATGTCATTTTGTTCCATCATGAAGGAGGCATCGACATTGGTGATGTTGATTCAAAGGTGAGAACATTGTTTTAAAACGCAACATTAAGATGGAGGAGAAACTAGTGAAGAAAATAATGAAAATACCTCATCTAAGAATTTAGAGAATTTAAGATAAGCATTCAATTCATTAATCAAATCATATTTCATATAAGTACGTTTTTTTCTAAATCTCATTTTGATCCTTTCAGGTACACTTATAGTAAGTATCTGCTGTTATCAAATCAATGAAAGTCAAAATGTTGAATCGATTTGAAAACCTCAAGAGCCTACATAGAAATGAAAAAACAAATGATTATCACAAGATTTCAAAATAAGTCCACTTGTAAAATACCCTAGAAATCAATTGAATAGTTGTAGATTGAAACCCCACTGATACAAGTCCAATCATATCTGTGTATGTTTCTTTTAATTTTTCTCTGTGTGTGATCAAAATTACAATTAAATTTTTTTTTAAATCTAAAATTCATTGAGAAAATAATTAGAACTAATTCTGTATGGAGTTCTTATGGCAACTTTAATTATAAATATGATATCTTTATTCTGTGTGTAATGCTTGCATTAATTCCTGATCAATGACAATCCTTCTCTTCCTGATTTTCAATACAATTCTAAATATTAGAGTCATTAGAAATGTATTTTGCACTATACATTATAAAATGCGTCTCTATAATCATTAGCAATGAATTTGTTATTCATCTAAAAGTCCTATTGTAAAATTATTTTCAAGCATATCTTATGTAAATTCATTAGCAATGCACTTTGCACTATACATAATAAAATATATTTCTATATTGATTAGTTATGGATTTATATCATTCATCTAAGAGTCCTATTGTAAAATATTTTTCGATGCATATCATCTGTAAAGTGATTAACAATGCATTTTGCACTATACATGATAAAATACATTTCTGTATTCGTTAGCTCTGGATTTATATTATTCATCTAAGAGTCCTATTGTAAAATCTTTTTCAATGCATATCTCTTGTAAAGTCATTAGAAATGCGTTCACATTACCATTTAAAAGCCCTATTCTGTCAGTAACACTTGCTTTAATTCCTGACCACTGATAATCTCTTCCTTCCCTACTTTCTGTGCGAAACATACTGATTGAGTGATAAAACATGCTCAATCAAATAATAACCAGAAATTGCAAAATTTGATGTTTTAATCATCATACTATCAGAATATTTAGTTTGTTAGTGCAGAAATTGACTATGTGGACGAGTCGTGATAAAGGTAGTGACAAGAAAAGCCAAAATTTTTTCATGTACCAAGTTTGTTGATGAAATAAGATCTGATAGTTGTTTTTCCCCAACTGGTAGAATTTGCTATGACACCATGTTATCATCAGAATGAGCACATTGATGTACTTCTTTATAAAATCTTACCTGTGATATTATGTATACGGTAACAATGATATTTAAACTGTATTGGAATCATAAACCTTTTCATTTCTCTTTTTCTTTTTTTTTTCTAACTGTCCCACGTGTTCTCTATCCCCAGGCTGTACGTCTGGAAGTTCCCCTGGGTACCAGTGTCTCTCCTGATACTGTTACCACCACCCTGTTGCCACATGTTCCACAAGATACTCAGCAGTAAGTAAATGCGCCTTGGATTTTTTTCCCCCCCTTTTTCACTTTAACATCCTCCCCCTAGACTGGTTTTGGAGGGAAGATGTTTAATTGCCAAAACTAAGGTGGGAGAGCCCATGATTGACAACATGTTCCAAGCTTATATTCTTCCTATTTACTGGTTACAACAAAACAGTCTTGTGAATTATGAAACTAAGTAGGTGTGAAGGAGATGCATGGCTGCAAGCATGACTTTTTAAAGGACCATCTACAAAAATTTATGTGGTGTGGAAGATTTGCTGATAATACGTTAAGAAATCTATGTATTTATATGAATGTACAATATCTTCAAGTGTGTCAATAAAAGGGAGCATTTCTTGTCTTTTGACAACTTCAAGATTCAAAGGTGTGAAATAAGTCATAGATTTCTAAGAACTGGGAAAAAGTTGTCATGAATTTTTTCTATGATTTTATGTTCTCGATATGACACCATAGAAAAAATAGTCCATCACTTCTTTCTTCAAAGGAATGCATTTTTGTTGTTGCTGTTGTCGTCATGATCGATCTTTCACGTCTGTTGTTAGACCTACCCCAGAATTAGCCACAATTCTCTATTGTGCGTGTCGCATTTTCTGAATTCGTCTAGTTCATCTCTCCATCTTGTATTTTGTCGGCTTCGGTCTCGCATGTGATCTCTTGGGATCCATATTGCGAGTCATGATGTCCATAGGTTGTCTGTCATCCTTGCAACATGACCTGCCCATTGCCATTTAAGTTTTCTAATGGATTCTATGATGTCTCGGACTCCCGTTTTCTTCCTGATATACTGTGCTGTCTTGTGATCTCTCCATGTAAGAATGAGAATGATTCTCCCTTGCGGGTGTCGCATGCTCCTCAGTTTACGTGTCTGTCTCTTGGTTAGGTTACATGTTTCAGCTCCATAAGTGACTATTGGGAGGATGTATTGGTTGTATACTCTTCTTTTTAGGATTATTGGGATCATCTGGTTTTTGAAAGTTGAGTTTGCTCTGCTGAAGGCTTGCCATCCTAGGGTGATCCTTCGCTTGCCGGACTCTTAAGTGATCACTTTTTTTTCTGTTTGTGTGTAAGTGCATGCAACCTTTGAGTTCCACTGACTGACTGCCTTTACAAGCTGAACGCAATACCTTGGCTTTGAGCTATCAAACGATTTATCACAGGAAGCCCTCATGAAATCCAAACTAGTTTTAAATTTGCAAAGAAAGTTTCAGAACTTTTGTTCAATTTTAATTCCTCCCAAACTTTGCTAAGTGCCTACATCACATGTGGCACACACAAATTGAGCACAGCTCATGTGGTGTACTCAACCATCATTGGAAATGTCAGGAAAATTTGAGAAGATTATGTTCACGATCGTCAATACCATCATCAATAGTAGTGTGCACATTCCTTTCAGAGCAAAACCTACAGCTGCAAAAAAAGTCAATATTATTTCCTCTGCTGTGTGTATTCATTCTGTTCAATAATCCATATTCATTATTTCTGAACTAGGATCAGAGTGGGAGCTGTTCATTTTGATCAGTTTGGGATGGGGTCTTTCAGATAACAATAACTAGCTGATTGCATTACGGTGAAAGATGTAAAAATTGGAGCAATATACATTCATTGTATAAACAATATTTATTTACTTTTTTATTCATTTTAAATTAAAGAAATTTGGGACTGATTGAATAATTTTGAAAACAATAACCGTCTGATAACATTATCTCTGATCATGATAGATGGCTCCCTCTGTCATCATCATTATCATCATCATCTGAAATTGGATATTGACCTTCCCAAAGATTTACCAGGCCTCTCTATCATTGGCGTTGCTGATCCAATACTTTCGGCATTTGTCTTAGTTTGTCTCGCCATCTTTTTCACATATGATCCTGGAGATCCACTTGAGAGTCATGATGTCCAGTAGTTTTCTGACATTACTGCAACATGACCAGCCCATTGCCATTTGAGTTTTTTTTATCAGATTCTATAATGTCTCAGATTCCTATTTTCTCCCTAATATATCATACTGTCTTGTGAACTCTCCATGTGAGGTTGGGCATGAATCTTTCATGTAAACATTGCATGCTCCTCAGTTTGTGGGTCAGTCTCTTGATTAGGTTTCACGTTTCAGCTCCATAGGTGACTATTGGAAGGATGCATTGGTTGTATGCTCTTCTTTTTAGGATTTATGGGATTTTTCTTGTTCTTGAAGGCTGAACTTGCTCTGTCGAAGGCTTGTCATCGTAGAGTGATTCTTTACTTGATTTCTTCATAGTGAAGAATCTACTCAACCATTGACCAACTCCATTCACTAGATCAACTAAAAGAGAAAACAGCTTCCTCTGTAAATAAGCTAATAACCATGTTCTTTAAATCTTTAGCATTTTTTTTCCCGTCTGAATGATTTTATTATGTTTTTTTTCCTTCTTTTTAGCATTTTGTGCCGTTTCATTGTGGCTCTTTATGAATTATACAAGGATCTGCATTTCACCTATTTGGAGATCAATCCTCTTGGTGAGTATTATCTAATTTTTCGTTGGCCGTTGTCAAGGTTGGGTATGGAAGTGACAGCTTTTTTTTTCTGCAACAGCCTGGATATATAAGATGATTATGTCAGAGTGAGTCGCCCAAGTCTGAGCTAACCAACTTTTTTCTGACAGCCATTGTGACATGTTAGTGATGAGACCTTTTTTATCAAGATATCTGTTAATGGAACAAAGTGGATTCATAATTTTTCCCAGAACATGAGCAGCTTCAGCTGTGATTCAAATTCTATTAACAGTGCTTGTCACCATTCTGACATTCCAAAACTTCTATAAGTATTTTAGTGAGACAGATTTACCCTCCAGCTATTTTTCTTCCTTCCACCATTAAGTTTTCCTCAGCGATAGATTTTGATTGGCATATTTAAAAATGTGACGATTAGACAAATCAGGAAACACATCAGTTTGAAATGTTATTCAATTCTTTATTGTCTTTGCACGTATCATATATATATATATATATATATAGGATGCACAAAAAATATACAAATGTTTTAGTGTCTGTAAGAAGCAATTGGAGCCTTTTCGGCACAGTGTAATAGGGCTGCAATGATATGTTTTTTCATGATATGAATTACGATATGTATCTCTCGAAACAATATTTATTCAAATAAATACCAAACTTTACCTGATGAGGGCTAATTAATTTGCTGATTGGAAAATAGAAACTGCAATATATACTTAATTACTGCATTGTTTTATCTTTGTCCAATACTATTTTATAGATTTTATATAAAACAAAAAAACTTGCGTGAATTTGTTTTTTTTGCATAAATTCAATATATTAAGAACAATTTTTTTCAATTTTAGGACAATTGGAGACTTTGATACCATCATGGTGACTGTGAAATATCTTTCATGTGAAAACTATGTTCAAAATTATAACAAAAATTGAAATAGTCAAATGTATGGATGCCCAAAAGTGACAAGGAAAAATTTGATCTTTTTTTCCTTCCCAGCAAAAAAGGAAACTACTTCAAAGCATTTTAGATAAGTTGAAAAAAAATAATAAGTATCATGAAGTAAATATTACAAAATCGATGTATCCCCAAACTGAAAAGTATTGTGATATATCAATGCACCCATAAATTGTCACACCTCTACAATGTAGGGGAGGTGGTCCTGATTGTAGAAATTAGTGAATTATTAAATGACATAATTTTTTTAGACACGATTATTAGCAACAAGGATGTGAAACTTTACAAATTACTATCAGAACTAACTACCCAACATCTACCATCTGTTGCTTTTTACAGACACAAAAATATCGAGTTTTTGTTCATCCATAGCACAGAGCACACCCAACATACGAAGCACCATTTGCCACTGTTGATATCTTGGTTTATTTTAACCTCAGAAAATTTTCAACTATTCAGTCTATATCACAGTATTGAGTTTGATATTTTTACAGTTAAGAAAGCAAAAATTATTGAATCCCCAAGTGGAACTTCTACTAATATCTTTGTGAAGCTCTTGTTTTGAAGGTTTGAGACTACACCGTGTTATTTACCTATAATCAGCTCATAGTTTTTCTTCTGTTCTCAATATCATTATTGTCTTAATCTTTTCCAGTGGTCACCAACCAAAAGGTATACATTTTGGACTTGGCAGCCAAGATTGACCAATGTGCAGAATTTTTGTGCAAAGCTAAATGGGGGGATGTGCTGGAGTTTCCCCCTCCATTTGGTAGAGATGCTCTTCCTGAGGTGAGCTTAGAATTGGTTTATCAAAAAATTCTCTTCTTTTCTCTTATCTTATCTTTTATCTCCTCTTCCTTTCCCTTATCTCCTCTTCCTTTATCTCCTCTTCCTTTATCTCCTCTTCCTTTATCTCCTCTTCCTTTATCTCCTCTTCCTTTATCTCCTCTTCCTTTATCTCCTCTTCCTTTATCTCCTCTTCTCTCATCTCCTCTTCTCTCATCTCCTCTTCTCTCATCTCCTCTTCTCTCATCTCCTCTTCTCTCATCTCCTCTTCTCTCATCTCCTCTTCTCTCATCTCCTCTTCCTTTATCTCCTCTTCTCTCATCTCCTCTTCTCTCATCTCCTCTTCTCTCATCTCCTCTCATCTCCTCTCATCTCATCTCATCTCATCTCCTCTCATCTCATCTCATCTCATCTCCTCTCATCTCATCTCATCTCCTCTCATCTCATCTCATCTTATCTCCTCTCGTCTCATCTTATCTCCTCTCGTCTTATCTTATCTCCTCTCGTCTTATCTTATCTCCTCTCGTCTTATCTTATCTCCTCTCGTCTTATCTTATCTCCTCTCGTCTTATCTTATCTCCTCTCGTCTTATCTTATCTCCTCTCGTCTTATCTTATCTCCTCTTGTCTTATCTTATCTCCTCTTGTCTTATCTCCTCTTGTCTTATCTCCTCTTGTCTTATCTCCTCTTGTCTTATCTCCTCTTATCTTATCTCCTCTTATCTTATCTCCTCTTATGTTTCTTCCATTATAATTCACCAAATCTCTGTCTGAGACTGTCTATACTACATATCACAATGAAATTTTGTGTGTGTGCTAATGGGATATTAATTTGATATTATGTCCTCCTGCCTCGTTTGAGGCATCAAGTAACAACTTTTTGCCATTTATTGTGGTGTGTGGCTAGGGTCCCAGCTCACATTCTGGTTGAATCTCTTTCTCTGAGATCCTGCGCAAATGTGGCTCTCGGAGTTTCTTCCAGGCTGTCTATGTTGCTGTCTTCCATCTAAAGGTTGCCAGTCAAGCAAGTGACTTGTAGGATGAGACTCATTGATCCCCAGCATGTGTCCAAGAAATCATAGGCATCAAGACTCCACCTGCTTGCTTAGTGGCTTCTGCTGTCTCTTTCATTTCACACCTTTGTTTCCTGCCCTGTTACATTTGGGATACCCTGAGAATGCTGTGCAAACATTTTTGATGGGAGGTTGGTATGTATTCTGGTTATTGAAGATGCTCTTCCACATTTTGCCACTATACAGGATGGATACGACGATTGAAGTGTGCAGCATCAGCTTGATGTAAAAAGCTAATCTCTGTTGATTCCTATACATTCTGTAGGCATTGGAAGACTCCCATGGCCTTGGTGAGTCAGTTGCTATTAAGACCAGTTACTGTTGACTTTCAAAAATTTTAATTTCTTTGACATGTGTTTATTACACTTGTTTCTCCGATCAGTTTTTATATATAGGTGTGTTACCCTAACAGACATTAGTTTTTAGGTGCCAAATTTCCATAACCTAATTTTCCTTCAAGACTAGGCTGAGTGGATAAAAGGCCCCCGCACTCTTAACCATGAATACAGGATGTACACCTGAATAAGGCTGAAGAATGGATTGGTGGGAACTTGCAGCAATGAAAAAAAAATTTAAAAAAATAAAAAACGCTCTTTTCGTGAGATTACAGTTTATTTAGAAATTTATTGTTGCAACTTGTTATCTGACCATTTAATGTGCAAGTGTAATCGTCATATCCTTTAGAGAAAGGAAGTAACCAATATTAGTCTCTGATTATGTATTGACTTTATATTCACATACAATTGGTCTTTACAGGAAGCTTACATTGCTGACTTAGATGCCAAAAGTGGTGCTTCTCTCAAATTGACTGTTTTAAACAAAGAAGGTCGTATCTGGACTATGGTTGCAGGAGGAGGAGCATCAGTCATTTATGCGTAAGTAGCTTTTATGTCAGCCTCTTTTCTAAAGAAAAATATATCATACTTCTATATGACTGCATGGGTAGCTTTCATCCACGTCTCTGTGAATACCGAGGTAGCTTTCATCCACGTCTCTGTGAATACCGAGGTAGCTTTCATCCACGTCTCTGTGAATACCGAGGTAGCTTTCATCCACGTCTCTGTGAATACCGAGGTAGCTTTCATCCACGTCTCTGTGAATACCGAGGTAGCTTTCATCCACGTCTCTGTGAATACCGAGGTAGCTTTCATCCACGTCTCTGTGAATACCGAGGTAGCTTTCATCCACGTCTCTGTTAGGACAAAAGCAACCCCAAGAATTTGTTCAGTAATCTGAACATCCCTTGGAATATTAATGATTCATATCAGTATTTATAGTCAGTATTTGGATTTGTCTTTTCATCTTTCATGCTTTTGTCATGAAACCTTGATAGCAAGACTGTAAATTGCAGCTTATTCAGTGTCCTGTGCGAAATACAGATGTAGTGATAGGCATATTTTGATTGATTTTTAAAAATTTTGTATAAGAAACTGAAAAGCAAAATTGTCAGCATAGATTTCTTCAGTTTTTAAGTGATTCTGTCTGACTATGTTGAACATACAGATTGCACCAATGGGGTGAGAGCACTGAGAATTTATCAGTTTACTTATATCTACAGAAAAGAAGTTTCTGCTAAATTGGTGTCTAAGTTTGTGCCTGGCAATGCTCATGTTTTTTTATTAGTCACCACCTGAAAAGGCGAGAGAAGTAATTCATTCATTGATTATCCCTTTTTTCCATTTTTTTTAATCAATCACACCCAATAAGGCATGCTACTTAGACCCCAGTCTCATGACTGTTTTTTATTGAATGACTAACGAGGCCTGTTGTAATTGATTTTATCAACCTGTATTTGTTTTTTTTTTGTTTTTTTCAGAGATACAATTTGTGACCTGGGTTGTGCGTCCGAGTTGGCCAACTATGGTGAATACTCCGGTGCCCCCAGTGAGATGCAGACATATGAATATGCAAAGACTATCCTACACCTCATGACACAAAAACAACATCCTCAAGGTAAGACACATCACAGAGGGCGGGGCTAAATGGGATGGAATGAAATATTACCATATATGCTGGACTATATAAGACAAATGGTATCCAAGGTTATTTGGGGGACTAATGATCACTGCAACTCATCCAAGCCCCATAACTGTTTATCTGGAGCTTCAGAAGGCAGACTGCTAGTTATAATACCAGCACGTTGGACGATATGTAAGATTTGCATAGTTTGAAAAAAAAATAAAATAAAATAATGTTTGTCTTATATACCAGCATATATGGTAATTAGATGTTAATATTTATTTGAAATGAAGGAAGAGAAATATATGTATGTTTCTTGTAGAAGTGATGATTGGTTACATCTAAAAGATTTTGGGACTGACAAAAAACTTCTCCAAAAGTACATAATAAGGATTGTATTATAAAAACGTGAAATACTTCAGAGATGCGCTCAGAGCAGAGACCCCAAAAATGTCTTAAGAAAATTTTTTTATTTTCAGTATTTTTCAATGTTTCAATTTGTTTGAGGATTTGAGTATTCCATTTTTGTTTTGATTTGTTTCAAAATCATACCTGAATACAAAAATAGAAGGGCACCTAACAAATGTTATGCACTGAGCCCCATCAATGTTATATTCAGATGAATATCATGGGCATTGAGCTTACTCGGTCATTTTTCAGATTAGTGAAAATTCATAAATTTCAAGGCCGATGTTGAAAAGGTAGTGTATTTCATCTTGTATAATCTGTATTTTTTTTTTCCTGAAAATTCTGATCAAAAAATCCTGTTTTTTTATCCAGTCTTTAAAAAAAATTATAATTATGTCTGTTTGTATGCATAATCGTGTATACTGGATAATGCTTTTTCATTGAAAGTTGAAGCTCGCTCAGGGTAGGGGTTTGGATTTGGATTATCTGTTAGCGGATCATATACGGTGAAATACAGTGACTACCTCATTGTATAATGCATTGTTTTGTGAATCCTAAATTGAAGTCTGTTTTGGAGTTTGTATCATATACAGCTAATATCTTGGCTATTCAGTTTACTTGTATCAGTTCAAATATCAATACATACTTTCCAGAATACAGAAATATTAGTCAGGTTGTCTAAACTTTCTCGATGAGGCTTTGTTATTGAAATAATTTTTGGTTAGTCTTCCTTTTAATTCTATTTGTTGCTTTTGCACCAAGTTATAGCAATAGATGTAATGATTTTAAGTTGTCTGAATCACTAAAATGGAGTTTCGCCATTATCAACTGGTGTTGACCGTCATATGATGGTGTTTTAATGTTAAGATGCTTTTGCCATTTTATTCTGTTGCTCTTCATTGCAACTCTCAGGTAATTTTTACATTTATTCTTCAACATTTAAGTAAGCAGCATGGCTTAGAAAAAAAGATAACCTACTCCTGTAGCCTCGTACCAGACTATGCTGCGCTCAGTAAATAATTTCAAAGAGTTTTTTGGACAATTGTGTTACTTGTTGTTTATGATATTAACACAACATTTTGGCCAATCCATTCTACGGCCTGCTTCAAGAGTACCTGCTGAATGTGAGGATGGTGAGCAGAATTTTTTTTTCCTTTCAATGGTAGCAATACTTATAGTAGGATTCAGGTATTTTCCTTTCTTCACCATGTCCAAAAAATTGTTTGCTCTATTGAGGTCATTCATTTTGTCGCTACATTTCAGTCAACCCATTTTATAGTTTTCTTTAGCCACAACATTTTCTGGTTTGCTGTTGAAAATTCTCTTCCTCTGTCTATACTAATTGTACACCTGAAAAGACCTTAGAATGGTTTTCCTGAAATGTCGTGGTTACAACCGCAGCATCAAAAAGAATGTGATCAATTGGAATGATAATGACTCTTCTGAAAATCACAGAAGGTATCTTCAGCCGTTGGGTTCTCTATGAGCAGAAATTTTTTTCTTAACCTTCCAATAGTAACAACACTATGAAGTAGGTTTCGAGTATTTTTCTCACCATGTTCGAAAAACTCTTTGAATGTTAATGACCCTTCTCAGAACAATAGACAGTATTTTGGTAAGTAGTTATTTGGCTTTGATAGAGGGAAAAAAAATTGATAGTTTTGATTATTGTGTGTGGTAAAGCATTCAGTCTCCGTGGTTTATTATTGAATTGCAGCTAAAATTGGTGGACACTAGATTTTCTCCCATTTTACTTAGTTTATAAACAACGATTTACATTTTCATTGCATTTATTTTTTTCTTCCATTCATTTGTCATTTTTTTTTTCGTTTTAACTTCTTATTCCTTTGAACCATCATTCATTTACTGCATGTTATAAGGAGGTGTGGAGTGGCATAACTGTTATCAGCATGGAATAATGGAATCTGTGAACCAAGTTCAAATTCCGGCTGAAATAGTTTGTGACCACTTCACACTAGTGCCTCTCGGAATCCACTTCTTGGACTGAGGCAAAAAAGTACGGCAGATGGAGTCCTTCAGACCAGTTAGGTAGTCCATCTAGGCAAAACCTCTGCAGTTTGGTAGTTGCTATGGTGGTCTTTGCCTGGGCTCTGTTTATGCAACCTGATCTCCACTTGGAATATATAAAAAAAAAAAAAAAAAAAAAAGCAACCAACTCGGGTGGGCGGAGAGCCTGCCCCTGATCCTCACGAGTGGGGAATAAGCCATCATGCATGTTAGAAATATTTTGTAAACCCCTGAATTGACAATTTTTGGTTTGTATGTCTTGAATAGTTTCTTTCTTTATTTGTTCACTTGTTTGTATTTTGATATTTTTTTCTTATTTTGTTGTTATAACCTGGCTTTAATTCGGCAAAGTTTCATTTTCCGCCGCTACAGATCATCCTGTAAACAGAGAAGCAACTGTCCCTGCCCGGGTTCAAGATGATGGGCCTCCCCCTGAGAAAGTCAAACGCTTGTTAGAGTCAGACTTCTTAAAGCAAGATGGTAGGCAAATCCCTTCACGTCTACGTACCACTCCTATAGTCAGATGACCATACAAGCAAATTCCACCCCCCCTTCTTTCTGAGTGAGTGTCTCGGTTGCATACTGAAACACTACTTCGATATCTCTTCATACCTTTCTTTCTTCGATGTGACACTTGGCATTATTGTCACTTGTCTTTCAGTCCGCTTCGACCTCTTTCAGTAACTTTTTTTTTTACTATACTCTGATTTTCTTGTACTAGTGTCCTCATCTTGGCTGTTGGCCTAGTACTGTGGTTCTCAAACTATGTGCCACAGCACACTGGTGTGCCACAACTATCTCCCAAGTGTGCCGTGTGAATTTTTCCGAATATAAAAACATCTACTTTGAACCTCGCATAGGTCCAGTACGGGTATCATGTCTCTTCTGCTTTCACCACAGTGTCATCAATCTAGTGGTTTTATCACTAGATTTTGTGAGATCTGAATCTTCTTATCAACAGATGAAAGGCAAATGGAGTGATGAGTACATATATTGATATGTTAGTATGAAAGTTTTATTCTGTGACTACTGAAACATTTTTGTCTAAACTATTTGATTTTCAAAGTTGATATGCAGTCATATACAATGAAGTCTGAGAACCACTAGCCTCATAGATAAAAACATTGTTTAGACCTATCTGATAAACTAACTGTCAGGTTGGTTTGTGCAAAAAATCCATATACTCTGGTTCAATGAGGCAAGCAGACAAGCGACAATGTTAGGACAAATTGGATAGGAAAAATTAGCTGATATGAGACATGGCATGGACAGTTGAATGAGAGCAACCTAGCCTAATGGTTTGAATGAAGGGTTTGATTCATAATTCCCAACTACCTGAAGAGGGCTGAAATTTACAATGGCTGAAACATGACAACCAAGGTGAGGATAGCAGCCAGAGTAAATCAGTGCATGATTAAAATAATTCAGATAAAACTTACCTTAAAATTTACCTAAATCCATGGATTCCCAATCCTCAGGAGATTAATTTTTATAATCTCCTTCCTCTTTTTTTTTTTTTTTTCTTTTTTTTTTTTTTAGAAGCATGGCTTTTCTTTCCTTATAACACACGTGAACACATACACACACACTCATACACACACACACAGAGGTATTAAAAAATTATTGAATACCATATCTGACAACATGCAAGACCCCTTCTTTTTCCCTGAAAATGCGTCAAAAGGGTAAATGTTACCTTTGTTGTCCAACCCACCATTGGCCAGAATTTGCTTAGGAGAAAAAAATGCTGATAAATGAAAGGAATTCAGGAAATTTTTTTTTTTCTTTTTCCCTGCTGAAATAAGAGATGGGTCTTATATACCATTGAATCCAGTGAATACCTGGTCAGATCTTGATGACTTGGAAAATTTGAGACCCATCAGGTTTTGAACTGATGCTAACTAATGAACCTGCAGACTGAGCTTGCTAACCATTGACTTGGGTACAAAACCATGAGTGATGGGCACCAATTAAGGTTTGAATTCACTCCAATTCTGCGAGATGAGCATGTTGACTATTGTTCTATGTCGGGTGACCAGGCAGGGATTTTCAAAGATTATAGCTCTTTACAAAACTCAGCTTAGTCTGATACAAGGCCATGCATGTGGGGGTAATCAGTGAGGATTGAACTCAGTATAGGTTTTCAGAATAAGCTTGTCAACCATCACTCTTCAAGGATTTTAAGTATCATAGATATATATTCGGCTTAGCTTCATCTAGTGCAAGGCCCCTGTCTGGAATTAAATCACTGCCATAGCAATAATCTGCAAGACAAACTTGCTTGTGGCAAAACAGTTTTTATTTATCATTTATACTTATGTTAGCATACTTTTTTCATTAAAAAATTATGAGATTACTTGATACATAGGAGAAAAATAACATTGTTATAGGTCTAGTGATGATGCAAAATTGAAATTTTTGTATAATTCCAAGTGTTGTTTAGACGTCTCATTCATTTCAGCCAATCCATTCTACTACACTCTTCAGAAGTACCATTTTCTAGTGCGTACTAGCTGCAATCAAGAGACTTCACCTTCTTTCTGTACTGGTTGTACGGTTGAAATAAAGGCTGTAGGATTGATAAGCAGAAAAGTAACAAGAAAGCAACAAAAGAGAAGTGAGTCAGTTTAGAATATGCCAAACAACAGCCGAGACGACTATAACCTTCTCGAAATTGTAGAAGGTATCTTTCCTATGGATTGTACCATATTTCTTAGGCCTTAATATTACTTCCATAATTCCATGATGAGTCATCATCCTTTTAAGAATTGTTTGCTCTATTGAAGTCATTCATTTTGTTGCTACAACATTTCAGTCAATTCATTCTCTGGTTTCCTTTAGCCACAACATTTTCTGGTTTGCGCTACTAAAAATGCTCCTTCTCTGTCTATACTGATTGTACACCTGAAGAAGACCTTAGAATGGATTGGCTGTAAAGTTGTGGTTAGAATAACTGCAACAAAAAGAATGAGATCAACTGGAATGATAATGACTCTTCTAAAAATTACAGAAAGTATCTTCAGCTGTTAGGTTCTGGATAGGTGAAGTTTAATCTTCTCTCAAGGTGATGATTTTGTTAAGCTCACTATATTAGATGGCTTATAAGACCCCTCTTATTTAGATATAGAATAATGAAAGAAACAAATGCATTTCTTTAAATTCCCCTTATTTATCACATATTTTTCAACTCATCTAGTTCTGACCAATGTGCGGTTGAGCCATGAAAGTTATGTTTACATTTTGAGCCATTTTGTCAGGAGGAAAATGAGGGTCTCATCTGTTGAATCTGATCTTTGTCAGGGCATCAGGAATGAAGCATAAAAGCACAAAGCATCATGTTCAGTTATACACAAACACCTCGAGCAAATTGGAGAGAAATTCAAGGAATTAATTTTGCTTCCTTGTGAACTCTCAATAGAGAAAAGAGTGTAAAAATTAAA
Organism: Thysanoteuthis rhombus; assembly: GCA_963457665.1. NCBI lineage: Eukaryota > Metazoa > Mollusca > Cephalopoda > Oegopsida > Thysanoteuthidae > Thysanoteuthis > Thysanoteuthis major. The sequence continues at coordinate 19,268,461 of OY735224.1, forward strand.
AAAATTTACAACAGCCTGTTGATCAGAAACAAAAACTTCCTTATTCTTCATCGTATTGTTCAGGAGATGACTGGTATTGAATGTTAACTGATTTGAAAAGCACTGGTTATTGCTTTCAAACTGATCTCAATACTGAAACCAGGACTTAATCCACATAAGATTTTGTTATGCATGACAGGTATCCTAGAGGAACCATCATTTCACTATTTGTTTCAATCATTTGAGCACTTTCTTAGTGTCAGGACATTCAGATATAAGGAAGATATAAAACTTGAGAATTTTATTGGCAAAGAATAGAAAATTGTCTTTACATGGATCACTGTAATCAGTAATGGCAGTGGTTGTGTCATTAATACAAAATCTGTCTGGAAAGTATGCAGCCATTTAGTATTTGTGAAAAATAGCCTACTCAATGCAATGGTGCCTTAGTCCTCTTCAAAGTACTCTCCTCGGGCCTCACCTATCTTCCACTTCTCAAAACAGTCTGCAAAGTTCTCTTTCGGGATCACTATCAACTAACTGCCTTGTTGCATTCTCGTTAATTTTGTCCATGGTCTGAAATGCCTTGGGGATAAGCCAGAAGTTGCAGGAAGGCAAATCTGGACTCTGGGAAGGCTGACATACCTAGATAATTCAATGCTTTGCCCCCGAACCCTGCATGAGACGTAAAGGATGGGCTGACTTGATCATTGTGAATGTGACGGTCACATTGTTCACGAGCTCACTCAGTGGCATCTCTCTGCTGACCAAGTGATCCCATGGGAAAGTGTTGGTACACACATGAGGTTAGTTACATCAAGTTTATATGACTGGTTTTCAAGATATTAAAATGGCTGAATACTTGTCAGACAGACTTGTAAAATCTAACTGAATCACAATTGTATCTTTTTTCATTTATATCCTTGGAAATGAAATATTACTTTCCAGACATCTTATATTGGACTGACTAATTTGTTCATAATTATTTTCAAGTATTTAGGTCTGTTGGCATTACTAACTTTACACTACCATTTTAGTTCTTTGTACTTCAACTGAGATTCAAATTACTTCTCTCTATTTTGATTTGACATTATTTTAATTTGTCCTTGAAAAGGCCTCTAATCTTTTCCTCTTTTTTTAAACTGCATGCCATGATTTTGTTGCCTTTTCTGTTTTGGCGAATTTCAGTTCTCTATTGACATTGTGAAATATTCTTTTGAATATCATTTTTTTTTTTTCTGATTAAAAAAATAATTTTTTATATGAAATATCACAAAATGTCCTTTTTTTAAAAAGAAAAAAGATCTTTTGTGATATTTTTGAATTACTTGTTCTGATGATGTGATATCGATTTCTGCTCCAATCCAATCGGATCCAAGCAATCTAATTACTTTAGAAAATGAACAGAAACCACAGAAAATTAATGTTGCTGTTATCCATTGGCTTTCACAACATTTGGGTTGAAACGATCTTGTTTTCTTTTCCTGTCGTTAAAGGCTGCCTATCTGATAACTCTGGTCAAAAAAAAAAAATTTTCATCAGGCATGTGTTATGCTATACACTATGTAGTTTTGGATGCTGAAAATATAATCCGTTTTCTTGTGTCAAGTTTTCGTGATAAGATGAAAGCTGCATTTCAGCATATAACCCCTATAGAGCACTGTAGGGTGTCCAAAGCTCAACGTATTTAGCTTGTCCATCTGCATAGTATCTTCTTTGTACATATATATATATATATATTTAGAAATTTTGATTTTCTGCATTGGAAAGTTCTGACTGATACAAATCTTGTTTTCATTTAGTTTTCACCTACATTGCCTCATAAACTGTCGAACTGAAAACAGAAAGTGTCTGTAGCAAGAAAAAAAATCAGATGAGGTAAAGTGAAATGGACACAAAATTTATAATCTGCATCGAAAATTGGTCTAAAAAAAAAGTTCAGTTTTGTTGACCAGCGTAATTGCGTAAGCGTAAATCCCTTTTTTTTGTCCCTTTCAAATAATTATGCCTTTGAGATGCTTCGTAGGAATTCTTCAATTTGGAATTGGCTTTTTATCACGTGAGAAAATCAGTCGGAAAGGTTTTGGATGGTTGGGGAGAAGAACTCGATTACAGTGATCTCTCTTAGATATATAAACTCTCACTAGCAGAAACATTATCATTCTTAATTTTAGACTAGTATTTTCTTTCATTTTAATTTTGGTTGCTTTTTATTGCAACTAGTCAGGCTGCTAGTCTACAGCAGTGAGTAAACATCATGAGTCAGAAATAAAGGATAAGCTCTTGGTGAGAATCGAATTTGTGTCACTATTTCCTCAAGGAATTTCATTATCCGTATCAGCTTTTTTTAGCCACTGAACCAAGAGGAAAACCCTGCAGTTGGCAAGAGATCAAATCTAACCTTTTAAACCTACTCTCTTACTTCCCACTGATCTCTGGGCGCCATATTTATCATTGTTTTTATTTTAGTAGTATTCGTAGCAGAGGTATTATCTTTGTTTATTTTGCATTAGATGAAGCGTTAACATCAATTTTTGACTAGTATTTTCTTTCATCTTAATTGTAGTTGCTTTTCATTGCAACTACTCAGGGTGTCAGTCTATGGCAGTGAGTGGGGAGCGGGAATTTGAAAAGCAACAAATATTTAGATGAATGAAAATTAGCATTCCAAGGGAAATTATGAACCATCGCAATCCATATACACTGCTTTTTATCTCTTAATCATATAAATAAAGCAGCAGTGATAATAAAATCAAGTTACCTTGATGAAAATACTCCCAGTGTGTTAGAATCATAAATTTATGATTTAAACAAAAAGGAAAGACCTCGATAATCACTCAATAGGGCGATCAATTAAAAAAAAAAAAAAAAAAGGTGGATCATTGAATAGATTTCTTTTCTTACCTTTATTGGGCTGTAATCACTAAAAACCACAGATTTTCAAGAAATGAACTTAAATGCTGTTGGACACAAACAAAGGGATCAATTTTCATTGTAAAATGAACCCACTGATAGATAAATTATTTATGGGGGGGGATTTTCAAAAAACAAAACATTTTTACCTACTCATTGAGGGGAGTGTGTGCGTGCAAAATTTCAATTTTCTACTATGAATCGTTAGTGCTCAGCCAAGTTCGAATAGATACATATAAATGTCAGTGGAAAAGTTGACAATTTGGAAAAAGAAAAAGACTTCAGACTCTTAGTACATGTCAAATTTTTGTTAAAGAGTAAGTTGATGAATTTGAGATGCACTAATTAGTCTCAAGTATTTTTCCTTTTCTGAGTGTCAACTTTTCCACAACATTGTCAGATCTACATCCTTTCTCCTCCCATATAAATGTCAGAACGCACGAATAACTTGAATCTCTCATTGAATTAGTTTGTTGTGGGTAACAGTGATTAACTAGTCAAAAAAAAATGATAGACAATGCTTCATTTAATAAAAAATAAATCGATACAATATTGCTTTTATTTGCTTACCCACGAAGATTCAGTGGTGATCTGAGATTTTCATCACTTACCATTCCCCCCGCCCCAAACCAATACCTGCCTTATTCTTGCTTTACCTTATCTGACTTTTATATGAAGTTGGCTTATTTGAAACAGATTACCTATTTTCATGTTATATTGTCTTGTTTTTTGTTGCTACCATGTTCCCAGTAATCCATTCTGCAGCTTTACCCATCCATGTGTACAATCCATATGGAATGAAGAATGGGGGTCTCGGTTGTTGAGTTTTGATCGCTTTGTTTGCTTTATGTTGCTTTCTGGTTTACTCTGTGGAGAGAGAGAGAGAAAAAAAAAAAGAAGAGAGACCCGTACTTCTTACTATATGGATTGTATATCTGAGGAAGGCTGTGCAATGGATTGGTCAAAATATTATTGTTGTAACAACAAAAAATAGGCGACAAAAAGGATGAGATCAATAATCCGAACAACTCTTGGAAAGAGTACATTTTTGATCTATCCGATGTTCATGAAACCGTTTTTGGAGCTGTCCCTAGATGGGGATCTGCAGATAATGCTCGCATCAATTAATAAAAGGTTAAATGTGTCAGCCTCACTTGTTGCTGGATATTGAAAACACCTAAATTTCCACAAAAAAGAATGTATATGATGGCTCTGGAGTTGGGATCAAACCCACTATATCTGAAAGGATATGATTACTAGAATGATGACTGTATGATCAGCTGCTTAGCCCTGAAGAGGCAGCTGGTGGTCTATGAAAGGATGAAGTACCAAAAACTAGTAAAAGTCCGGTACTAGGATTAATTAATCCTGTCTGTGTTATTTTCTCACAAAAGATATAAAGTATCCACCTGAATCAATCAGGAGATACTCGTCTTGGAATTCATGAAGTCTCTCGTTTTTGGATGACCCTAGATAAAAATGTTCTGTGCTTTGAATTTTTCAACTTAATTGTTCTTCGTGTGGACTGCACATCACTTCCTGTGAATATATATATCTGATTAATACTGTAACAAAAATGCCTGCTTACTTGAATCGAAACACAGGATATCCACTATGTGTCATTCATAACTTCAACTTGACTTACCAAAATGAGCAATACACTTGTCGCTCAACTGCCAACCATTTATACAACCTATGCTGAACAGAAGTGTCAGAAGATACAGTTGTCTTCATTCAACTATACATTAGATATGAAGGGTTTAAACCCTTTCCAATTGCTTAATATTGGAAATTTGCTAATTTTAAAAATATAATGAGTCAATTGAAATAAATTTTGCATTGGTGAATGGTAAGGAATTCTTTTGCAAAATTTTGTATGATTTGAAAAAAAAACCCCCAAAACGTTTGTACTGTCTTCATTCTTTTTTTCTCACTGATGGTAGAGAAGTAAAAATTTGGCCCGAAGATTGGAAACTCTCTAATGAAAACATTGCAAAATTTTTCCCACTTTTCACAGGATGAATGTACAACCTTGAATGTTTACTGCTGACATTGATAATTCTTTAATTATTTCATAAATCTTTTCTCATTTTTTAATAGATTCCTCTATTTCTTTCCCTTTTTGAAGTATTTTATTCTTGAATTATTATTCATTTTTCGTGACTAGCCAAGGCCACAAGTGTGGGATAGCCATAGAGGTTCGGACTCGATACTGTAGACATGAGCTGCTATACTAGCTTGCTAACTACTAATTTATGAGGAGTCACTCAGCTTAGTCCGACACAAGGTTGCAGTAATGGGGATTGAACCCACTACTGTATTAATGATTTGCAAGATTATATTGCTAATCACTACCCTATAAGTAACTGCCTAAAACATTTATTATATTCAAGGTCAAGATACTTACCATATCTGCTAAACTAGACTCTTACTTTGTGTCCACCATACCCAAGTATGGCCACCTATTTTAGCAATATAATTAAATAGTAAACAAACCCCCTACACACACACATACAGACATACTACTTTATAGCTAAGCAGATATGGTTGCCTATTTCAGCAGTAATTTCAGATTTGTGTATACCAAAATTTTTAAAAAATTGGAAAAACTTTTTTACAAGTACTTTCTTGTGCGTTCAGTAGCAGATATATATATATATATATATATATATATATATATATATATCTCATATTGAACAGCGGGAATCAGCAAGACAGACACTAAGTAAGGACCCACTTTTGCATTATACGTACATTGTTATTTGATCATCTACTTTGAAGCCTATCCTCTTGCTTTCCCCCAATAGAATTTACTTTTTCTCAAAAACCAGAGAAAATTCCACAAGAAACGAACATCGGATTCACTCAAAGCGGTTCAAACTAGGAGAGAAAAATATTTTTTTCATAATATTTTACCTTCATTTATTTATCCTAATCGTAACTATATTCAAATATAGCCTAAAATTTTTCTTATACTTTTTTATATTTGGATTTATTTTGAGCACCTTCTGTGGACTTAAATATTGTCATCGTATAATTTTTATGAACTAAACTTCAGATAAATTTGTTTTCAATTCCTTGGCATCATTTACTTGGGCAGGATTCTATTTTAATTAGTGATAAAGTTACCGAAGAAGTAAATCTGCGGTATGTTAAAAGGGTTGAGCAGTATTAAATCTTATAACAACAATACTATCATAATCAAACACTTGCCGACTACTTTTTTTTTCTAAATTTTGCAAGTCAAAATTGGAGTGCATCCACGAGGCCAAAAATTATAATTTTTAAAAAAAATTCTTGACTGTAATGCAAAATGGTCATCCCGGTGACCAACGAAAGAGTTTTTGCCAATTTCTTTTTTTTTTCTTTTCTTTTTTTCTTTTTTTTTTTTTTTTCGTTGTCACCTTTTTGTTTCTTCAACGATTCTGCTCATTTATTCCCTCTTCTTTTTCCCTCCCAACTTTTTCGTCATCTGACCGTAGTCAGTGCTACAGTAGCTTTTAGTTCCTGTGTGTGTTTTATGTTGTCGGTTTGCTTTTCTACAAAAAATATCATTTCTTGTGTTTGTCTTATCTTTGTAGGCAAAATCCTCATTATTGGAGGCGGCATTGCAAATTTCACAAATGTTGCTACAACATTCAAGGTGAGTCTGTTGGCTGTGATCAGGACGATGGGAAGTGAATTTATTACGCCTTCATTCACTGCTCTATCTGGTCATTCGTGGTCTACCCACTCACTGAATATGATGACATCATCCATATCATCATCAGTTTTTTTAACGTCCGTTGTTAGATATAGACCTTCCCTGGGGTCCGCCACACTTCTCCATCATGGGCGTGGCGGAGCCAGTACTTTCTGAATTTGTCTAGTTTGTCTCTCTATCTAATATTCTGCTGGCATCGGTTGTGCATGTGATCTCAGGGGATCCATGCCGTGAGTTGCGTTGTCCATTTGTTATCCACCATTCTTGCAACATGGCCAGCCCACTGCCATTTGAGATTTTTAATTGATTCTATGATGTCCCTGACTATTAGTCCACTAAGACTACTTAAAATAATTTTGGATTAGTAAGCTCATCGTCTGTTTTTTGTTAATCTTTTAGATGAAGTATTTCCAATTATGAGAAATTTTTTTCGACTTATATTTCTTTCATTTTAACTTCAGTTGCTTTTTATTGCAACTCTTTGATCATCACTCTATTAGTAAGCATATGCCGATCGGCAAGAAAGAATGAACCACTGGCAAGACTCAAATCACATTCTCGTTCTTCAGGCAGCCTGTCTTGGTGTGACGACTGCTTTACCAATTAGTTAATGTAGTTTTCCAGCTGCAATCATTTAAATCTAACCAGGTAGCCAAATACTGTCAAGAATGCTACAACAGTTTGGGAAAATCCAAGAAAAAAATCTTTGATCTGCTCCTTTTTGATGGCTCTCAGATTCCTTGTGGGATCGGGATCAGGTGAATTTCCTGACCTCCCGCCAAATCCATCTTTTTTGGACTGTCAATACTATTAGTTTATTTCCAGATTGTATGTAGGCTTCTTTTGGTGCGAAACATGATTTCATCGTTAAGTACGCTTTAAAACTCATTCTGCAGCAGGATTGTATTGTAGTATTAAATAAGACTTAAGACTCCATTATAAATAAATGAGTATCTTTTATCAGTATATGAGAGTACATAAGTCGAAAGCCTAATGATGAAGAAAAGCACATTATTTTGCACTAGTATTCATTTTTCAATGTAATCTCCTTCCTTACCAATTCCTGTAATGGATATCAATCAGGTGGATCTAACATTATACACTGGAAATTTCCGATCAAAATCCAGCTAATAACTACGTGTAAGGCTGCAGACTCATTGATCGATCCTCATTTGCACTTTTCCATTACATTTCTCACTTTTGCAACGACCTCTTCAACTGCATTTTGGTCTCTTTTTCAGGGAATCGTGCGAGCACTGCGAGAATATCAACAAAAATTGATTGAAAATAAGGTTTCTATTTATGTGAGACGAGGAGGACCCAATTACCAAGAGGGTCTTCGAGTGATGAAGGAGCTTGGTAAATATCTCATTTTATTTTTATTTGTCCAATGAGAGTGTCAGGTAGGAACTGAGGAGATTCATCATTGATAACCTGTTCTTGTGCAGAAGGGTGGAAAGGGCCTCTCCTGGTATACGGCGGGAATGTTCTCTTTGTAAATGACTTCTTTTTTATAATCATTCTGATAGATTGTTAACGTTCCACCGATCGAATCATCATAAACAAAGAAATTAGCTGTCACTGGATTTTGCAAATCAAGGAGTAATACTGAAAGACAGTGAAAAGTTTGGAAAAAAAAAAAAAATATCTTGTCTTTGCTGGAGGACTGAGAGAATTTGTAGAATATGAGTGATAGTTGTACCCATCATCATGTGTGTGCTTGGAACAGCTCTGAAGGGTCTGGCAAAAAGAAATCATCGATCATTTTAGTTAACCTGGGTCAGGTTGGGGAATCCGTGTACTTTGGTTTAGTGAAATGAGCAGAGGTGACATCATGAGGATGAATTGACTTAGGTGGTATTGACAGCAGAATGAGAACAGTCTAGCCCGATGGATGGAATATAGTTGATGGTTAAAAATTCTGAGGACGTCACTAAATATGACCGGCACCTAAAGAAGGCTGGTGGATACAATGGCTACCAAAATAAGGATGCTAGTTTGAATAAATCAGTAAATCATTTCAAATGTATGCTAAAATTACTTAGCAGATTGGTATTTCATAAGCAACGAAAAAAGCATTAGCTTTAATGATTCTTAGGCTTTTATTTTTCAAGAAAAAATGCGCGATGGATGTGATTCTTTTGTAATATGTTTAATAAGTAAATTAATTGTATTCTGTGTTTTTTTTTAGGTTCCACTTTGGGTGTTCCGATTCATGTGTACGGACCAGAGACTCATATGACAGCCATTGTCAGTATGGCACTTGGAAAGAAAGATATTCCAGAAACACCTCAGCCGACGCAGACCACGGCAAACTTTCTGCTTCCAGGAGGAACTGTAAGTGCCACACACATACTCAGAAGTGTGTGTGTATATTTATATGGACACACATACACTGGTACATATATATATATGTGTGTATATATATATATATATATATATATATATATATATATATATATATATATATACACATAGATATATGTATACACACACACATACACATATATATATATATATATATATACTCACATATACATGCTCACTAACATCTATGCATGAAGACAAAATTGTACATATGCAGACAAACTTATATAAACAAATAACATACACACACACACACACACATATATATATATATATATATATATATATATATATACACACACATCCACACTTCAGTTTTAGTGGATGCATTCTATACAAACTACAAGGACTTTCATGTTTACTAAGCTTATCTTAGTCTGGCACAAGGCCACAAGTATGAGATACACAGTGAGTGTTGAACTCGCTATACAATAGTAATAGTGAGCATGACTAGCTTACTAACCATTGTTCCATGGCCTGATAATTCTTTGAAAAACAATTTTATGCATTTTTTATCTTTGTGCAAATGTGTGTAATGTTTGTGCAGTGTTTTAATAATGTAGAAATGAGTGAATTAACCCAAAATAGTATTTTGATGTGTTTGGGAAAGGAAAAAAAAAAGAAAGAAAAAAGATTGTTGTTATTATTGTGTTTGAACCTCCAACCTCCAAATCCTGTGCTGCTTCTCTCCCTGAAACCTGTCATCCCCAGATCTCTCGAATTTTCTTCAGATGTGAAGATTAGTGGATTAATAATTAAACCCAGTTTTTTAAGAGTGAATAATTAGTGTATGTGAAGAACAGTTTTGTTCTTTGCTTTCCTTCATTTTCCTTTCGTCATTTACTTTATATTCTATATTTCAAGAAACTCTAAGTGGATCGATAAAGATCATGCCGCCCCTGCTTTAGAGGGGTATTAATTCGTATCTATTGAATATAATTCCGTTTTTTTTTTTTTTTACTTTTCATTATTTATTTTATATTTCAAATATGTAAAAACCTTTGTTCTGAAAACTAGAAAAACCAGACATTTGAGTCTCCTGTGGTCCCACGCTTGCCGGATATATTCATACATTATACATATAAAAAAATAAGGAGTTATTCGTGCTTTTTACATAGGTAGATAGTCATGTCATACACAAGAAAAAAATATATGTATTCATACTTTTTATGGGGATACATCAATAAGTCTCTAGCTTGACACCATTTTTAGCTGATTTTTCATCTGAAATTTTCACCGCCTAATGTTCGATCATAGTGATTAATCTTCACTACTGAATTAAGTGCATCGACATGGAAAGAAATTCGATCTTGGAAAATAGATATTTGTTGTGTAAAATGAATCCTTTTCCATTAATAAGCCTTGGACTTATTGATATACCTACCAGCGGCATATGGTGCTTTGTATCTTGGTTGTGATGTGTGCTATCAATGCACAAAAATATTTTAGTGTCTTCAAAAATCAACTGACAGCATAAGCCATTTTGGTACAATTTAGGGAAGGTGGTCCAGATTGTGAATTGTTAAGTTTCACACTCTCACTCATTCAATCTTACAAACAGAAATAAGAGAATTAATGAAAGATTTGATCGCTACGGACACTTGTTTTTAGTGATGAATAATCCGAATTCTGTTTTCCATTGATTTTCTAAATTGTACGATCTGGACCACCTTGTCTACATTGTGCCAGAAAGACTCCAACTGTCCATTGCTTTCTACAGGCACTCCAATATTTTTATGTTTTGGAGCATTTGTAGTGCTCAGCACACCCAAGATACAAAGCAGCATATGCTACTGGTACCTATGTACATATAACAATGAAGGGATCATATTATTCATGAATAAATGAATATAGTGTTCTATGAAAACTTCAAAGAATATTTTTATATATTTACTGAGTTTCTGATCTAAGAGTTGATAAATAGATTACTTCGGTAATGTTTTTAGTTTTTGATGTAACTTGAAAACTATTCTTCTAAGTATTTATACAGCTTCCCAGTGAGGTAGAATATGGTACAGGGTCTTTTTTGAAGTCGGAACCCCACTCGTATATGTGATGGGGGACAAAAAATTGTTAAATTTCCTAGGCCTTGCCTTTGGCACAGAACAGCCATCAGAGGATAGTCCTGACCCTTCATCTCTTTGGGCTCTGTGGATGTGCAGCGTAGGAGAGCAGATCCCCTGGAACTACCCAGTGCTGATCTTTGGTCATGATTGACCCAGGAGGATCTTATACAATTTTGGGAAAAAGATTTGAAAATCATTTTTCTAACCTGTTTTGAATTCCTGCTCCCCATTTTATGCTTCCCCCATTTTTTTTTTTTTTCTTGATCGTGTGTTTGCTTGCATCCAAAATAATTCTGTGTCTGCTTTTCTTTCAGAACATGCAGGTATAACCATTTACTTATCTATCTTCTCCTCCTTCTGCTTACCCCTGCCCCTATTCCCTCCCCCCTTCCAAACCAGTGTGTACACTTGCATTTCATTGACCCTCACCATTGCTATAAACCTCATCTTCTTGTTTTTGGGTTTTTTTTTTTTTTGGTTTGTTTGTTTGTTTTTTTTCTGCAAAGGCTCTTTTGCATGGTCTGTTTACGGAGAAGATCTTGTCGTGTTGTATGCTGCCTGGTCTCTGCCTCGTGAAGAATTAAATCCTCTCTGATCTGTTATGTCTGAAATTCTGAGACATGGGACTATCATCATAAACAAATGTCCTCATCTTGATTGTTATGGTCACAACATTTCAGATGTCTTGTGGTTAAGTTCTCAACCCCGCTGTACATGATAGAGGACGTCTCATATCAGTTAATTCTTCCTAGTTTATTTGCTTGCCTGCCTCTTCCAATGAGCCAGGGCACAAGACTTTTTTGAATTACCTGACCTAGAGATTGAACTCTAGACTGTCAAGTTACTAGATACGCTTAAATAACATGTTTATCGACTGAAACAATCTGGTGGTGTGAAGCTTTGAACCTAATGTTGCTTGCCTGCCTCTTCCACTGAAGCATGACTTTTTGCACTACCTGTAGTGTAGTGTAACCAGGTGGTGGAATTTCACAATCTTGAAACACTTGAAGAAGGCCGGAGAGTACAAAGGTCAAAATGTGACTATAACCACCAAGATGAGGATATCTCACTTTGATGTTGTTTGATTTTTTTTTTTTATACCCATTTCAGTTATGTTTTGTTTTGTTAGTCCAGAATTTTTAATCTAGTGACCATTGTATATGATTAGTCAAATCCACAAATGAATAGTGTTTGCTTGTAGTTGTCAAATTCACAGATGAATAGTATGACTTAGATTAGACAACAGTGATACTCAGAAAGCGTTACCTATTAAAGTAAATGTCCTGATGGCCACACGTACCAAGTCCGTATCTTGTAGTAGCAATAGCAGCAGTAGTAAGCTTCCAGTAAAACTCTTTAGGGTTAGTATTAGTACTAGTAGCTCGAATAGTCCATCTGACTATTAGTAGTGAGTTCATATAGTCTGGTGGTTAGATTTTCTGTATTACTACATGTCATTATCATCTACAAAAAAAAAAAACAACTCGGTTAATCCCGATATTACAACTTTCATCTTCATCAGTGTCACGATTCATCTTTTTCTCTCTGTCAATCTTAACAGAATAATAATTTCAACTCTGCAGTAATATGGTTAATTGTGGAGCCCCAACTCACAGGAATGAAACAGTCAAAAATCGAAATGCAAGAAACCTTTGACTCTCCAAGTCGCCATCAGCACTGAGAACCTCTGTCGTCTCTGATTTTAGTAATCGTTGGGAGCCAGCATTTTCTGTTGTACAAATATTTTTCCCGTGACAAAAGTATGTGTGTACTTTTGAATTTGACATGCGGAATCAATATATTTTTTTTCTATGAAAACTCAGTAAGTTATCTGCAGAATTTAAAATCTTCTGTGCACGTGTTAATTTCCTTTGTGCGTTGATTGCAAAATGTGTTTGTGTGCACAGCTTGGAGGGAGCTATGCTGAGAGCAGGTTATATATGCCCTCTATTCTATATTTCAAGTTATTACGCATAAAATGTTATCCTACATCCATAGAGAATAATGCTAAAAGTGAAATATTTACTAATGAAGTTGCAGTTTTTTGGAAGATTCAATTCAAATGGAAATATGATTCATTATTGTTGGAGATTTTTTAGCCTTTAACACTAATGGAGTATACTGAAGACCTCGGACTAATAATTAAGATTTTAAATTGGGACATAATGCTGCTGAAGCTGCTGATAATGTCAGCGAAACATTTGGAGTGAACGCCACTTCAGTGTGAACTGTTCCATGTTGGTTCTATAGTTTCGGGTCTGGAAATATGGATACCGATTATAAACCTCAAGGGATGCCCCAACCGGCTTTTAATGTTGAAGAATTATTGACAACTACCCTTGAACAACAGTTTGAGCTCTCTCAGAAGACTTCAGGACTTCAAAAACAACCATATCACATTGTGTCAAGGCAATAGGAAAGTTTAAGATGTTGGAAAAACTGGTTCAACATGAGCTTCTGATGGGTTATGTTTCAATTAAATAATTGCTTTTTCTTGTTAATGTGTAAATATGTTGAGAGCAGAGACACAACGACTGAAAATGCAGAATTAAAGAAAGTAGAAAGCTACATCTCCCGAGAACCACGACTCTCTATTAAATCTTTGGAAGAAGAAATCAAATGAAAAATCCTCGTAATTTGGCAAGCTCTCAACATTCAAGAATAGAACGATTCCATCAGTTTTGAAAAGAAGAGTCTACAACCAATGCTTCCTCCTGATGGTCACCTATTGAGCTGAAACATTGGACCTAACCTGAAGATTCGGATCTCAAACTAAGAACCCTGCAACATGCACAAGAGAGAATCAGGCTTTTCACTTGTTGTTATTTGCCATATTATTGCTGTCTTAGTTAAGAAAAGTGAAATTTATGCAAATGATTTCAGTTATGTTCTTCATGTTGTTTCTTAATCAATTCCACAGAACTAATTACAAAATGTTTTTCATCATTTGTAAGTTCATGAGTATTTACATCTATACTTTGTTATACAATATAAACATAATTTTACTTATAAGTATAAGAATTATTATATAAAATTATTAATGACAGAATTTTTAAATACACAGATACTCTTAAACCAACGCTGGATTAAGGCGTGGCCCTAGGGTCTTAGGCTAAGGAAACTCCACCAGCTGGAAGGCTTCCTGAAAATAATTGAAGTTATTTCGTTTGTGAAAGCTGAATCAAATTATAATAACTCAAAATTATCTATTCAAAAACAGTTCAATTAATATATATATATATGTATTATTATTAAGAAAT